>CM051455.1:89766658-89785862 GCA_028274465.1 Plantago ovata | reverse complement strand
GCAATCAACCCTCCTACTCCTGCTGTTAATGTGCCACTTCCACTAGAACCTTTGCTGCAAAGAGAAAAGTTCAAAAGACAAGCAAAACTGAGTTAAATTCAGCAAGTACCAAAAGAGAAAAACCGCTGCTGCGAAACTCAAGATTTCTGTCACAATGAAAGTCATCACAATCTGAATGAAGATGACGAAGAAGATGATGACAATCAACAATAGCTCAAGCCATAAGAGCTAAACCCTTAACAGCCATAACTCCGTCTGCCACTCAAGGCATTTTTTCGTCTGACTCTTCAGCAAGAGATCAAGACAATGCTAAAACAAGAAGAAGAAGGCAAAGACAAGAAGAGAAAAGGCTGGCCAGCATTGCTATTGGCTCCGGCATTGAATATACTAAGACCAGCAATGAGGAAACCACTCAGAATGTATCAGAAACATTCATGGGTTTGCTGGATTTTTAAAGCTGGAAGACTTGCTGGTGAATGAGTTCTTTCTACAGCCATTTTGAATCAGATGTTCAAATGGATTGAACGCAAGGTCCAAAGAAAGCAAAGGGAGAATCCCTCCCAAGAAATATTGCTGGGAAATGGTTGAATCTAGAGGTCTATGTAAGAAGAGTTGCCATTGGTAAGACATACAAGCAAGAACCAAATGGATCAAACCACCTGGCATCACTTACTATGCTGACCCGTTAACAAAGAAACCTAAGAAGAAACTTGGATTGATTCCTTATGAGTACTTCTATCCGACTGCTCAGGATCAAGAAGAAGATCTTCTCTGGTTAAGAAAGATTCATCCGAGAAACATTTCAGATACACAGCTTCTCTCCGTGCAGCAATTGGGGCATGCATTTGTGGGTAATTAACTACATGGAAATGAATGCTGAAAAGCATCATCATACTGCTGCAAAAATGCAAGAATTCTTCACTACAAGTCCGTAGGCTTCTGGAAAACTACGAGAAGGATTGTGTTGAATTCACTGCTCTGCTGAGAAGAGTGTAAGAGAGATTCTGAGAAAATCCTCTGAAAGAGTTTAAGGCCCTCCAATAGTTTCTTGTTAAAGTTTGTTTGCTGATTCATTGTTACCTATGCTTTCTTTCTTGTAAACTTCTGAATGATAACTTTCAGCAATGAATTCTTTTTTGATTATGCAACTTACTGATGCTTACTGTTTATTATTTCAAGTATGCTTGCATTAATCATCTGATTTATTCAACATCAGAAACCTCTAAAAGGGTAACAATTAATTTAGCCATGGATTGCTAACATCAAAAAGGGGAAATTTGTTAGGAAACTTGTAATTTTGATGAGCAATTAACCATGCTAAATTAAGAACAGTCCAGTAACTAGTACTCTTAAGGTCCATAGGAATTTAGAATTTTAAGGACATTGTAAAAGAGGAACGTTTGCTGATGACTTAGATAGGTGTTAGATAAGTTATTTCTTTCGTGGATGATGTACTTTAATTTCTGTGAAGAAATTAATCTTGACACATTTGCGTATGATGTATTTATTTTCTGAAAAGAAAATATCTTATTGATGCTTAGCTTTGATGTAACTTATTTCTGAAAAGAAATAACCTATTGAAGCATTTGCTGAAGATGTTAGTTTGTTTATTACAAAACAAATTATTGAAGCAAATAAGAAACCGGTCAGAATCTTGAAGACTTTTGAAGATCTGAAGACTTGAAGACTTGAAGACTGAAGATTGCTGAAGACTGGTAAGGCACGTGTTGCTCAGAAAGTGAATTTTTCAGCAACAGCCTTGCATAAGTGAAAATCTGAAAGACAGAGTAGGTTGTGCTTGTTGAAACTGAGAATGAACACTTGCTGATGAACATATGTGACCTCTTGCTGAATGTACGTGATTTTGCGCTCCAATGTACTGTTTGAATTCTATTCAAAAGTGCATTTAATGCAAAGCTTACACGCGAAAGACATGAAGACTAGAAGACAAACAAAGGTTGCTGCTGAAAGTACAAAAGCAAGATAGTGACATGTTAAGGAACAAAAGCCTTAGGATTTGAAATTCAAACGGCTCCTTACTTGCACTATAAATAGAGGTCATCCGGCAAAGAGTTGAAGAGTGTCAACAACGTGATCAAACTCTCACTTGTGCTTAAAATTCACAAACCTTCAAACACTCTTACTGCCATTGATCCGTTCCAAGACTTAAAGCTTGAAAAAGCTACTTGTGAGAAGTAGAACAAACTCGGCTAAGAAATTAGTTAAGTTCTTTCTTTCAAACAAGAACAAGTCTTGACACCAGAAACAATCTAACTTGTTTACTGCAAAGTATTCCAAGTTGTGTTTCTTAGATTACTTGTTGTAACTGAATAAGTTATAATTAAGTTATCTCACCCCAAAACTCTCTAACTAAAAATACACCCTTTCAGGCGTGATATTCAGGGGGAACTTAATCGAGCAAGCTTTTGCTGATTAAAAGTACCAAGTTTGGTGGAGAACAAGGTTGAGTTCTCTAGTTTAGGTTGGAGACAAAGCAAGTGTGCTTTGGTTTCTGTTGAATCGCTTTAGATAGGAGATTGTAAGGAACCTCAATCATATCTTAGTGATTCAGTCCTAGAAAGGACAAAGTGGATTAGTTGAGAGATTACGCCACTCTCAGATACCACTCTAAAAGTGTTTGTGTGATTTATTACTGCATTTAGCTTTCAGCAAATTATATCTGTTTGTACACAGTCACTCACATCACTTGCTGAAAAAGCACTTATTGTTCAAAGACTTCCGCTCTCTGATTTTAAGTATCAGCAAACCAAGCTACTGTAAAGTAACTTACGCTTGCTGAGAAAGTTAAGTATCAGCAACCTCATTACTGAAAGTAATAAGTACTTGCTGAGAAAGTTTTAAACGACAAAAGTTTGAAAAGACTATTCACCCCCCCCCCCCTCTAGTCTTTTCTTGTTGTTTAAAGGGACCAACATGTACATTTTGTGTGAATTGACACGATCTAACAGTTACTCGTTAGTGGGCCACTATGCATTTATTTCGCGTGCACCTTCCAAACGTTTGTATCTCTGTTTTACCTTGCTTAGATCTTAAATCAATTAAGACACTCAGATTCCGACAAAAACTTTGCCATTTCAAGCACAAATAAACCTCTGAGTTTTTCTGCAACTCTCCGGTCAAAACTTGCTTTTGCAAAGCCTACTGTTCCGATTTATTTGTCCCTATATATATAAGTGAAGATGGCTCCCAGATCATCTAGCTCTGCCCCAAAAGACCCAAAAACTTCCAAGTCCGAAAAATCAAAAAGCTCCTCCTCTACTACTGTTGCTACACAACAAGCACCTACGATTGTGAATAACAGACTTTCACATCGCCCATGGATGGAACTTATCTTAGACATTGAAAAATGTAAAGGCAAGATGCAATGGGGTTCTTCTGCCCTAAGAGAGCATATGAATGTTCTCTCGGAAGAAGGAGATGCCGTACAAGAACCGGTGGACTTACTAGAAAGAAATGGATTGATGAAATTCATCAGTGCCACACCCACCTGCTTAAGCACCATTGATGTGCTTGAGTTTTACAACAATGCAGTTGTAAACACTGTAACTACAAATGTTGTCACTGAAAAAGAGATTACCACTAGTGGTCAGTCAAAGCAAGTCGTCCTGAGATGGACTGACATTGCAGCACACTTGAGCTTCCAGTCACCGGAGAATTTGAAGAGGTGACTGACGATGCAGAGACCCTTGCTAACTTCTATGCTGAAGTTAGATATCCTGAATCAGGCAATGGGTAGAGGCACCTGCAAAGTTTAACAGAGTGAATGTCAAAAGAAAACACCTAATTGAATCACTCAAATTAGTGTGCCTCTTTCTCATTAGAGTAGTAGACTCTCAAGTTGGTGGAATTGACCAAATAGGGCTGAAAAGATGGCCCTTACTGAGAATTGTCTTCAACAATGTTGAAACTGAGCTGAATAGTGCTAAGTTCATTTAACAAACTTGTAGAAAATGCTGAAAAGTTTAAGTTTTCGGTTGAGGATAATTTTCTAAGCCCTGCTGAGAATGTCTCTTACGGACTGAAGTTGTGCTACCTCATGCAGAAGATGAATTTCGTCCTTAGGGAAAATCTCCCTATAGAATCCGTGTGGATGCTGGGAAAGCATACCACTAAACTGAAAGCTAAGCAAGCTCAAGCCATCCCTGCACCAGCACACTCAACAGTTGGCTCAAGAAAGAGGAAAACCTCTACAAAAGCTCCTTTGCTGACACATCAACCCTGCTGATGTTAGTAAGACATCCAAGAAAAAGAAGGTTGCTGAGAAAGCAACTTCTTCAACTAAGAGTCCAACTCATCAAGATGAGGCTGCTGAGAAGATGAAGGAGATTGATACCTCTTCTTCAGTCCCAGCTACAACTACTCGCAGAACTACAAGGAAGACTGCTGAAAGTGCAGCTCCAGTCACAGCTGAAAACGATGTTGACCAAACAACTGATGTCTTAGCTATAGTTGTTAAAAAGGGAAAGACTAAGGCTAAGAGAACCAAGAAAACTGCTCGAAAGAAAGTAGCCCCAGTCGCTTCAGTTGATAATCACTCATCTTCTGAAGAAATCCCTGACACACCAGAGGATCAAAAGCTCACCAAAAGGGCAAGACAAAGACAATCTGGTGATGTAGCTGAAAAAGTTCTTCCAAGCAGTGGAAATGCAAACCTGCTGAAGACAAAGATGAAACTGAGTCAGCAAACACTCAGGAATTACAAGTCCCTCCTCTCTATGAGGTAACAATGGCTCCACAAAGTGATGTGGGAACAGACTTGTTAAAAGTTGATGAATCAGCAACAAAAGAAAAGTTGACAGTTGCTGAAAAAGCAATCAGTCCTGAAAAGGATGTTGCTGAAAAGAGTGTGGTTGTTGACACTCTTCAAGAAGGACAGTCCGACGACGCACACAATGCTGCTAAGGATGAATTGAACAAGGGCGCCTACATAGATCCTGACCAACAAGTACATGATGAACTCAAGTATCTAAAAGTATATATGGATCAAGAAGTGCAAGAGAGATCAGATGTCTCTGTGCCATTGTTCATGACCAAAAAGAGCTAAATGGTCAAAGTTCTTCTACTCAACTTGTTTCCGCTGAAACAAGGGAGAATGCGGAACAAGCATCTCAACCAGAGCAAACCATGAAGTCTGCTGAGGAAGAGATCCAAAGAAATGATGAAGAAGCTGATACTTCAGCAAGGATTGAATCTACTGTAGCTGAACCTCAGCAGGTAGTTGATTCAAATAATCTATCTTTATCATTATCTTTTGATTTATTATCTTTAGCTAACTCGAATTCTTTTCAGACTTCTCAAAAGACGGATACAAGCAAGAAGCATGCTGAAGCTTATGTATCAGAATCAATTCCTCCTGTTCAGGAGATAGAACTTGTTTTGATAAGTTAACTAAGTTTCATCACTTATACTTGTATCTCATGTGTTGTTATTACAGGAACTTGCAAATCAGGATGCTAATCAAAGTCCTGAAGACATGATTATAGAAACTGCACAACCAAGTGTACAAAATGAGCCTGCCTCGTCTCAGCAGGTAGCTCATTTATCAGTAAAAGACTCTCATTCTGTAATCAAGCTGCAAACCTGTGCAATAACAAACATGATCTCTTGTAGGCTCATTTGGAAACATCTCTACCTGATCTAGAGATCCTTTCTCCTCAAAAGAGTTCAACTAACATGTACAAGCATTTCAAAAAGACTACTTTGTCCAAGGTTGTGAAATCTTTCAGCACCTGGCAAAAGTATAAATCAATGGACTTTGCTGAACTATTCCCTCTTCTCACCAATGATAAGAAAAGGCAATCACTTCTCTATCTGGAAGCTTTCATTCATTCGGTGATGCCCATGGATAACGTTACCTTTGTTGAGCAAATGGATAGAAAACTACTCGATACAGTCAGCAAAATGCTCAAGAAAAGTTCAAAGAAGCTAGTCTCAATGACCAAGCAGAACTTCTACAGAAAAACTTTGTTCCTGTTGTAGCTGATCCAGAAGTATTCACTGAAGAAAGGGAAGTGACTAGTACAGCTTTGTACAAATCCATTCCTATAGTCATCCTTACTGAGGGAATTGATGAAGAAAAAGAACAGGATGCATGAGGACTCCAGTGGTGAGAATGATCCGTATGATTTCAAGGACTCCAAGGACTCAAAGGACGACGATGATGATACCCAAGGTCCAAGTCCCGGTGCTGGTGGAGAATTAACTAAGACTCAAGAAAAGTCTGATCAAGCACATGCTGAAAAGCATGATGCTGAGCAACCACCTCCTAGCAATCCTGAAGAATCCACACCCACTGCTGCTGAGAAACCAACAGCTGATACTGCTGTTGAGACACTTGAAATTCCTACAGCTGAACAAGTTGTAGTGAATACTGAAAAGCCAGCAACTGAAGAAGTTGTTGTTGCTAAATTCTCTCAGAAGCTCGCTGAAATTGCCAAAGGCAAAAAGAAGCTTGCTGAAGAGGAAATAGTTTTTGAAGCTATCATCAAGGTTACTGCTGAAAACATTGATAAGGAGGAAGCTGAAGATCTTAGACAGGCTATTCAAAACAGTCTTGTGATGAATGTTCCAGAGACTCAACATTTTGAGGTTGCTCAGTCTTCTGGAATAAAAGATCCTGAACAAAGCTCACTTCCACCTCCTACTGCTGGTGAAACTCCAGCTCATGAGTCACAAGTGTTGCACTCAGCAACCACTCATCTACAACAAGAAGTGGCTGACAGAGAAAGACTATCATGCATGGAAGATGATGTTGATAGTTTATCAGGCTTCTCTCACTTTGATGGAGAAAATACTAGAGACAAGATCAACGATAAAATAGCTGATCCTACTGAAACTAATGTAGTGGATCCTGCTGAAACTAATGTAGAAGATCATGAAACGCATGAAACTGCCCATGCTGAATATCATTTTGCCACTGAGTTAAGGCTCACTTAGTTGCTCCCTCACTTGTACCGTATCCAGATGTGGACATTGTAACACCAAGGATCAATGCACTACTACAAGTTCACAAACAGTGCACTGATGAGGATGCAGCACTACTTGCTAAAGAGCCATTGAACATGGAAAAGATCTTGAAAGTCCTGTTGACAAGGACAACAAGTCTTACTTTGGCTCAGGCTAATGTCAATACACAACACAAAACCAATGATGCATCTTCAATCCAAACATTGAGAGTTGCTAAAAATGCACTCAAAAAGGCACAAAAGGACCTTGAAGAAAAAGATGCAATCATTGAAAGGTTGAACAGAGATATGGATGAAGTCAGACACACGATGTCTACACTGAACAAAGGTCAGCAAAAGCTGATCTAACACTTCAATGGGCTAAAGACTTTTACTGATTTTTGTAATGAGTACTTTCTACCCAAGTATTTGCTGACAAGCAATCCATGTCAAGCAAGACAGAAGAGATCAAGGAAGAATAACAAGGATTTACCTCCTACTTCTTCTCCCCATGTGCTGAAATTGACTCCTCCACTTGATGCTGAAAAAGTATCAACCAGATCAAGGAAAAGATCTGAGTCTGAATTTGAAAGAAGTTCAGCATCTGCAGCAATGAAGATGAGAACTGCTGCTGACACTTTTGAAACTTGTGGAGAGACTCACATCATGTATGAAACCGACGATGATGATAGATGATGAGTTGCCTTTGAGCAAAGTACTGAATATCAAGCCTATCACTGCTCTGACTCCTTCTGGACAGTCTAAGCACTTCTCTTCTGACTCGAGATCCTCAACAAAGGATCAAGAAAATGCTAAGTCAAGAAGAAGAAGAGAAAGAGAAGAAGAAAGAAGGCTTGCTGACATTGCAGTAGGTACTGGCATCGGATACACTAAGACTAGCAACGAGGAAACCACTCAAAATGTGGTGAGAAACCTCAAAGGTTGTTGGTCTTAAGCTGGAAACCTGCTTGCTAATGATTTCTTTCCAACTGCTGTGCTGAATCAGCTATACACTTGGATTGATCTCAAGGTTGCAAAGAGAGAAAGGGATCCTCCTCCCTACCGAAGGAAAATTGCTTCAAAATGGCTTAATACTGAAATCCTAGTAAGAAGAAGCTCCATCAGCAACAAGATGAGACAAGAACCAGAACTCATCAAGCCGGTGGATCAAGAAGAAGATCTTCGTTGGTTAAGGAAGATTCATGCCAACAAAGGAATTTCTGACACTCAGTTGGTTCATGCTAGCATTGGGGTATTCACTTATGGGTATTGCACTACAAAGAATTGAATGGTGAAACACATCACTATACTGCCTGTACGAATGCAAGAATAATTCAACTAGAAGTCCAAAAACTTTTTGAAGATTACAAGAAGGACTGTGTTGAATTTACTACCCTTGCCATGAAGAGTGTGAAAGATATTCTCAGAGAATCATCTGCTGGACAAGCTTAGAGATTCTTTTAAATGCTTTCCTTGTGTAAAAGATTGTAATGGTTATCTCTGCTCTTTCTTGTAAAACTTGCTACTGAAAGATAACTATCAGCAATCAACTTTTTTACTCTTATTGGTTTTTGATTATGCAAACTATTTATGCTTACTGTTTTATTATTCAAGTATGTTTGCATAATCAACTGATTTATTCAACACCAGGAACCTCTAAAAGGGTAACAATTACATTAGCCATGGATTGCTGTCATCAAAAAGGGGGAAATTTGTTAGGAAACTTGTAATTTTGATGAACAGATTACCATGCTAAATTAAGAACAGTCCAGTGATTAGTAGTCTTAAGGTCCATAGGAATTTAGAATTTTTAAAGGACATTTTAAAAGAGGAACGTTTGCTGAAGACTTAGTATAGGTACTAGATAGGTTCTTTTCGTTTGCTGATGATGTACATTGTTTGCTGAAACAATCTATTGAAGTATAAGAACCACTCAGAAGACTTGAAGACTTGAAGACTTGAAGATTTGAAGACAAGAAGACTTGAAGTTTGCTGAGATTTGTATCTATATAAGGCACTTACTAAAGTACACATTTCAGCAAAGCAGAAAACACAAGTGTAAAAGCTTGAGTCTGCTGAGCCGGTATAACGTACTAAAGTAACTACATGTGACCTTACTTGCTGAAGTAGTACTTTCATTTATGCTCCGAGTTTCAAACGTTGAAAAAGGTCAAAGAGCATTAAATGAAAAACAAGAAGCAAATGTGTGTCGCCAATTCATCTACAGAATCTGAATACATTGCAGCTGGTTGTTGCACAGCTCAAATCCTATGGATTCAGCAACAATTAAGAGATTATGGTATTTCTGCAAAGAAAACACCAATCTTTTGTGATAATACAAGTGCTATTGCAATTACGCAAAATCCTAAGTTTCACTCTAGGACCAAGCACATTGATATTAGACATCATTTCATTAGAGATCATGTGGAAAAAGGTGATATTGAGGTTGTGAAAGTAGGTACTGAAGATCAGCTTGCTGACATCTTTACCAAGCCCCTACCGGATAATAGGTTCGCAATGCTAAGGTATAACCTTGGATTGATTGAACTACCTCAATATACACTTGGCAGAATGCTGAAACAGGTATTCAGCAAGCCAAAGTATTCATGCCAAAAGACCATCTCACTATCTTCTAAGAAATGATAAGTCACAACATGATTGCTGAAACAGGCATTCGGCAAGTAATTCCTTCAAAACAAGTATTTGTTAGGAAACTTGATCACTTGCTGAGACAGGAACTCAGTAAGTGAAAGAACTTAAGGATTGCTGAGACGGGTACCTAGACAATCAAAAGATACTGAAACAGGTATTCAAGTATCAAAGAAATTTTCTGAAACGGGAATTCAGAAAAAGAGCAAAATCTCATCTCTCAGATTTTACCAAAGGATGTCTCAAATTGTAAAAAGAATTTACTGATACGGGAAATCAGAAATATCTTTTAAACTTAGAAAATATGAGATATCTAAGTAAGGGGGAACTTTCAGCAAGTAGCTAGATTGTTAATTCAAACTCGCTGAAAAGATTCTTGTCTATTTCAGCAAGCAATCTATCCCTTATTACTCGGTAAAATCAATTTGTGACGTTAAGCTGGCACAGATAAACTCGCAATAAATCATGACATGAAATTCAATCGTGGCCATTGATTAAAAGGAGTTATTAATCTAACGGCTAACAAAACAAAGAGAGAGAGTGCTCTGACGGTTTTAGTTAGTGGGCCACTACGCATTCAATGCAAAGGCTCCACTATCTCCAGTGTTTCTCTGTTTTACCCTTGCTGAGAACTCAAATCGATTGAGTTTCTCACACACCAGAGACACTATATAAAGAAGGAGTTAGAGAAATGACAAAATTCTTTAACTCACATTTCCTTTCTCTGCAATTTCTAGCCTGAAACTACTGTACCTCCGGTCAAAAAGCAAACTATCTTTTTCGTACAATTTCTTGCTCTATATAAAGAAATGGCTCCCAAGAGACAGTCATCTAAGTCCTCAAAATCGTCAAAGGTTGACAGTGCTGAAACACGCATTGCTCCGGTGACTGCTCCGACGACTTCTCTGACCCAAGACACAGCAAAAGTTGTGTTGAAAAACGACCGAATCACTGTAAACCTATGCCTCCGTCATATCTTGACACTGCAAAGTGTGAGATGTTGATGCAATGGGGAGGGTTTGCAAAAGAAAAGTACATTAGGTACTTTTATGAACAAGAACTTGATGACCAAAATGAAGAGGCGCTTGAGTTCATCAAGCAACAAGGCCTCATGAACTTTATCTCTGCTCGCACTAAGCAAGTGAGCATGATTGATACCATGGAATTCTACAATAATGCAGAAATCCAGTCCCTTACAGACAGTAATGGAGTCACTGAAAAAGTGATCCTTACTTATGTTCAGAACACGCAAATCGTCCTGAAATGGACTGATTTAGCGGAGATTTTTCAGATTCCAACCACTGGAACTGAAGATGACGTCACTGCCACTGACGAAGAAATTGAAGCTTTCTACAGTGACGTCAGAAATGCAAAAATGAAGAAAGGCGAGATAGCTCCCGTGACTTGGACAAAGCACGTTAAGAGAAAGCATCTCTGCCCTTCACTTGGTCTAGTAGCTCTGCTACTGATTAAAGTTCTTGACTCCCAAGTTGGAGGAATTGACCAAGTAGGCCTGAGAAGATGGCCATTGCTGATGCATATCATGAGAATAAATCGGAACTTAACTGGGCTAAGTACATTTTCAACAGGCTTGTTGATTGTGTTACTAAGTTTAAGGTAAAGGTAGAAGACAACAAGGTCTCACCTTCCTTTCCAGTTATGTATGGAATCAAGATATGCTATATCCTTGAACATTTCAGGATTCAGCTAAGAAACCCATTGCCAATCAAGAAATCTGTGTGCAATGTGGGAAGATCTTTCTACAAGCAGAATGTACCTAAGATTGCTGGTAAGAAAACCAAGAAGACAACAACTGCAAATGTTGTCAGCACAAGCCAGCAAGAAAGGTATACAACAGCTGCAGATGTTACCACTCAGCAACTTAGAGATGAAACTGCTGTTGGAGGTGGTAACACAAATGAAACTGCTGTAGAAAATCAACAAGGTACGTGTACAACAGCCGTTGCTGAAAATGCAACAATAGATGACTCTGGGAAACTGGAGAAATCTAAAAAGAAAAAGAGGAAAGCTGATGATGACACTCAGACTGCAGCGTCATCAGCAAATCCCGTACCTAAGAGGAGACGGACAAGTAACAAAAGAAAGAAGACACTGGCTTCTCAGTCAGTCCCCAATGTCCAAGACTCCTCAGTCAATTCCCAGACAAATGCTGAAACGCATTTGCCAGTAGATGTTGCTGAATTAATTACTGAAACATACATCAGCAATGTTGAAGTGTTTGCGGAAGCCTTCAACAATCAACTTAACGTTGATAACTCTACTGAGAATAGACCACAAGGCAGTGGAAATGAAATTCCTGCCCAAGTCCCAGATATCTACTTTGTAGATAATCTTATGATCAAACCATGGAACCAGTAAGCAACATTGCTGCTGATCTGCAAAAGCGGCACTTGCTGATGCTGCTGAACAGATGGTTGCTGAACAAGCAACTCATCAAGTTGCTGAAACCCAGCTTGCTGATGGACCAGTTGCTGAGATAGCAATGGTTCCTGTTCCTGAAGTTGCTGAAACTCAAGAAGCATTATTCAAAGACGCATCTCTTGATGCTGAGAATACTGGCCCAAGTTCACCCAAGACTTCAATTGACAAAGTCCAGCTTGTACTGGAAGATTTAAGCAAACAAATGGAGTTGGAGATTGAAGAATCATCCAACAAGTCAATTGATCTCTTCATGACAAGCAGTGAGCTTAAAGGTCAAGTTGCTTCTGCTCAACTTGTCAATTCAGAGACAAGGGAGATTGCTGAAACCGCACAGCTTTCTCAGTTAGAGCAAACTCAGAAGTCTGCTGAAGAAACAGTCCAAGAAGCTGAAGAAACTGTTAATGCTGAAAGGACTGAGCCACAACCTGTCCTTCCTCAGCAGGTAGTTAATTCAACCATCAGTAAAACTTCAAATTCTGAAACTTATTCTTTTGCTAATATTATATTATCTCTACAGACTTCTCAAGATACAAGTCAGATGGTTGCTGAAGCCTCTGAACCAGAACCAACACTCCCTGCTCAGCAGGTAGTTAATAATTTTGGTATAAAAACTAAGTTTGACAGCTTAGTACTTGTGTCTAATTTAATTTATTTCAGGATGAACAAATGGAGGATGCTACTCCAGCTCCTCATGGAATGGAAATTGTACTACATGAGCTTGCTGACTCTCAGCAGGTAAATCATGTTTCAGAATTAAACTCTAAAACAATTCTCCAAACCAATCCTGATCTAAATAAAATTCTTTTTCAGGCTCAAAAGGAGACCACTGAAGTGGTACTCATCACTGAAGATCAGCAAGTAAGTTCTGAAGAACTTTACTTGAGCTTCAAGAGGACAACTTTGTCAAGAGTTGCTAAGTCCGTCAGCAACTGGCAAAGATATAGGAGAATGGACTTCTCAGATCTTCACCTTCATCTCTCAAATGAGAAAAAGAGATCTTCACTGCTGAAGCTCGAAACATTTGTCCACTCCATCCTTCCTGACGAAATGACATATTCTCAGCAAATGAGTTCAAATCTGATTGCTCAAATCAGAGAGAATATGAAGGCCAAATTTAAGAGTGCCTCTCCAGCTGAACAAGCTGTGATGCTCAAAGGCTCCTTTGTTCCTGTGGTGGCTGATCCCCACAAACTAACTGAGGAAGAGGAAGTGACAAGTGTTGCTTTGTATAAGCACGTTGAGCTAGTCATTTTGACTGATGATGAAGAAGAAGAAGAAGATGAGAACATTCCCACTGATCCCAGTGATGATGAAGGGAAAGATTCTAAGGACAAAAAGGATGACGATGATGACAATCAAGGTCCAAGTCCTGGTGCTGGTGGATTAAAGTTAACAGTTGCTGAAACTAATCCCTCTGACAATCAGCAAGCTGAACAACAACAATCTCAGCAAGAATCTCAACCTCCTCCTGCTGCTGCTGAAAATCAAGCACCTGTACAAGGTGCTGATACTGAAGAAGAATACGCCAGAAAAAGGGCTGCCTTGAAAAATGGCAAGAGTCCAGTTTCTGATGCCAAGGTTACTGAAGAAAACCTTGAAGATGAGGATGAAGAAGATGAAGATTACCAACGAGCTCTACAAAATAGTCTCGTGATCCATGCAAGGCATACGCAGGATCTGGAAATTGGTGAATCTTCAAGACCAAAATCGAAGGAAGTTCCATCCCTTCCACTTACTACTGGCGCAACTCCAGTTATTGAGTCTCAAACGTTGCCTTCAGCAACTACTCAATTAAAACTAACTACTGGCGAAACTCCAGTAATTGAGCCCCAACTCAATTGAAACAACTATCTACTGGTGAAACTCCAGTCGTTGAGTCTGAAGTGTTGCCATCAGCAACCACTCAACAAAAAGGAAGTGAAGCTACTGACAAAGGCTCCAAGTCGCTCAACTTGATGAATCTGAGGATGATGACGACTTGTCAGAAAATGATGATGAACAATCCAAAAGAGACCCAAAAGTCGTTCAGATTCCTCCTCCTGATTACATCGATGATTTAGACGATGGACTAAGAGCCGAATTGCTGACGCGAATGATCAGTTTGAAGTTTCATTCCTTAAACCGCATTTAGTGCCGTTCCCAAGAGTTGAGGAGTTTACTCCCAGAATTCTAGCACTAAAGCAAGTCCATGATGCCTGCAAAGCTGAAGATGAGGCATTGCTTGCTGAGAGCCCACTTGACATTGGAAAAATATTGGCTACAGTGCTGAGACGCACTACAACTTTGACAATAGCTCAAAGAGACATAAGTCTTTATCACAAGAGCTATGAAGAAGATGTAAGTCAGGCGCTCAGACTTGCAAAGACGGCTCTCGTCAAAGCTCAGAATATTATGGATGAGAAGGCCGCAACAGAGAAAAGACATGAAGAGAACATGATGAATATTCAAAAGAGTTAGCAACAATGAACTCTGACCAACAAGAAATCATCATGAATATAACAGCCTCAACACTCTTGCTGAAAATTGCAATGAGTTTTATTCTCTGCACATCACTCCGATGTTGCAATCCATGTCTAAGGGGGAAAAGAAGACTAGAAAAAGCAATCAAACCCCTCCTACTCCTGCTGTGATGTGCCACTTCCACTAGAACCTCTTGCTGAAAGAGAGCAAAGTTCTAAAAGACAAGCAGAAACTGAGTTAAATTCAGCAAGTACCAAAAAGAGAAAAACCGCTGCTGAAACTCAAGATTTCTGTCACAATGAAAGTCATCACAATCTGAATGAATGATGAAGAAGATGATGACAATCAAACAATAGCTCAAGCCATAAGAGCTAGACCCTTAACAGCCATAACTCCGTCTGGCCACTCAAGGCATTTTTCGTCTGACTCTTCAGCAAGAGATCAAGACAATGCTAAAACAAGAAGAAGAAGGCAAAGACAGGAAGAGAAAAGGCTGGCCAGCATTGCTATTGGCTCCGGCATTGAATATACTAAGACCAGCAATGAGGAAACCACTCAGAATGTAATCAGAAACATTCATGGTTGCTGGATTTTAAAGCTGGAAGACTTGCTGGTGAATGAGTTCTTTCCTACAGCCATTTTGAATCAAATGTTCAAATGGATTGAACTCAAGGTCCAAAGAAAGCAAAGGGAAGAATCCCTCCCAAGAAATATTGCTGGGAAATGGTTGAATCTAGAGGTCTATGTAAGAAGAGTTGCCATTGGTAAGACATACAAGCAAGAACCAAATCTGATCAAACCACCTGGCATCGCTTACTATGCTGACCCGGTAACAAAGAAACCTAAGAAGAAACTTGGATTGATTCCTTATGAGTACTTCTATCTGACTGCTCAGGATCAAGAAGAAGATCTTCTCTGGTTAAGAAAGATTCATCCGAGAAACATTTCAGATACACAGCTTCTCCATGCCAGCAATTGGGGCATGCATTTGTGGGTAATTAACTACATGGAAATGAATGCTGAAAAGCATCATCATACTGCCTGCAAAAATGCAAGAATTCTTCAACTACAAGTCCGTAGGCTTCTGGAAAACTACGAGAAGGATTGTGTTGAATTCACTGCTCTTGCTGAGAAGAGTGTAAGAGAGATTTTGAGAAAATCCTCTGAAAGAGTTTAAGCCCTGCAATAGTTTCTTGTTAAAGTTTTTGTTTGCTGATTCATTGTTATCTATGCTTTCTTGTAAACTTCTGAATGATAACTTTCAGCAATGAATTCTTTTTTGACTCTTATTGGTTTTTGATTATGCAACTTACTTATGCTTACTGTTTATTATTCAAGTATGCTTGCATTAATCATCTGATTTATTCAACATCAGAAACCTCTAAAAGGGTAACAATTAATTTAGCCATGGATTGCTAACATCAAAAAGGGGGAAATTTGTTAGGAAACTTGTAATTTTGATGAGCAATTAACCATGCTAAATTAAGAACAGTCCAGTAACTAGTACTCTTAAGGTCCATAGGAATTTAGAATTTTAAGGACATTGTAAAAGAGGAACGTTTGCTGATGACTTAGATAGGTGTTAGATAAGTTATTTCTTTGGATGACGTACTTTAATTCTGTGAAGAAATTAATCTATTGACACATTTGCGTATGATGTATTTTATTTTCTGAAAAGAAAATATCTTATTGATGCTTAGCTTTGATGTAACTTATTTTCTGAAAAGAAAATGACCTATTGAAGCATTTGCTGAAGATGTATTTGTTTATTACAAACAAATTATTGAAGCAAATAAGAAACCGGTCAGAATCTTGAAGACTTTTGAAGATCTGAAGACTTGAAGACTTGAAGACTTGAAGATTGCTGAAGACTGGTAAGGCACGTGTTGCTCAGAAAGTGAAATTTTCAGCAACAGCATTGCATAAGTGAAAATCTGAAAGACAGAGTAGGTTGTGCTTGCTGAAACTGAGAATGAACACTTGCTGATGAACATATGTGACCTCTTGCTGAATGTACGTGATTTTGCGCTCCAATGTTACTGTTTGAATTCTATTCAAAAGTGCATTTAATGCAAAGCTTACACGCGAAGGACATGAAGACTAGAAGACAAACAAAGGTTGCTGCTGAAAGTACAAAAGCAAGATAGTGACATGTTAAGGAACAAAAGCCTTAGGATTTGAAATTCAAACGGCTCCTTACTTGCACTATAAATAGAGGTCATCCGGCAAAGAGTTGAAGTGTGTCAACAACGTGATCAAACTCTCACTTGTGCTTAAAATTCACAAACCTTCAAACACTCTTACTGCCATTGATCCGTTCCAAGACTTAAAGCTTGAAAAAGCTACTTGTGAAGAAGTAGAACAAACTCGGCTAAGAAATTAGTTAAGTGTTCTTTCTTTCGAACAAGAACAAGTCTTGACACCAGAAACAATCAAACTTGTTTACTGCAAAGTATTCCAAGTTGTGTTTCTTAGATTACTTGTTGTAACTGAATAAGTTATAATTAAGTTATCTCACCCCAAAACTCTCTAACTGAAAATACACCCTTTCAGGCGTGATATTCAGGGGGAACTTAATCGAGCAAGCTTTTGCTGATTAAAAGTACCAAGTTTGGTGGAGAACAAGGTTGAGTTCTCTAGTTTAGGTTGGAGACAAAGCAAGTGTGCTTTGGTTTCTGTTGAATCGCTTTAGATAGGAGATTGTAAGGAACCTCAATCATATCTTAGTGGATTCAGTCCTAGAAAGGACAAAGTGGATTAGTTGAGAGATTACGCCACTCTCAGATACCACTCTAAAAGTGTTTGTGTGATTTACTTACTGCATTTAGCTTTCAGCAAATTATATCTGTTTGTACACAGTCACTCACATCACTTGCTGAAACACTTACTTGCTGAAAAAGCACTTATTGTTTCAAAGACTTCCGCTCTCTGATTTTAAGTATCAGCAAACCAAGCTACTGTAAAGTAACTTACGCTTGCTGAGAAAGTTAAGTATCAGCAACCTCATTACTGAAAAGTAATAAGTACTTGCTGAGAAAGTTTTAAACGACAAAGTTTGAAAAGACTATTCACCCCCCCCCTCTAGTCTTTTCTTGTTGTTTAAAGGGACCAACAGGTACATTTTGTGTGAATTGACACGATCTGACAGTTACTCGTTAGTGGGCCACTATGCATTTATTACGCGTGCACCTTCCAAACGTTTGTATCTCTGTTTTACCTTGCTAGATCTTATCAATTAAGACACTCAGACTCCGACAAAAACTTTGCCATTTCAAGCACAAATAAACCTCTGAGTTTTTCTGCAACTCTCCGGTCAAAACTTGCTTTTGCAAAGCCTACTGTTCCGATTTATTTGTCCCTATATATATAAGTGAAGTTGGCTCCCAAAGATCATCTAGCTCTGCCCCAAAAGACCCAAAAACTTCCAAGTCCGACAAATCAAAAAGCTCCTCCTCTACTACTGTTGCTACACAACAAGCACCTACGATTGTGAATAACAGACTTCACAATCGCCATGGATGGAACTTATCTAGACATTGAAAAATGTAAAGGCAAGATGCAATGGGGTTCTTCTGCCCTAAGAGAGCATATGAATGTTCTCTCGGAAGAAGGAGAGCCGTACAAGAACCGGTGGACTTACTAGAAAGAAATGGACTGATGAAATTCATCAGTGCCACACCCACCTGCTTAAGCACCATTGATGTGCTTGAGTTTTACAACAATGCAGTTGTAAACACTGTCACTACAAATGTTGTCACTGAAAAAAGAGATTACCACTAGTGGTCAGTCAAAGCAAGTCGTCCTGAGATGGACTGACATTGCAGCACACTTGAGCTTCCAGTCACCGGAGAATTTGAAGAGGTGACTGACGATGCAGAGACCCTTTCTAACTTCTATGCTGAAGTTAGATATCCTGAATCAGGCAATGGGGTAGAGGCACCTGCAAGTTTAACAGAGTGAATGTCAAAAGAAAACACCTAATTGAATCACTCAAATTAGTGTGCCTCTTTCTCATTAGAGTAGTAGACTCTCAAGTTGGTGGAATTGACCAAATAGGGCTGAAAAGATGGCCCTTAGTGAGAATTGTCTTCAACAATGTTGAAACTGAGCTGAATAGGGCTAAGTTCATTTAACAAACTTGTAGAAAATGCTGAAAAGTTTAAGTTTTCGGTTGAGGATAATTTTCTAAGCCCTGCTGAGAATGTCTCTTACGGACTGAAGTTGTGCTACCTCATGCAGAAGATGATTTCGTCCTTAGGGAAAATCTCCCTATAGAATCCGGTGTGAATGCTGGGAAAGCATACCACTAAACTGAAAGCTAAGCAAGCTCAAGCCATCCCTGCACCAGCACACTCAACAGTTGGCTCAAGAAAGAGGAAAACCTCTACAAAAGCTCCTCTTGCACACATCAACCCTGCTGATGTTAGTAATACATCCCAAGAAAAAGAAGGTTGTGAGAAAGCAACTTCTTCAACTAAGAGTCCAACTCATCAAGATGAGGCTGCTGAGAAGATGAAGGAGATTGATACCTCTTCTTCAGTCCCAACTACAACAAATACTCGCAGAACTACAAGGACGACTGCTGAAAAGTGCAGCTCCAGTCACAGCTGAAAACGATGTTGACCAACAACTGATGTCTTAGCTTAGTTGTTAAAAAGGGAAGGACTAAGGCAAGAGAACCAAGAAAA
>CM051455.1:89737238-89766558 GCA_028274465.1 Plantago ovata | reverse complement strand
TATCTAACACCTATCTAAGTCATCAGCAAACGTTCCTCTTTTACAATGTCCTTAAAATTCTAAATTCCTATGGACCTTAAGAGTACTAGTTACTGGACTGTTCTTAATTTAGCATGGTTAATTGCTCATCAAAATTACAAGTTTCCTAACAGTACCGTTGGATAAGCATCTTGCTTTAAATCAACGAACCAGATTAACCAATGAGCACTCAATGCTCTTTTAGTATATCTGTGCCAAAAACATCACAATAATTACTTATTTTTAACCAAGGAATCATAATCGTCAATCAAACACATTATCTAATTTTATCCAAAATTCTTGTGATCTTTGTGTTTGCTGAAAATTCCCCCTTAATTAATTATCTCTTTTATTTTTGAGGGAACTTTACATCCACTACCCCTACTAGACACTCTAATTACGTCTAACACCCTCTTAGTCAATCTATTACATATGGGTCCAAAATCAGTTTCTTCCATTGACCAAACTAAATGGAAATTTATACCAAACATGGTCTTAGCATTTTTATTGCAACTAGGCCCTTTGTTTCTCCTTTTTAATTTCATTCCTCTTCCTTCCTTGTTCTTTCTTCTTCCTTCCTTTTCTTTTCTTTCCTATTCCCTCTTCAGAACAGTGGCCGGAGCTCCAGTCAGTCAGAGTTGTACAACTCTGATTGATCAGAGTTGTGACTTGCTCCGATCAATCGGAGCAGTGCTGCTCCGATTTCATAGGAGCTTTGCATCTCCGATCGATCGGAGGTGTGACTAGCTCCGATCAGATCGGAGTTGCACAACTCTGATCTGATCGGTGTTGTTACCTGCTCCGACCACATCGGAGCTGCACAGCTCCGATTTGATCGGAGCTGTGGCGGCAGAGTAAATCGGAGTTGTGCAGCTCCGATTGCAGTTTTTTATTTTTTTAATTTGTTGGATTGATATTTTTAAATAAAAAAAAAATTATTAGGGCTTAGTTGCAATAAAATTTGGGACAAATTTTGAATTTAAAGAAGTTATATGCTTTACGTTGAATTATTAAGTGCCAAATTGGTAAAATTAAAACAATTTGAGGCTAATGTGTAATTAATGAAAATTGTAGTTGTTTGGTCAATGTCAGAATTCAATATTTGACCAAGGGTAAAAATGTCTTTACATTCATTTAATTCGCCAAAAGTCAAATTCGTGGATTTAGGTGTAATTAAATTTATCTAACAAGGGTGTTGGATGTAATTGTTTGGCTAACGGGGGTCTATCTGTAATAAAACGAACTAACGAGGGTAGTATATGTAAGAAGCCCTATTTTTGATAATCATTTGTATTTCTGAGTTCCTGTCTCAGCAAACACATCTTATGATTTAGATAATATAGATTAATTATGAGAGTATGCATTTACTTTGCTGAGTTCCCGTCTCAGTTCCTTCCGAGATTGTCTGAATGCCTGCTTTAGCAATCTTTGTTCCCTTTTTAATACTGAATGCCCGTTTCAGCATTATGCAAACAAGTTTCCATAACAAATATTGCTTTGCAAAAGTCCCTTTTGTTTGTTGAATGCCTGTTTTCAGCAAACTTTAGTAATCAACTTTTAATAAGAGGCATATCTTTTGCTGAGTTACCTTTTATTGAAGGTATACTACAGGTTTAATATCATAAAGAATTAGACCTTGCTGAGTACCTATTTCAGCAACTCTGTAGTATAAATTCAATATATTTTAGGGAAGTTCCAATAACCCAAGCTTGTACCTAAGGATTGGGAATCTATTATTAGGCAGTGGTTTGGTAAAGATGTCAGCAAGCTGATCATCAGTGCCTACCTGAATTACCTCAATATCTCCTTTTTCAACATGGTCTCTTATGAAGTGATGTCTAATATCAATGTGCTTAGTTCTTGAATGGAACTTTGGATTTTGCGTAATAGAAATAACACTTATATTATCACAGAAGATTGGAGTCTTCTTTTCAAAGATACCGTAATCCCTTAGTTGTTGCTGAATCCATAGGATTTGGGCAGTGCAACAACCAGCTGCAATATATTCAGATTCTGTGGAAGAATTTGCCATACAAGTTTGCTTCTTGCTGAACCATGAAATTAGTCTTGTTCCAAGGAACTGACATGTTCCAGAGGTACTCTTTATGTCAAGTGTATAGCCTCCATGTTCAGCATCTGAATAGCCAACTAGTGACAAACCAGAATCTTTTGGATACCACAATCCAATATTGACAGTACCTTTGATATATTTCAGTATTTTAATTGCTTTCTTGTAGTGGATTCTCTAGGATCAGAGTGAAATCTCGCACACACACAAACAATATATTGAATGTCAGGTCTACTTGCTGTTAAATACAGCAAGGAGGCAATGAGCTTTCTATACTTGTGTTCATCAACACTTTTGTCTGTTTTAGTATAGCCCATTTTGGTACCAACACTCATAGGGATCTTTTCAGGTTTTTCTTCATCTTTGATCCTGAATTTTATGAGCATTTCCTTTGCATACTTTGCTTGATTTATGAATATTCCATCCTTGAGTTGCTTGACTTGCAAACCTAGGAAATAATTCAATTTGCCCATCATGCTCATTTCAAACTTGTTTGTCATGAGTTTGGCAAAATCATCACAAAGTTGCTTGTCTTTAGAACAAAAAATTATGTCATCCACATAAATCTGGACTAAAAGTAATTTACCATCATGATTAATGGTAAACAAGGTTTTATCAACCTCACCCTTCTTAAAAACCATTGTCCAACAAGAACCTAGTTAAGGTATCATACCAAGCTCTTGGTGCTTGCTGTAGACCATACACAGCTTTCTGAAGCTTGTATACCGTCTTGGTTTCTGAAGAGAGTTCAAAGCCAGGGGGTTGTTCTAAATAAACTTCTTCAGCAAGTTCACCATTTAAGAATGCACTTTTAACATCCATTTGGTAAACTATAAAGTCTTTATGAGCAGTAAAGGCCAAGAAAAGTCTAATTGCATCCAATCTTGCAACTGGTGCATAAGACTCATCATAGTCCAATCCTTCAGTCTGACAGTAACCTTGAGCAACTAGGCGTGCTTTGTTCCTTGTTACTTCACCAGACTCACTCAACTTATTTCTGAGCACCCACTTTGTACCAATTGCTTTCTTTCCTTCAGCAAAGGGTACAAGTTTCCATACTTTGTTCCTTTCAAATTGATCCAATTCTTCTTGCATTGACTTGATCCATTCAGAGTGCTTTAAAGCTTCTTCGTCTATGGTTTTAGGTTTAATTTCAGATACAAAGCAAGAGAATAATGCTTCTACATCAACTACCATTGCTTCTTCAGCAACGTCATTGTTAGTAGGAACTTTGGATCTTGTCACTCGGTGATTCTCAATATCACCAATCATATCCTTAGAGGGATGATCTCTAATCCAAATGTTAACACGCTTGTTCTTTTGATCTGGACATGTATGCATTTCAACATGTGACTATTCAGCACGTGCTTGTTCAACACTACTGGTTTCAGGTTGTGTTTCTACTGATATAGGTTCATCAGCAACTACTTGTTCAGTATTGCTCGTTGTGGTAACTTTTCAGTAGACACAGGAAGTTGCATTGTTTCAGCAACATCTGGAGCAACTGCATCTTTAGCCGGGAATTCTTTATCATGAACTACATTTATCTTGACTTGACTTGACGATGGCATGTCATTGTCAGAATTATCATTAAGTTCAGTGATCTTGACATTTCCAGCTTTAGGTTAAGTTCTTTGCTCGTGTATGAGTAGCTTTGTCATACATTCAGATATTTCTTCTTTAGCACGAACTCCTTGTTTCTTTTCATAGAATACAACATGCACAAATTCTTCAATCTTTTGTGCCTTTTTGTTGTAACTCTATAAGCTTTGCTATGCAAGGAGTAACCAAGAAATATCGCTTCATCTGCCTTTGGTTGAAATGTTTTTAGATATTCTCTACCATTGTTAAGAACAAAACATTTGCAACCAAATACTCTTAGATGAGTGATGTTAGGATGTCTTCCAACAAATAATTCATAGGGAGCTTTCTTGTATTCCTTAGTTATCAAACATCTATTTTGAGTATAGCAGGCGGTATTAATCGCTTCAACCCAATAAGATTCACTTATTTCAGTGTCAGCAAGCATGGTTCTAGCTGCTTCCTTAAGGGTGCGTTTCTTCCTTTCAGCAACACCATTTTGTTGAGGTATCCTTACTGAGGATAACTGATGTTGTATGCCTCTAGAGGTGCAATACTCAGTTATGTACTGGTTTACAAACTCAGTACCATGGTCTGTTCTGATGATTCTTACCTTGTCATTTTTCATGACTTCAAGCCTGTTCAGCAAGTTAGGTATTTCAATTCTTGTTTCAGTTTTTTGTTTGATGAAAATTACCCAAGTGAATCTTGAATAATCATCCACCACTTCCAGACCATATTTCTCGCCAGCATAGCTTGTTGAAGAAGATTCAAACAAGTCCGTGTCCAAGAGTTGTAAAGGTTTTGTAGCTGACGGTACTGCCTTGTTCTTAAAACATGACTTAGTTTACTTACCCTGCTGACATGCAGTGCAAGCATCATCCTTCTTAAAAGTGACCTTAGCTAATCCAACTACAAGTGCCTTTTTAGACATCTTATTCAGCGTCTTGAAGTTTAGGTGACTAGTTCTTTTATGCCATAACCATGCATTTTCAGCAAGGCCTTCATGATCTGAGATAAGGCATTTTTCAATGATTGTAGAGGACCAATCTACAGTTTATAGACCTCCTAATCTTCTAGCAACCATGATTACCTTCTTTGTCTCAAAGTCAATAAGGTTGCATTCATCACTTTTGATTTTGATGAAGTAACCTTTGTCAGCAAACTGACTCATGCTGAAAAGGTTAAACTTAAGATTTTGACATAAAGAACTCCCGTTATGGTGATGCATCCTAACTTCACGTCACCAAAGCCCTCTAGATGCAAAGCCTCCACCTGCAAATCTTATTGTTGGACCTCCAGACCACCGTCTGTAGTTTATAAGATTTGTTTTGTCGCCCGTCATGTGCTTCCCGTAGCCACTATCAAAGTGCCAAATAGGATTGGTTGTCTTGGTGGCTGAAGTCTGCACAATCAAGAGTAAACAAGTCAATATCCAAAACGGGATATTCATTAACATGTTTAAAGACATGACCACTGGAAACCCAAGCCTTAGATTTTTCAATCTTTACTTGTTTTCTTCTTGCTGAGGAACTAGATGTCTTAGGGCCAAAAGACTTTTGACTGTCATTAGTCAAGTCCAATTTCAAATGTGGTGTCTTGTTTGGTTTTCCCTTTTGCTGAACATACTTTTAAGTGAGTTCTTTTCTAGCAAGATTTCTTCTAGTCCTAGCATTTTGAGTACTGTCATTACTCTTAGACTTTGATTTATTTAGCTCCTTGAAGTATTTTTTCTGACTTTGCTTATACTCGTGGAACAATTAGTTTTGCTTGTTCTTGTAACCAAGTCCACTTCTCGGAGTATGCTGAGTTTTTGTCTCAGCAACCTTACTTGATTCAGGTTTGTCAGGAAAGACCTTTTGATTACCTTTATTAGTAATCTTGCCTTTTAACTTAACAGATTGCTTTTCAGCAATTTGTTTGGCAGAATGCTTCTCAGCATTCTTCTTCTGAGCAGGTTGCTTTTCAGCAACCTGTTTGGCAGAATACTTCTCAGCATTCTTACTACTTGAAGTAGTGACAGGGGGATTTTTGGTCATAGGTATTTTATTGCATGTTTCAGCAACCTTAGATTGACCAATTTGATAGAGTTCCGGTTGAACACTATCACTAGCACGAACGAAAGTTATTGGTGATTTGTCTTTGCTCAAGAGTATCACGTCATCACCTTCATACGTGGCACCTAAACCTTCCTTCTGAGATGGAAATCTTAGATAAGAGTTTAGTTATGTCAGAGTGTTGCTAGCACTTGCATAAGATTTGAAATTTACTTTCATCTTTTTCAGCTCTTGTATTTCAGCAAGTAACTTCAGGATCGAAGATTGATATTCTTTCAATTCTGTTGACATTTGAGTGTCTTTATCTGTAGCTTCAGCAAGTAGTTTCTTAAGATACAATATTTCAGTATCTTTTCGTTCTGATTCTTTTTCAGCAATATATACTTTTTAGTAGTTTGCTTAGTCAAAGATTCAACGTACAATCAGTAGTTTCTCTTGCTGTTTGCTCAGAGTTTTCTCAAATCTTTCAATTTCTCCTTGTATCGTTTCAAGATCAATTTCACTTTCATCATCTGAATATGAGTTAGTGTTAGGAGAATGTACCTGATCCGCCATAAGACAGAATTCCATGTTTGACACGTCTGGAAATGCTTCCATAGCGACTCCACAAACTTCTTTTACGAATTCAACGTCCATGGTTGATTCTTCTTTAGTGTCTGAATCTTTTTCCTTAATTTCTTCAGTGCTAGTGTCTATGCATAAAGCATCAATCTTAGCTTGAACCTTCTTCTTTTCTTCAGCAATCATGGCCTTTTTGAACTTCTTTCTTTTTGTCAGCACTCGTGCCCTTCAGCAAGGGACAATTGGCCTTGAAATGACCAGGCTTCTTGTAGTAGAAACATAGATCATTTCCTATTACTGGTTCTTCAAAGGAAGAAGTTGGTTGAGCTTGCCTGTTCAACGAGCTAGCATTTGTCTTGTATTTATACCGATCGTAGGTGTCACAAAACCGCTCATCTTCTCCTTGCTTGAAGTTTTCAATCCTATCTCGTAAGACAATCGTCACATGGTAAGGCATAAATCGCGCCAAGAACTCCTCTACTACTTGGCCCCAAGTTTTCAGCGATCCCAGTGCTAACCTTGCCATCCAACGCCTTGGCTCATATCCAATGTGACGGTACGGTAATTTCGAAAACAATACTTAAATCGGAAAATCGAACGGTTCTTTAAAAAATACGGTAAGTAAAGGTTTTGGCTCTCAAACGAGCTTACAATTCAAGAGAAATAAATGCGGAAGCTAAAAGATAATGAAGTTCAATGGAAAATAACAAGTGAAGACAAAATTTCTTCTTATTTGAAAACAACCCCAAACCAAAAATCCCCCACACTCTCGAGTCGCCAGACGCCTACTAGAGCTCATCGGTAGTCGAACCTACAAGGAAGTATTTTGAAAAGAGTGGTGAGATAAAGGATCTCAGTGGTGCTCATGCAATGTTGGTTTCATGCAATTTTGAAGAAGATCTTTCAGTTTAAAGACATGCAAATTACAGGCAGTGAATTCAGATAACAATCAGTTCAGTAAACAAGCAAATCAACCGGTTAAGATGTCAGAAAACAGTAAGTCAGTGGTGTTGAAAACAGTACAGTAACAATTGGTGCAGCCCGCCTTGTTGCTCCTACTCCCAATAGCCCTTATCACCCCGTCTAGAAAGATCAATTCTAGCCAGTACAGTGTCCTGCGTACGTTCAGGAAAGTCCTACGACCCAAATAGACCTCAGCGACTTCTGCCTCGCGCCTTAAGGGATTAGACTAGGCAACTCATAAATAAACCTGATAGTCAACACTACCCAAGTCTACCTACTCGTCAACCTAATCGACCGGTCAATAGTTAACAGTAAACAGTGCTCGGAAACCGAGAAAGTTATTAGAAAACAATTGGCAGTTAAGAAAATGGTAGTCAGTTGAAGAGGTAGTTAGACAAGCAAACAATAACATGCAATAGTACAGTACAATAATCAATTCTCACAGTTCGGTTGCTAAGGTGACATGCATAGTATTTTAAACGAGCGATTATACTTATGAAAGTAACATGCAAGCATGTATACATATGGAATAGGAACAGACAATAAGCATAATAATACGGTAAACAGATAACACATAACTTCCTTGTAGTTTTGAAAACAGATAGAAACACTCACCTTAAATAGTACGAGCAAGAACCACGGAAAGCACAATGGATTACGGAATAACGGACTGATCACCTATATAGAAAACGACTAGTTACTATCTAGGAGTCGAAATGAAAATCCAAACGATAAAAGTTAAAAAGGTGGGAAAGGTGGGGTTCAAACTTGAGACCTCTAGGTTGAACTATTTAGCACTAAACCAACTATGCTAGCCCCATGTTGGTACAAAGGTTTAAAGAAAAAGAAGTTGAAGGTCATTTAGTTTGAAATATGAAAAGTCCAACTAATTATTTACGGTCCAGAATCTGTTCAAGGGTATAAACATCATTTTACATTTACAGGGGCATTACTGTAATTTTACCAAGGTTAGCTAGGGTTTTAAAAGTGAAAGCGATAACTCAGGGGTCAAACTGTAATTTTGAAAAGGCTAAGTCCACGGTCAAACCAGTAAACAAAGTCAAACGGTCATCTAAGTCCAGAAAATACGAAAGGGTAAAAACGTCCAGAAAGGTTTCAATGGTCACTAAACTATGTCCAGTTTATCGAAAGGGTAAAGTCGTCAAATCAGGTTCAAGTCGAACTAAACTATACTAACAGTCCAAATTGCAGTCCGCAAATTCAAAATCGAGCTAGGTTTTAAAGTTAGAATGGACCACAAGGGCAAAACGGTCCAGGGGAAGAATCGTAAATTCAGTCCAGGGGCAGAAATGTCAATTCAGATTCAAAATCGAACTAATAATCTAAATCAGTCCAATAGTCCAATACGGGAGGGTAAAATGGTCTAGAGCACGTCAGGAGTAAATGGTAAAATCCAGAATATATCAGGGGAAAAATTGTCCAATAACATAAAACGAAAGGGCAATCAAACACCTCACCTCGAATCGGAAAATGGGAATAGATGAACGTAGACGATGAAGCTGTGATGAATCAATCAACAACGAATGCAACCAAAACAGGATTAAATCCCAAACAACGTGTTAGAATCCTAAATAGAAGAAAAATGAAAAGAAGATGATACGAACAAGACAAAAACAGAGCCTTACCGGAGCAGATCGGGACAGAGAACACGAACGGATCGGATCAGATCTCGAAACGAACAGACGGATCGGAGTAGGGGACGGGTACGAGTCGGTGGTGTCCGATTTGGATGATGATGTCGGCCTGAGGTGGTTCGATGATGATGATGTTACTGCCGTGGTGATGATGAGATGCTTTGTTGATGATGACGACGATGGGAATGATGGAGTCGGGACGGTGATTGATGAAAAACGATGATGATGGTGATAGATCTTAAAATCGGTTGAAGGAGAGGGAAAAAAAATGGAGATGGTGGCTGCGTTTAGGTGAGAGGAGAGGAAGGGAGAGAATGAAAAATGATGGGTAAAAGATTAGGGTTAGGGTTAGATAAGGGCTTGGGCTTTTAGAAGGTTGGGCCAAGAGTAACGGGCCAAGTAGTCTTCCAAATACTGAATTAAGGTGGCCCAAAAACAAAATCCGAAACGGTCCACTAACCAATCTAATCGAGCCTTCTCTAATTCGAATTCGATAACGTAGGAAGGAAAATTAATTAAATCACCGAATAATTAAATTACTCTGGTAATTAATTAATTAAATAGATGAAAAAAAATTAGAAAAATACGGTATGTTACACTCCACCACCCTTAAAGGAAGTTTCGTCCTCGAAACTTAACTAACTTAAAACCAAAGAACGGGAAACGGAGAATCGAAAGTCTTTGAATTTCAAGCACCGGAGAAGATTAACAAACTCGCAAGTCAAAAAGTTAGCGAAAATTGTAACTAGCCTAAAAAGTCCAAGCTTACTTCTTCAACCAGATGATCACACTTCGATAAGCAGTTGACAACTTAAACTTCAAGTGTATCTAACCGAATAAACGAAAAGCAGCCGAGAAACAACCTTAGAAGAAATTTGACTTAATGAAGCGTACCTTTTGCCGAGGAAGGCTCACGTGCAAACATATTGTAAACTCTCGCCTTGGCTTTGGTACCACTTCCTTGGCTCTTAGAAGTCGTGGCTCCAGATCTTCCTTCTTCAGCCAGAGAGTGACGTCTCGGACAATCGTTCACCTTATGATCTCTGCTGCCACAAGCCAAACACCAACCCTTCTTCTTCCAGCAGTTTCTTTCCTCGTGAGTAGTTCCTCCACAGAAATTACAATTTCTCCTAGGTGACTCTCCAGTGTTATCAGCAAGTTGACGAGGTCGACTTTCTCGATGATTGCGAGGATACTTGGATGGAGACCGACGATCCTTGTTATCTTTTCTACTTATGTGATCAGAACTTCTTTTTCGAGATCGTTGGCGTTCAAAGCTATCGAGTTCTCCCAAACCACTCTCCACTTCACCAGCTATTTCCACGGCTTTCGCGTAGGTTGACAACTCGATCCCAAACAGGCTGTATCGGATTTCCGACTTCAAACCCTTCACAAAGTGACGTACCTTCTCCCTCTCGTCATTCTGAAAGTGCGGCACATACTTCAACAGTCGAGTGAACTCTGAGTCATAGTCCGCGACGTTCATCCGTCCTTGCACCAGATTTTGAAATTCGTCCCTTCTGTTCTCACGGACCAAACGGGGTACGAACTTGTCCATAAACTCCTTCTCGAAGTTCTTCCAAGTGCAGTCAACTTCCTCTTGTCTCCACCTTGCATCGACGGTCCTCCACCAATTTCTCGCTGCTCCCACGAACTGGAACGCTGCAAGCTCAATCTTCCTCTCGTCCGGGTAGTGCAGAATTGAGAACAAGTTCTCCATGCTCTCTAGCCAAAGCTCAGCTTTGCAGGCGTCAGGCGCCCCATCGAACTGGTCGGGATGAAAACGGGTGAAGCGCTCGGCAGCTTGGTCGATGGTTTGAGTCGGTGGCGGTGCAATAGGCTGAGCAGGGGGTGGCCTAAAATGGCGCATAGTCTCGCTGAAGTTTCCCAAGGCGGCAATGATCCGCTCAACTTGGTCCGAAGTTCCATCATTGTTGTTGTGGTCACTGCTGGGGCTGCCGTTGTTGGTGTTGTTGCCGTTGTTGGTGTTGTTGTTGCCATTGCGAGTGTTAATCCATGGAGCCATCCTATCGCAATTAGTCTAAGGTAAGTAACGTAACTAACGTCCTCGAGTGCGACTATCCTAAGGCGTTACAATCTTAAGGACAAACTATTGCATAAATGAGAACTTAAAGCATGCGATCAATAACGTTAAAGGTGACATACTTTTAAATAGAACACATAAACAACATGCATTTAAGGCAACATAATCAATTGGATAGTCTCAATAATAAAAGCAAACAGGGTCAACAGTAGTATCATGCAAAAGTACGACAATTCCAACTAAGCAGACAGATAAGTCATTTGAAAACTTTAGGACAAAACAGAGTAAGTCGGTCAAGAACTCAGTCAATGGTCAACTTTAACAACAGTACGACATTCTCGAAAAACAGAACAAAGACCACTCAACCTATGCAGCGACTCGGACCCTCACACACACACACCCCAAAGGCCAGAAGATCCTATCCTAGCAAGCTTGAGTTTGCACTCAAGCTCTGATACCATCTGTGACGGTACGGTAATTTCGAAAACAATACTTAAATCAGAAAATCGAACGGTTCTTTAAAAAATACGGTAAGTAAAGGTTTTGGCTCTCAAACGAGCTTACAATTCAAGAGAAATAAATGCGGAAGCTAAAAGATAATGAAGTTCAATGGAAAATAACAAGTGAAGACAAAATTTCTTCTTATTTGAAAACAACCCCAAACCAAAAATCCCCCACACTCTCGAGTCGCCAGACGCATACAAGAGCTCATCGGTAGTCGAACCTACAAGGAAGTATTTTGAAAAGAGTGGTGAGATAAAGGATCTCAGTGGTGCTCATGCAATGTTGGTTTCATGCAATTTTGAAGAAGATCTTTCAGTTTAAAGACATGCAAATTACAGGCAGTGAATTCAGATAACAATCAGTTCAGTAAACAAGCAAATCAACCGGTTAAGATGTCAGAAAACAGTAAGTCAGTGGTGTTGAAAACAGTACAGTAACAGTTGGTGCAGCCCGCCTTGTTGCTCCTACTCCCAATAGCCCTTATCACCCCGTCTAGAAAGATCAATTCTAGCCAGTACAGTGTCCTGCGTACGTTCAGGAAAGTCCTACGACCCAAATAGACCTCAGCGACTTCTGCCTCGCGCCTTAAGGGATTAGACTAGGCAACTCATAAATAAACCTGATAGTCAACACTACCCAAGTCTACCTACTCGTCAACCTAATCGACCGGTCAACAGTTAACAGTAAACAGTGCTCGGAAACCGAGAAAGTTATTAGAAAACAATTGGCAGTTAAGAAAACGGTAGTCAGTTGAAGAGGTAGTTAGACAAGCAAACAATAACATGCAATAGTACAGTACAATAATCAATTCTCACAGTTCGGTTGCTAAGGTGACATGCATAGTATTTTAAACGAGCGATTATACTTATGAAAGTAACATGCAGGCATGTATACATATGGAATAGGAACAGACAATAAGCATAATAATACGGTAAACAGATAACACATAACTTCCTTGTAGTTTTGAAAACAGATAGAAACACTCACCTTAAATAGTACGAGCAAGAACCACGGAAAGCACAATGGATTACGGAATAACGGACTGATCACCTATATAGAAAACGACTAGTTACTATCTAGGAGTCGAAATGAAAATCCAAACGATAAAAGTTAAAAAGGTGGGAAAGGTGGGGTTCGAACTTGAGACCTCTAGGTTGAACTATTTAGCACTAAACCAACTATGCTAGCCCCATGTTGGTACAAAGGTTTAAAGAAAAAGAAGTTGAAGGTCATTTAGTTTGAAATATGAAAAGTCCAACTAATTATTTACGGTCCAGAATCTGTTCAAGGGTATAAACATCATTTTACATTTACATGGGCATTACTGTAATTTTACCAAGGTTAGCTAGGGTTTTAAAAGTGAAAGCGATAACTCAGGGGTCAAACTGTAATTTTGAGAAGGCTAAGTCCAAGGTCAAACCAGTAAACAAAGTCAAACGGTCATCTAAGTCCAGAAAATACGAAAGGGTAAAAACGTCCAGAAAGGTTTCAATGGTCACTAAACTATGTCCAGTTTATCGAAAGGGTAAAGTCGTCAAATCAGGTTCAAGTCGAACTAAACTATACTAACAGTCCAAATTGCAGTCCGCAAATTCCAAATCGAGCTAGGTTTTAAAGTTAGAATGGACCACAAGGGCAAAACGGTCCAGGGGAAGAATCGTAAATTCAGTCCAGGGGCAGAAATGTCAATTCAGATTCAAAATCGAACTAATAATCTAAATCAGTCCAATAGTCCAATACGGGAGGGTAAAATGGTCTAGAGCACGTCAGGAGTAAATGGTAAAATCCAGAATATATCAGGGGCAAAATTGTCCAATAACATAAAACGAAAGGGCAATCAAACACCTCACCTCGAATCGGAAAATGGGAATAGATGAACGTAGACGATGAAGCTGTGATGAATCAATCAACAACGAATGCAACCAAAACGGGATTAAATCTCAAACAACGTGTTAGAATCCTAAATAGAAGAAAAATGAAAAGAAGATGATACGAACAAGACAGAAACAGAGCCTTACCGGAGCAGATCGGGACAGAGAACACGAACGGATCGGATCAGATCTCGAAACGAACAGACGGATCGGAGTAGGGGACGGGTACGAGTCGGTGGTGTCCGATTTGGATGATGATGTCGGCCTGAGGTGGTTCGATGATGATGATGTTACTGCCGTGGTGATGATGAGATGCTTTGTTGATGATGACGACGATGGGAATGATGGAGTCGGGACGGTGATTGATGAAAAACGATGATGATGGTGATAGATCTTAAAATCGGTTGAAGGAGAGGGAAAAAAAATGGAGATGGTGGCAGCGTTTAGGAGAGAGGAGAGGAAGGGAGAGAATGAAAAATGATGGGTAAAAGATTAGGGTTAGGGTTAGATAAGGGCTTGGGCTTTTAGAAGGTTGGGCCAAGAGTAACGGGCCAAGTAGTCTTCCAAATACTGAATTAAGGTGGCCCAAAAACAAAATCCCAAACGGTCCACTAACCAATCTAATCGAGCCTTCTCTAATTCGAATTCGATAACGTAGGAAGGAAAATTAATTAAATCACCGAATAATTAAATTACTCTGGTAATTAATTAATTAAATAGATGAAAAAAAATTAGAAAAATACGGTATGTTACATCCAAGGTCAAAAGAAAATAATTTCCTGCACAATTGGTCCTCAGTAAACCCCTTTGCTGGAACTTTTGCTATTTCCTCCTCATAGGATCTGATGAAACTCAACGGATTCATCCCCATTCCATCTTCGAACCTCGGTATGTTTCTCACTACTGAACTCGTCACCTCATACTCCCTTAACTCGTCTTCCAGGTATATAGATGATACTCTCCTAACTTGCGAGAATTGTGGGGTCATGCGAGCCCTCATGGACGTCATACCTGTATATCTGGGAAAGGATATAACTCAAAACCAAAAATCAGTCCTGTTAGTTCTGACCAAAATTTGGATCCCAACTTCAACACTAGACAACTAGATTACTATATCCTGGAAATTGAATGCCGAAAATAAACAAGCTAAAGAGTAAAAAGGAGTTATAGTCCCCGGCAATGGCGCCAATTTGATGAACGAGATTGTCAGACTCGAACAATCAAATAAATTTGTTTTAAGCCAAAGGGCAACTCACAACTACACAAAACACGTAGTGCAGAGGTAAGATGACCTCGAGTGTCGATCTCTAGGGACTAAACTAGCTTTAACTAAATAACTATATATAATTTAAGAAAACAAATTTATCTCTAAATTAACTTAACAATATATGAAGAAAGCTGGTGATAGTATGCTCGTTCTAAGCATCAAGTTCTAATTATGCATGAAAGTGCAACTCGTACTGCCTTAAAAGTAGTTCGATTTACAAACACCAAAGACAGGTTTGCAAACGTGTATTTTGAAAGCTTCCTATCTATACTAATACTTGGCTAAGGTTGTCAATCTTAGTTCAAGAAGTACTTGCAAATTATATATAATTGAATCGATGATCTTGAATTGTCCTAGTGTTTCTAACACCTTTCTACGAAGATATATGACTTAGTCGGATCAAAGAATCGAATTAAGATAATTAAACAAGTAAAAGACTCAAAAACTCAATCATGCATAATACGAACCCTAGCTACGAATTCACATACTATCACCAACCAGATGCTTAGCTACTCATATCAATAACACGATAAACAATCATAATCGAAGCAATAATGAATGAAAACATGTTTAATTGAAAGATAAATAGCATAATTGTGAGATACAAGGTTACCACCAAAGGTTGTCAATCTCCGGTGAATGGCTAAAACTCACAAAGATCTAGCAAGGTGAGATTAAGCGGTGTCCAAATCTCTCCTCTAGCTCCAAATTCGCTAAGTTACAAAGATTCTAAGAGAAAATATCCCCAGAACAAGCTCTAGGGTTTATGTCTGGAAAAATATGAAAAGATATGAAAATTCGCAGATTTTGGGATGTATATATAGAGCTGTCGGAAGCTCCGCGGCGGTCCGCCGCGCACGGGCAGAACGCGGCCCGTGCGGAATTCCTCCTTTGGATCATCGAATTCGGCCCCTTGCACTGTTTTGAGCTCCGAAACTTGATCTCTTGGCCTTGAAACTCGTCTCGGTACTCCTTGACACACCACGGGTGATCTGTTGCACCAAAACATCATTGTTTCACCATGAATTAAATCCAAAAACGCAATTTCCACCTGAAACCTGAAAAGAACAAAAGAAATGAAAACGTGACACTATTCTAACAAAATACACTAAAATGCATGCAAGAGGATAGCTAAATTGGTGAAAAAAGACTCGAATGATAGTGTAAAAAACACTGTTATCAGTTATACCGGCTCAGCAGACTCGAGCTTTTACACTTGTGTTTTCTGCTGCTGAAATGCATACTTTAGTTAACTTTACTAAGTGTCTTATATAGATACCAAATCTGAGCAAACTTCAAATCTTCTTGTCTTTCAATCTTCAAGTCTTCAAGTCTTCTGAGTGGTTCTTATACTTCAATAGATTGTTTCAACAAACAATGTACATCATCAGCAAACGAAAAGAACCTATCTAGTACCTATACTAAATCTTCAGCAAACGTTCCTCTTTTGCAATGTCCTTTAAAAATTCTAAATTCCTATGGACCTTAAGAGTACTAATCACTGGACTGTTCTTAATTTAGCATGGTAATCTGTTAATCAAAATTACAAGTTTCCTAACAATAATGAACAAACAATTACACATACTACCATCATTATTAACGAGCAAGCATCAAGCACGCAAGTAATTTACGTATACTAAAACTTGTACCTCTCTTTATAACAATCATATCAAGCTCATGGAACACAAAGTAATAATTCTTAAGATATAAACCAAGTACTCATAGCACTTTAACAAGGATATAAATACTACTACCGACGCAAGAAAACTAGTATATTTTCATATAAACATAGATCTTAGATACTACTTTCATTACTTACACTAATTAATTAAGCCAAGACTTTAAACATCAACTAGCATTGCACACTAAACTTTTCTTAAACGTTTCTTTCATACCTTATTTTTTTCACTAATATGCCCCTGGACTTTAGAAACGGAGGACTACAAAGGTTCAATTTAACAAGTAGTTGTCTCTACACATAAGTTACTGTAATTAATAATTGAGTTTGATTACAAAAATCACATTAACAAGATTAGCTAATGTAATGGACCAAAATAAATAATATGATCTACCGTTTCTTATACACGGCTATACTACTAACCTCTAGAATTCACTAAATCATTTATACAATAAATGATTAAGCATACTAAAGCACTTAAGACTTAACTGCAATTTGTATATCAATAACAGGCTATCAAAATAACTTACAATCACATTAAATAACAAAATCACATTGAAATTAGATAACCGTTCAAACACTACCAACGTCACTCGTGTTATCTCTACGTGCTATATAACCTGTAAAATGGTATATTTATACCGATTCTAAAATGTTAATATATTCAAAACTTGAACTAAACATAGAGTTAAATAGATAAACTTATATACGTACCCATGAAGAGCTTCCGGAAATCAATTGATTGATACTAGTAATTTTATTTATATTTTTCTCTCAATTTTTCTTCTATTTTCTTTCTGGCTCTCTTGTTCTAGCTTGATCAGTAGAGTGAAGTGTGCGAAGTGTTGTGTGCCTAAAAGTGAGATGTGAAATAATTGTGGTCAATGTAACGAAAAAATATCAGGGGTAGGATTGGGCGATTAATGCTGTGGGGTTAAAGAGTAGAAATTTGCGTCGAAATTTAAACTATGTTCAGACAAGTACTAATGTAGAATTCCCGGCGTGACAAATGAACAATGGTATATACGTATATATTTTTATAATTATTTTAATCTTTTAATTATTTGCACCAGCCTGCTTATTCGACTTCTACATATATGTCCCAAATATAAAAATGAACTTATAATCGAAATCTATAAAATCATGCAGTTCATATTATGACATCCGTTCTTTTATAGCCCCACATTTGATTATAAAACGGCTAAGTCAAACATTTTGACGGGCCAGAACTAATATTACGTATATAACTTTAAAAATAATTAATTTAAAAAATTATAATCAAATAATATAAAATCATACGATTCATATTAATGTATCCGCTCACTTGTGACACCTCGTTTAGGTACCAAATGTATCTGTCGAAACATATTCACGGGGCGGAGGCATATAAGAGAGGTAATAATAATTTATATTAAAAACTCACATAATATAGTATCATATAAGACACCACAAAGTTCACGTATACCAACATATACCGTGCTCAAACATTGAAATGAATTGCACTTAATTGTTTTAGAATTATCTTAGTTGTCGACTAATGCATGCGTATGAGGGTAAAAAAATTTGGGCTGTTACAACTCTCCCCCGTAAATAAAATTTCGTCCCCGAAATTTGTACCTGTATCGGGAAATAACCATGGTTATTGATCTCGCATATGATGTTCAGTTTTCCAAGTTGCTTCCTTTCCAGAGTGATTTCTCCATGTTAGGAAATTTGTAATTTTGATGAGCAATTAACCATGCTTAATTAAGAACAGTCCAGTAACTAGTACTCTTAAGGTCCATAGGAATTTAGAATTTTAAGGACATTGTAAAAGAGGAACGTTTGCTGATGACTTAGATAGGTGTTAGATAAGTTATTTCTTTTGTGGATGACGTACTTTAATTTCTGTAAAGAAATTAATTTATTGACACATTTGCGTATGATGTATTTTATTTTCTGAAAAGAAAATATCTTATTGATGCTTAGCTTTGATGTATCTTATTTTCTGAAAAGAAAATGACCTATTGAAGCATTTGCTGAAGATGTATTTTGTTTATTACAAACAAATTATTGAAGCAAATAAGAAACCGGTCAGAATCTTGAAGACTTTTGAAGATCTGAAGACTAAAAGACTTGAAGACTTGAAGATTGCTGAAGACTGGTAAGGCACGTGTTGCTCAGAAAGTGAAATTTTCAGCAACAGCATTGCATAAGTGAAAATCTGAAAGACAGAGTAGGTTGTGCTTGCTGAAACTGAGAATGAACACTTGCTGATGAACACATGTGACCTCTTGCTGAATGTACTTGATTTTGCGCTCCTTTGTTACTGTTTGAATTCTATTCAAAAGTGCATTTAATGCAAAGCTTACACACGAAGGACATTAAGACTAGAAGACAAACAAAGGTTGCTACTGAAAGTACAAAAGTAAGATAGTGACATGTTAAGGAACAAAAGCCTTAGGATTTGAAATTCAAACGGCTCCTTACTTGCACTATAAATAGAGGTCATCCGGCAAAGAGTTGAAGTGTGTCAACAACGTGATCAAACTCTCACTTGTGCTTAAAATTCACAAACCTTCAAACACTCTTACTGCCATTGATCCGTTCCAAGACTTAAAGCTTGAAAAAGCTACTTGTGAAGAAGTAGAACAAACTCGGCTAAGAAATTAGTTAATTGTTCTTTCTTTCGAACAAGAACAAGTCCTGACACCAGAAACAATCAAACTTGTTTACTGCAAAGTATTCCAAGTTGTGTTTCTTAGATTACTTGTTGTAACTGAATAAGTTATAATTAAGTTATCTCACCCCAAAACTCTCTAACTGAAAATACACCCTTTCAGGCGTGATATTCAGGGGGAACTTAATCGAGCAAGCTCTTGCTGATTAAAAGTACCAAGTTTGGTGGAGAACTAGGTTGAGTTCTCTAGTTTAGGTTGGAGACAAAGCAAGTGTGCTTTGGTTTCTGTTGAATCGCTTTAGATAGGAGATTGTAAGGAACCTCAATCATATCTTAGTGGATTCAGTCCTAGAAAGGACAAAGTGGATTAGTTGGGAGATTACGCCACTCTCAGATACCACTCTAAAAGTGTTTGTGTGATTTACTTACTGCATTTACCTTTCAGCAAATTATATCTGTTTGTACACAGTCACTCACATCACTTGTTGAAACCCTTTACTTGCTGAAAAAGCACTTATCGTTTCAAAGACTTCCGCTCTCTGATTTTAAGTATCAGCAAACCAAGCTACTGTAAAGTAACTTACGCTTGCTGAGAAAGTTAAGTATCAACAACCTCATTACTGAAAAGTAATAAGTACTTGCTGAGAAAGTTTTAAACGACAAAAGTTTGAAAAGACTATTCACCCCCCCTCTAGTCTTTTCTTGTTGTTTAAAGGGACCAACAAGTAGTATCAGAGCAGGAGGTTCTTTAGCCTTCTGCACTGAACCTAGATCCCCTTAAGTGCTTTCCTTAAATCTCTTTCACTTGATCAGTTTGGTAGTGCTTTGCTGACAGGATGTCTTTAGGAGATGCTCCCTTGCTGAAGCTGGAAAATTACGAGAAATGGCGAAACAACATGATGTTACATCTTGAGGCCATTAGTGATGAGATGATCACCGTCATTAATGATGGACCTATCAAGATCACCAAGGTTGAAAGGAGTTTCCCTCATAGAACCACTGAAGCTGGAAAGGAAACCATCCAAGGCGAACCATCAGATACGGTTGTGCCAAAACCAAGAGAGGAATGGACTTCTGACGAAGCTAAGAGATTCCGTCTTGATGGCCAAGCAAGAAATATCATCATCAGATCAACTCCGGATACCATACAGTGCAAACTGTGGGGTGCTAAGACTGCTAAGGAGGCTTGGAAAATGGTTCAAGATCTTTGTGCTGGATCTGACAAGACCAAGGAAAACAAACTTGAAGTACTTAAGCTGAAGTTTCAAAACTTTAAGCAAGGTGCTAACGAGTCACTAGAAGACTTGGACTTCAGATTCACAACTCTTGTTAGTGAAATGGCAGCGCTGGGTGTTGGAAATCTTTATTCAGATTCTGAGAAAGTGAAAACTATCATCAGAAGTTTGAATCAAGAATGGATCCATACTCAGAATTTCTATTATAATCAAGGAATGCCTGACATTACACCAACTGAGTTGTTCTCTCATCTTGCTACTGTCAATTATGAGACAAAGCAAAGAGAAAATGTGTTTGCTGAAAAATCGCAAAACATTGCTCTTGCTGCAAAGCCGTCATCTTCTGAAAAGAAGAATGATAAAGAGCCTGCTGATGAAAATGCTTTAGTTGTTAAAAACATGAAGAAATTCATCAGTAAGGAACTTGAAAGGCGAAAAGCAAAAGAGAAGATGAAAAAGCATCTTGGTAATAACTACCATAAGTACAAGAATGATACTAGCTCGCTGAACAAGCAAGCTCAGCAAGCTACATCATCAAAAGAACCAGCAGTTGGAAATGATCTATGTTTTTACTGCAAAAAGCCTGGACACTTCAAAGCTAATTGCCCTTTGCTGAAAGGCAAATCTGCTGAAAATAAGAAGAAATTCAAAAGAGCTTTTATTGCTGAAGAAGAAGCTTCAAGCAAAAATCGATGCATTGTGCATTGAGACAAGCTCCGAAGACAGTGAGGATGAAAGTTCAGACACCGACGATGAGGAAGCCACTCTAGACGTGGAGATTGGCAAAGAAGTGTGTGGAATAGCTCTGGAAGCTTATCCAGATGTGTCGAACTATGAATTCTGCCTCATGGCCGGTCAGGTAAATAATTCTACCTCTGACTCAGATTCAGAAAGTGAAGACGAGATTGATCTTGATAAGATTCAAGGAGAAATCGAAAGATTTGAGAAAACTCTCAGCAAACAGCAAGAAAAACTTCAACTTGCTGAAACTCTGACCAAGCAAACTACTGAAAAGTACGTTTTGCTGAAGGAAGAGACAGAAGAAAAGGATGCTGAAATAAGGCGTCTTAAGAAATTGATTGCTGAGGCTGCAGAGAAAAATTCTCAAATGGCATTAGAATTGGAAGAGTATCAGTCCTCAATTCTAAAGTTACTTGCTGAAATCCAAGAAATGAAAAAGATGAAAATCAATTTCAAATCCTATGTGGAAGCAAGTAATACGCTGACTGAACTAAACTCTTATTTGAGAGATCCATCTCAGAAAGAAGGTTTAGGAGCAACGTGTGAAGGTGATAACGTAGAAATCTTGAGAAAAGATAAATCACCGATCTCCTTTGTACGTGCTACAACATGGACTTGTTTGAATCTTCTTCAACAAGCTATGCTGGTAAGAAGTATGGTCTAGTCGTGGTAGATGACTATTCAAGATTCACTTGGGTAGTATTCATCAAACACAAATCTGAAACCAAGACTGAAATACCTAACTTGCTGAATAAGCTTGAAGTCATGAAAAATTACAAGGTAAGAGTCATAAGGACAGACCATGGTACTGAGTTTGTAAACCAGTACATAACTGAATATTGTATCTCCAAAGGTATTCAACATCAGTTATCCTCAGTAAGGACACCACAGCAAAATGGTGTTGCTGAACGGAAGAATCGTACCCTGAAAGAAGCCGCAAGAACAATGCTTGCTGACACTGAGATAAGTGAGGCTTACTGGGTTGAAGCGATTAATACCGCCTGCTATACTTAGAATAGATGTTTGATTACTAAGGAATACAACAAAACTCCTTATGAATTGTTTGTTGGAAGACCTCCTAACATCACTCATCTAAGAGTATTTGGTTGCAAGTGTTTCGTTCTTAACAATGGTAGAGAATACCTAAGAACATTTCAACCAAAGGCAGACGAAGCGATATTTCTTGGCTACTCCTTGCATAGTAAAGTTTACAGAGTGTACAACAAAAAGGCACAAAAGATTGAAGAATCTGTGCATGTTGTATTCTACGAAAAGACACAAGGTGTGCCTGCTGAAGAAGAAATATCAGAATGTATGAAAAAGCTAATCATACATCAGCAAAGAACTGAGTCTGATGCTAGGCAAATCCAGTCAATTGAAATAAATGATGATTCTGACAATGATTCTCCTTCCCCGAGTCATGACAAGATAAATATAGTTCACAACAAAGAATTTCCAGCAAAAGATGCGGTTGCTCCGGAAGTTGCTGAAATTACGCAATCTCCAGTGCCTGCTGATGAAATATCTCAACCCAGAAATGCTGAGCAAGCAGTTGCTGACGATCAAATCTCAGCAGAGACACAAATTCCCAGTATTACTGAACAAGTACATACTGAAGAGTCACATGCTGATGAGCAAACGTATCCTGATCCAACAAACAGGAAACCTGTTAATAAATGGATTAGAGATCATCCCTCTACGGATATGATTGGCGATATTAATAAACGCCAAGTGACTAGATCCAAAGCTACTCAAGGACTTGCTGAAGAAGCAACTGTCGTAGAAGTAGAATCTTTATTCTCTTGCTTTGTTTCAGAAATTGAACCTAAAACCATAGAAGAAGCTTTAAAGCATTCTGAATGGATAAAGGCAATGCAAGAAGAATTGGATCAATTTGAAAGAAACAAAGTCTGGAAACTTGTGCCACTTGCTGAAAATAAGAAAGCTATTGGTACAAAGTGGGTGTTCAGAAACAAGCTGAGCGAGTCTGGTGAAGTAACAAGAAACAAAGCACGCTTAGTTGCTCAAGGTTACTGTCAGACTGAAGGATTGGACTATGATGAGTCTTACGCTCCAGTTGCAAGATTGGATGCAATTAGGCTTTTCTTGGCCTTTGCTGCTCACAATGACTTCATTGTTTACCAAATGGATGTTAAGAGTGCATTCTTAAATGGTGAACTTGCTGAAGAAGTCTACCTAGAACAACCCCCTGGCTTTGAACTTCCCTCAGAAACCAAGATGGTATATAAGCTTCAGAAAGCTGTATATGGTCTAAATCAAGCACCAAGAGCATGGTATGATACCTTAGCTAAGTTCTTGCTGGAAAATGGTTTCAAGAAAGGTGAAGTTGACAAAACTCTTTTTACCATGAACCATGATGGTAAATTAATCTTAGTTCAAATTTATGTGGATGACATAATTTTTGGATCTAAGGACAAGCAACTTTGTGATGATTTTGCCAAACTCATGACAAATAAGTTTGAAATGAGTATGATGGGAAAATTGAATTATTTCCTAGGGTTGCAAGTCAAGCAACTCAAAGATGGAATATTCATAAATCAAGCAAAGTATGCGAAAGAAATGCTCATAAAGTTTAGGATCAAAGAGGATGAAAAACCTGAAAAGATCCCTATGAGTGTTGGTACCAAATTGGGCTATACTAAAGAGGACAAAAGTGTTGAAGAACACAAGTATAGGAAGCTCATTGGTTCCTTGTTGTATTTAACAGCAAGTAGACCTGACATTCAGTATGTTGTTTGTGTGTGTGCAAGATTCCAATCGGATCCAAGAGAATCACACTACAAAAAGGCAATTAAAATACTGAAATATGTTAAAGGTACAGTCAATGTTGGATTATGGTATCCAAAAGACTCTGGACTTGAATTGGTTGACTATTCTGATGCTGATCATGGTGGATCAACTCTTGATAGAAAAAGTACCTCTGGAACTTGTCAGTTTTTGGGTACTAGATTAATATCATGGTTCAGCAAGAAGCAAACGTGTGTCGCCAATTCATCTACAGAATGTGAATACATTGCAGCTGGTTGTTACACAGCTCAAATCCTATGGATTCAACAACAATTAAGAGATTATGGTATTTCTGCAAAGAAAACACCAACTTTTGTGATAATACAAGTGCTATTGCAATTACGCAAAATCCTAAGTTTCACTCTAGGACCAAGCACATTGATATTAGACATCATTTCATTAGAGATCATGTGGAAAAAGGTGATATTGAGGTTGTGAAAGTAGGTACTGAAGATCAGTTTGCTGACATCTTTACCAAGCCCCTACCGGATAATAGGTTCGCAATGCTAAGGTATAACCTTGGATTGATTGAACTACCTCAATAAAGGATACACTTGGCAGAATGCTGAAACAGGTATTCAGCAAGCTAAAGTATTCCTGTCCAAAAGACCAAGTCACTAATTTCTTCTAAGAAATGATAAGTCACAACATGATTGCTGAAACAGGCATTCGGCAAGTAATTCCTTCAAAACAAGTATTTGTTAGGAAACTTGATCACTTGCTGAGACAGGAACTCAGTAAGTGAAAGAACTTAAGGATTGCTAAGACGGGTACTTAGACAATCAAAAGATACTGAAACAGGTATTCAAGTATCAAAGGAATTTTCTGAAACGGGAATTCAGAAAAAGAGCAAAATCTCATCTCTCAGATTTTACCAAAGGATGTCTCAAATTGCAAAAAGAATTTACTGATACGGGAAATCATAAATATCTTTTAAACTTAGAAAATATGAGATATCTAAGTAAGGGGGAACTTTCAGCAAGTAGCTAGAGTGTTAATTCAAACTCGCTGAAAAGATTCTTGTCTATTTCAGCAAGCAATCTATCCCTTATTACTCGGTAAAATCAATTTGTGACGTTAAGCTGGCACAGATAAACTCGCAATAAATCATGACATGAAATTCAATCGTGGCCATTGATTAAAATGAGTTATTAATCTAACGGCTAACAAAACAAAGAGAGAGAGTGCTCTGACGGTTTTAGTTAGTGGGCCACTACGCATTCAATGCAAAGGCTCCACTATCTCCAGTGTTTCTCTGTTTTACCCTTGCTGAGAACTCAAATTGATTGAGTTTCTCACATACCAGAGACACTATATAAAGAAGGAGTTAGAGAAATGACAAAATTCTTTAACTCACATTTCCTTTCTCTGCAATTTCTAGCCTGAAACTACTGTACCTCCGGTCAAAAAGCAAACTATCTTTTTCGTACAATTTCTTGCTCTATATAAAGAAATGGCTCCCAAGAGACACTCATCTAAGTCCTCAAAATCGTCAAAGGTTGACAGTGCTGAAACACGCATTGCTCCGGTGACTGCTCTGCGACTTCTCTGACCAAGACACAGCAAAAGTTGTGTTGAAAAACGACAGAATCACTGTTAAACCTATGCCTACGTCATATCTTGACACTGCAAAGTGTGAGATGTTGATGCAATGGGGAGGGTTTGCAAAAGAAAAGTACATTAGGTACTTTTATGAACAAGAACTTGATGACCAAAATGAAGAGGCGCTTGAGTTCATCAAGCAGCAAGGCCTCATGAACTTTATCTCTGCTCGCACTAAGCAAGTGAGCATGATTGATACCATGGAGTTCTACAATAATGCAGAAATCCAGTCCCTTACAGACAGTAATGGAGTCACTGAAAAAGTGATCCTTACTTATGTTCAGAACACGCAAATCGTACTGAAATGGACTGATTTAGCGGAGATTTTCAAATTCCAACTACTGGAACTGAAGATGACGTCACTGCTTCTGACGAAGAAATTGAAACTTTCTACAGTGACGTCAGAAATGCAAAAATGAAGAAAGGCGAGATAGCCCCCGTGACTTGGACAAAGCACGTTAAGAGAAAGCATCTCTGCCCTTCACTTGGTCTAGTAGCTCTGCTACTGATTAAAGTTCTTGACTCCCAAGTTGGAGGAATTGACCAAGTAGGCCTGAGAAGATGGCCATTGCTGATGCATATCCATGAGAATAAAGCGGAACTTAACTGGGCTAAGTACATTTTCAACAGGCTTGTTGATTGTGTTACTAAGTTTAAGGTAAAGGTAGAAGACAACAAGGTCTCACCTTCCTTTCCAGTTATGTATGGAATCAAGATATGCTATATCCTTGAACATTTCAGGATTCAGCTAAGAAACCCATTGCCAATCAAGAAATCTGTGTGCAATGTGGGAAGATCTTTCTACAAGCAGAATGTACCTAAGATTGTTGGTAAGAAAACCAAGAAGACAACAACTGCAAATGTTGTCAGCACAAGCCCGCAAGAAAGGTATACAACAGCTGCAGATGTTACCACTCAGCAACTTAGAGATGAAACTGCTGTTGGAGGTGGTAACACAAATGAAACTGCTGTAGAAAATCAACAAGGTACGTGTACAAGAGCCGTTGCTGAAAATGCAACAATAGATGACTCTGGGAAACTGGAGAAATCTAAAAAGAAAAAGAGGAAGGCTGATGATGACACTCAGACTGCAGCGTCATCAGCAAATCCCGTACCTAAGAGGAGATGGACAAGTAACAAAAGAAAGAAGACACTGGCTTCTCAGTCAGTCCCCAACGTCCAAGACTCCTCAGTCAATTCCCAGACAAATGCTGAAACGCATTTGCCAGTAGATGTTGCTGAAATAATTACTGAAACATACATCAGCAATGTTGAAGTGTTTGCGGAAGCCTTCAACAATCAACTTAACGTTGATAACTCTACTGAGAATAGACCACAAGGCAGTGGAAATGAAATTCCTGCCCAAGTCCCAGATATCTACTTTGTAGATAATCTAGATGATCAAACCATGGAACCAGTAAGCAACATTGCTGCTGATGTGCAAAGAGCGGCACTTGTTGATGCTGCTGAACAGATGGTTGTTGAACAAGCAACTCATCAAGTTGCTGAAACCCAGCTTGCTGATGGACCAGTTGCTGAGATAGCAATGGTTCCTGTTCCTGAAGTTGCTGAAACTCAAGAAGCATTATTCAAAGACGCATCTCTTGATGCTGAGAATACTGGCCGAAGTTCACCCAAGACTTCAATTGACAAAGTCCAGCTTGTACTGGAAGATTTAAGCAAACAAATGGAGTTGGAGATTGAAGAATCATGCAACAAGTCAATTGATCTCTTCATGACAAGCAGTGAGCTTAAAGGTCCAGATGCTTTTGCTCAACTTGTCAATTCAGAGACAAGGGAGATTGCTGAAACCGCACAGCTTTCTCAGTTAGAGCAATCTCAGAAGTCTGCTGAAGAAACAGTCCAAGAAGCTGAAGAAACTGTTAATGCTGAAAGGACTGAGCCACAACCTGTCCTTCCTCAGCAGGTAGTTAATTCAACCATCAGTAAAACTTCAAATTCTGAAAATTGTTCTTTTGCTAAAATTATTCTTTCTCTACAGACTTCTCAAGATACAAGTCAGATGGTTGCTGAAGCCTCTGAACCAGAACCAACACTCCCTGCTCAGCAGGTAGTTAATAATTTTGGTATAAAAACTAAGTTTGACAACTTAGTACTTGTGTCTAATTTTAATTTATTTCAGGATGAACTAATGGAGGATGCTACTCCAGCTCCTCATGGAATGGAAATTGTACTACATGAGCTTGCTGACTCTCAGCAGGTAAATCATGTTTCAGATTTAAACTCTAAAACAATTCTCCAAACCAATCCTGATCTAAATAAAATTCTTTTTCAGGCTCAAAAGGAGACCACTGAAGTGGTACTCATCACTGAAGATCAGCAAGTAAGTTCTGAAGAACTTTACTTGAGCTTCAAAAGGACAACTTTGTCAAGAGTTGCTAGTTCGTCAGCAACTGGCAAAGATATAGGAGAATGGACTTCTCAGATCTTCACCTTCATCTCTCAAATGAGAAAAAGAGATCTTCACTGCTGAAGCTCGAAACATTGTCCACTCCATCCTTCCTGAAGAAATGACATATTCTCAGCAAATGAGTTCAAATCTGATTGCTCAAATCAGAGAGAATATGAAGGCCAAATTTAAGAGTGCCTCTCCAGCTGAACAAGCTGTGATGCTCAAAGGCTCTTTTGTTCCTCTGGGTGGCTGATCCCCACAAACTAACTGAGGAAGAGGAAGTGACAAGTGTTGCTTTGTATAAGCACGTTGAGCTAGTCATTTTGACAGATGAAGAAGAAGAAGAAGAAGATGAGAACATTCCCACTGATCCCAGTGATGATGAAGGGAAAGATTCTAAGGACAAAAAGGATGACGATGATGACAATCAAGGTCCAAGTCCTGGTGCTGGTGGATTAAAGTTAACAGTTGCTGAAACTAATCCCTCTGACAATCAGCAAGCTGAACAACAACAATCTCAGCAAGAATCTCAACCTCCTCCTACTGATGCTGAAAATCAAGCACCTGTACAAGGTGCTGATACTGAAGAAGAATACGCCAGAAAAAGGGCTGCCTTGAAAAATGGCAAGAGTCCAGTTTCTGATGCCAAGGTTACTGAAGAAAACCTTGAAGATGAGGATGAAGAAGATGAAGATTACCAACGAGCTCTACAAAACAGTCTCGTGATCCATGCAAGGCATACGCAGGATCTGGAAATTGGTGAATCTTCAAGACCAAAATCAAGGAAGTTCCATCCCTTCCACTTACTACTGGCGCAACTCCAGTTATTGAGTCTCAAACGTTGCCTTCAGCAACTACTCAATTAAAACTAACTACTGGCGAAACTCCAGTAATTGAGCCCCAAACTCAATTGAAACAACTATCTACTGGTGAAACTCCAGTCGTTGAGTCTGAAGTGTTGCCATCAGCAACCACTCAACAAAAAGGAAGTGAAGCTACTGACAAAGGCTCCAAAGTCGCTCAACTTGATGAATCTGAGGATGATGACGACTTGTCAGAAAATGATGATGAACAATCCAAGCGAGACCCAAAAGTCGTTCAGATTCCTCCTCCTGATTACATCAATGATTTAGACGATGGGCTAAGAGCCGAATTGCTGACGCGTGATGATCAGTTTGCTTCTGAATTAAGGTTCATTCCTTAACACCTCATTTAGTGCCGTCCCAAGAGTTGAGGAGTTTACTCCCAGAATTCTAGCACTAAAGCAAGTCCATGATGCCTGCAAAGCTGAAGATGAGGCATTGCTTGCTGAGAGCCCACTTGACATTGGAAAAATATGGCTAGTGCTGAGACGCACTACAACTTTGACCATAGCTCAAAGAGACATCAGTCTTTTTCACAAGAGCTATGAAGAAGATGTAAGTCAGGCGCTCAAGCTTGCAAAGAATGCTCTTGTCAAGCTCAGAATATTATGGATGAGAAGGCCGCAAACAGAGAAAAGACATGAAGAGAACATGATGAATATTCAAAAAGAGTTAGCAACAAGAACTCTGACCAACAAGAAATCATCATGAAGTATAACAGCCTCACCACTC
>CM051455.1:89619296-89737138 GCA_028274465.1 Plantago ovata | reverse complement strand
AAATGCTGAGCAAGCAGTTTCTGACGATCAATCTCAGCAGAGACAACAAATTCCCAGTAGTACTGAACAAGTAAAATAAACTGAAAGTCACATGCTGATGAGCAAACGTATCTGATCCAACAAACAGGAAACCTGTTAATAAATGGATTAGAGATCATCCCTCTACGGATATGATGGCGATATTAATAAACGCCAAGTGACTAGATCCAAAGCTACTCAAGGACTTGCTGAAGAAGCAACTGTCGTAGAAGTAGAATCTTTATTCTCTTGCTTGTTTCAGAAATTGAACCTAAAACCATAGAAGAAGCTTTGAAGCATTCTGAATGGATAAAGGCAATGCAAGAAGAATTGGATCAATTTGAAAGAAACAAAGTCTGGAAACTTGTGCCACTTGCTGAAAAAGAAAGCTATTGGGACAAAGTGGGGTGTAGAAACAAGCTGAGCGAGTCTGGTGAAGTAAAAAAACAAAGCACGCTTAGTTGCTCAAGGTTACTGTCAGACTGAAGGATTGGACTATGATGAGTCTTACGCTCCAGTTGCAAGATTGGATGCAATTAGGCTTTTCTTGGCCTTTGCGCTCACAATGACTTCATTGTTTACCAATGGATGTTAAGAGTGCATTCTTAAATGGTGAACTTGCTGAAGAAGTCAACCTAGAACCCCCCTGGCTTTGAACTTCCCTCAGAAACCAAGATGGTATATAAGCTTCAGAAGCTGTATATGGTCTAAAGCAAGCACCAAGAGCATGGTATGATACCTTAGCTAAGTTCTTGCTGGAAAATGGTTTCAAGAAGGTGAAGTTGACAAAACTCTTTTTACCATGAACCATGATGGTAAATTAATCTTAGTTCAATTTATGTGGATGACATAATTTTTGGATCTAAGGACAAGCAACTTTGTGATGATTTTGCCAAACTCATGACAAATAAGTTTGAAATGAGTATGATGGAAAATTGAATTATTTCCTAGGGTTGCAAGTCAAGCAACTCAAAGATGGAATATTCATAAATCAAGCAAAGTATGCGAAAGAAATGCTCATAAAGTTTAGGATCAAAGAGGATGAAAAACCTGAAAAGATCCCTATGAGTGTTGGTACCAAATTGGGCTATACTAAAGAGGACAAAAGTGTTGAAGAACACAAGTATAGGAAGCTCATTGGTTCCTTGTTGTATTTAACAGCAAGTAGACCTGACATTCAGTATGCTGTTTGTGTGTGTGCAAGATTCCAATCGGATCCAAGAGAATCACACTACAAAAAGGCAATTAAAATACTGAAATATGTTAAAGGTACAGTCAATGTTGGATTATGGTATCCAAAAGATTCTGGACTTGAATTGGTTGGCTATTCTGATGCTGATCATGGTGGATCAACTCTTGATAGAAAAAGTACCTCTGGAACTTGTCAGTTTTTGGGTACTAGATTAATATCATGGTTCAGCAAGAAGCAAACGTGTGTCGCCAATTCATCTACAGAATCTGAATACATTGCAGCTGGTTGTTGCACAGCTCAAATCCTATGGATTCAGCAACAATTAAGAGATTATGGTATTTCTGCAAAGAAAACACCAATCTTTTGTGATAATACAAGTGCTATTGCAATTACGCAAAATCCTAAGTTTCACTCTAGGACCAAGCACATTGATATTAGACATCATTTCATTAGAGATCATGTGGAAAAAGGTGATATTGAGGTTGTGAAAGTAGGTACTGAAGATCAGCTTGCTGACATCTTTACCAAGCCCCTACCGGATAATAGGTTCGCAATGCTAAGGTATAACCTTGGATTGATTGAACTACCTCAATAAAGGATACACTTGGCAGAATGCTGAAACAGGTATTCAGCAAGCCAAAGTATTCCTGTCCAAAAGACCAAGTCACTAATTCTTCTAAGAAATGATAAGTCACAACATGATTGCTGAAACAGGCATTCGGCAAGTAATTCCTTCAAAACAAGTATTTGTTAGGAAACTTGATCACTTGCTGAGACAGGAACTCAGTAAGTGAAAGAACTTAGGATTGCTAAGACGGGTACTTAGACAATCAAAAGATACTGAAACAGGTATTCAAGTATCAAAGGAATTTTCTGAAACGGGAATTCAGAAAAAGAGCAAAATCTCATCTCTCAGATTTTACCAAATGATGTCTCAAATTGCAAAAAGAATTTACTGATACGGGAAATCATAAATATCTTTTAAACTTAGAAAATATGAGATATCTAAGTAAGGGGGAACTTTCAGCAAGTAGCTAGAGTGTTAATTCAAACTCGCTGAAAAGATTCTTGTCTATTTCAGCAAGCAATCTATCCCTTATTACTCGGTAAAATCAATTTGTGACGTTAAGCTGGCACAGATAAACTCGCAATAAATCATGACATGAAATTCAATCGTGGCCATTGATTAAAATGAGTTATTAATCTAACGGCTAACAAAACAAAGAGAGAGAGTGCTCTGACGGTTTTAGTTAGTGGGCCACTACGCATTCAATGCAAAGGCTCCACTATCTCCAGTGTTTCTCTGTTTTACCCTTGCTGAGAACTCAAATTGATTGAGTTTCTCACATACCAGAGACACTATATAAAGAAGGAGTTAGAGAAATGACAAAATTCTTTAACTCACATTTCCTTTCTCTGCAATTTCTAGCCTGAAACTACTGTACCTCCGGTCAAAAAGCAAACTATCTTTTTCGTACAATTTCTTGCTCTATATAAAGAAATGGCTCCCAAGAGACACTCATCTAAGTCCTCAAAATCGTCAAAGGTTGACAGTGCTGAAACACGCATTGCTCCGGTGACTGCTCCTGCGACTTCTCTGACCCAAGACACAGCAAAAGTTGTGTTGAAAAACGACAGAATCACTGTTAAACCTATGCCTACGTCATATCTTGACACTGCAAAGTGTGAGATGTTGATGCAATGGGGAGGGTTTGCAAAAGAAAAGTACATTAGGTACTTTTATGAACAAGAACTTGATGACCAAAATGAAGAGGCGCTTGAGTTCATCAAGCAGCAAGGCCTCATGAACTTTATCTCTGCTCGCACTAAGCAAGTGAGCATGATTGATACCATGGAGTTCTACAATAATGCAGAAATCCAGTCCCTTACAGACAGTAATGGAGTCACTGAAAAAGTGATCCTTACTTATGTTCAGAACACGCAAATCGTACTGAAATGGACTGATTTAGCGGAGATTTTTCAAATTCCAACTACTGGAACTGAAGATGACGTCACTGCTTCTGACGAAGAAATTGAAACTTTCTACAGTGACGTCAGAAATGCAAAAATGAAGAAAGGCGAGATAGCCCCCGTGACTTGGACAAAGCACGTTAAGAGAAAGCATCTCTGCCCTTCACTTGGTCTAGTAGCTCTGCTACTGATTAAAGTTCTTGACTCCCAAGTTGGAGGAATTGACCAAGTAGGCCTGAGAAGATGGCCATTGCTGATGCATATCCATGAGAATAAAGCGGAACTTAACTGGGCTAAGTACATTTTCAACAGGCTTGTTGATTGTGTTACTAAGTTTAAGGTAAAGGTAGAAGACAACAAGGTCTCACCTTCCTTTCCAGTTATGTATGGAATCAAGATATGCTATATCCTTGAACATTTCAGGATTCAGCTAAGAAACCCATTGCCAATCAAGAAATCTGTGTGCAATGTGGGAAGATCTTTCTACAAGCAGAATGTACCTAAGATTGTTGGTAAGAAAACCAAGAAGACAACAACTGCAAATGTTGTCAGCACAAGCCCGCAAGAAAGGTATACAACAGCTGCAGATGTTACCACTCAGCAACTTAGAGATGAAACTGCTGTTGGAGGTGGTAACACAAATGAAACTGCTGTAGAAAATCAACAAGGTACGTGTACAAGAGCCGTTGCTGAAAATGCAACAATAGATGACTCTGGGAAACTGGAGAAATCTAAAAAGAAAAAGAGGAAGGCTGATGATGACACTCAGACTGCAGCGTCATCAGCAAATCCCGTACCTAAGAGGAGATGGACAAGTAACAAAAGAAAGAAGACACTGGCTTCTCAGTCAGTCCCCAACGTCCAAGACTCCTCAGTCAATTCCCAGACAAATGCTGAAACGCATTTGCCAGTAGATGTTGCTGAAATAATTACTGAAACATACATCAGCAATGTTGAAGTGTTTGCGGAAGCCTTCAACAATCAACTTAACGTTGATAACTCTACTGAGAATAGACCACAAGGCAGTGGAAATGAAATTCCTGCCCAAGTCCCAGATATCTACTTTGTAGATAATCTAGATGATCAAACCATGGAACCAGTAAGCAACATTGCTGCTGATGTGCAAAGAGCGGCACTTGTTGATGCTGCTGAACAGATGGTTGTTGAACAAGCAACTCATCAAGTTGCTGAAACCCAGCTTGCTGATGGACCAGTTGCTGAGATAGCAATGGTTCCTGTTCCTGAAGTTGCTGAAACTCAAGAAGCATTATTCAAAGACGCATCTCTTGATGCTGAGAATACTGGCCGAAGTTCACCCAAGACTTCAATTGACAAAGTCCAGCTTGTACTGGAAGATTTAAGCAAACAAATGGAGTTGGAGATTGAAGAATCATGCAACAAGTCAATTGATCTCTTCATGACAAGCAGTGAGCTTAAAGGTCCAGATGCTTTTGCTCAACTTGTCAATTCAGAGACAAGGGAGATTGCTGAAACCGCACAGCTTTCTCAGTTAGAGCAATCTCAGAAGTCTGCTGAAGAAACAGTCCAAGAAGCTGAAGAAACTGTTAATGCTGAAAGGACTGAGCCACAACCTGTCCTTCCTCAGCAGGTAGTTAATTCAACCATCAGTAAAACTTCAAATTCTGAAAATTGTTCTTTTGCTAAAATTATTCTTTCTCTACAGACTTCTCAAGATACAAGTCAGATGGTTGCTGAAGCCTCTGAACCAGAACCAACACTCCCTGCTCAGCAGGTAGTTAATAATTTTGGTATAAAAACTAAGTTTGACAACTTAGTACTTGTGTCTAATTTTAATTTATTTCAGGATGAACTAATGGAGGATGCTACTCCAGCTCCTCATGGAATGGAAATTGTACTACATGAGCTTGCTGACTCTCAGCAGGTAAATCATGTTTCAGATTTAAACTCTAAAACAATTCTCCAAACCAATCCTGATCTAAATAAAATTCTTTTTCAGGCTCAAAAGGAGACCACTGAAGTGGTACTCATCACTGAAGATCAGCAAGTAAGTTCTGAAGAACTTTACTTGAGCTTCAAAAGGACAACTTTGTCAAGAGTTGCTAAGTTCGTCAGCAACTGGCAAAGATATAGGAGAATGGACTTCTCAGATCTTCACCTTCATCTCTCAAATGAGAAAAAGAGATCTTCACTGCTGAAGCTCGAAACATTTGTCCACTCCATCCTTCCTGAAGAAATGACATATTCTCAGCAAATGAGTTCAAATCTGATTGCTCAAATCAGAGAGAATATGAAGGCCAAATTTAAGAGTGCCTCTCCAGCTGAACAAGCTGTGATGCTCAAAGGCTCTTTTGTTCCTCTGGGTGGCTGATCCCCACAAACTAACTGAGGAAGAGGAAGTGACAAGTGTTGCTTTGTATAAGCACGTTGAGCTAGTCATTTTGACAGATGAAGAAGAAGAAGAAGAAGATGAGAACATTCCCACTGATCCCAGTGATGATGAAGGGAAAGATTCTAAGGACAAAAAGGATGACGATGATGACAATCAAGGTCCAAGTCCTGGTGCTGGTGGATTAAAGTTAACAGTTGCTGAAACTAATCCCTCTGACAATCAGCAAGCTGAACAACAACAATCTCAGCAAGAATCTCAACCTCCTCCTACTGATGCTGAAAATCAAGCACCTGTACAAGGTGCTGATACTGAAGAAGAATACGCCCGAAAAAGGGCTGCCTTGAAACATGGCAAGAGTCCAGTTTCTGATGCCAAGGTTACTGAAGAAAACCTTGAAGATAAGGATGAAGAAGATGAAGATTACCAACGAGCTCTACAAAACAGTCTCGTGATCCATGCAAGGCATACGCAAGATCTGGACATTGGTGAATCTTCAAGACCAAAATCGAAGGAAGTTCCATGCCTTCCACTTACTACTGGCGCAACTCCAGTTATTGAGTCTCAAACGTTGCCTTCAGCAACTACTCAATTAAAACTAACTACTGGCGAAACTCCAGTAATTGAGCCCCAAACTCAATTGAAGCAACTATCTACTGGTGAAACTCCAGTCGTTGAGTCTGAAGTGTTGCCATCAGCAACCACTCAACAAAAAGGAAGTGAAGCTACTGACAAAGGCTCCAAAGTCGCTCAACTTGATGAATCAGAGGATGATGACGACTTGTCAGAAAATGATGATGATCAATATAAGCGAGACCCAAAAGTCGTTCAGATTCCTCCTCCTGGTTACATCAATAATTTAGACGATGGGCTGCGAGCCGAATTGCTGACGCGTGATGATCAGTTTGCTTCTGAGATTAAGGTTCATTCCTTAACACCTCATTTAGTGCCGTTCCCAAGAGTTGAGGAGTTTACTCCCAGAATTCTAGCAATAAAGCAAGTCCATGATGCCTGCAAAGCTGAAGATGAGGCATTGCTTGCTGAGAGCCCACTTGACATTGGAAAAATACTGGCTATAGTGCTGAGACGCACTAAAACTTTGACAATAGCTCAAAGAGACATCAGTCTTTTTCATAAGAGCTATGAATCAGATGTAAGTCAGGCGCTCAAGCTTGCAAAGAATGCTCTTGTCAAAGCTCAGAATATTATGGATGAGAAGGCCGCAAACAGAGAAAAGACTTGAAGAGAACATGATGAATATTCAAAAAGAGTTAGCAACAATGAACTCTGACCAACAAGAAATCATCATGAAGTATAACAGCCTCAACACTCTTGCTGAAAATTACAATGAGTTTTACTCTCTGCACATCACTCCGATGTTGCAATCCATGTCTAAGGGGGAAAAGAAGAACACTACAAAGAGTAATCAAACCCCTCCTACTCATGCTGCTAATGTGCCACTTCCACTAGAACCTCTTGCTGAAAGAGAGCAAAGTTCTAAAAGACAAGCAGAAACTGAGTTAAATTCAGCAAGTACCAAAAAGAGAAAAACCGCTGCTGAAACTCAAGATTTCTGTCACAATGAAAGTCATCACAATCTGAATGAAGATGATGAAGAAGATGATGACAATCAAACAATAGCTCAAGCCATAAGAGCTAGACCCTTAACAGCCATAACTCCGTCTGGCCACTCAAGGCATTTTTCGTCTGACTCTTCAGCAAGAGATCAAGACAATGCTAAAACAAGAAGAAGAAGGCAAAGACAGGAAGAGAAAAGGCTGGCCAGCATTGCTATTGGCTCCGGCATTGAATATACAAAGACCAGCAATGAGGAAACCACTCAGAATGTAATAAGAAACATTCATGGTTGCTGGATTTTAAAGCTGGAAGACTTGCTGGTGAATGAGTTCTTTCCTACAGCCATTTTGAAACAGATGTTCAAATGGATTGAACTCAAGGTCCAAAGAAAGCAAAGGGAAGAATCCCTCCCAAGAAATATTGCTGGGAAATGGTTGAATCTAGAGGTCTATGTAAGAAGAGTTGCCATTGGTAAGACATACAAGCAAGAACCAAATCTGATCAAACCACCTGGCATTGCTTACTACACTGACCCGGTAACAAAGAAACCTAAGAAGAAACTTGGATTGATTCCTTATGAGTACTTCTATCTTACTGCTCAGGATCAAGAAGAAGATCTTCTCTGGTTAAGAAAGATTCATCCGAGAAACATTTCAGATACACAGCTTCTCCATGCCAGCAATTGGGGCATGCATTTGTGGGTAATTAACTACATGGAAATGAATGCTGAAAAGCATCATCATACTGCCTGCAAAAATGCAAGAATTCTTCAACTACAAGTCCGTAGGATTCTGGAAAACTACGAGAAGGATTGTGTTGAATTCACTGCTCTTGCTGAGAAGAGTGTAAGAGAGATTTTGAAAAAATCATCTGAAAGAGTTTAAGTCCCTGCAATAGTTTCTTGTTAAAGTTTTTGTTTGCTGATTCATTGTTATCTATGCTTTCTTGTAGTCTTCTGAATGATAACTTTCAGCAATGAATTCTTTTTGACTCTTATTGGTTTTTGATTATGCAACTTACTTGTGCTTACTGTTTATTATTTCAAGTATGCTTGCATTAATCATCTGATTTATTCAACATCAGAAACCTCTAAAAGGGTAACAATTAATTTAGCCATGGATTGCTAACATCAAAAAGGGGGAAATTTGTTAGGAAACTTGTAATTTTGATGAGCAATTAACCATGCTAAATTAAGAACAGTCCAGTAACTAGTACTCTTAAGGTCCATAGGAATTTAGAATTTTTAGGACATTGTAAAAGAGGAACGTTTGCTGATGACTTAGATAGGTGTTAGATAAGTTATTTCTTTTGTGGATGACGTACTTTAATTTCTGTAAAGAAATTAATTTATTGACACATTTGCGTATGATGTATTTTATTTTCTGAAAAGAAAATATCTTATTGATGCTTAGCTTTGATGTATCTTATTTTCTGAAAAGAAAATGACCTATTGAAGCATTTGCTGAAGATGTATTTTGTTTATTACAAACAAATTATTGAAGCAAATAAGAAACCGGTCAGAATCATGAAGACTTTTGAAGATCTGAAGACTTGAAGACTTGAAGACTTGAAGATTGCTGAAGACTGGTAAGGCACGTGTTGCTCAGAAAGTGAAATTTTCAGCAACAGCATTGCATAAGTGAAAATCTGAAAGAAAGAGTAGGTTGTGCTTGCTGAAACTGAGAATGAACACTTGCTGATGAACACATGTGACCTCTTGCTGAATGTACTTGATTTTGCGCTCCTTTGTTACTGTTTGAATTCTATTCAAAAGTGCATTTAATGCAAAGCTTACACACGAAGGACATGAAGACTAGAAGACAAACAAAGGTTGCTGCTGAAAGTACAAAAGTAAGATAGTGACATGTTAAGGAACAAAAGCCTTAGGATTTGAAATTCAAACGGCTCCTTACTTGCACTATAAATAGAGGTCATCCGGCAAAGAGTTGAAGTGTGTCAACAACGTGATCAAACTCTCACTTGTGCTTAAAATTCACAAACCTTCAAACACTCTTACTGCCATTGATCCGTTCCAAGACTTAAAGCTTGAAAAAGCTACTTGTGAAGAAGTAGAACAAACTCGGCTAAGAAATTAGTTAAGTGTTCTTTCTTTCGAACAAGAACAAGTCTTGACACCAGAAACAATCAAACTTGTTTACTGCAAAGTATTCCAAGTTGTGTTTCTTAGATTACTTGTTGTAACTGAATAAGTTATAATTAAGTTATTTCACCCCAAAACTCTCTAACTGAAAATACACCCTTTCAGGCGTGATATTCAGGGGGAACTTAATCGAGCAAGCTCTTGTTGATTAAAAGTACCAAGTTTGGTGGAGAACTAGGTTGAGTTCTCTAGTTTAGGTTGGAGACAAAGCAAGTGTGCTTTGGTTTCTGTTGAATCGCTTTAGATAGGAGATTGTAAGGAACCTCAATCATATCTTAGTGGATTCAGTCCTAGAAAGGACAAAGTGGATTAGTTGGGAGATTACGCCACTCTCAGATACCACTCTAAAAGTGTTTGTGTGATTTACTTACTGCATTTACCTTTCAGCAAATTATATCTGTTTGTACACAGTCACTCACATCACTTGCTGAAACCCTTTACTTGCTGAAAAAGCACTTATCGTTTCAAAGACTTCCGCTCTCTGATTTTAAGTATCAGCAAACCAAGCTACTGTAAAGTAACTTACGCTTGCTGAGAAAGTTAAGTATCAGCAACCTCATTACTGAAAAGTAATAAGTACTTGCTGAGAAAGTTTTAAACGACAAAAGTTTGAAAAGACTATTCACCCCCCCCCCCCTCTAGTCTTTTCTTGTTGTTTAAATGGACCAACACTCCATATGATCTTAACCATTGGAACTTTCCGATTTCTCAACTCCTTTTCCTTATAATTAACAATTTCCACTGGTTCCTCCACATAACTCAAATTATCTGAGATCGCCACCGGCTCATCAAGGATATGAGAGGGATCGGATCTGTAGCGACGAAGAATACTAACGTGGAAGACGTTATGTATCTGAGACAATTCTGGTGGCAGAGCAAGCCGGTAAGCTAACGGTCCAACCTTTTCAAGTATCTCATATGGCCCAATGTAACGAGTAGATAGTTTACGCTTCTTCCCAAATCTGAGAATACATCGCCGAGGTGAAACATGTAGGAATACTTTTTCTCCAACCTCATATTCCATATCCCGTCTATGTTGATCAACATAACTCTTTTGTCTATCTTGTGCAGCTTTAAATCGACTTTTGACAATATTGATCTTCTCAAATGTATCTTGGACAAGATCTGGTCCTTCTAACAAACGCATCCGTTCTTCATCCCAACAAACCTGACTCCGGCATTTCCTACCATAGAGTGCCTCATAAGGAGCCATACCAATACTGCTATGATATTGGTTGTTATAAGCGAATTCCATCAATGCGATATAATTATCCCACGAACCTATAAACTCTAGAACACATGTTCGAAGCATATCTTCCAAAGTCTGTATTGTTCTTTCTGATTGTCCATCTGTCTGTGGATGAAATGTCGTACTGAAGTTCAACTTAGTGCCTAACGCTCTCTCCAAACTTCCCCAAAATCTCGAAGTAAAGCAAGGATCACGATCTGAAACAATTGATAAAGGTACACCATGTAGTATCACAATATCATTTACGTACCTCTTTGCCAAGCTCTCAAGAGTTGAACCCCATCTGAATGGTAAAAAGTGAGCTGACTTTGTCAGGCGATCAATAGTAACCCAAACAGCATCATTTCTTTTCGGTGTGACTGGTAGACCGTATACAAAATCCATCGTAATATTCTCTCACTTCCAAACCGAGATTGGTAAAGGATGTAACATACCTACTGGTGCTTGATGTTCAATTTCGATCTGTTGGCAAGTCAAACATTTTGACACGTACTCAGCAACATCTTTCTTCATTCTTGGCCACCAGTAATGACACTGTTGGTGTTAAAATATGTCCAGTCCGCATATACGAACTGGAGCGGTCTAAGAGCGCGAAGAGGCATCAAGGGTCGTCCCTCAAGGGTCGCGACCACACCCAAGTATGTCACTTAAGTGTGGCTCGACCAACATACGGTCCGACCATCACTATGAGGCCGAACTTCAAGATAAGCTCACTACAAGGACAAGGCAGCTGTGGGGCCCGAGGAGCATCTCTAGGGCTCGAGGAGGACCTTACGTCAAGGTGACACCCTCCAAAAGAGACTAGGCAGAGCCCATGGACCTCCTTAACGGGCTTGGGCCAAAGGAGGCTTCAATCTCAGCCGGACACTTGTCACGATCCTACGTAAAGTGACAATAAAATACTACAAGTATATAAAGGGACTCATACATTATCCCTAGGTAAGCAATCATGCTCTCACCTACCACTCACCTACCATATTTACTACTCTTACTAGGGAAGCACTTCAACTCGCTACACGTAAAGTCGTCCCTCCGATCTGATCCTTGACAGACCAGGCACGAGGTACTAATCCCCCCCTCGAGTCTCTTTCAGGTACGAGGAAGCTACATGAAGGATTCTTATTCTCATCAGAGGAAGACTACATGAAGAAGACCTAAATAGTTCCTTGTGACGGTTTAATACGAACTTTAGAAGAAGCACAAATTACCCTTCAACATTTGGCGCCGTCTGTGGAATCTGATCGAAAGGTCATTCCTAGCCCTACTGGTCGAGCCAATACACTCTCCTCGAGACGCTTCACGAGATGCCTCCTAGAAGAAGTGTTCGACTTGCCAACGCAGTACCAGAGAATCCTCCTCGTCCAAGGGACCGTCCCCCTATAAATGGTCGAGGAGGAGGAAGGGTAGCTGCTTCAAGGGCACCTAGAAATAACAATGTTGAGAGGAATCAAGATATGATGGAGGGGAATTCACCAATGTCACGGGCTCCCAAGAAGAAAGATCGGGAGAGAATAAACACCAAGGCTTCCCAACTGGAAGTGCTTATGGAGCATTAAGAGTCACCAACAATGTCGCGCCAAGAGGACATCCTCCTCAGCCAGCCGCATTGAACTTACACCTTCCTAACAGGCAAGTAGTCCGACCATCAGATTTTGGGATGGGCGAAGCTCAATACGGCTTGTTCCTTCTCACTTTGCAATGATACGTAGGAGATAATGAGGCTGCTATGGTCGAGGCAGAACTCCAAGCCCGAGGAGTACAACAAGCCCAAGTACAGGAGCAACCTCGTGATAATTTTGTTGCGCCTCGTCAATCCCAACCAAGAGCACCTCTAGTTCAAGATGAAGCACACTCAAGTGCCAACACAAGGCCGATCCAATCTAGACTTGGACCTTCAAGAGTTCAATCTAGATTAGGACCACAAGGTGCTCCTAATGATTTGAGAGATCTAATTGACAGGAGGATACGCGCATCAATGCAAAACGTAGCTCCTCAAGAAAACCAAGCTCAGGTGGTCGCTACACCACCCACTCTCCCAAATCAAGTCACGCCCAACCAAGTGACGCCTCAGAATCAACCCGAGGCGGTGGCAGAAAACAACGCTTTGAGGACCGTAGCCGAGGTAACCCCATTGATCGTAATCGACCCAATCACGGGGAGGAAGCTCACTTTCGAAGAACTCAAAGCATGGAAGACTGCACTCGATGCTCATATAGAAACCCTACGAGGGGAAGTGCAAGAAAAAGAGCAAGACCAAGATCCAAGTCCGTTGTGCGACGAGATAAGGAGTCATCAAGCAAAAATCGAGAGAGACTTCCCTACTTTCGAAAGTTACGATGGAACAAGTTGTCCAAAGGACTACTTGGTGAGATTTGGTGCCAAAAAATGGATGCATATGGTCATGACTCAAAGACCAAAGCACTACTCTTCCCGGCTAACCTTTCAGGAGAAGCCATGACATGGTGGTCGCGCCTTCCTCAGGGCTCGATCAAATCCTATAGAGAGCTCTGTAAATAATTCTCTAAGCGATTCGAGAAGGTCATGAACACCAAGAGAAGAGTGAGATACTTAGCCAAAATTGTTCAGAAGAATAATGAAGATCTCAGAGACTTCATCAATCGTTTTCATAAGGCAACCCTCCAAGTTGAAGACCACTCGATCAATGAAAGGAAGGAATACTTGTATGGTAATACTACCAATGTCAAGTTCCAAGAGGTGCTCTCAGCATCATGTGTCGAGAGTGAAGCTCAACTGGCAAAAGTTTGTAAGGATTTCCTCGAAGCGGAAGAATTCTGGAAAAATAGTCACCGTGAGAACCAACCCTCCCAAGGAAAAAGGGAAAGAGAAAGAAAGGGAGAAGGAATATCCTCCAAGGTAACAAAATCCCGGAAAGCGAAGAAGAGATCAAAAGCATGGTTTGATCAAGTAGGGTTCCTCAAGAAACAAGTTTCGAGACACGAGGACTCCTCCGAGGGACGTATCCTCCAAGGAGGTATAGCAACTACACAGACTTAAATAGGCCAAGGATCGACATCTTGAACTATATAGTCTCGAGGAAGCTAGACGTCTCATGGACACCTCCAATCCAAGAGAATCGAAAGAAAAAAAGTTCTGAGAAATTTTGTCAATTTCACAAAGGAAAGGGGCATACTTCCGATGACTGCGTCGAGCTCAAGAACGAAATTGAGAGGATGATACGTAATGAACAGTTGGTCAACTATATTCGGAAGAAAGAACCTCTAGCAATCCTCCCTCCACCACCACAAGTGGGGATCGAGCACCACCCGCAAGGGAACCCTCCTTACGACGATATTCATAATTTCAAAAATTATGAGAATTGTCATGTGAATAGAAGCATCCATACTCTTACGATCGCCGGAGAACATGCCGGAGGCGACACTCGAAATCAGAGGGAGATCACAGGTGATAATCTCAAGATTAGATATGTGAAGTATGCCCAAGTTGCACAACCAGGAACAAACGTGATTTCTTTTGATGATAGTGAACTCCCTCTAAGGCATGCCAGAGGAGGAAGCATCTACGACCCATGTGTCCCGCTAGTGTTATCCCTTGACGTTCAGTCTTACAACTTGAGAAGGATCCTCGTCGACACTGGATGTTTGGCTAACTTAATCTTCACGGTAATTTGAAGAGGATGCATATGAACCCAAGAGAAGGTCTTAGAGAAGTGAGGAGTGCCCTGGTAGGCTTCGGAGGACAACCCATCATGCCCATTGGGATGATCAACTTGACGGTCTCAATGGGGAGTGCTCCGCGAAGAGTAACCCAACACGTCCCCTTCGTGGTCGTAGATATGCCTTTTGACTACTTCGCGGTCTTGGGGAGGCCTGTCCTCTCTCAATTCCGAGTCGTAGTCTCTATGGTCCACAACAAGTTGAAGTTTCCCACTCCATTGGGGATTGGACAAGAAGAGGGGAACATAAGAGAAGCATGTGAATGCTACAGTATGTCGGCAAAATTCACTTTCAAGGTTGCCATCGGGGAGCCAAATCTGGGTCAATCGCTCGAGGAGCAGCCCTTAGTTCATCAGGCTCCTTACCGTTTTTATATGGTTCGACGAGTGAAGAAAAAATCGAAAAAGCCAAGTCCGTCACTTAGGCGAAGGAAAGCAATCCAAAAGAAGGAGAGAGATACCCTAGTAGGAGCTGTTACGGAGCTCGAGGAGTATCAAGTCATACCCCCAGTACCACCCTCTTCCAAGAAGAAGAAGTTCTTCGAGGAAAACAAGATAGAGGCAATAGAAACCCTCGAAGAAATTCAAGTTGTTGAAGGAAGTGCCGACATGGTTACCAAGATTGGTACCGAGATGACCGCTGAAGTAAAAATGAAGTTCATTCAATGTATGAGAGATAACAACGACATCTTCCCGTGGAGTACCGAGGACCTCAAGGGGATCGACCCAAGAGTCGTTGTTCACCGTCTGAACGTAGATCTGTCAATCACCCATATTTGAGAAAAGCGAAGAGACTTAAGTGCGGAAGATAATGCCATCATCGAGGCAGAGGTACAAAGATTTCTTAAGGCTGGTCACATCAAAGAAGTAAGATACTCCGACTGGGTTTGCAATGTAGTCCTCGTAGAGAAAGGACCCGACAAGTGGAGAATGTGCAACAACTTCACGAGACTTAACAAGTTTTCCCGAAGGATCCCTACCCACTTCCTCGGATCGACCAGTTGGTCGACACCACAGCAGGATGTGCTCTCTTGAGTTTAATGGATGCATGCCAGGGGTTCTACCAAGTCAAAATGGCCAAAAATGATGTGCCAAAGACCGTCTTCTTTGCAAACGGAAATGTATATTTCTTCAAAGTGATGCCCTTTGGTCTCAAAAACGCCGGAGCAACCTACCAAAGGCTGGTCAACAAAATGTTTAAAGAGGAACTCGGAAAAACAATGGAGATATATGTCGTTGACATGCTAGTCAAGAGTAAGACCGAGGAGCAACATGTAGGATACCTGACAAGGTGCTTCTCGATTTTAAGGAAGTACAAGATGAAGCTCAATTCGGCCAAATGCACCTTTGGGGTCAAAGGAGGGAAGTTCCTCGGTTACATGGTAACGAAAAGAGGAATTGAAGCAAATCCCGAAAAAATCAAGGCCATCCTCGATCTTCCTCAGCCCCAAACCATCAATGAGGTACAACAATTGGTAGGCAAGTCCATCGCGTTGAGCAGGTTTATCTCAAGATCCGCCGAGAAGAACCTTCCGTTTTTCAAAGTTTTGCGAAAGAGCAACCACTTCGAGTGGACAAAAGAGTGCGAGGAAGCCTTCGAGAAACTCAAAGAGTATCTATTCTCCCCTCCACTCTTATCAAAACCCATGGAAGGAGAAGTACTTTACTTGTACTTGGCAGCAATGGGGGAAGCCATTAGCTCGGTATTGGTAAGAATCCAAGGAAACGACCACTTGTCCATCTACTACTTGAGCAAAGTACTTGCTGGAGCCGAGACGCGTTACATCGATCGAGAGGCTATCCTTTGCTCTTGTCTACACGACAAGGAGGCTGAAGCCTTACTTCGGAGCTCATAAGGTCGTGGTCCTGATGAAGCAACCTCTCAAGCAAGTCCTTGGAAAACCAGAGAACTCAGGAAGGCTAGCAAGGTGGGCCATAGAGTTGAACGAATATGACATTGACTACCAAGCACCGTTAGCCAAAAAAGCCCCAGTTATTGCCGACTTCCTGGTAGAGTATCCCTCTAAGGAAGTGTCAGAGGAAAACCCTCCATAAAGTCAAAATTTCATGATGATGGTCGAGGAGCGACCACAGCAGAGCGAGGCAATGCAATCTCTAGAAGATGCTCTGAAAGAACTCAAAGAGATGTCACAATCGAAGAGAAAAATACATGAAGTGTTCCTAGTAGAAACAATCGAAGAACCCAAGGTTAAGGAGAACGTCTCTTCAAAACCTAAAGAACTCACCGACCACGGTCATGTGCGGATTCTTCATGTTTATGGATCTTCCTCGGGAAAAAATGGCGCGATAGGAATCTACTTCAAAAGTCCAGGAGGAGCATAGCTCGAGTACGCCGTTACTCTAAGCTTTCCGGTCTTCAACAATGAAGATGAGTATGAGGCTATCCTCATAGCTCTACGTATGGAAAAAGCACTTGAAGTGAAGAAACTCCACCTCTTCACTGACTCTCAATTGGCCGAGAAGCAATCTCAGGAAAATTCAAAACAAAGAAGGATTCACTAGCCGAGTACAAGAGTGCCATCTCAGAAGAAATCCAAAAGTTTGAAAGTTGTGAGATTAAGAAATTCTCGAGAGATCTCAATCAAAGAGAGAATGCTCTATCAAAATACGCTTCAGCCTCCGGAAGACTGGATACCCGGAATGTGATACTTATGAAAATCAATCCATCGTCCGTATGGTCATCAAAGCCAAATGTCATGGCCATTGATACTCAACCAAGTTGGATGCAGGGGATCGCTACCTATCTCATGCACGGTAGCCTTCCTCGTGACAAAGCTGAAGCACGAAGAATCAAAGGAAAACCTAGCCGCTACATCATACAAGGAGACCACTTGTACAAGAGATCCTTTGAGGGAGTCTACTTGAGATGTGTCACCGAGCAAGAAGTGCAAAACGTTTTGGAAGAAATGCACCAAGGAAGTTGCGGGGACCATGCTGGTGGGAGAACCCTTGCACAAAAAGTCATCTGCCAGGGCTACTACTGGCCAACTGTTTGCGAAGATGTTGCTCGATTAGTGAGGAAGTTCAAGGAGTGTCAATTGCACGCCAATATAATCAATGTCCCAGCCAAGCCCCTTATGCCTATCTCGATCACTTGCCCTTTTGATATTTGGGGTATCGACATAGTCGGTCCTTTCCCAAGAGGCACGGGGCAGAATAAATTCATCGTTGTCGTGGTTGAATACTTTAGCAAATGGCCGGAAGTTGAGGCAGTGTCCACTATCACCGAACAAAGGGTGATGAACTTTGTATGGAGAAACATCGTGTGTCGATTTGGCTTACCTAGAGTCCTCATCTCTGACAATGGTTCTTAGTTTTGCGGCCATAGGTTCAACGAGTGGTGCAAGGAAATGAAGATTGAGAGGAGGTACACCTCAGTAGGACATCCTCAATCCAATGGGCAGACCGAAGCCGTCAACAAAATCCTCATCAACAACTTGCAAAAGAGATTCGCTACCAACAAGGATTGGGTCGACGAGCTTGATGGAGTGGTATGGGCATATTGCACAACTTCGAAGACGGCCACAAGGGAAACCCCCTTCTCTCTATTTTATGGTTCTGAAGCGATCGTACCAGCAGAAGTGGTCGTGGAAACTCTCTGGATCCAAGGGTATCAACCCGAGGACAATCATACCGAGAGGATGTTCGATCTAGAGACGCTAGATGAAGCGAGAAGTACCACTTTAGCCAACATCCTGAGGTACCAAGTGTTGATCACGAGAGCCTACAACAAGAGTGTAAGGAAAGAGACTTCCAGGTAGGAGACCTAGTACTCCGAAGAGGGGACATCCTGGGCAAAGTTGGGAAGATGCAACCAACCTGGGAAGGCCCCTACAAGATTGTTGAAGAAAGGTTCAATGGAAGCTACCGTCTTCAAGACATGGAGGGAAGAATGCTGAAGAACCCTTGGAACACTTCCAACCTCCAGAGGTTCTACGCTTGAGGTGTGTGAAACAAGCTTTTTGAAGAGCTCCTATGAAAGGTCCCGAACTCTCAGATCGAGAGGGATTCCTCACAAGCTTGTGTGAGAGGTACCCTCTTTTTTTTGGTTTAAGTTTATAGGAAGTAGAAGTTTGAAGTAGAACAACCTCAGAAGTATGGAAAAAGTTGTAAGAAAGTCGGCCATGAAGCCCACCATTGTAATTGAATTTCCGACAAATCAATGCAATGCATATCTTTCAACAAAGAAGGGTTCAAGTCAGAGGCTCTATACTTAAAATGAAAAAAAGAGTGCTACTCGATCCAGAGAGTTGCTCGAGCCGTCTATTACTCGATCTAGAGAGCTGCTCGACCTGCCTATTGAACCATTACTCCTCGATTTCCTATCTCTGAAAAAGCCTCATCGAGCTACGTTTCAAGGGGATAAGAATGAGGAGAGCCAAGGGAGCGAACAGGAGAATTCTACACTTATAATTTTTCCCGGATTTTCCCAAGGAAGTAGTTTGGTATTCGAGGAAGCTCGTCCCATATCGATAAGGAGACAAATCTCGACAAGCATATTGAATACTTTGAGAACTGCTCCTCGAGCTGTCAGAGTAGTGTCATCGACACTTGAGTTTTGCATTATGAGAAAGCGCGAATAGCTTACCTCTTCGATTCCAATTCATACTAGGTTAACTACTCTAAAACGTTATACGTCATAACTAAAAAGGAGTTAGCAAAATACACAAGTATGGAAATTCGGAACAAAAATCAACAACATTATTTTACTAAGAAATCGACCAGATGCAGAAGTTACGATTCACATTACAAATGGGGAAGATGTTCGAGCACATGCCACAAAGGGCCGAATCAAAAGCGGAAAAAAAAAATTGTTCAGAAATCATTCTAAGGAAATAAAGATACAACATTTTCTACCGAGCATACTTGGCCTTCAAAGTCTTCTTCAAATGCAAGGCTCATCGCTTCATCTGGTGCGGCTACCGGTGAGATCGGTTATGGGACCTGTTGCACTAGTTCCTCCTCGAGCTGGGCTAAAAAGTTCTTGGATCTCGAGCGGATCTCGCTCCTTTTCTTGAGATTATTTTGTAGACTTCTCGTACACCACAAGTTCAGGCTCCACGAAGTCTTGAGGGCGACCGAGAACTGGGTCGCTCACCTTGATCCAAGAGGAATTGCGAAGAGCCGCCTTCTCGAAAGGATAGAGAATTCCGGTCCTCAAGCACTCGGGAGCCCAAGCCGGAAAATATGCTGGCTTACTCGGATAAGGAACCTCTGGGTCGGTCACCAGCTCCCCGAACTCGCACGCTTGGTGCATTTCATCAGTTATCTCCTCATCGGGATAGTGGGAGAGATCGTCACGTCGACCGACGTGCATATCCTCGCGCGCATCTGGATCAAAGTCCTTAGGCAGCAAATCGACCCACTTAAGCTGGCCGATACAAGAGAAGAAACCCTCATCGCGCGCCGCATCCTTAACATCTTGCTGGGCGATTTTATAAGTGTCAAAGACCATGAAGGCGCGAGCAGTCTCCAAACGGCTGCCTTTCAAGAAGGAGAGGACTGTTTTGGAACTTCTCCATGCAAATCGACAAGGTGGCATAAGCCCCCTTGTAGCCTTTGGTCCTCTGCCTTTCTTTGGCAAGCTCCTTCTCGAGCAGATCGACTTTGGGATACAGTTTGCCAGTCTCTATCTCGGCGACCTTGTTCTTGTTCTTCTCGGCCGCTAGCTTCTTCTCCAGGTCCTCGGTAACAATGTTGATATCTGCTCGATCGGCGGCAACTTGGCCATAAGCCTCCTTCAGGTTCTCGAGCTACAATAAAAAGCGAGAAGGATAAGTTATATAATCAAAGAGGTAGTTTTCAAACTTAGAACTTTATTAGAGAAAATAAGGAAGTTACCTGGACCGAGAACATGCTGAGCTCATGGGCGCGATCCAGTTCTAACAACTGGATGAGCCGTTTCACTTCCGCTTCCTGACTAAGAGCAGCCGTCTTGCTCTTTTTGCGGGGAGGGTCATTGGTCCCTCCGAGAATGAGCTTCCTCGATCCGGCGGCCTTCTTCGATACCTGTTTCTCGGGCCGCTTTTCCTATTCTCCAGCAGTGGCCTCCTCAGCCTGCTTGGCAGCCGCATCCTCGCCGGTCTTCTTTAGAGCCTCCATAGGATTTTCTCTTGTCTCGAGCCCTTCCTTCACAAGGGCATCCCGGTGGTGTGAGGCACTCCTAGGAGGAGAAAGATTGAGCGAGCCAAGGATTGTTGTATCCTTGTTGGTCATGCGGTAGTTCCTCCTCTTCCCTTCCTTTGCCTTGAGAGTCCTCGACATGATCCAATGAAACCAGTAAGCTGCAGAGAAAAACACAAGTTAGAAAACGGAGCGAGAAGGATAAAAGAGCGAGGACACCACAATCAAAAAACGGAGAAAACGGCAAGTATGAAAACCTATCTAAGCATACCGAAGAGCAAGTCGTTTGAAGACCTATTGCCAGTATACCTAGTGTAAATATAAGGGGAAAGGCCGGCTAGGTATGGGAGAGGCTGCAGCACGAGGCCCCAATAGAAATACTTCTCGGGATTGGCCCGCCTATTCTTCTCCTCGAGCTCTAAAACCCAGGGGTCCAACTCAGCAGACATTGGATGCTTTTCGGCAATACGTCCTCGATACATAAGCTTGGGAATGCCCCACTCAGCTTCCTCGTCGCTCATATCGGGTAGCTTCTTCTTCCTTATGTAGAAGTACCGATGGAACCATTTGTAGCCCGAAGAGGAAGGAGCGTCCATGATGAAGCCTAAGCCTGGTCGAGCATTGAAGTAGTAAAAGTACTTGTTACCTGAGCTCATCGATACTCGGAAAATATGGTTAAAATTGTGAAAATTGAGCTCGACCCATGCTTCTTGCAAAAAACTCTGAAGCACACAAGACTTCGAAAAGCAGTAGGAACGAGTTGCCAAGGAGCGATGCCAAGAGTATTAAAGATGTCACGGAAAGCATCACAGAATGGCAAGATCCATCCTCGATCTAGGCTGAGACAGTGGACCGCCATGTAACCTGGAGGAGCATTATAAAAAGTTTGATCCTCCCTGGGAACGAGGATGTCAAACTTGCTAATGGGAAGAGTATACTTCCATCAAAGAGAAGAAATCTCATCTTCTTTCACAGTTGAGGCAGTGGTCGGAATTATACCGTTCTCGTTCTTCTAACCATCCAGAATGGGGAGGTTTACTTTAAGGGCACTCTGAGTAAACTTGTTTTGGCTAGCCTTTGTCGCTTGAGGCTCCTCCTCGAGCACCTCAACCTTCTTACTTTTCTTGGAGCAAGAAAATTTCCTCGCTTTCTTAGGGGCTTTATCGGGAGCATGTTCTTGAGGCTCCTCGGAAGCAGCCCTTTCCTCGGCAGAAGCTCTTGCCTCGCTACACTGACCAAATTCGATCTCCTCCAAGGGATTTACTCGTCATGCATTGTCACCATGGAAGGAGAAGTCAATAGCCCGACGATCTACTGAATGGTAACTTGTCTCCTCCTCGGGAGCATATTTTTGTCCAATAAGCAAGTCCCTTTGGGCTTGCCTATTCATGTCGGAGAGGGAAGGAGATGACAGTCTTGCAGTGCTTGGACCAGCTTCACTCGCATGTGTGTTCCCTATGGCACGAGGAGACTCCTCCTCGTCATCAGTAACCACGGTCCGACGAGTGGTTTGAGGAGGGAACTTAACCTTTTTCTTGGGAGGAGTCGTCCTAGGAGAAGTCGCGTCATCATCATCGCTCTCCACAATAACAACACCCTGTTGAATAGAGTGTTCGCCCTCCTCAAACCAAGAAAGTGCCGGATCTGGTCGATCCGTGTCGTCCATGTTTTCCAACTGGATGTCCATAGGAGGAACCGCGTCGAAAGCCCCGTAGTTCCGACCGTGTACTTGGGCGGCTAAAGTGATCAATTCGGAGGACACTCCAGGATTAGTGGGACCGCCTCCTCCTCGGTCCTATCATCAATGAAGCTATCACTGCTCCTACGCCTTTTGCGAGTAACTAGGCGATACTCAGCTCCTTCTTCTTCCTCCCCGTACTCGTCATCATCATCATTGGAATTTTCGCCTTCTTCACCCTCCTCGAGTTCTTTCTCGTCTTCTTCAGAACCTTCCTCCTCCTCGAATTTATGGGCTTGCTCCTCGCCCACGGAGGTCTGCTCGAGGGTGTCATCCAAGAAAGTCGCCGATATCTCTAACGTATCGGGTGACGTATCGTGGTCGCTCTCGTACTCTTCGACCTCGCGGCGGTTCTGACTGTCGTCGCTTCTCTCGGACATCCTAAAAGGTAGGCCAGAAATAGTTAAGGATGGTTGGTGATAGTCCGAGATGTCCGTTTATGCGTTTTGTTATGTTCGACCTCCCGAACGGAGAAAAATCTCAAAAAAGTGCATAACAACAAGAAGTTATTCTACAAAAAGCGATGAGCATGCAATGAGATCGAAGAACACAAGTATGAGCATAGTATAAGCATACAAGATCGAGGAGCATGGAGCGACCAACCGCTCAAATTTAGACGAGATTTAAATGCCTAGAAGTCCGATTAACAAGTTTTCAGAGTCTTGACAATATTCTAAGGAGGCAAAGGGGAATCGCAGAAAATAAAAAGGGAGAGCAAGTGAATCTACAGTCCGTTTAAGTCCGTTTTCGGGTCCACCATACGCCGGTGAAAACTCAGGCGACGGAAATCAAACTCATTTAAACATGTGAATCTACAACATTAAGGGCATTCACGATTCAGGCAAGAAATCAAGAAAATTGGGAAGAAAAACTTACTTGGTAAAGGTTTGAAAGCGGAAAAGGCACCGGGAAATTTAAACTCCGCCGGAAAAACACAAGAAAGTCGCCTGAAAAGAGTCCTTGATCTTACTCGGTATCGATCAGTGTGCTCGTCGATCGTCTTAAAGTGCTCCTCGCTCTCTCTATATGCTCTGAATGTAAGGGTTGCGAAAAGTGAAGAATTATTCAGACTTGGCCTATTTATAGAAGGGTATCTCGGCAATACGAACCGTCGCCTACCCTCGCTCCATCTGGACCGAACACGTGTCCACTATCAACGGCCCAGATCACAGCCTTGGTATGGTACCGAGGAGCCACTGTCTCACAAGGATCCTCGAGATGGAAAGTGCCAAGAAAAAGAAAAAGTGGAAGGAAGTCATTCCATTCCATCACCTTACAATTGTCTCCTCGAGACAATTAACAAGAAAAATATCGAAGAGGCAAAAAATCGAGAACCCTACTTCCACCAAGGAATACTTACCCGGATCCCATCTCTACCCAGTAAATAAACCCCTTTTATAAGGTCCGAGCAACCTCTGCTCGCACCCTATAAAAAAGGGGGGAGAGGGAGATAGGAGGAGGGAAAGTTACCAAGGCACGAATACAGAAATCGCTTTTCGCCCACTACTAGTCGAGGCTCTGCTCGACCTCTACTTCAACATAGTTCCTCAACTATCTTCTACAAAGATACTTGGAAACTAGGGGGACATATGTTGGTCTTAAAATATGTCCAGTCCGCATGTACGAACTGGAGTGGTCTAAGAGCGCGACGAGGTATCAAGAGTCGTCCCTCAAGGGACGCGACCACACCCAAGTATGTCACTTAAGTGTGGCTCGACCAACATACGGTCCGACCATCACTATGAGGCCGAACTTCAAGATAAGCTCACTACAAGGACAAGGCAGCTGTGGGGCCCGAGGAGCATCTCTAGGGCTCGAGGAGGACCTTACGTCAAGGTGACACCCTCCAAAAGAGACTAGGCAGAGCACTACTCGGACCATGAATATAAGAGGAAGGCACGAGGACCCAGGTCGACCACCCATGGTCGGTCCCAGTGGGACCCGCCTTCCAGAATATTCCATGAGACACAGAAAGTCAATAATGCCCTCCAACCCCTAGTCAAGATGTTTGGGTCAAAGACCATTGACCTCCTTAATGGGCTTCGGCCAAAGGAGGCTTCAATCTCAGCCGGACACTTATCCCGATCCTACGTAAAGTGACAATAAAATACTACAAGTATATAAAGGGACTCATTCATTATCCCTAGGTAAGAAATCATAGCTCCCACCTACCACTCACCTACCACATTTACTACTCTTACTAGGGAATCCCTTCAACTCCCTACACGTGAAGTCGTCCCTCCGGTCTGATCCTTGATAGACCGGGCACGAGGTACTAATCCCCCCCCTCTAGTCTCTTTCAGGTACGAGGAAGATACATGAAGGATTCTTATTCTCATCAGAGGAAGACTACATAAAGAAGACCTAAATTGTTCCTTCTGACAGTTTAATACGAACTTTAGAAGTAGCACGAATTACCTTTCAACAGACACCTCAATGTTTGATACATCTTGGTGCTACCTGGGTGCATTGCATATGGTGCGACATGAGCTTCCTCCATTATCTCGTTCCTTAATCCATCAACATCAGGAACATAAAGTCGGTTCTTGATTGTAAAATTTCCTTCATCATCAATAACAAAGTCTGTATCACTTCCTTGCTTCACCTTGTCAGCAATTATGACCAACTTTTCATCTTGATAGTGTGACTTCTTAATCCGATCAATCATTGTAGGTCTATGTTAGGAATCTTGTAATTTTCATGAGCAATTAAACATGCTAAATTAAGGAAAGTCTAGTAACTAGTACTCTTAAGGTCCATAGGAATTTAGAATTTTAAGGACATTGTAGAAGAGGAACGTTTGCTGAAGACTTAGAGTAGGTGCTAGATAGGTTGGTTTTACCGCTTATGATGTATCTTGTTTTCTGAAAAGAAATACAACCTATTGAAGCATTTGTTGATGATGTACTTTGTTTTTACAAACAAACTATTGAAGCATTTAGAACCAGTCAGAAACTTGAAGATTTCGAAGACTGAAGACTAGAAGATTTCTGAAGACTGGTATCTACAAAGGCACATGTTGCTCAGAAAGTGGAAACTTCAGCAACAGCATTGCATAAGTGAAAATCTGAATGACAGAGTAGGTTGTTCTTGCTGAAACTGAGACTGGCCACTTGCTGATGAACATTTGTGACCTCTTGCTGAAAGTACTTGTATTTGCGCTCCAATGTTACTGTTTGAATTTCATTCAAAAGAGCATTAAATGCAAAGCATGCACGCGAAGGACATGAAGACTAGAAGACAAACAAGGACGCTGCTGAAAGTACAAAAGCAAGATAGTGACATTTTAAGGAACAAAATCCTTAGAATTTGAAATTCAAACGGCTCCTTATTTTCACTATAAATAGAGGTCATCCGGCAAAGAGTTGAAGTGTGTCAACAACGTGATCATACTCTCACTTGTGCTTAAACTCACATACCCTTCAATACTCTTTACTGCCATTGATCCGTTCCAAGACTTCAAGCTTGAAAAAGCTACTTGTGAAGAAGTAGAACTTACACGGCTAAGTAATTAGTTAAGTGTTCTTTCTTTCTTTCGAACAAGAACAAGTCTTGACACCAGAAACAATCAAACTTGTTTACTGCAAAGTATTCAAAGTTTTGTTTCTTAGATTACTTGTTGTAACTGAATAAGTTATAATTAAGTTATCTCACCCCAAACCTCTCTAACTGAAAATACACCCTTTCAGGCGTGATATTCAGGGGGAACTTAATCGAGCATAGTGTTCCTGATTAAAAGTACCAAGTTTGGTGGAGAACAAGGGTACGTTCTCTAGTTAGGTTGGAGACGAAGCAAGTGTTCTTTGGTTTCTGTTTGGATCGCTCTAGATAGGTGTTGTAAGGAACCTCAAACTTATCTTAGTGGATTCAGTCCTAGAAAGGACAAAGTGGATTACTTGAGAGATTACGCCACTCTCAGATACCACTATAAAAGTGTTTGTGTGATTTACTTACTGTACTTAATTTTCAGCAAATCATATCTATCTGTACACAGTCACTCACATCACTTGCTGAAACTTTCATTTACTGAAAAGCACTTATTGTATCAAAGACTTCCGCTCTCTGATTTTAAGTATCACCAAACCTAGTTAATGTAAAGTAACTTGCGCTTGCTGAGAAAGTTAAGTATCAGCAAACTCATTACTGTAAAGTAATAAGTACTTGCTGAGAAAGTTTTTAAATGATGAAAGTTTGAAAAGACTATTCACACCCCCCCTCTAGTCTTTTCTTGTTGTTTAAAGGGACCAACAAGTGGTATCAGAGTTGGAGGTTCTTTAACCTTCAGCACTGAACCTAGATCCCTTAGGTGCTTTCCGTAAATCACTCTCACTTGATCAGTTTGGTAGTGCTTTGCTGACAGGATGTCTTTAGGAGAAGCTCCCTTGATGAAGCTGGAAAACTACAAAAAATGGCGAAACAACATGATGCTACATCTTGAGGCCATTAGTGATGAGATGGTCACTGTCATTAATGATGGACCTATCAAGATCACTAAGGTTGAAAGAAGTTTTCCTCAAAAAACCACTGAAGCTGGAAAGGAAACTATCTTAGGCGAACCGGTTGATACCGTTGTGCCAAAACCGAGAGAGGAATGGACTTCCGACGAAGCTAAGAGATTCCGTCTTGATGGCCAAGCAAGAAACATCATCATTCGATCAACTCCGGATACCATATAGTGCAAACTGTGAGGTGCTAAAACTGCTAAGGAAGCTTCGAAGATGGTTCAAGATCTTTGTGCTGGATCTGACCAAACCAAGGAAAACAAACTTGATGTGCTGAAATTAAAGTTCCAAAACTTTAAACAAGGTACAAACGAGTCACTGGAAGACTTGGACTTCAGATTCACAACTCTTGTTAGTGAAATGGCAGCCTTGGGTGTTGGAAATCTTTACTCAGATTCTGAGAAGGTGAAAACCATCATCAGAAGTCTGAATCAAGAATGGATCCACACTCAGAACTTCTACTACAATCAAGGAATGCCAGACATCACACCAACAAAGTTGTTCTCTCATCTCGCTACTGTCAACTATGAGACAAAGCAAAGAGAAAATGTGTTTGCTGAAAAATCGCAAAACATTGCTCTTGCTGCAAAGCCGTCATCTTCCGAAAAGAAGAATGATAAAGAGCCTGCTGATGAAAACTCTTTGGTTGTCAAAAACATGAAGAAATTCATCACTAAGGAACTTGAAAGGCGAAAAGCAAAAGAGAAGCTGAAAAAGCATCTTGGTAACAACTACCATAAGCACAAGAATGAGACTAGCTCGTTGAACAAGCAAGCTCAGCAAGCAACTTCATCAGAAGAACCAGCAGTTGGAAATGATCTCTGCTTTTACTGCAAAAAGCCTGGACACTTCAAAGCAAATTGCCCTTTGCTGAAAGGCAAATATGCTAAAAAGAAGAAGAAGTTTAAAAGAGCTTTTATTGCTGAAGAAAAGAAGAAGCTTCAAGCAAAAATCGATGCATTGTGCATTGATACTAGCTCCGAAGACAGTGAGGATGAAAGCTCAGACACTGACGATGAAGAAGCCACTCTAGACATAGAGATTGGCAAAGAAGTTTGTGGAATAGCTATGGAAGCTTATCCAGATGTGTCAAACTACGAGTTCTGACTCATGGCCGGTCAGACTTCAGCCACGGAGACAAACGATGCAATCTGGCACTTTCACAGTGGTTGTGGAAAGCACATGACGGGCAACAAGAATAACCTTATAAACTATAGACGGTGGTCTAAAGGTCCAACAATAAGGTTTACTGGTGGAGGCTCTGGTTCTACAAAAGGCTATGGTGACGTGAAGTTAGGATGCATTACCATTACTAGAGTTCTTTATGTCAAAAATCTTAAGTTTAATCTTTTCAGCATGAGTCAGTTTGCTGACAAAGGATACTGCATCAAAATCAAAAGTGATGAATGTAAACTTATAGATTTCGAGACGAAAAAGGTTATAATGATTGCAAGAAGATCAGGAGGCTTGTACACCGTAGATTGGTCTTCAGCAATTGTTGAAAAATGCCTTGTCTCAGATCACGATTGCCTTGTTGAAAAAGCATGGTTATGGCATAAACGAACAAGTCATCTAAACTTCAAGACGCTGAATAAGCTGTCTAAAAAGGCACTTGTAGTTGGATTACCTAAGGTTACTTTTAAGAAGGATGGTGTTTCAATGCATGTCAGCAAGGAAAGCAAACCAAATCCTCTTTCAAGAACAAGGCAGTACCGTCAACTACAAAACCTTTACAACTCTTGCACATGGACTTGTTTGAATCTTCTTCAACAAGCTATGGTGGTAAGAAGTATGGTCTGGTCGTGGTGGATGACTATTCAAGATTCACTTGGGTTGTATTAATCAAGCACAAATCTGAAACTAGGACTGAAATACCTAACTTGCTGAATAAGCTTGAATTCATGAAAAATGACAAGGTAAAAGTCATAAAGACAGACCATGGTACTGAGTTTGTAAACCAGTGCATAACTGAGTATTGGACCTCAAAAGGCATACAACATCAGTTATCCTCAGCAAGGACACCACAACAAAACGGTGTTGCTGAACGGAAGAATCGTACCCTGAAAGAAGCCGTAAGAACAATGCTTGCTGACACTGAAATAAGTGAGGCTTACTGGGTTGAAGCGATTAATACCGCCCGTTACACTCAAAACAGATGTCTGATTACTAAGGAATACAACAAAACTCCTTATGAATTGTTTGTTGGAAGGCCTCCTAATATCACTCATCTAAGAGTATTTGGTTGCAAGTGTTTTGTTCTTAATAACGGTAGAGAATACCTACGAACATTTCAACCAAAGGCAGACGAAGCGATATTTCTCGGTTACTCCTTGCATAGTAAAGCTTATAGAGTTTACAACAAAAAGGCACACAAGATCGAAGAATCAGTGCATGTTGTATTCTACGGAAAGACACAAGGAGTGCCTGCTGAAGAAGAAATATCAGAATGTATTAAAAAGTTAATCATACATGAGCAAAGAACTGAATCTAATGCTAGGAAAATCAAGTCAATTGAACTAAATGATGATTCTGACAATGACTCTCCTCCCCCAAGTCATGACAAGATAAATATAGTTCACGACAAGGAATTTCCAGCAAAAGATGCAGTTGCTCCGGAAGTTGCTGAAACTATGCAACCTCCAATGCCTGCTGATGAGCTACCACAATCGAGCAATGCTGAACAAGCAGTTGCTGATGAACCTATCTCAACAGAAACACAAAATCCCAGTAGTACTGAACAAGTACATACTGAAGAGTCACATGCTGGTGAGCAAACATATCCAGATCCAACAAGCAGAAAACTTGTTAATAAATGGATTAGAGATCATCCCTCCACGGATATGATTGGTGATATTAATAAACGCCAAGTGACTAGATCCAAAGCTTCTACTACTCATGGACTTGCTGAAGAAGCAACTGTCGTAGAAGTAGAATCATTGTTCTCTTGCTTTATTTCAGAAATTGAACCTAAAACCATAGAAGAAGCTTTAAAGCATTCTGAATGGATAAAGGCAATGCAAGAAGAACTGGATCAATTTGAAAGGAACAAAGTCTGGAAACTTGTACCACTTGCTGAAGGCAAGAAATCTATTGGTACAAAGTGGGTCTTCAGAAACAAGCTGAGTGAGTCTGGTGAAGTAACAAGAAATAAAGAACGTTTAGTTACTCAAGGTTACTGTCAGACTGAAGGATTGGACTATGATGAGTCTTATGCACCAGTTGCAAGATTGGATGCAATTAGGCTTTTCTTGGCCTTTGCTGCTCACAATGACTTCATTGTTTACCAAATGGATGTTAAAAGTGCATTCTTGAATGGTGAACTTGCTGAAGAAGTCTACATAGAACAACCCCCTGGCTTTGAACTTCCCTCAGAAATCAAGATGGTATACAAGCTTCAGAAAGCTGTATATGGTCTAAAGCAAGCACCAAGAGCATGGTATGATACCTTGGCTAAATTCTTGCTGGATAATGGTTTCAAGAAAGGTGAAGTTGACAAAACCTTATTTACAATGAACCATGATGGTAAAATACTCTTAGTTCAAATTTATGTGGATGACATAATTTTTGGATCTAAGGACAAGCAACTTTGTGATGTACTTGCCAAACTCATGACAAACAAGTTTGAAATGAGTATGATGGGAAAATTGAATTATTTCCTAGGATTGCAAGTCAAGCAACTCAAAGATGGACTATTCATAAATCAAGCAAAGTATGCGAAAGAAATGCTCATAAAGTTTATGATCAAAGAGGAAGAGAAACCTGAAAAGATCCCTATGAGTTTTGGTACCAAATTGGGCTATGCTAAAGAAGATAAAAGTGTTGAAGAACACAAGTATAGGAAGCTCATTGGTTCCTTGTTGTATTTAACAGCAAGTAGACCTGACATTCAGTATGTTGTTTGTGTGTGTGCAAGATTCCAATCTGATCCAAGAGAATCACACTACAAAAAGACAATCAAGATACTGAAATATGTCAAAGGTACAATCAATGTTGGAATACGGTATCCTAAAGATTCTGGATTAGAATTGGTTGGTTATTCTGATGCTGATCATGGAGGATCAACTCTTGATAGAAAAAGTACCTTTGGAACTTGTCAGTTTTTGGGTACTAGATTAATATCATGGTTCAGCAAGAAGCAAATCTGTGTTGCCAATTCATCCACTGAATCTGAATACATTGCGGCTGGATGTTGCACAGCTCAAATCCTATGAATTCAGCAACAAATAAGAGATTATGGTATTTCTGCAAAGAAAACACCAATCTTTTGTGATAATACGAGTGCTTTTGCTATTACGCAAAATCCTAAGTTTCACTCTAAGACAAAACACATTGATATTAGACATCATTTCATTAGAGATCATGTGGAAAAGGGAGATATTGAGGTTGTGCAAGTAGGTACTAATGATCAACTTGCTGACATCTTTACCAAGCCCCTACAAGATAATAGGTTCGCAATGCTAAGGTATAACCTTGGATTGATTGAACTACCTCAATAAAAGATACATTTGGCAGAATGCTGAAACAGGTATTCAGCAAGCCAAAGTAGTCTTACTTAAAAGCTCCGTCCACTAATTTCTTCTAAGAAATGATAGGTCACTACATGATTGCTGAAACAGGCATTCACCAAGTAATTCCTTCAAAAAGGGTATTTGTGAGGAAACTTGATCACTTGTTGAGACGGGCATTCAGTAAGAGAAAAACCTTAAAGATTGCTGAAACGGGCATTCAGACAATCAAAGATACTGAAACAGGTATTCAAGTATCAAGGGAATATTCTGAGACGGGAACTCAGAAAAAGAGCAAAACTCATTTCTCAGATTTTACCAAAGGATATCTCAAGTACAAAAGAATTTACTGATACGGGAACTCAGAAATCTCTTTTAATCTTAAGAAAATATGAGATATCTAAGTAAGGGGGAACTTTCAGCAAGTATCTAGGCTATTTATGCAAACTCGCTGAAAAGATTCTTGTCTTTTTCAGCAAGTAATCTAATCCCATAAAACTCGGTAAAATCAATTTGTGACGTTAATCGGGCACAGATAAACTCGTAATAATCATGACATGAAATACAATCATGGCCATTGATTAAAAGGAGTTATTGATCTAACGGTTAACAAAACAAAGAGAGAGAGTGCTCTGACGGTTTTAGTTAGTGCGCCACTACGCATTCAATGCAAAGGCTCCACTAACGCCTTTGTTTCTCTATTTTACCCTTGCTGAGAACTCAAATCGATTGAGTTTCTCACACATTAGAGACACTATATAAAGAAGGAGTTAGAGAAATGACAAAATTCTTTAACTCACATTTCCTTTCTCTGCAAATTTTAGCCTGAATCTACTGTACCTCCGGTCAAAAAGCAAACTATCTTTTTCGTACACATTCTCTTCTCTATATAAAGAAATGGCACCAAAGAGAAAGTCCTCCAAGACCTCCAAGTCGTCTAAGGTTGACAGTGCTGAGAAACGCACTGCTGCGGTGACTACTCCGGCAACAAACACAACGAAAGTTGTGTTGAAAAACGATAGAATCTCTGAGAAACCCATGCCTCCTTCATATCTTGACACTGCAAAGTGTGAGATGATGATGCAATGGGGAGGATTTGCAAAAGAGAAGTATATTCGATACTTCTATGAACAAGAACTTGACGGTGACAATGAAGAGGTGCTTGAATTTATCAAGCAGCAAGGCCTCATTCATTTTATAACTGCTCGCACTAAGCAAGTGAGCATGTTGGACATAATGGAGTTCTACAACAATGCAGAAATCCAGTCCCTAACTGATAGTAAAGGAGTCACTGAAAAAGTGATTTTTGCTACAGTTCAGAACACACAAATCGTCCTGAAATGGACTGATTTAGCGGAAATCTTTCAGATTCCAACCACTGGAACTGAAGATGATGTCACTGCAACTGATGATGAAATTGAAGCCTTCTACAGTGACGTCAGAAATGAGAAAATGAAGAAAGGAGAGATTGCTCGCGTGACTTGGACAAAGCACGTTAAGAGGAAGCATCTCTGCCATTCACTTGGTCTAGTAGCTCTGTTACTGATTAAAGTTTTGGACTCCCAAGTTGGAGGAATAGACCAAGTAGGCCTGAGAAGGTGGCCGCTGCTGATGCATATCTATGGAAACAAAACGGAACTTAACTGGGCTAAGTACATTTTCAACAGACTTGTTGATTGTGTTACTAAGTTCAAGGTTAAGGTGGAAGACAACAAATTCTCACCTTCCTTCCCAGTCATGTATGGAATAAAGATATGCTATATCCTTGAACATTTCAGGATTCAGCTGAGAAACCCATTGCCAGTCAAGAAATCTGTATGCAATGTGGGAAGATCCTTCTACCAGCATAATGTACCTAAGATTGCTGGCAAGAAACTTGAAAAATCTAAGAAGACAACAGCTGCAGATGTTGTCAGCTCAAGTCAGCAAGAAAGGTATACAACAGCTGCAGATGATGTCACCACTCAGCAACTTAGAGATGAAACTGCTGTAGATGGTGGTGACAAAGATGAAACTGCTGTAGATGGTGATCATGCTGACACCACTACTCCCGTTGCTGAAAATGCAACTACTAACGCCTCTGCTGGGAAACTGGAGAAATCTAACAAGAAAAAGAGGAAAGCTGATGACGACACTCAGACTGCAGCGTCATCAGCAAACCCTGTCCCCAAGAGAAAAAGGACAAATAACACAAGGAAGCAAACACTGGCTCGCAAGTCAGTACCTATTGTCCATGACCTCTCAGACAATTCCCAGACAATTGCTGAAACGCAAGTGATGAATGTGTATTTTACACTTTCATTCGAGTCCTTTTCACCTATTTTAGCTATCCTCTATGTTAATTTAGCTATATTTTAGTACATTTTATTAGAATAGTGTCACGTTTCCCTTTAGATTTTATTTTACGGGTTTTGGTTGAAATTCGAGGATTTCCGGGCAATTATATTGAAGTTGACAAGGAATCGGTGTTCCGGAAGCCTATTTGGAGTATCTGAAGGTTTCCGGATAGGATTTGGAGTCTAGGGGTCGAATCTGGAGGTTAGAAGGCCACTAGAAGTCAGAAACCGAGCCCGAAAAGGTGAAGAAATCCATAACCGCGTCGAAAACGTGGAATTCCGCGAAAAAACCGAGGGGCGAACCGCCGGAGCTTTGGGGCGAACCGCCCCATAGTTTTTCGAGGCCTATATATAGTGCTCAGTTTTTCTCCGAAAATCATATCTTTCCAGACCTACATTCTCACCTCTCTCTATAGTTTTAGGTAGGAACTTCCCGGGGCCTGTCCTGGGAGTTCTGTAGCTTAGGGGATACTTTTTCATAGCGGATTGGAGCTCGTAGGATCGCAATTCTTCGGAGATTGACAACCTTCGGTAACTTGTATCGTACAGTTTAATCTACTTAGTTTATTTATCTTTCAATATGTTTTCTTCTATGATTTCTATTGATTGCATGCCTATTATGAGTAGCTAAACTTATCGTTGATGATAGTATGTGAATTCTTAGCGAAGGGAAGATAATCATGCTAATGGCTATATCGCGCATTATACTCCGTGTCATTGCTTTATTTCGTTGATCAGTTGTAACCTAAATTCTCGTATGTTGTATTGATTATTATGCACAATTGGACACTTGTCGTCTATCAGACCAATTATCTTCGTAGTGTTGAGTAATTACGGAACACATTAGGACAATCATCAGACCAATTATCTTCGTAGTGTTGAGTAATTACGAAACACATTAGGACAATAGGGATTGACTTGTCAGACCAGTTATCTTCGTAGTGCTTAATATTTGCAACAGGACACTAGATTGATTCAAAGATCTCTATGCAAGACCGAGGAATTTATGCATGATTATCGACCCGTTATGCTAAGAAGGACCATACTATCGCCAATCCCATTATCTGCTAGAAAAACCCCTTGCTATCTGTCTGCTATTTTATATTCTCTTGTTAAATATATAAAGCTAGTTATTGTCCTGAGAGAACGACACTCGAGTCATTCTACTGCTACACTACGGTTTTCGTTGTAGTTGTGGATTGCCTTTGGCTAATTACAAATTTATTTGATTCGTTCGCGTTGGAGCACGACATCCGCGCGTTCATCACATTGGCGCCGTTACCAGGGACTATACTCCTTTTTTCTGTTTAATTTGTTTATATTTACAGCTTTAGATTCCTAATTCTATTAGTTTTAGTTTTCCTTTTTAATCTCTCTCTAATACTGCTTTCCTAGTCTGTTTCAGATTGTGTATGCCGCATACACGCTCTGCAGGAACACCGCTTGCTAATTCAATTGCTGAGATCGACAGAGTCTACCACCAAAGAAGGCGACTACTTGAAAGGCGCGCATTAGACGAAATAGAGGAAACCGATTTCTCTGAATCTCTACTCAGTCTCTTCAAGGAAATCGACAAAATGGCAGAAGCTAGACCACTGAAGGCATGGGTACAACCCACCAAGGATCGTATGAGGGGACCGGCGATTGTTCTTTCGTCTTCAACCCGAGATCTGGAAATCAAGAACCACGCATTCCAACAACTTCCGAGGTTCTATGGCTTATCAAGGGAAGATGTGATGGGGTACTTGCACGATATCGATGATTTCGTCAACCAACTCCCACGACCCGGAGCTGACATAACAACAGATGAATTAAGGATGAAGGTTTTTTCTATGGGACTTTGCGACAGAGCCAAGTCATGGCTGAGTTCTCTTCCAGCAGGCTCGCTGGACACTTGGGAAAAGGTTTTTTCAGCTTTCATGGAGAAATACTTCCCTCACACCTTGACTACCGCGCTTAAGGCGCAAATCACTGGATTCAAGCAGGACTATGATGAGACCATCTACACCGCGTTCGAAAGATTCCAAGATCTCACGAACAAGTGCCCTCACCATGGTTTTGAACTTTCTGACCTAGTCCAACACTTCTACAATGGACTAACCTTCGAGAACCAACAAGTGGTGGATTTCCAATGCCGAGGCAATATTTGGGAGGAAACCGCAGAATCCGTCTGGCAGTTTTCGAAAGGATTGCTAAGGGTTCGCAGTTCCAGGACCCAAGAGCAATGGTTAGGAGACGTGGACCTGAAGCTCCACCAACTCAAGAAGCCCCTATGTACAGGGGGAATGGGGATCAATTCGAGTGCTTTACCAACGAATTGAAGCAAGTCCTCAAGAGCGCCACCGGAACAACTGTTTCGAACGAAGTATGCCGAATATGCAAGAACTATGGGCATGGGGCTCATATGTGTAGATCGGATCTGGCATACGATGATGGCAACTGGGCTCGAGGAGGCGAAGAAGAAGCCTTTGCTACGGAGTTTGGCACTCAAGAAGTTATCTACGGACAAGACGGTAGGAATCCTCGAGGTGGATTTTGGAAAAGAGGATACGGTAACAATCAAGGATATGCACCGGCTAACCACACTTATGGACCTAACCAAGACCGTAGTAGGCTAAACTATGGTAATGACCACTGCGAAAACCCCGCTCCGAAAGAGCCACCGAAGTCGAAGTCGGCTCAACTGATGGAGAACTTGCAGAAGATGGTCGATCACACACAAAGTTTTCTCAAACGTTATGAAGAAGACTCCGAGCAGACTAGGGAAAGGCTCGATAGGTTGGAAGATAGCACTAGGCATGCCCATCAAAAGATGCAAGAGTTGATCGACCGAGGAGCAAGTAGGGAACAAGGCAAACTACCCAGCAGCACTGTGAAGTCAAATGCCATTACATTGGCTGGTGATGTACCTGACGAAATCACCATCAGGAAGGTTGTTAGGTGCGAGTGTTGCATGAAGGAAGAACTTCTACAGGCTGAGGATGAAGAGAAGGACCTTGGTTCTGACACGAGTGATGAGGAGCAAGAGGATCCCGAACCACACCCTACAAGTTTCGACGTTAAGGTAGGGATTGGTGAGCTTGAAGATGTCCGTGCCACACTAGACACGGGATCCTACTCAAACATAATTCCTTTGAATGTGTTTGAAAAGAGCAACATTGGAAAACTATCTGAACAAAGGGCTATTGTGCAACTGGCGGATGGATCCTTTATGAGACCTGAGGATGTTGTGAAAAATGTGTTGGTCAAGATTGGTGAAGCATCTATATACACCAATTTTGTAGTTATGCCGGCGTCTGCACCTCGAACGGCGGATGTCATACTCTTAGGGCAAACATTCTTGACTAAACTACGCTCAGTGATGGATATCTACGAAAGAACTTGCACCATCGAAGTGAATGGCAAGCAACACGTGTTGCAAGCCATACCGGATCCACCTGAACCGCCTGATATTACTACTCACTACTGTGGTCTTGCATCCTATATTCTTTCTTATTCACAGGTTCGTGGCACGGAAAGGAGATCAATAAAGGGGAAGCCTAGTACCCGCAAAAAGAAGAGATAGGCGCAGACAGGAGTCGAGTCAAAGACTTTAAACAATGACGCTATCCGGGAGGCAACCCGGAATTTTTATCGCTTTCTTTACTGCTTTTTTGCATGCTTTCATTCTTGAACTATTTGCTTCCCGTATGCGAATTTGTTCATGTATGTGTCGTATATGCTTATGTTTGAGTGAGATTTTTCGAGTGGTTTTTTGAAAAAATTGGTTTCGGGGATTAAACCGCATTTTCTGACGACGGGAACCGTCTCCCCGCATTGGGGAGCTGACGAACGTGTCAGATTCATTCAAATAAATTTGTAATTAGCCAAAGGTAATCCACAACTACAACGAAAACCGTAGTGTAGTAGTAGAATGACTCGAGTGTCGTTCTCTCAGGACTATAACTAGCTTTATCTATTTAACAAGAAAATATAAAACAGCAAATAGAAAGCAATAGGGGGTTTTCAAGCAGATAATGGAGATTGGTGATAGTATGGTCCTTCTTAACATAATGGGTCGATAATCATGCATAAATTCCTCGGTCTTGCATAGAGATCTTTGAATCAATCTTGTGTCCTGTTGCAAGTATTAAGCACTACGAAGATAATATGGGTCTGACTCATCAACAACTAACGTCCTAATGTGTTCCGTAATTATTCAACACTACGAAGATAATTTGGTATGATTGGTCGACAAGTGTCCAAGTGTGCATAATGATCAATACAACATACGAGAATTTTGGTGTTCAACTGATCAACGAAATAAAGCAATGACACGGAGTATAATGCGCGATATAGCCATTAGCATAATTATCTTCCCTCGCTAAGAATTCACATACTACCACCAACGATAAATTTAGCTACTCATAATAAGCATGCAATCAATAGCAATCATAGAAGAAAACATATTGAAAGAAGAATAAAATAAGTAGATAAAAGTTGTAAGATACAAAGTTACCGAAGGTTGTCAATCTCCGGAGGATTTTGGTCCTACGAGCTCCAATCTGCTATGAAAAAGTATCCCCTAAGCTATGGAACTCCCAGGACAGGCCCCGGGAAGTTCCTACCTAAAACTATAGAGAGAGGTGAGAAAGTAGGCTTGGAAAGATATGATTTTCGGAGAGAAAACTCGCAACTATATATAGGCCCAAAATATCTCTGGGGCGGTTCGCCCCCCAGTATTTCGCGGAATTTCCGCGTTTTTCGATGCGGATTTGGATTTCTTCACCTTTTCGGACTCGGTTTCAGACTTCTAATGCCCTTCTAACCTCCAGATTCGACCCCTAGACTCCAAATCCTATCCGGAAACCTTCAGATACTCCAAATAGGCTTCTGGAACACCAATTCCTTGTAAACTTCAATATAATTTCTCGTAAATCTCCGAATTTCAACCAAAACCTGTAAAATAAAATCTAAAGGGAAACGTGACACTATTCTAATAAAATGTACTAAAATATAGCTAAATTAACATAGATGATAGCTAAATTAGGTGAAAAAGACTCGAATGAAAGTGTAAAATACACATTCATCAAACTCCCCAAACCGAACCTTTGCTTGTCCTCAAGCAACTAAGCTAGACTCTAATACAAAAAACATGCAAGACTCAAAATGGAGTTTCATGCCAAATAAAATGAACTAATCTAAAGAATCTACCAAATAACATATGAACAAAAACCATATAAATCAAAGCATGAATATAGGTTGAAGAATACCTCGATTGACTTATACACATCCACATAAACACTTATGTCAAGACAAGATAGTCTCTCGTAACATTCTCTACCTGGACCTAGTCAGGGACGACGTAATGAAGCATGCTAAGATACGAATGGTTGCCCCGTGCCTATGAAACTGAGGACTTACTGCTGTTCCACCATGTTAAGACTTCAAACGAAGGAGGGTTCCCTATAAAAGATAACTCTCCCCTATTCTACCCATCTCTCAAGTAAAGTCTTAAGCTATTCACCACTTCCTGAATGGCAGGACGAGGGTGGTCTAGAACAGATGACACTTAAGACAAAAAAGATAAAAAATAGAAAAAACACAATTACGAACAATACGAAAAATGGAAAAGACTCAAACTTTGCTAAACTGCTATTTGGCTTCTTTTTTTTTTTTGGACCCTTCTTTACTTTTTTGGGGTCTTTTTTTTTTCTTTCCAGATTCTTTTTTTTCTTTTTCTCTTTTTTCTGGAATTTTTCTTTCTTTTTTTTTTCGATTTTTTATAGCCAGCAGTAGCATAACAAAGAGGGGAACAAAAATGACTCACACGACTTCCCCAAACCTATTCAAAAGAATAGGTTGGAGTACAAAATTCACGGAAAAGGAAAAATAAACTCACGATACGAAAATGAAAAACAGAAACAAGTCTATGATGGTGTAACCCCCTCTCCAAACCTATTTGGAAGAATAGGTTATAAACAAAGGATCACACAACCTCACACTACCTCCTTCCTAGGCATTTAGCAATCTCAAAGCATGGTGAAGACTTGTTGCCTCTTAGGTACATAATTACTCGGGAAAACAACCATAAGACCCTAACATGCATCATCCTATTATAAAGGCCTTCGTGAACCGCAGTAGAGAAAACACCACTAAGTGATGTCGAAACTACCAAACTCAACTAAGTGCAATACATAAATGTGACAAGACAAGCGAGAAAAACCTCAAACAAATTCATAGAGATGAAGCATACGATTAATGACATAGCTAGTTGATCTACCCAATAAAAAAGTTCAAAAAATTCGGCAATAAACTCCATATAAAACATGCAAGACTATCCTAGGATGAATGTAATGAAATGCAACGTAAAAAATCTAAGAAAGCAGTAAACGTGCAAATGCAAATGCAGACGGATAAAGCATGCGAGAAAGCGGTAAAGAAAGCGATAAAAACCCCGGGTTGCCTCCCGGATAGCGCCATTGTTTAAGGTCTGTGACTCGACCCCTGTCTTCGCCTACCTTTTCCTTCTGTGGGTACTAGACTTCCCCGTCATGATTCTCCTTCCCGTGCTTTGATCCTGTGAATAAGAGTGAACATAGACGTTAAGACCACTATAATCAATAGTGTTAGAAGTATCGGGTGGATCAGGTGGATCAGTTATGGCTTGCAACACGTGTTGCTTGCCATCCACTTCGATAGTTCAAGTCCTTCGGTAGATGTCCATCACTGAGCGTATTTTGGTCAAGAATGTTCGTCCTAACAGTATGACATCCCCCGTTCCTGGTGCTGATGCTGTCATAATTACAAAATCGGTGTGGACAGAGGCTTCACCAATTTTGACTAATACATCCTTCACAACGCCTTCGGGTTTCACAAGGGATCCATCCGCCAGTTGCACAATAGCCTTATGCATAGTTAGTTCTCCAAGGTTACTCTTCTCGAAAACATTCAAAGGGAGCACATTAGAGTAGGATCTAGTGTCTAGTGTGGCTCAGACATCTTCAAGCTCCCCAATCCCGACCTTAATATCGAAACTTTGAGGGCGTGGCTCGGGATCCTCTTGCTGCTCTTCACTCTTGTTGGTACCAAGGTACTTTCCTTCTTCTTCGGCTTGTGGAGGTAGGTCCTTCTTGCAACTCTCGCACTTAGTAACCTTCTTGATGGTGATTTCAACACGTACATCACCCACTAAGTTAATGGACAATAACTTCTCAGTGTTGCTAGGCAGTTTGCCTTGTTCCCTACTTGCTCCTCGGTCGATCAACTCTTGCATCTTTTGATGTGCAAGCCTAGTGCTCTCTTCTAACCTATCGAGCCTTGCCCTAGTCTTCTCTGAATCTTCTTCATACCGTTTGAGAAAACTTTTTGTGTGATCAACCATCTTTTGCAAGTTCTCCATCAGCATAGCCGACTTCGACTTTGGTGGCTCTTTCGGAGCGGGGTTTTCGCAGTGATCATTACCATAGTTCAGCCTACTACAGTCTTGGTTAGGTCCATAAGTTTGGTTAGCCGGTGCATATCCTTGATTGTTACGGTATCCTCTTCTCCAAAATCCACCTCGAGGATTCCTACCGTCTTGTCCGTAGCTAACTTCTTGAGTGCCAAATTCCGTAGCAAAGGCTTCTTCTTCTCCTCCTCGAGCCCAGTTGCCATCATCGTATGCCAGCTCCGATCTACACACATGAGCTCCATGCCCATAGTTCTTGCATATTCGGCATACTTCGTTCGAAACAGTTGTTCCGGTGGCGCTCTTGAGGCCTTGCTTCAATTCGTTGTTAAAGCACTCGAATTGATCCCCATTCCCCCTGTACATAGGGGCTTCTTGAGTCGGTGGAGCTTCAGGTCCACGTCTCCTAACCATTGCTCTTGGGTCCTTGAACTGCGAACCCTTAGCAAGCCTTTCGAAAACTGCCCAGACGGCTTCTGTGGTTTCCTCCCAAATATTGCCTCGGCATTGGGCATCCACCACTTGTTGGTTCTCGAAGGTTAGTCCATTGTAGAAGTGTTGGACTAGGTCGGAAAGTTCAAAACCATGGTGAGGGCACTTGTTCGTGAGATCTTGGAACCTCTCGAACGCGGTGTAGATGGTCTCATCGTAGTCTTGCTTGAATCCAGTGATCTGCGCCTTAAGCGCGGTAGTCAGAGTGTGTGGGAAGTATTTCTCCATGAAAGCTGAAAAAACCTTTTCCCAAGTGTCCAGCGAGCCTGCTGGAAGAGAGCTCAGCCATGACTTGGCTCTGTCGCCAAGTCCCATAGCAAAAATCTTCATCCTCAACTCATCCGTTGTTATGTCAGCTCCGGGTCGTGGGAGTTGGTTGACGAAATCATCGATATCGTGCAAGTACCCCATCACATCTTCCCTTGATAAGCCATAGAACCTCGGAAGTTGTTGGAATGCGTGGTTCTTGATCTCCAGATCTCGGGTTGCAGACGAAAGAACTATCGCCGGTCCCCTCATACGATCCTTGGTGGGTTGTACCCATGCCTTCAGTGGTCTAGCTTCTGCCATTCCGTCGGTTTCCTTGAATAGACTAATTAGAGATTCAGAGAAATCGGTTTCCTCTATTTCCTCTAGTGCGCGCCTTTCAAGTAGTCGCCTTCTCTGGTGGTAGACTCTATCGATCTCAGCAATTGAATTAGCAAGCGGTGTTCCTGCAGAACGTGTATGCGGCATACACTATCTGTGACAGACTAGGAAAAGTGATTAGAGACAAACTAGGAAAGCAGAGAGAGATTAGAAAGGAAAACTAAAACTAATAGAATTAGGAATCTAAAGCTGAAAATATAAACAAATTAAACAGAAAAAAGGAGTATAGTCCCCGACAACGACGCCAATTTGACGAACGTGTCAGATTCAGTCAAATAAATTTGTAATTAGCCAAAGGCAATCCACAACTACAACGAAACCGTAGTGTAGTAGTAGAATGACTCGAGTGTCGTTCTCTCAGGACTATAACTAGCTTTATCTATTTAACAAGAAAATATAAACAGCAAATAGAAAGCAATAGGGGGTTTTCAAGCAGATAATGGAGATTGGTGATAGTATGGTCCTTCTTAACATAATGGGTCGATAATCATGCATAAATTCATCGGTCTTGCATAGAGATCTTTGAATCAATCTTGTGTCCTGTTGCAAGTATTAAGCACTACAAAGATAATATGGGTCTGACTCATCAACAAATAACGCCCTAATGTGTTCCGTAATTATTCAACACTACGAAGATAATTTGGTCTGATTGGTCAACAAGTGTCCAAGTGTGCATAATGATCAATACAACATATGAGAATTTTGGTGTTGAACTGATCAACGAAATAAAGCAATGACACGGAGTATAATGCGCGATATAGCCATTAGCATGATTATCTTCCCTCGCTAAGAATTCACATACTACCACCAACGATAAATTTAGCTACTCATAATAAGCATGCAATCAATAGCAATCATAGAAGAAAACATATTGAAAGGAGAATAAAATAAGTAGATAAAAGTTGTAAGATACAAAGTTACCGAAGGTTGTCAATCTCCGGATGATTGTGGTCCTACGAGCTCCAATCTGCTATGAAAAAGTATCCCCTAAGCTATGGAACTCCCAGGACAGGCCCCGGGAAGTTCCTACCTAAAACTATAGAGAGAGGTGAGAAAGTAGGCTTGGAAAGATATGATTTTCAGAGAGAAAACTCGCAACTATATATAGGCCCGAAATATCTCTGGGGCGGTTCGCCCGAGTGCTGGGGCGGTTCGCCCCCCAGTATTTCGCGGAATTTCCGCGTTTTTCGACGCGGATTTGGATTTCTTCACCTTTTCGGACTCGGTTTCAGACTTCTAATGGCCTTCTAACTTCCTGATTCGACCGATAGACTCCAAATCCTATCCGGAAACCTTCAGATACTCCGAATAGGCTTCTGGAACACCTATTCCTTGTAGACTTCAATATAATTGCCCGTAAATCTCCGAATTTCAACCAAAACCTGTAAAATAAAATCTAAAGGGAAACGTGACACTATTCTAATAAAATATACTAAAATATAGCTAAATTAACATAGAGGATAGCTAAATTAGGTGAAAAAGACTCGAATGAAAGTGTAAAATACACATTCATCAGGAGCACGGGGCGAACCACCCCGCACGTGGGGCGAACCACCCCGCACGTGGGGCGAACCGCCCCACGGCCCCAGATCTTCAAAAAGGCAGATTTCATCCCCAAAACCTTATTTTCTTCATTCTTCTTCATCCATCCTCCCAAAAAACCCGAAAAGTGCGATTTTACATCTAAATCTTCATAACTTCTTCATTTCTTGACCAAATTGAGTGTTCTTTAGCTTAATTCAAAGCCTATTACATGATCTATCATCCTATCCGAACAGATTTCATCCTAATTCGTTAGATTTGCAGATCTGAGGTATCATCCTTAGAACCCTAATTTTCGAATTTGGGGGTTTTCTATTTTGAGCTTCAATTATGCTTATTTGATGCATGGGTATGTTGTTTGTGTGATTAGACATGTTATTTACTATCAATTGCATGCTCAATTTTGCTTGGATTGTTGATTTGAGTATTTTGCTACTAGATGATATATCTTGTTCTGCAATATGTCTTTATCTTTGGTTTCTTGCATATGAATGTGTTTAATGATGTAATGTTGGTGGATTTGACGATAGAAAGCTTATTAGTTGAGAATGAGGATTTATGTTGGTAGAATTTTTCGCTGCTATGGTATGAATTGAGCCTTGTTATCAAGGATATTGGTTGTCTAGTAAAAGAATGATGTGATGTATTGCATGTAGTAGTTACATTGGTATGATGCATTATGCAGAAGCTAGGCTAGACATGTCGGTTTGGGGAGCTCGATTGTTGATTTTATCGCTTGTGTGTTTCGCTTTTACACTAGTATGTATTTGAGTCAGTTTTGTGTCATACGAGGTGCTAACCGCTGTTTGTAGGTACCATACCAAGGGAAAGGAGCATTCCCGTATGATTGCTGTGAAGAACCATGTCAAGGAAGGTGACCTCGCTAGACGTGCGTTCGAGCCAAGGGGTTTTTGATGAATGTGTATTTTACACTTTCATTCGAGTCTTTTTCACCTATTTTAGCTATCCTCTATGTTAATTTAGCTATATTTTAGTACATTTTATTAGAATAGTGTCACGTTTCCCTTTAGATTTTATTTTACAGGTTTTGGTTGAAATTCGGATATTTCTGGGCAATTATATTGAAGTTGACAAGGAATTGGTGTTCCAGAAGCCTATTTGGAGTATCTGAAGGTTTCCGGATAGGATTTGGAGTCTAGGGGCCGAATCTGGAGGTTAGAAGGCTACTAGAAGTCATAAACCGAGTCCGAAAAGGTGAAGAAATCCAAAACCGCGTCGAAAACGCGGAAATTCCGCAAAATTACTGGGGGGCGAACCGCCCCGGAGTTTTTTCAGGCCTATATATAGTGCTCAGTTTTCTCTCCGAAAATCATATCTTTCCAAGCCTACTTTCTCACCTCTCTCTATAGTTTTAGGTTCCGTAGCTTAGGGGATACTTTTTCATAGCAGATTGGAGTGTGTAGGATCGCAATCATCCGGAGATTGACAACCTTCGGTAACTTTGTATCTTACAGTTTTTATCTACTTATTTTATCTTCTTTCAATATGTTTTCTTCTATGATTTCTATTGATTGCATGCCTATTATGAGTAGTTAAACTTATCATTGGTGGTAGTATGTGAATTCCTAGCGAGGGAAGATAATCATGCTAATGGCTATATCGCGCATTATACTCCGTGTCATTGCTTTATTTCGTTGATCAGTTGTAACCAAAATTCTCGTATGTTGTATTGATTATTATGCACAATTGGACACTAGTCGACCATCAAACCAATTATCTTTGTAGTGTTGAATAATTACGGAACACATTAGGACAATCGTGATTGACTAGTCAGACCAAATTATCTTCGTAGTGCTTAATACTTGCAACAGGACACTAGATTGATTCAAAGATCTCTATGCAAGACCGAGGAATTTATGCATGATTATCAACCCATTATGTTAAGAAGGACTATACTATCACCAATCTCCATTATCAGCTAGAAACCCCCTATTGCTATTTGTCTGCTGTTTTTATATTCTTAATTAGATTTGATAAAGCTAGTATAGTCCTGAGAGAACGACACTCGAGTCATTCTACTGCTACACTACGGTTTTCGTTGTAGTTGTGGATTGCCTTTGGCTAATTACAAATTTATTTGATTCGTTCGCGTTGGAGCACGACATCCGCGCGTTCATCACATTGGCGCCGTTGTCGGGGACTATACTCCTTTTTTCTGTTTAATTTGTTTATATTTACAGCTTTAGATTCCTAATTCTATTAGTTTTAGTTTTCCTTTTTAATCTCTCTCTGATACTGCTTTCCTAGTCTGTTTCAGATTGTGTATGCCGCCTACACGCTCTGCAGGAACACCGCTTGCTAATTCAATTGCTGAGATCGACAGAGTCTACCACCAAAGAAGGCGACTACTTGAAAGGCGCGCATTAGAGGAAATAGAGGAAACCGATTTCTCTGAATCTCTACTCAGTCTCTTCAAGGAAATCGACGGAATGGCAGAAGCTAGACCACTGAAGGCATGTGTTCAACCCACCAAGGATCGTATGAGGGGACCGGCGATAGTTCTTTCGTCTGCAACCCGAGATCTGGAGATCAAGAACCACGCATTCGAACAACTTCCGAGGTCCTATGGCTTATCAAGGGAAGATGTGATGGGGGTATTTGCACGATATCAATGATTTCGTCAACCAACTCCCACGACCCGGAGCTGACATAACAACAGATGAGTTAAGGATGAAGGTTTTTGCTATGGGACTTGGCAACAGAGCCAAGTCATGGCTGAGTTCTCTTCCAGCAGGCTCGCTGGACACTTGGGAAAAGGTTTTTTCAGCTTTCATGGAGAAATACTTCCCATACACTCTGACTACCGCGCTTAAGGCGCAGATCACTGGATTCAAGCAAGACTATGATGAGACCATCTACACCGCGTTCGAGAGGTTCCAAGATCTCACTGAACAAGTGCCCTCACCATGATTTTGAACTTTCCGACCTAGTCCAACACTTCTACAATGGACTAACCTTCGAGAACCAACAAGTGGTGGATTTCCAATGCCGAGGCAATATTTGGGAGGAAACCGCAGAAGCCGTCTGGGTAGTTTTCGAAAGGCTTGCTAAGGGTTCGCAGTTCAAGGACCCAAGAGCAATGGTTAGGAGACGTGGACCTAAAGCTCCACCGACTCAAGAAGCCCCTATGTATAGGGGGAATGGGGATCAATTCGAGTGCTTTACCAACAAATTAAAGCAAGTCCTCAAGAGCGCCACCGAAACAACTGTTTCGAACGAAATATGCCGAATATGCAAGAACTATGGGCATGGGGCTCATATGTGTAGATCGGAGCTGGCATACGATGATGGCAACTGGGCTCAAGGAGGCGAAGAAGAAGCCTTTTCTACGGAGTTTGGCACTAAAGAAGTTAGCTACGGACAAGACGGTAGGAATCCTCGAGGTGGATTTTGGAGAAGAGGATACCGTAACAATCAAGGATATGCACCGGCTAACCAAACTTATGGACCTAACCAAGACCGTAGTAGGCTGAACTATGGTAATGATCACTGCGAAAACCCCGCTCCGAAAGAGCCACCGAAGTCGAAGTCGGCTCAACTGATGGAGAACTTGCAGAAGATGGTCGATCACACACAAAGTTTTCTCAAACGGTATGAAGAAGATTCTGAGAAGACTAGGGCAAGGCTCGATAGGTTGGAAGAGAGCACTAGGCTTACCCATCAAAAGATGCAAGAGTTGATCGATCGAGGAGCAAGTAGGGAACAAGGCAAACTGCCTAGCAACACTGAGAAGTCGTTGTCCATTAACTTAGTGGGTGATCTACCTGTTGAAATCACCATCAAGAAGGTCGCTAAGTGCGAGAGTTGCAAGAGGGACCTACCTCCACAAGCCAAAGAAGAAGAAAATGACCTTGGTACTAACAAGATTGAAGAGGAGCAAGAGGATCCCGAGCCACTCCCTCAAAGTTTCGATGTTAAGGTCGGGATTGGGGAGCTTGAAGATTTCCGAGCCACACTAGACACATGATCCTACTCTAGTGTGCTCCCTTTGAATGTTTTCGAGAAGAGTAACCTAGGAGAACTAACTGTGCATAAGGCTATTGTGCAACTGGCAGATGGATCCCTTGTGAAACCCGAAGGCGTTGTGAAGAATGTATTAGTCAAAATTGGTGAAGCCTCTGTCCACACCGATTTTGTAATTATGCCAGCATCAGCACCAGGAATGGGAGATGTCATACTCTTAGGACGAACATTCTTGACTAAAATACGCTCCGTAATGGACATCTACCAAAGGACTTGCACTATCGAAGTGGATGGCAAGCAACATGTGTTGCAAGCCATATCCGATCCACCTGATCCACCCGATACTTCTAACACTATAGATTACAGTGGTCTTAACGTCTATGTTCACTCTTATTCACAGGATCAAAGCACGGGAAGGAGACTCATGAAGGGGAAGTCTAGTACCCTCAGAAGGAAAAGATAGGCGAAGACCGGAGTCGAGTCAGAGACTTTAAACAATGGCGCTATCCGGGAGGCAACCCGGGGTTTTTATCGCTTTCTTTACTGCTTTATTGCATGCATTCATACTTGAACAATTTACTTTTCACATGTGAATTTGTTCAGTTCTGTGTCGTATGTGCTTATGTTGTGTTTGAGTGCGACTTTTCGAGTGATTTTTGAGGAAAATGATTTTTCGGGGACTAAAAACTTTTCCGGGGACTAAAAACCGCATTTTTATTTCAAAAAAACATTCGTCTCCCACCTAAAAGTGGGGGGCGAATCGCCCCACGTGTGACGATGTGCATGACAGTAGTGACAATGAAGACAATAGGGACGATGATGATACCGATGGTTGAATTGGTCCTATCCGATATTTTGACGGAACTACCGCCACTACCACAAGTCCCGATGATCATATATGAGGCTCCCAGAGCAGGCCCAATAAATCACAAGCAGCATACTCAGCCGACCGAGGCCAAACCATGGGGTAACATCTAGTATCACATCTTATTTCCTCATTTTCTTACTGCTAGGGTCTAGCGTTAATTTCATGAGGGGGGATGGGATTTAAGTGATCTAATGTTGTTAGTTTGGAGCTTAGTATTGGTAGGATGAGTATAGTACCTCGCATGCTTTATCCGTCTGCATTTGCATTTGCACGTTTACCGCTTTCTTAGATTTTTTAGGTTGCATTTCACTACATTCATCCTAGGATAGTTTTGCATGTTTTATATGGAGTTTATTGCCGAATTTTTTGAACTTTTTTATTGGGTAGATCAACTAGCTATGCCATTAATCGTATGCTTCATCTCTATGAATTTGTTTGAGGTTTTTCTCGCTTGGCTTGTCACATTTATGTATTGCACTTAGTTAAGCTTGGTAGTCTCGACATCACTTAGTGGTGTTTTCTCTACTGCGGTTCACGAAGGCCTTTATAATAGGATGATGCATGTTAGGGTCTTATGGTTGTTTTTCCCGAGTAATTATGTACCTAAGAGGCAACAAGTCTTCACCATGCTTTGAGATTGCTAAATGCCTAGGAAGGAGGAAGTGTGAGGTTGTGTGATCCTTTGTTTATAACCTATTCTTCCGAATAGGTTTGGGGAGGGGGTTACACCATCGTTAGACTTGTTTCTGTTTTTCATTTTCGTATCGTGAGTTTATTTTCCTTTTCCGAAAATTTTGTACTCCAACCTATTCTTTCAAATAGGTTTGGGGAAGTCGTGTGAGTCATTTTGTTTCTCTTTTTGTTATGCTACTGCTGGCTAGAAAAAAATCAGAAAAAAAAAAAAGAAAAAAGAAAGAATCTGGAAAGGAAAAAAATTAAAAAAAGAGAAGACCCCAAAAAAGCAAAGAAGGGTCAAAAAAAGAAAGCCAAATAGCAGTTTAACAAAGTTTGAGTCTTTTCCATTTTTCGTATTGTTCGTAATCGTGTTGTAATTTCCTATTTTTTATTTTTTATCTTTTTTGTCTTGAGTGTCATCTGTTCTAGACCACCCTCGTCCTGCCATTTAGGAAGTGGTGAATAGCTTAAGACTTTACTTGAGAGATGGGTAGAATAGGGGAGAGTTATCTTTTATAGGGAACCCTCCTTCGTTTGATGAGAGCCAGTACTGGTTCGACCTCTTTTGAGGAAAAGTCTTAACATGGTGGAACAACAGTAAGTCCTCAGTTTCATAGGCACGGGGCAACCATGCGATTATTAGCATACTTCATTACGTCGTCAATGACTAGGTCCAGGTAGAGAATGTTACGAGAGACTATCTTGTCTTGACATAAGTGCTTATGTGGATGTGTATAAGTCAATCGAGGTATTTTTCAACCTATATTCATGCTTTGATTTATATGGTTTTTGTTCATATGTTATTTGATAGATTCAGTAGAATAGTTCATTTTATTTGGCATGAAACTCCATTTTTGTGTCTTGCATGTTTTTTGTATTAGAGTCTAGCTTAGTTGCTTGAGGACAAGCAAGGGTTCGGTTTGGGGAGTTTGATGAATGTGTATTTTACACATTCATTCGAGTCTTTTTCACCTATTTTAGCTATCCTCTATGTTAATTTAGCTATATTTTAGTACATTTTATTAGAATAGTGTCACGTTTCTCTTTAGATTTTATTTTACAGGTTTTGGTTGAAATTCGAGGATTTCCGGGCAATTATATTGAAGTTGACAAGGAATTGGTGTTCCAGAAGCCTATTTGGAGTATCTGAAGGTTTCCGGATAGGATTTGGAGTCTAGGGGTCGAATCTGGAGGTTAGAAGGCCACTAGAAGTCAGAAACCGAGTCTGAAAAGGTGAAGAAATCCAAAACCGCGTCGAAAACGCGGAATTCCGCGAAAAAACCGGGCGGCGAACCGCCCCGTAGTTTTTCGGGGCCTATATATACTGCTCAGTTTTTCTCCGAAAATCATATCTTTTCAGACCTACTTTCTCACCTCTCTCTATAGTTTTAGGTAGGAACTTCCCGGGGCCTGTCCTGGGAGTTCTGTAGCTTAGAGGTTACTTTTTCATAGCGGATTGGAGCTCGTAGGATCGCAATTCTTCGGAGATTGACAACCTTCGGTAACTTGTATCTTACAGTTTAATCTACTTATTTTATTTATCTTTCAATATGTTTTCTTCTATGATTTCTATTGATTGCATGCCTATTATAAGTAGCTAAACTTATCGTTGGTGGTAGTATGTGAATTCTTAGTGAAAGGAAGATAATCATGCTAATGGCTATATCGCGCATTATACTCCGTGACATTGCTTTATTTCGTTGATCAGTTGTAACCTAAATTCTCGTATGTTGTATTGATTGTTATGCACAATTGGACACTTGTCGACTATCAGACCAATTATCTTCGTAGTGTTGAGTAATTACGGAACACATTAGGACAATCATCAGACCAATTATCTTCGTAGTGTTGAGTAATTACGAAACACATTAGGACAATAGTGATTGACTTGTCAGACCAGTTATCTTCGTAGTGCTTACTATTTGCAACAGGACACTAGATTGATTCAAAGATCTCTATGCAAGACCGAGGAATTTATGCATGATTATCGACCCGTTATGCTAAGAAGGACCATACTATCACCAATCGTCATGCCTATTATGAGTAGCTAAACTTATCGTTGGTGGTAGTATGTGAATTCTTAGCGAAGGGAAGATAATCATGCTAATGGCTATATCGCGCATTATACTCCGTGTCATTGCTTTATTTCGTTGATCAGTTGTAACCTAAATTTTCGTATGTTGTATTGATTATTATGCACAATTGGACACTTGTCGACTATCAGACCAATTATCTTCGTAGTGTTGAGTAATTACGGAACACATTAGGACAATCATCAGACCAATTATCTTCGTAGTGTTGAGTAATTACGAAACACATTAGGACAATAGTGATTGACTTGTCAGACCAGTTATCTTCGTAGTGCTTACTATTTGCAACAGGACACTAGATTGATTCAAAGATCTCTATGCAAGACCGAGGAATTAATGCATGATTATCGACCCGTTATGCTAAGAAGGACCATACTATCACCAATCTCCATTATCTGCTAGAAAAACCCCTTACTATCTGTCTGCTGTTTTATATTCTCTTGTTAAATAGATAAAGATAGTTATAGTCCTGAGAGAACGACACTCGAGTCATTCTACTGCTACACTACGGTTTTCGTTGTAGTTGTGGATTGCCTTTGGCTAATTACAAATTTATTTGATTCGTTCGCGTTGGAGCAAGACATCCGCGCGTTGATCGGCAAGTTCCAGTAGATGTTGCTGAGGTGGTTACTGAAACCTATGTCCGCAATGTTGAAGTATTTGCGGAAGCCTTCAACAATCAACTTAATGTTGATACATCTACTGCGAATAGACCACAAGGCAGTGGAGATGAAATTCCTGCCCAAGTCCCAGATATCTACATTGTAGATAATCTTGATGACCAAACTATGGAACCGGTTACTGATATCGCTGCAGATATAAGAACCGCGGAACTTGCTGAAGCTACCGTTGCTGAAACGATGGTTTCTGAACAAGAAACTCATCAGGTTGCTGAAGAACCAGTTGCTGAAACAACAATGGTGCAAGTCCCAGAAGTTGCTGAACAAACTCAAGAAGCATTATTCAACGACGCATCTCGTGATGCTGAGAATACTGGCCCCAGCTCACCAAAGACATCAATTGACAAAGTCCAGCTTGTACTGGAAGCTTTAAGCCAACAGATGGAATTGGATATTGAAGAATCATCCAACAAATCCATTGATGCTTTTATGACAAGCAGTGAGCTTAAGGGTCAAGATGCTTCTGCTCAACTTGTCATTTCATAGACAAGGGAGATTGCTGAAACCGCGCAGCTTTCTCAAATAGAGCGAGCCAAGAAGTCTGCTGAAGAAACAGTCCCAGAAATTGAAGAAACTGTTAATGCTGAAAGGACTGAGCCACAACCTGTCCTTCTTCAGCAGGTAGATAACTCAACCATCAGTAAAACTTCATTTTCTGAAACTTATTCTTTTGCTAATACTATGATATCTCTACAGACTTCTCAAGATGCAAGTCAGATGGTTGCTGAAGCCTCTGCACCAGAATCAACACTCCCTGCTCAGCAGGTAGTTAAAGTTTTTGGTAATAAAACTAAGTTTGACAGCTTAGTACTTGTATCTAACTCATATTTATTTCAGGATGAACAAATGGAGGATGCTACTCAAGCTCCTCAAGGAATGGAAATTGTACAACATGAGCTTGCTGAACCTCAACAGGTAATTCATGTTTCAGCTTTGAACTCTAAGGCAATTATCCAAACCTCTCCTGATCTAAATATTATTCTTTTTCAGGATCTAAAGGAGACCACTGAAGTGGTGCACATCACTGAAGATTCACAAGTGAGTTCTGAGAACTTTACTTGAACTTCAAAACAACAACCTTGTCAGGAGTTGCTAAATCTGTCAGCAACTGGCAAAGGTACAGAAGGATGGACTTTTCTGACCTCCATCTTCATCTATCTAATGAGGAAAAGGGATCATCTCTGATGAAGCTCGAGACATTCGTCCACTCCATACTTCCTGAAGAATTCTCATATTCTCAGCTAATGAGCTCGAATCTGATTGCTCAAATCAGAGAGAATATGAAGGCAAAATTTAAGAGTGCCTCTCCAGCTGAACAAGCTGTGATGCTCAAGGGTTCATTTGTACCCGTGGTGGCTGATCCCCACAAAATCAATGAGGAAGAGGAAGTAACAAGTGTTGCTCTATACAAGCACCTTGAGCTAGTCATTTTGACTGATGATGATGAAGAGGAAGAAGATGAAAACATCCCTACTGAACCCAGTGATGATGAATGGAAAGATTCAAAGGACAAAAAGGATGATGATGATGACAATCAAGTTCCAAGTCCTGATGCTGGTGGTTTAAAACTGACAGTTGCTGAAACTGAACAACAAGACAATCAGCAAGCTGAACAACCACAACCTCAGCATGAATCTCAACCTGCTCCTGCTGATGCTGAAAATCAAGCACCTGTACAAGGTGCTGATACTGAAGAAGAATATGCCAGAAAACGAGCTGCCTTGAAACATGGCAAGAGGCAACTTTCTGATGCCAAGGTCACTGATGCAAACCTTGATGATGAAGATGAAATGGATGAAGATTACCAACGAGCTCTACAAAACAGTCTCCTAGTCCATGCAAGGCATACGCAGGATCTAGAAATTGGTCAATCTTCAGGAGTAAAACCAAAGGAAGTCCCCTCCCTCCACTTACTACTGGCGAAACTCCAGTAATTGAGTCTCAAACGTTGCCCTCAGAAACTACTCAATTAAAACTAACTACTGGTGAAACTCCAGTTGTTGAGTCTGAACTGTTGCCATCAACAACCACTCAACCAAAAGGAAATGAAGTTGCTGACTTAGGTTCCAAGGTTGCTGGCCTTGATGAATCTGAGGATGAAGATGATCTATCAGCAAACGAGGATGAAAACTCAAAGAGAGACCCAAAAGTGGTTGAAATTCCTCCTCCTGACTATATAAATGATGTAGACGATGATTTGAGAGGAGAATTGCTGATGAAAGATGATCAGTTTGCTTCAGAACTAAAAGTTCTTTCCTTGACCCCAAATCTAGTGTCGTTCCCACGTGTTGAGGAGTTTACTCCTAGAATTTTGGCACTGAAGAAATTCCATGATGCCTGCAAAGCAGAAGATGAGGCATTGCTTGCTGAGAGCCCGCTTGATATTGTAAAAATATTGGCTACTGTGCTGAGACGCACTACTACTCTTACAATAGCTCAGAAAGACATAAGTCTTTATCACTAGAGCTATGAAGAAGATGTAAGTCAAGCACTCCGGCTAGCAAAGACCGCATTAGTAAAGGCTCAGACTTTCATGGAAGAAAAGGCCGCAACAGAACAAAGACATGAGGAGAACATGGTGAGTATTAAAAATGAGTTTTCAAAGATGACTTCTGATCATCAACAAATCATCATGAAATACAACAGCCTAAGTACTCTTGCTGAAAATTGCAATGAGTTTTACTCTCTGCACATCACTCCGTGTTGCAATCCATGTCTAAGGGGGAAAAGAGAAGTACAAGAAAAAGAACCCAAACCCCTCCTACTGTTGATGCGCCACTACCATTAGAACCTCTTGTTGAAAAAGAGCAAAGTTCTAAAAGACAAGCAGAATCTGAGTTAAATTCAGCAAGTCCCAAAAACAGAAAAACTGCTGCTGAAACTCAAGGTTTTTGCCATACTGAAAGTCATCTAGATCTGAATGAAGATGATGATGATGATGACAATCAGATAATAGCTCAAGCCATAAGAGCTAGACCAATTACAGCCTTAACTCCGTCTGGCCACTCAAAGCATTTCTCTTCTGACTCAAGATCTTCAGCAAGAGATCAAGACAATGCAAAGTCAAGAAGAAGAAGGCAAAGACAGGAAGAAAAGAGGCTGGCCAACATTGCTATTGGCTCCGACATTGAATATACAAAGACCAGCAATGATGAAACCACTCAGAACGTGATCAGAAACGTTCATGGTTGCTGGATCTTAAAGCTGGAAGACTTGCTGGTAAATTAGTTCTTTCCTACAGCCATTGTGAACCAAATGTTCACTTGGATTGAACTCAAGGTAAAACGGAAAGAAAGGGTTGAGTCCCTCCCAAGAAATATTTCTCGGAGATGGTTGAATCTAGAAGTCTCAGTAAGAAGAACTGCCATTGGTAAGACCATAAGACAAGAACCAGAATTGATAAAACCAGTTGGCATTGCTTATTACTCTGACCCAGTGACCAAGAAAACAAAGAAAAGACTTGGATTGATTCCTTATGAGTATTTCTATCTCACTTCTAAGGATCAAGAAGAAGATCTCCTCTAGCTAAGGAAGATTCATCCTAAAAGCATTTCAGATACACAACTTCTCCATGCCAGCAATTGGGGCATGCATTTGTGGGTAACTCAGTACATGGAAATGAATGCTGAAAAGCATCATCATACTGCCTGCAAAAATGCAAGGATTCTTCAATTACAAGTCCATAGGCTGCTTGAGAACTACGAGAAGGACTGTATTGAATTCACTACACTTGCTGAGAAGAGTGTAAGAGAGATTTTGAGAAAATCCTCTGGAAGAGCTTGACTCTCTGTAATAGTTCTGTTAAAGTTTTTATTTGCTGATTTTGTTTAGTTATCTCTGCTCTTTCCTGTAAACTTACTGAAAGATAACTATCATCAATAAAGCTTTTTGACTCTTATTGGTTTTTGATTATGTAATTTACTTATGCTTACTGTTTGGTTATTCAAGTATGCTTGCATTAATCAACTGATTTATTCAACATCAGAAACCTCTAAAAGGGTAACAATTAATTTAGCCATGGATTGCTAACATCAAAAAGGGGGAAATTTATTAGGAATCTTGTAATTTTGATGAGCAATTAACCATGATAAATTAAGGAAAGTCCAGTAACTAGTACTTTTAAGGTCCATAGGAATTTAAAATTTTAAGGACATTGTAAAAGAGGAACGTTTGCTGAAGACTTAGAGTAGGTGCTAGATAGGTTGGTTTTACCGCTTATGATGTATCTTGTTTTCTGAAAAGAAATACAACCTATTGAAGCATTTGCTGATGATGTAATTTATTTTTACAAACAAACTATTGAAGCATTTAGAACCACTCAGAAACTTGAAGATTTCGAAAACTGAAGACTAGAAGATTTCTGAAGACTGGTATCTACAAAGGCACATGTTGCTCAGAAAGTGGAAACTTCAGCAACATCATTGCATAAGTGAAAATCTCAATGACAGAGTAGGTTGTGCTTGCTGAAACTGAGACTGACCACTTGCTGATGAACATTTGTGACCTCTTGCTGAAAGTACTTGTATTTGCGCTCCAATGTTACTGTTTGAATTTTATTCAAAAGAGCATTAAATGCAAAGCATGCACGCGAAGGACATGAAGACTAGAAAACAAACAAGGACGCTGCTGAAAGTACAAAAGCAAGATAATGACATTTTAAGGAACAAAAGCCTCAGAATTTGAAATTCAAACGGCTCCTTATTTTCACTATAAATAGAGGTCATCCGGAAAAGAGTTGAAGTGTGTCAACAACGTGATCATACTCTCACTTGTGCTTAAACTCACATACCCTTCAATACTCTTTACTGCCATTGATCCGTTCCAAGACTTAAAGCTTGAAAAAGCTAATTGTGAAGAAGTAGAACTTACACGGCTAAGTAATTAGTTAAGTGTTCTTTCTTTCTTTCGAACAAGAACAAGTCTTGACACCAGAAACAATCAAACTTGTTTACTGCAAAGTATTCAAAGTTTTGTTTCTTAGATTACTTGTTCTAACTGAATAAGATATAATTAAGTTATCTCACCCCAAACCTCTCTAACTGAAAATACACCCTTTCAAGCGTTATATTCAGGGGGAACTTAATCGAGCATAGTGTTGCTGATTAAAAGTACCAAGTTTGGTGGAGAACAAGGTTACGTTCTCTAGTTAGTTTGGAGACGAAGCAAGTGTGCTTTGGTTTCTGTTTGGATCGCTCTAGATAGGTGTTGTAAGGAACCTCAAACTTATCTTAGTGGATTCAGTCCTAGAAAGGATAAAGTGGATTAGTTGAGAGATTATGCCACTCTCAGATACCACTAAAAAAGTGTTTGTGTGATTTACTTACTGTACTTAGTTTTCAGCAAATCATATCTATCTGTACACAGTCACTCACATCACTTGCTGAAACTTTCATTTACTGAAAAAGCACTTATTGTATCAAAGACTTCCTGATGATGTCGTTTTTCACCAATTAAATTTGTTTTAAAAGCCTAAGAACACTTATCACTACAAAAACTAGAGTGCAATGGCAAGTTGTCCCCGAGTGTCGTTCTCTCGGGACCTAACGTGGCTTTGCTTGAGGTTTTTGTAAGTAATTTCAGTCAACGAGTTCAATTGTTTAGAGAATCGTTTCCTTTGAACAATAGCAACGAGAAAATAGATTGTTGTAAACAAGTTTGGAAAACGGTTGGTGGTAGAAATCAAATACACATGCAGGGGTTTATATGCTCACAAGTTCAGTGCGTAGAACCTTCGATCAAGTCTGCTAAGCAACTTGTCTAGGCAAATTTAAGACACACATCATGAAAGATCACTATCAATACTTTAGAGGTGCTTGTCACCAACACCATTTATCTAGCATGCTGCAAATCTCTAACATACAATCCTATAGCTTTCATTGACCAAGAGTTTGTCACTATACTCAATTCGAATATATTTTATAGGCAACTAAGAATCATATGAAGGGATTTGCAGCAAGATTGAATCACAATCTCATGTAAGCATAAACATAACCCATAGCATGCATATTCTACATTCTACCACCAACACAAAAGATTTAGCTACTCATATTCATCAACATAGACATCAATTCATATGAATAATAATTAGAATACATCATATCAAACTACAAGACAAGAGAGTGATACAAGTTACCACCAAAGCTGTCACTAATCGGTGGAAATCAAAGAAAACCTCTCCGTAGATGATTACAAAGGATGAATCCCAATCAAAACCTTGAATCCCAAGCTAAAATACAAATTAATCTGAATATTCTCTGAGTTTTGGGGCTTAGGAGCTCTCCAAAACGAAGTTACAGTTCAAAAGATTTCAAAAAAATGATCAAAGATCAGATCTAAGAAGGAAAATCCGAAAACGTAACCGCTGCCAAGCGGACCGCTTGGAGAAGCCAAGCGGAGCGCTTGGCAAGCGAAGCGCTTCAGGCACTCCAAGCGCTTCGCTTGGCTTCTGTGCCAAAGCTCCTGGAAATTGAAGCGGAGCGCTTCACTATTCCAGGCGCTTAGCTTGGCTCCTGGGCAGATTTTTGTCTTCAAACTCAATCTTTTTGCCCTCGCATGGCCCTCGGGTGCCTTGGACTCATCCTTCTCGATGCTTATTGATAATCAAACACTTACGAACAAGCCACAGAGATTGGGGAACTTCAACGGGGCCATCTTTTCCATCAAAAAGGCTCGTTTTTAGCTCCAAAATCGCCGTTTCGTACCTAAGTGCCTGAAAATGCAGAAAACACAAAACGTGATACTATTATACAAAACTAATCAAAAAACAAGGCTAGAAGATAGCAAAAGAAGGTAAAAAAGACAAGATGAACGCGTCAAAAATACGTTCATCAAACTCCCCAAACCAAACCTTTGCTTGTCCTCAAGCAACAAACTATCCTAAATGCAACACAAAAGGAGTCTCATGCCAAGTAAAGTGAACTAATCTATTGAATCTACCAAATGCTTATGAACAAAACCAAATGAGCATGACATGCAAATAGGTTGAAGTATGCCTCGATTGCGAATATACACATTCTCAAGTGCACTTGGTTAAACAAAGGAGTCTCACGTAACATCTTCTACCTGGACCTGGTCAGTGAAGACACAATGCTGCATGTTATCATACTACAATTGCCCCGTGCCTATGAAACCGAGGGCTTACTACTGTTCACCAAGCGAGACTTTTCCTCAAGAGAGGGCGAACCAATACTGGTTCTCATCAAACGAAGGAGGGTTCCCTTAGAAAGATAACACTCCCCTATTCTACCCAGACTCTCAAGAATGAGCCTCTTTCAACCACTTCTTGAATAGAAAGACGAGGGTGGTCAAGAACAGGCCTTGGACAAAGGCGACACGAAACGAAAGATAGAATTTACAACTCGACACTTCAATAACAAATATTTACATGACACTTGACACTACGAGACTGCTTTTGGCTTGCAACGACCCTTCTTTTGCTTTTGGGTCATATTCTTTATTTTCTTTCTTTTTCTTTTTTTTTTTTTATTTTCTCTTTTTCTTTTCTCTTTTTTTCTTCTTTTCTTTTTCTTTTTCTTCTTTTCTTTTTCTCCTTCTTTTTTTATATAGGGGCAAGCAGCAGTACTAAGTGTCAAAAACACCTCCCCAAACCTATTCGAAAGAATAGGTTTGAGCACAAAGACGAAAAAGAAAAAGGAAAGACTCTTTTACAAAGACACCTCCCCAAACCTATTCGAAAGAATAGGTTGGGACACAAAACAAAAAGAAAAAGAAAAAGAAAACTTTAAAACGACTCAAAGACGAAAGACAAGATCAAATAAGGCAACCCCCTCCCGATAGAATAGGTTTGATACAAGGAATCGCACACCTCACACTACCTCCTTCCTAGGCATTTGGCAATCTCTAATCGAGGTGAAGAACTTGTCGCCTCTTACGTACATAATTACACGGGTTACAACCGTAGACTCTAACATGCATCATTTTAAAAGGCCATCGTGAACCGCAACAGAAGAAACACCACTCAAGGTGATGTCGAGACTACTAAGCTTAACTAATGCACATGCGAATGTGACAAACCAAGCGAGAAAAGCCTCAAACTACTTGCAAAGTGAGGCAACATATGATCAATGGTCATAAACACTTAGTCTACTCAATAAAAAAGTTCAAAAGACTTGGCAATAAACTCCACACACAACAACGTGCAACAACTAATCTATGGATGATATGCATGCAAAAATTTGAAAAAACACGACAAATCACATGCACTTGAGTAAAATCAGGCATGTACGAACCACACAAGCATATAGTACTGAAAATCCAATACCCCCTCCCCAAACCTAAACTTTTGCTCGTCCTCGAGCAAAGAAAAGTTGAATGAAAAGGAAAAATTGGATTGAAAGTACACTTCCCTGAGATAAAGGTTCGTGTCCAATCTCCTATATATGAGTAGTACCTAAAAGGACTTAAGAAACATGTGAAAACGGGTGCGCAAAGGTGAGAAGAATGGAAAAAACGAGGAAAATCTGGGTACAGGGTCCAGGCGGACCGCTTGGCGGGAGCCAAGCGGTTCGCTTGACAAGCGGAGCGCTTGGGAGGCTCCAGGCGCACCGCTTGAAATTCCAGTAAACTTTTTGATTTACTGAAATTTCAAGCGGACCGCTTGGCCCTTCCAAGCGCTTCGCTTGGCTCTGTTTCCAGATTTTTGATGTTTTTTCCTATCTTAATCACCTAAGGCACCAAGACAAACACTAGACTAAACGAATCACGACAAAAGGCACACATGCCACAACTACAAAAGCAATAAAAAGGAAAAACTAAACTACATGCAAAGATATACCGCAAAGGTTATCCATTATCAAATGGGAACGAATCTCGTGCATTCGTTCCATTACTCCTTGCATCTTGGGAACCATCTTTGGCTCCTCTCCTCAAGTCCTCAAGCAAATCCATGATTCCCTGAAAATAAAAATCAACTAAATTAACAAAATCAAAATCTAAGAAATAACTAAAGGAATCAGGGGGAAAATAAAAAGAAAAAGGTGGATCAAAACTCCCTTGAAGCTCATAGGTGGGTGCATGGACCAGAACATAGGAGTCAAGATCAAGAGTGTCTGTAGCAATAGAATCCAAACATGTCGATTCAGAGACACCAAAACCTTCAGAGAGTAGCTCCTCGATCTCAACACAACTCAAGACAACACTGTCTGTCTCAGGTGAAGCAATGGATTCAGTCATCACCTCCTCCACGACTTCTTCTTTCCCAACAGTCTTGACATCCTCAGTTAAGGACGTGGAATCCAAGCTAAGCACTGAAGAGGCTTCATCAATAGATTCTTCACAACATTCCTCTACATTGGCTATGTCGATTTCTGGTGGCGGACTAGCAAAGCGAGACGTCCATGTCTTTAAACCGGGAGGTGAGTCCCAATCCCAATGTTCCAGAAACTTGTTGGTTATTTCATCCCAAGTGTGCAATGATCTTTCCGGCGGGATTCTGAGCCATTCACGAGCGCTCCCTCTCAAGGCTCCCATAAATCCCCTTATACACAGCTGCTCATGTGATAAAATAACCCCCTCCACATTCTCACGAGGTATCCTCAACACACCTTCCTCGAACGTGTCTAAGAACCCTCTTGGATCATCACACTCGAAAACGTGGAAACAATGGAGTAGTACGAAGGATCAAAGTCATAATCCTTGCAATCTTCGTCCAATGTTATGCCAGGCCCTCGATGTTTCACATTCCTTATCAAAGAAGCTCGCACACTCATCCTTACAAGGAACTAGTTTCTGCACATGAGGAAACAAGAAACCAAGGAGCAGAATCCACAAAAGAATTAAAAAAAAAACTTGCAAGGAAAAAAAACCTCTAATCTAATAATATATACAAAGAGCGCAAGCACGCAAGGTAACCAAGAGCAGATTAGATAAATTTTCTGAAAAAGATAGGGGGAAAGAAATGAGGTGAGAAAGTGATGTTGGCTGAAAAACCAAAACAAAAACACCAACCAAAGGAGTTAAGTCCCCGGCAGCGGCGCCAAATTGATGATGTCGTTTTTCACCAATTAAATTTGTTTTAAAAGCCTAAGAACACTTATCACTACACAAACTAGAGTGCAATGGCAAGTTGTCCCCGAGTGTCGTTCTCTCGGGACCTAACATGGCTTTGCTTGAGGTTTTTGTAAGTAATTTCAGTCAACGAGTTCAATTTTTTAGAGAATCGTTTCCTTTGAACAATAGCAACGAGAAAACAGATTGTTGTAAACAAATTTGGAAAACGGTTGGTGGTAGAAATCAAATACACATGCATGGGTTACGTATATGCTCACAAGTTCAGTGCGTAGAACCTTTGATCAAGTCTGCTAAGCAACTTGTCTAGGCAAATTTAAGACACACATCATGAACGATCACTATCAATAGTTTAGAGGTGCTTGTCACCAACAACATTTATCTAGCATGCTGCAAATCTCTAACATACAATCCTATAGCTTTCATTGACCAAGAGTTTGTTACTATACTCAATTCGAATATATTTTATAGGCAACTAAGAATCATATGAAGAGATTTGCAGCAAGATTGAATCACAATCTCATGTAAGCATAAACATAACCCATAGCATGCATATTCTACATTCTACCACCAACACAAAAGATTTAGCTACTCATATTCATCAACACAGACATCAATTCATATGAATAATAATTAGAATACATCATATCAAACTACAAGACAAGAGAGTGATACAAGTTACCACCAAAGCTGTCACTAATCGGTGGAAATACAAGACAAGAGAGTGATACAAATTACCACCAAAGTTGTCACTAATCGGTGGAAATCAAAGAAAACCTCTCTGTAGATGATTACAAAGGATGAATCCCAATCAAAACCTTGAATCCCAAGCTAAAATACAAAGTAATCTGAATATTCTCTGAGTTTTGGGGCTTAGGAGCTCTCCAAAACGAAGTTACAGTTCAAAAGATTTCAAAAAAATGATCAAAGATCAGATCTAAGAAGGAAAATCCGAAAATGTAACCGCTGCCAAGCGGACCGCTTGGAGAAGCCAAGCGGAGCGCTTGGCAAGTGAAGCGCTTCGGGCACTCCAAGCGCTTCGCTTGGCTTCTGTGCCAAAGCTCTTGGAAATTGAAGCGGAGCGCTTCACTATTCCAGGCGCTTAGCTTGGCTCCTGGGCAGATTTTTGTCTTCAAACTCAATCTTTTTGCCCTCGCATGGCCCTCGGGTGCCTTGGACTCATCCTTTTCGATGCTTATTGATACTCAAACACTTACGAACAAGCCACGGAGATTGGGGAACTTCAACGGGGCCATCTTTTCCATCAAAAAGGCTCGTTTTTAGCTCCAAAAACGCCATTTCGTACCTAAGTGCATGAAAATGCAGAAAACACAAAACGTGACACTATTCTACAAAACTAACCAAAAAACAAGGCTAGAAGATAGCAAAAGAAGGTAAAAAAGACAAGATGAACGCGTCAAAAATACGTTCATCACTTCCGCTCTCTGATTTTAAGTATCAGCAAACCTAGTTACTGTAAAGTAACTTGCGCTTGCTGAGAAAGTTAAGTATCAACAAACTCATTACTGTAAAGTAATAAGTACTTTCTGAGAATGTTTTTAAACGACGAAAGTTTGAAAAGACTATTCACCCCCCCCCCCTCTAGTCTTTTCTTGTTGTTTAAAGGGACCAACAGTCTAATACCAATCGAAGCACAAATGACACCCTCATCAGTCACATCCATACGAGTATTCAACCTTCTCAAGTCGATCAAGTATGGCAAACAACTCACCGACAGATAAGAGATGGTGCCATAAGACTTCCTGCTCTAAGCATCTGCAACAACATTAGCTTTTCCAGGATGGTATTCAATGGTTATATCATAATCCTTTAATAATTCAAGCCATATTCTTTGTCGCATGTTCAACTCCTTTTGACTTAACAGATATTTCAAACTTTTGTGATCAGTGAATATCTGGAATGTGGCACCGTATAAATAATGTCTCCATATCTTTAGTGCGAAAACTACCGCAGCGAGCTCAAGATCATGAGTTTGATAAGACGTCTCATGCGGTTTAAGTTCTCGGGAAGCATATGCAATCACTTTACCGTGTTGCATCAGAACGCATCCTAATCCCTGTTATGAAGCATCACTGTACACAACAAAACCTTCACTACCCGTTGGAATGCTTAACACTAGAGTAGTTGTAAGCCGTTTCTTTAGTTCTTCGAGATTTTTTATGAACGACATTGTCAGACTCAATTAATCAAATAAATTCACAACTACAACGAAAACCAAGGCACGTAGTGTAGAAATAAAATAACCTCGAGTGTCGATCTCTAAGGACTATAACTAGCTTTATCAAATTTAACTTAAACTATAAATCAGAAATCAAGCAAAGCACATATTTTTCTTATCAATATGATGGAAGTCAGTGATAGTATGGTCATTCAAAGCAACGGGTAATAATCCTGCATGAAGTACTTGACGTTTGTATAGAGATCTATGATCATGAATTGTCCTACGTGTTCCTTTCAATTCAACAGTACGAAGATAGATGACTTAGATAGATCAAAGAAATAAAATAATAAATCAAGTCTTAAACGCGCGAAGCCACTCATGCATAATCAAGAACCCTAGCTATGAAATCACATACTATCACCAACGATAGATTTAGCTACTCATATCGCAATCAACAAGAATAAAAGCAAGATTGAATGAAAACATGTTGAATGAAATAAATAAAAGTAGAAAAATTGTGAGATACTAGTTACCAACGAAGGTTGTCAATCTCCGATAAATTGCTAACTCACAAGCAAGAATCGAAGATCAAAGATGTCCAATCTCTATGCTAAAGCTTCCAAATCAATAAGAAAAAATAGTCTTCTCTTCTAAAAATTCCCAAAACAGGCTCTGGAGAATTTGTCTCTCAAATAATGTGAAAATGTCTGAACGTAGAGAAATAGGCAAACTATATATAATGTTCGGAAACGCACGGGGCGAACCGCCCCAGGTGCCGGGCGATTAGCCAGGTGCGGGGCGATTCGCCCCACGTCCCAGGCGATTCGCCTGGGACGTCCAGATCGACTTTAGCAAGATTTTAGTCTTCTTTTCCTTTTCGGACTCGGATTTTACCTTCTAGTGACCTTTAAGCCTTGAAACCCGTCCCCTAGGCCTCAAATCTCATCCGGAACCTTCTAGATACTCCACGAATGTCCACGAAACACCAAAACCTTGTCCTCTTCATCAATATTGCCCATAAAAATACGTTTTTCACCTAAAACCTGAAAAATGCAAAGAAAAGGGAAACGTGACACTATTATAATAAAATTCCCTAAAATATAAGCTAAATTAACCTAGAGGATAGCTAAATTGGTGAAAAAGACTCGAATGAAAGTGTAAAATACACGTTCATCAAACTCCCCAAACCGAACCTTTGCTTGTCCTCAAGCAACTAGCTAGACTCTAATGAAAAAAACCAATGCAACACACAAAGTGGAGTCTCATGCCAAATGAAATGAACTAATCTATTGAATCTATCAAAAACTTATGACCAAAGACCATACAAATCATAACATGGATATTGGTTGAAGAATGCCTCGATTGACTCATACACATTCACATATGCACTATGTTAAACAAGATAGTCTCTCGTAACATTCTCTACCTGGACCTAGTCAGTGACGACGTAATGAAACATGTTAAAATACGAATGGTTGTTCTGTGCCTATGAAACTGAGGACTTACTACTGTTCACCAAGTTAAGACTTTTCCTCAAAGAGGTTGAACCAATACTGGCTCTCATCAAACGAAGGAGGGTTCCCTAAAAGTTCACACTCCCCTATTCTACCCATCTCTCAAGCAAAGTCATAAACTAATCACCACTTCCTGAATGGCAGGACGAGGGTGGTCTAGAACAAATGACACTCAAACAAACAAAAGATAAACTTTACAACTCGATCACGAACATTACATGAATTTAAAAACGAGACAAACACTTTTCTAAACTGCTTGTAGACTTTCTTTTGATCCTTCTTTGCTTTTTTGGGGTCTTCTTTTTTTTTCTTTTCCAGATTTTTTCTTTTTCTTGGAATTTTTCTTTTTTTTTTAAATTTTTTCCTTTTTTTTTTTTTTTGTATATAGCCAGCAGTAGCACAACGAAAAAGAAATTACAATGACTCACAAACGCCCTCCCCAAACCTATTCGAAAGAATAGGTTGGAGCAGAAACTACGAAAAAAGGAAAACAAACTCACAACACTCAAAATTGAAAAACAAACCCACAACACTCAAAATCGAAAAACAAGTCATCATAACGGTATAACCCCATCCCCAAACGAATAGGTTTCAAACAAAGGATCACACAATCTCACACTACCTCCTTCCTAGGCATTTAGCAATCTCAAAGCAAGGTGAAGACTTGTTGCCTCTTAGGTACATAATTACACGGGAAAACAACCACAAGACTCCAACATGCATCATCTTATTGTAAAGGCCTTCGTGAACCGCAGTAGAGAAAACACACTAAGTGATGTCGAGACTACCAAGCTTAACTAAGTGCATATATAAATGTGACAAGCCAAGCGAGAAAAACCTCAAACAAATTCATAGAGATGAAACGCATGGTCGAAGGTCATAACTAGTTAATCTACCCAATAAAAACTTCAAAACATTTGGCAATAAACTCCACACAAAAACATGCAATACTATACTAGGATGAATGTAGTGTATGCAACTATATACTAAGAAAGCGGTAAACGTGCAAATGCAAACAAAGTACAAGATACCATAATAAACATCATAAAGCCAAACAATACTTAACATCATGGTTCACATCCCATCCCCCTCATGAAACTCAAGCTAGTCCCTAGCAAAAGAGAATGAGTAAATAAAAAGTGATACTAGATGTTACCGAATGGTTTGGCCTCGGTCGGCTGAGTATAAAAGAATGGACTTGTGAAAAGACTAATTATTAGGATCGTAATCCCCATAATAGTCCCTCCATATGTGATGAACATGTATTTTACACTTTCATTCGAGTCTTTTTTCACCAATTTAGCTATCCTTTATGTTAATTTAGCTATATTTTAGTGCTTTTTATTAGAATAGTGTCACGTTTCCCTTTAGTTTGTATTTTACAGGTTTTGGGTGAAAAACGAGGTTTTTCGGGCAATTATATTGAAGTGGACGAGGAATTGGTGTTCCGAAGGCATTTTGGGAGTATCTAGAAGATTCCGGATAAGATTTGAAGTCTAGGGGTCGAGTCTGAAGGCTAAAAGGTCACTAGAAGGCAAAAACCGAGTCCGAAAAGGAAAAGAAATCCAAAAACGCGTAACCCGCCGACTGGAGGTCCCAGGCGATTCGCCCGGGACGTGGGGCGGTTTGCCCCACACCAGGCGATTCGCCCGGTGTGTGGGGGCGACTCGCCCCACACCTGCCGAATCTCTATATATAGTTGCTCAGTTTCTCCGTTTTTTCATACTTTCTCAAACATTTTTTCATACCTTTCTCATTAGTTTTAGGGAAGAATTCTCCAGAGCCTGTTCTGGGAATTCTTAGCTTAGGAGACACTTTTTCTTATAGTTTTGGAGCGTGTGAGATCGTGATTCGTCGAAGATTGACAACCTTCGATAACATTGTATCTTACAGTTTTTCTATTCATATTTATTTATCTTTCAACATGTTTTCATTCAATCTTGCTATGATTTCTGTTGATTGCATGTCATCTATGAGTAGCTAAATTTCTTAGCGAAGGGTTAATAATTATGTTGATGGCGGTAAAGCGAATCAGACTTTGAGTTATTGGTTTATTTCTTTGATGTTAGGAAACTTGTAATTTTGATGAGCAATTAACCATGCTAAATTAAGGAAAGTCCAGTAACTAGTACTCTTAAGGTCCATAGGAATTTAGAATTTTAAGGACATTGTAAAAGAGGAATGTTTGCTGAAGACTTAGAGTAGGTGCTATATAGGTTGGTTTTACCGCTTATGATGTATCTTGTTTTCTGAAATTAAAGAAATACAACCTATTGAAGCATTTGCTGATGATGTACTTTGTTCACACAAACAAACTATTGAAGCATTTAGAATCGCTCAGAAACTTGAAGATGTCGAAGACTGAAGACTAGAAGATTTCTGAAGACTGGTATCTACAAAGGCACATGTTGCTCAGAAAGTGGAAACTTCAGCAACAACATTGCATAAGTGAAAATCTATATGACAGAGTAGGTGCTTGCTGAAACTGAGACTGACCACTTGCTGATGAACATTTGTGACCTCTTGCTGAAAGTACTTGTATTTGCGCTCCAATGTGACTGTTTGAATTTTATTCAAATGAGCATTAAATGCAAAGCATGCACGCGAAGGCCATGAAGACTAGAAGACAAACAAGGACGCTGCTGAAAGTACAAAAGCAAGATAGTGACATTTTAAGGAACAAAAGCCTTGGAATTTGAAATTCAAACGGCTCCTTATTTCACTATAAATAGAGGTCATCCGGCAAAGAGTTGAAGTGTGTCAACAACGTGATCATACTCTCACTTGTTCTTAAACTCACATACTCTTCAAACACTCTTACTGCCATTGATCCGTTCCTAGACTTAAAGATTGAGAAAGCTACTTGTGAAGAAGTAGAACTTACACGACTAAGTAATTAGTTAAGTGTTCTTTCTTTCTTTCGAACAAGAACAAGTCTTGGTGGATTCATTATAGATAGGTGTTGTAAGGAACCTCAAGCTTATCTTAGTGGATTCAGTCCTAGAAAGGACAAAGTGGATTAGTTGAGAGATTACGCCACTCTCAGATTCCACTATAAAAGTGTTTGTGTGATTTACTTACTGTACTTAGTTTTCAGCAAAGCATATCTATCTGTACACAGTCACTCACTTCACTTGCTGAAACTATCACTTACTGACAAAGCACTTATTGTATCAAAGACTTCCACTCTCTGATTTTAAGTATCAGCAAAACGAGTTACTGAAAAGTAACTTGCGCTTGCTGAGAAAGTTAAGTACCAGCAAACTCATTACTGAAAAGTTATAAGCACTTGTTGAGAAAGTTTTTAAACGACGAAAGTTTGAAAAATATTCACCCCCCCCCTCTAGTATTTTCTTGTTGTTTAAAGGGACGAACATTTGATCTATCTAAAACTTCTATCTTCGTAGTGTTGAATAATAACGGAACACAATTGGACAATTCATTGATCAAAGATCTCTATGCAAAACGATCGGGTACTTCATACATGATTATTAACCTGCTATGCTTTGAATGATCATACTATCACTAACTTCCGTTATCTGATAAGAAAAACCTGTGCTAAGTCGTCTGTTGATTTTATAGTTTAAGTTAGATTAGATAAAGCTAGTTATAGTCCTTAGAGATCGACACTCGAGGTTATTTTACTGCTACACTACGGTTTTCGTTGTAGTTGTGAATTGTCTTTGGCTAAATACAAATTTATTTGATTAATTAGAATCTGACAAATTCCGGTTCATCAAATTGGCGCCGTTGCCGGGGACTATACTCCTTTTTTCTATTTAGCTTATTTATATTTTCAGCATTCAATTCCTAGTTTTAGTTGTTTTTATTTTCCTATTTAATCTCTCTCTGATACTCCTTTCCTAGCTTGTTACAGATAGTGTATGCGACATACACGATCTAGAGGAACACCGCTTGCTGATTCAATTGCTGAGATCGACAGAGTCTACCACCAAAGAAGGCGACTACTGCAAAGACGTGAACTAGAGGAAATAGAGGATACCGATTTCTCTGAATCTCTACACAGTCTTTTCAAGGAGATCGACGGAATGGCAAAAGCTAGACCACTGAAAGCATGGGTACAACCCTCCAAGGATCGTATGAGGGGACCGGCGATTGTTCTTTCGTCTGCAACTCGAGATCTGGAAATCAAGAACCACGTATTCCAACAACTTCTGAGGTTCTATGGCTTAGCAAGGGAAGATGTGATGGGGTATTTGCACGATATCGATGATTTCGCCAACCAACTCCCAAGACCCGGAGCTGAAATAACAACAGACGAGTTGAGAATGAAGGTTTTTGCTATGGGGCTTGGCGACAGAGCCAATTCATGGTTGAGTTCTCTACCGGCGGGATCGCTGGACACTTGGAAGAAGGTTTTTTCAGCTTTCATGGAAAAATACTTCCCTCACACCTTGACTACCACGCTTAAGGCGCAAATCACTGGGTTTGAGAGGTTCCAAGACCTCATGAACAAGTGCCCTCACCATGGTTTTGAGCTTTCAGATCTAGTCCAACACTTCTACAATGGACTGACATTCGAGAACCAACAAGTGGTGGATTTCCAATGCCGTGGCAATATTTGGGAGGAAACCGCGGAAGCCGTCTGGGCAGTTTTCGAAAGGCTTGCTAAGGATTCGCAATTCAAGGATCCAAGAGCAATGGTTAGGAGACGTGGACCTGAAGCTCCACCTACTCAAGAAGCCCCTATGTATGGGGGGAATGGGGATCGATTCGAGTGCTTTACCAACGAGTTGAAGCAAGTCCTCAAGAGCGCCACTGGGACATCTGTGTCAAATTGCCGAATATGCAAGAACTATGGGCATGGGGCTCATATGTGTAGATCGGATCTTGCATATGATGATGGCAATTGGGTTCAAGGAGGCGAAGAGGAAGCCTTTGCTACGGAATTTGGTACTCAAGAAGCTAGCTACGAACAAGACGGTAGGAATCCTCGAGGTTGATTTTGGAGAAGAGGATTCCGAAACAATCAAGGATACGCACCGGCTAGCCAAACTTATGGCCCTAACCAAGACCGTAGTAGGCTTAACTATGGTAATGATCACTGCGAAAATCCCGCTCCAAAAGAGCAACCGAAGTCGAAGACAACACTACTGATGGAGAACTTGCAAAAGATGGTTGATCACACCCAAAGTTTTCTCAAACGTTATGAAGAAGATTTTGAGAAGACTAGGGCGAGGATTGATCGATTGGAAGAGAGCACTAGGCTTGTCCATCAAAAGATGCAAGAGTTGATTGACCGAGGAGCAAGTAGGGAGCAAGGAAAGCTACCTAGCAACACTGAGAAGTCGATGTCCATTACCTTAGTAGGTGATCTTCCGGTTGAAATCACCATCAAGAAGGTCGCTAAGTGCGAGTGTTGCAAGGATAAAGAACCCCCACTAGTCAAGGAAGAAGAGAAGGACCTTGGTTCCGATGAGAGTAAAGAGGAGCAAGAGGATCCCGAACCAATCCCTCAAAGTTTCGATGTTAAGGTCGGGATTGGTGAACTTGAAGATGTTCGTGCTACACTGGACACGGGATCTTACTCTAATGTGCTCCCAATGAATGTGTTTGAGAAGAGTAGCCTTGGAAAACTATCTGAGCATAAGGCTATTGTGCAATTGGCGGATGCAGCCTTTGTGAGACCCGAAGGCGTTGTGAAGAACGTATTGGTAAAGATTGGTGAAGCTTCTGTGTACACCAATTTTGTAGTTATGCCGGCGTCTACACCTAGTATGGGGGATGTTGTTCTCTTGGGGCGACTTGACTAAACTACGCTCCGTGATAGACATCTACCGAAGGACTTGCACCATTGAGGTGAATGGCAAGCGACATGTGTTGCGAGCCATATCTGATCCACCTGATCACTTCAATGCTTCTCACACCATTAACTACCATGGTCTTGCTGTCTATGTTCATTCTTATTCACAGGTTCGTGGCATGAGGAGAAGATCCATGAAGGGGAAGTCTAGTACCCTCAAGAAGAAGAGCTAGGCGCAAGAAGGAGTCGAGTCAAAGACTATAAACAATGGCGCTATCCGGGAGGCAACCCGGGGTATTTATCGCTTTTTTACCGCTTTATTGCATGCATTCATACATGGAACAATTTGCTTTTCTTATGTGAATTTGTTCATCTCTGAGTCATTTGTGCTTATGTTTATGTTTGAGTGAACTTTTTCGAGTGGTTTTATGAGTAAAATGGTTTTCGGGGATCAAAAACTGAGTTTTTTCGAAAAGTTTCGTCTCCCCACCTCAGGAGGTGGGGGACGAATGGGGGGCGAATTTCCCCACATGTCCAGAGAGCTCCGCTCTCTCGCTCATTCTGGACGTGGGGGGCGATTCGCCCCACATGTGGGCCGATTCGCCCCGCACGGGGCGAATCGCCCCACACCCGGGGCGACTCGCCCCACGGCACCAGAAGATTAAAAACGGGAGAAAGCTCACATTTCTTCATTTTTCTCATCTCTTTCACCTTCTTACTCCAAAAAATCCCAAAAATTCAAAATTTCTTCAATCCTTCATTAAATCTTCAATTTTCCACCAAATTGTGTGTTCTTTAGCTTCAATCGAAGCCCATTACGTGCTCTTTCTTTTCATCCGAACAAATTTCTTCCTAGTTCATTCATTCTTCGGATTTGAGGTAATCTCACCTGAACCCTAATTTTTCAAATTTGGGGGTTTTTTGATTTATGCTTCAATTAGGCTTGTATGATGTATGGGTTGATGATTTGTGTGATTAGAAACGTTATTCACTATCAATTGCATGTTCAATTATGCTTGGTTGTTGGATTGAGAATTTTGCCTACTAGATGTCTATGTCTTAAGGTGAAATGTTTCTTTTCCTTTCATTCCATGTTTAAACTTGTGTTTGTTGATGTGATAATGATGGGCATGATGGAAGAATGCATGATTGATGAAGTTGAGGATTTATGATGCTAGATTTTTTGCTACTATGGTATGAATTGAGCCTTATGATTTAAGGCTATTTGTTGTCTAGCAAGAGCATAATGTGATATGTGCATGTAGTAGTTACATTGATATGTTGCATGTTGAAGTAGCTAGACTAGACATGGAGGTTTGAGGAGTTCGATTGTTGTAGTTATCACTCATGTGCTCACTCTTGCATTTGCATATGCATAAATCTGTTTTGTGTCATACAAGATACTAATTTCTGTTAGTAGGAACATGGCTCCACGAGACAAGAAGAAAGCTGGCTCGTCCAAGAGCAAGAAGGGTAAGGGGGTAGCATCAAGCTCTCAACCTTCCCACGAGCTGTTCGAGTTGTCTCTAGCCGCAATCGATGTCCGACAGAGGCTCGAAGCAGAGCTAGCTCAAGGTGGGCAATCAATTATACCGGACAGAAGGATAGACATTCCGAATGAATTAGTTCACAACGCGGGGTACCGGACGCTCTCCCGTCTAGCAAGGAAAAGGAATTGGGGTTGGTATACTTCCAACCGATTCAAGGGGTACGATACGAGCCTCCTCCATGAGTTCTATGCTAGATACACTGATCTTGAGGAAAGGAGGGGGTACTCGTTCGAGGCGTAATTGTGCCATGGATGCCGGCCTCAATTTCTGCATTCATCCATCTTGGGGAACGGGAGTTCACCGGAAGCAACCACTCCTACGAGTATTCAAGGGCCACTAGGGGGATCAGAAATGCCATCACAGGTGTGATTTGCAACAGGGAATATAGGTATCCAGATATCGGAGCACAACCTGCACGATCCATCAGAGTGACCTTAGCATCGAGGCTAAGGTGGTTATGAAATTCTGCATTTTTAACTTGATCCCTAGAAAGAATGACACGTGGATACAACTGAATTATGCCGAGATCCTCTACTGCTTGATAGGCAAGCATCGAATAGACATCGGTCAGATCATGTATGCCGAATATGAGCGCCATTGGGACAAGAAGAAGAAGCCCTTCATTTTTCCGAGCTTCATCACAGCATATTGCAAATATTACGGGGTCGAGGACATTGATGAGGGGGATTGCGAGGTCGCTGCCCTTTCCCCTTCGACTATTGATGTGCAGCTAACTAGGTATCAAATGAAGAACCCCACGGCTGCTGCTGCTGATGTTGAAGCTCCTTTTCAAGCAACTGATTCTGATGATGAAGATGGGGATGCTATGGAAGCTGACGATGGTCGAGTTCCTATCCCGGATATTCCTTTTGTCCATAGAGCACCACATGCACCGCCTCGAGTACCACATGGGTCTCAAGGTTTTGACTTCTCTGATTTTCGGGCCCACTTCGATGCTAGTGTTGCAGCCTTGACCACTACTGTCCAAGGAATGCGACATGACCTTGATGGACACATTGCCCAGCGCATCCGCGATTGGGAGATGATTGAGGAGCATCTCTGGAATGAGAGGCAGATAATGTGGGAGCAGCAACAGCTCATCCAGCAGCAACAGGATCTCCTGTCTGACATGTGGAGAGACTATTATGGGGATGACAAACCCGATAATTAGTCTTTTCGCATGTCCGCTCTCAGCCGACCGAGGCCAAACCGTTCGGTAACATCTAGTATCACTTTTTATTTACTCATTCTCTTTTGCTAGGGACTAGCTTAAGTTTCATGAGGGGGATGGGATGTGAACCATGATGTTAAGTATTGTTTGGCTTTGTGTTAGTATCTTGTTTTTTGTTTGCATTTGCACGTTTACCGCTTTCTTAGTATTTAGTTGCATACACTACATTCATCCTAGGATAGTCTTGCATGTTTTATGTGGAGTTTATTGCCAAAATTTTTGAACTTTTTTATTGGGTAGATTAACTAATTATGCCATTAATCATATGCTTCATCTCTATGAATTTGTTTGAGGTTTTTCTCGCTTGGCTTGTCACATTTATGTATTGCACTTAGTTAAGCTTGGTAGTCTCGACATCACTTAGTGGTGTTTTCTCTACTGCGGTTCACGAAGGCCTTTATAATAGGATGATGCATGTTAGGGTCTTATGGTTGTTCTCCCGAGTAATTATGTACCTAAGAGGCAACAAGTCTTCACCTTGCTTTGAGATTGCCAAATGCCTAGGAAGGAGGTAGTGTGAGATTGTGTGATCCTTTATTTGCAACCTATTCTCTCGAATAGGTTTGGGGAGGGGGTTACGCTATCATTAGACTTGTTTTTCAATTTTGTGTTGTGAGTTTATTTTTCTTTTTCATAAATGTTGTACTCCAACCTATTCTTTCGAATAGGTTTGGGGAGGTCGTTTGTGAGTCATTTTACTTTCTTTTTCGTTGTGCTACTGTTGGCTTAAAAAAAAAATCGAAAAAAAAAGAAAAGAAAAAATTCTAGGAAAAAAGAAAAAAATCTGGAAAAGAAAACAAAAATGGAAAAAAAGAAGGGTCCAAAAAAGAGCCAAAAAGCAGTTTAGTAAAGTGTTGTCTCATTTTTCAATTCTTGTAATGTTCGTAATCGAGTTGTATTTTTTGTCTTTTGTTTTGTTTGAGTGTCATCTGTTCTAGACCACCCTCGTCCTGCCATTCAGGAAGTGGTGAATAGCTTAAGGCTTTGCTTGAGAGATGGGTAGAATAGGGGAGTGTTATCTTTTTTAGGGAACCCTCCTTCTTTTGATGAGAGCCAGTATTGGTTCGACCTCTTTGAGGAAAAGTCTTAACTTGGTGAACAGCAGTAAGTCCTCAGTTTCATAGGCACGGGACAACCATTCGTATTCTAACATGTTTCATTACGTCGTCACTGACTAGGTCCAGGTAGAGAATGTTACGAGAGACTATCTTGTCTTGACATAGGTGCTTATGTGGATGTGTATGAGTCAATCGAGGCATTCTTCAACCTATATTCATGTTATGATTTGTATGGTTTTTGTTCATATGTTTTTTGATAGATTCAATAGATTAGTTCATTTCATTTGGCATGAGACTCCATTTTTTGTGTTGCATTGTTTTTTGCATTAGAGTCTAGCTTAGGTTTGGGGAGTTTGATGAACGTGTATTTTACACTTTCATTCGAGTCTTTTTTCACCAATTTAGTTATCCTCTATGTTAATTTAGCTATATTTTAGTGCATTTTATTAGAATAGTGTCATGTTTCCCTTTAGTTTGTATTTTACAGGCTTTGGGTGAAAAACGAGGTTTTCCGGGAAAATTATATTGAAGTGGACGAGGAATTGGTGTTCCGAAGGCATTTTTGGAGTATCTAGAAGATTCCGGATAGGATTTGAAGTCTAGGGGTCGAGTTTGAAGGCTGAAAGGTCACTAGAAGGCAAAAACCGAGTCTGAAAAGGAAAAGAAATCCAAAAACGCATCGAAAACGCGTAACCCGCCGACTGGAGGTCCCGAGCGATTCGCCCCACACCAGGCGATTCGCCCAGGGTGTGGGGCGACTCGCCCCACGCCTGCCGAATCTCTATATATAGTTGCTCAGTTTCTCCGTTTTTTCATACTTTCTCAAACATTTTTTCATACCTTTCTCATTAGTTTTAGGGGAGAATTCTCCAGACCCTGTTCTGGGAATTCTTATCTTAGGAGACACTTTTTCTTATCGTTTTTGAGCTTGTGAGATCGTGATTTGTCGGAGATTGACAACCTTCGGTAACATTGTATCTTACAGTTTTTCTATTCATATTTATTTATCTTTCAACATGTTTTCATTCAATCTTGCTATGATTTTTGTTGATTGCATGTCATCTATGAGTAGCTAAATTTATCGTTGGTAATAGTATGTGATTTCTTAGCGAAGGGTTAGTAATTATGCTGATGGCGGTAAAGCGAATCAGACTTTGAGTTATTGCTTTATTTCTTTGATCTATCTAAAACCTCTATCTTCGTAGTGTTGAATAATAACGGAACACAATTGGACAATTCATTGATCAAAGATCTCTATGCAAAACGATCGGGTACTTCATGCATGATTATTAACCTGCTATGCTTTGAATGACCATACTATCACTAACTTCCATTATCTGATAAGAAAAACCTGTGCTAAGTCGTCTGTTGATTTTATAGTTTAAGTTAGATTAGATAAAGCTAGTTATAGTCCTTAGAGATCGACACTCGAGGTTATTTTACTGCTACACTACGGTTTTCGTTGTAGTTGTGAATTGCCTTTGGCTAAATACAAATTTATTTGATTAATTAGAATCTGACAAATTCCGGTTCATCAACATGTCAGACAGAAGACCATTAGATTGTTATAGGGCCTCCTGTTGTTGACAGATGAGTTGTTGCTTCTCCCACATTATCTCTCTCTCATTCCGGCGATGCTCCTCAGCTATCTCCCAATTGCGGTTGCGTTGGGCAATGTGTCCATCAAGATTATGTTGCAACCCTTGGACAGAAGTGGTCAATGCTGCAACACTAGCATCAACTCTACCGAAACGGTCATGGAGGTAGGCCCGAAAATCAGAGAAGTCAATACCTCTAGACCCATGTGGTGCTCGAGACGGTGCATGTGGCGGTCTACGAACAGAAGGAATATCAGGAATAGAAACTCGGTCGGCTCCATCATCAGTATTGATGAACGCGCTGGTGTCGTGTTCCAATGCGAATCAAATAAATTTGTTATTTAGCCAAAGGCAATTCACAACTACAACGAAAACCGTAGTGTAGCAGTAGAATAACCTCGAGTGTCGATCTCTAAGGACTATAACTAGCTTTATCAAATCTAATTTGAGAATATAAAACAGCAGACGGTTTAGCAAATGTTATTATTAACAGATAATGGAGATTGGTGATAGTATGGTCCTTCAAAACATAACGGGTTAATAATCATGCGTAAATTCCTCGGTTTTGCATGGAGATCTTTGATCAATGAATTGTCCTGTTGTAATTATCAAACACTACGAAGATATAGATTTGGATAGGTTGAAGACCAATGAATTGTCCTATTGTGTTCCGTAATTATTCAACACTACGAAGATATAGATTTGGATAGGTCGAAGACCAAATAACTGTCCAATTGCATGCAATAATTAATCAACAATACGAAGATAGGGATTTAAATAGATCAAAGAAATAAAACAATAACACGGAGTATAATGCGCGATATAGCCATTAGCATAATTATCAACCCTTCACTAAGAATTCACATACTACCACCAACGATAAGTTTAGCTACTCATAGTTGTCATGCAATCAACAGAAATCATAGAAGAAAACATGCTGAAAGATATATAAAAATAAGTAGAAAAACTGTAAGATACAATGTTACCGAAGGTTGTCAGTCTCCGAAGAATCGCGATCTTACAAGCTCCAAACTGCTATGAAAAAGTGTCTCCTAAGCTATGAACCCCCAGAACAGGCTCTGGGAAGTTCCTACCTAAAACTACAGAGAAAGGTGAGAGAGACGGTCTGGAAAAGTATGAAAATCGGAGAAAAACTAAGCAACTATATATAGTGTTCGAATTAGTGTGGGGCAAAGGGCCCCACACACCGGGCGAGTCGCCTGGTGTGGGGCGATTCGCCCCACATCCCGGGCGATTCGCCCGGGAGAAAAACTCGGGAATTTACGCATTTTCGACGCCTTTTTGGATTTCTTCCCCTTTTCGGACTCGGTTTCTGACTTCTAGTGGCCTTCTAACCTCCAAATTCGACCCCTAGACTTCAAATCCTACCCGAAAACCTTCAGATACTCCAATTAGGCTTCTGGAACACCAATTCCTTGTCAACTTCAATATAATTGCCCGGAAATCCTCGTTTTTCAACCAAAACCTGTAAAATAAAAACTAAAGGGAAACATGACACTATTCTAATAAAATGCACTATAATATAGCTAAATTAACAAAGAGGATAGCTAAAATAGGTAAAAAAAAAAGACTCAAATGAAAGTGTAAAATACACATTCATCAAGTATCCATAGCATCCTCATCTTCCTCATCATCAGAATAACTCTGTTGAAGGGAAGCCTCAACAACAGCAACAACAGCCGTGGGGTTCTTCATACGATACCTATTCAATTGCACATCAATAGTTGAAGGGGAAAGAGCAGCGACCTCAGAATCCCCCTCAACAATGTCCTCAACCCCATGATATTTGCAATATGCTGTGATGAAACTTGGAAAAATGAAGGGCTTCTTCTTCTTCTCCCAATGACGCTCGTATTCTTCATACATGATCTGTCTGATGTCTTTACGATGCTTGCCCAACAAGCAGTGGAGGAGCTCAACATAGTTCGGCTGAATTCATGTGTCATTCTTCCTAGGGATCAGGCTGAAAATACAAAACTTCATAACCACCTTAGCCTCAAGACTAAGGTCACTCTGATGGATCCGTCCTGGTTGTGCCCCAGTTTCTGGAAACACATATTGCCGGTTGCAAATCACATCTGTGATATCACTTACAATCCCCGACAACGGCGCCAATTTGATGAACGAGATTGTCAGACTCAATTAATCAAATAATTTTTTTTTAGCCAAAGGCAATTCACAACTACAACGAAAACCAAGGCACGTAGTGTAGAAGTAAAATAACCTCGAGTGTCGATCTCTAAGGACTATAACTATCTTTATCAAATTTAACTTAAACTATAAATCAGAAATCAAGCAAAGCACAGATTTTTCTTATCAATATGATGGAAGTCAGTGATAGTATGGTAATTCAAAGCAACGGGTAATAATCATGCATGAAGTACTTGAAATTTGTATAGAGATCTATGATCATGAATTGTCCTACGTGTTCCTTTCAATTCAACACTACGAAGATAGATTGCTTAGATAGATCAAAGAAATAAAACAATAAATCAAGTCTTAAACGCGCGAAGCCACTCATGCATAATCAAGAACTCTAGCTATGAAATCACATACTATCACCCGCTATAGATTTAGCTACTCATATTGCAATCAACAAGAATCAAAGCAAGATTGAATGAAAACATGTTGAATGAAATAAATAAAAGTAGAAAAATTGTGAGATACAAGTTACCAACGAAGGTTGTCAATCTCCGATGAATTACTAACTCACAAGCAAGAATCGAAGATCAAAGATGTCCAATCTCTATGCTAAAGCTTCCAAATCACTAAGAAAAATAGTCTTCTATGCTAAAAATTCCCAGAACAGGCTCTGGAGAATTTGTCTGTCAAAATAATGTGAAAAGGTCTGAAAAACGTAGAGAAATAGGCAAACTATATATAATGTTCGGAAACGCACGGGGCGAACCGCCCCAGGTGCCGGGCGATTCGCCCCACGTCCCAGGCGATTCGCCTGGGACGTCCAGATCGACTTTAGTGAGATTTTAGTATTCTTTTCCTTTTCGGACACGGATTTTGCCTTCTAGTGACCTTTAAGCCTTGAAACTCGTCCCCTATGCCTCAAATCTCATCCGGAACCTTCTAGATACTCCACGATTGTCCACGAAACACCAAAACCTCGTCCTCTTCATCAATATTGCCCATAAAAACACGTTTTTCACCTAAAACCTGAAAAATGCAAAGAAAAGGGAAACGTGACACTATTCTAATAAAATGCACTAAAATATAAGCTAAGTTAACCTAGAGGATAGCTAAATTGGTGAAAAAGACTCGAATGAAAGTGTAAAATACACGTTCATTAACTTTCCTTACATGATTCCGTCCAAGTGAAAGGAATACCTTTTCGTAACAATTTCGTCAAAGGGGAGGCAATAACAGAGTAGTTCTCGACAAACCTTCTATAGTACCCATCTAGACCCAGAAAACTACGAACCTCGGTGACATTCTTTGGGTTTTTCCACTTTACAATTGCTTCAATTTTCTGTGGGTCAACCATAATACCCTCCCGAGATACAACATGTCCCAAAAAGTTTATCTGATCCAACCAAAACTCACATTTTCTCAACTTGGCATATAACGTTTTCTCACGTAAGATCTGCAACACAATTCTCAGGTGTTGTTCATGTTCCTCTGTAGACTTAGAGTATATTAGAATATCATCAATGAAGACAATCACAAATTTATCCAGGTAGGCTTGAAATACATTATTCATTAATGCCATGAACACCGCAGGTGCATTCGGCAGACCAAAAGGCATTACTAAGAATTCATGATGGCCATACCTGGTTCTGAAAGCTGTCTTCGGGATATCATGCTCTGCAATCTTTAGCTGGTGATACCCTGATCTTAAATCTATCTTTAAAAAGATACCAGCACCTTACAGTTTATCAAATCAGTCATCTATTCGAGGTAATGGATATTTATTCTTTACCGTCACCTTATTCAATTGTCGGTAATCGATACACAATCTCAAAGTACCATCTTTCTTCTTAAAAAACAATACTGGTGCACCCCAAGGAGAAACACTCGGTCGAATATACCCCTTGTCAAGAAACTCTTGCAATTGTGTTTTCAACTCTTGCAATTCAATCGGTGCCATTCTGTAAGGAGGTATAGAAATTAATGAAGTACCTAGCGGCAATTCGATAGTGAACTCCACATCTCTATCAGGAGGTAGCCCTGGTAAGTCCTCCGGAAATACATCTGGATATTCCCTAACCACAGTAATATCTTCCAGTTTTAGACTACTCAATCTTGAATCTACAACATAGGCTAGATAAGCAACATAACCTTTCCTCATCATTCTCAACGCTTTTGACGCTAATATAATGCAAATGCGCATAACCTCTTTATCACCCTTGAAGGTTATAGATGTCATATCATCCAATTCCAATACAATTTCCTTACTAAAACAATCCAGTTTTGCACGATTATCACTCAATCAGTCTATCCCCAAAATGATATCAAAATCCCTCAAAGGCATCACGATCAAGGTAGCAGAAAATGTAGCACCCCAAATTAACACCTTGCAATCACGATATACACTATTTACAATAACAACACTACCAATAGGTGTACGAACAAGTAGGTCATAGCCCAATGAATCTGGTTTAGGTAATTGCAATGCAAATGACTGTGATATAAGTTAATGCGTTGCACCAGGATCAAAGCATATGCATTTATACCAAAGATAGAAATATTACCAGTAACAACAGTCGGTGTGGCTCTAGCTATAAGAAAATATGGTCAGAGTTACCCCTAGGGTACGCAGCGGAATTTCAAATATTTTCTTAACATGCAGGTTAATTGATCATGTATATAACGTATATAATAAACACATTAATCTGAAGACTTACAATACTCCAAAAGCAAGAATAGGTATTGAATCGATATGCCAATCGATGAAGTCTTCGTAATAGTCCGGTGAATCTTCTCCTTCGTCGAAGTCGAAGATATCTGCAATACTTTGATTATCCGCAAGACAATAAAAGTTAGTTTCCAGCTCTTTGAACCTCAACCTTGGTATCCACGGATGAACAACTTATCGGAAAGAATGCTAGGATATTCTTTATGTGGCCAAGAAGATGGGGCGGCAATTGTCCTCCGGTTGGAAGGTGGCGCGCGCGGATAGAGGTGTAGGGGAGGAGAGCTTTTATTTTCTCTAAGAAAACTGGTAGAATAATTCTCTAAGAATTCGGTTAATCAGAATGATCTGCAATCAACCATGTCAAAAGCTCTCTAATAGTCTACTATATATAGTAGTCAATAGAAGCCTAAAGAAGAATCAATTAGACTTCATAAAGGAATAAGAATCTAATTCTTATTGCACAAGGAAACCAATTTAAGTCTAGATTCATTCCCAATCAAATTAAAACTCAATCAGGAAAATCTAACTTATCCCTTGACTTCTAATATGGGAAGGAGTCGAACTCCTCCCCATACTACTACTGGTCGCGCGGCTATACAAGGGGATTAGGTGGGTCCCGATTTCGGGACCCACTTATAATTCTAAGGCAATTCAAACTCCAAGTAGATTTTTCCCATGTGCATATATTAATTCTAAATTAACATATCCTTTCAAATCAAACCTCTATTATATTTCTAAAATATAATCTTTTATTGTATTTACATAAAATACAATTAATCAGTCAATTCAATTAATACTTCCAAATTATTAATTGAGCCACAAATAATTATAATTAATTCAAAATCAATTATAATTCATCAATCACAATTAATTCTAAATTAATTGCGATTTCATCTTCAAGGATATTCGGATAAGCTGAATCACCACATAGTGTGACCCATAGGGCCTCATTGTATTAAGCAAGTGCTACACTAGGCAACATGGAATTCCTAGACGGTTCCATTTGCAATATTAATACATGAGGACGTTTGAGAGGTTTCTCAAAGCAAACCCTTTCGTTGCGATAATTGTGATTGATGAATTAATTGTGAGAGATGAATCCTTCACAGAATCAAATTAATTCTAAATTAATTGTGATTGATGAATTAATTCAGTGCTATCCTGTGCTACACATGAGAGATGAATCCTTCACAGAATCACTTATCATCCCCATTTGTATGTAGCCATAATCCTGGATCGTGTCTTGGGTCAACTGCTTATTCAGAGCTGACATCGACGGGTCCACCAAGGATATGGGGCAATAAATGTGATGATAAAGTCCTGTAAGTCCAAAGGACGACTGGCATCACTTCGAAAACTTTCCGGTTCCCATAGACACTTCGGTGTAGAGTATACATCGATGGGAGTTTCCGGTGGGTACTTCCATTGTTCGGTAATCACCCTTCGAACAACTATGCGGAGTTATGGGAACATTTCTAGATTGTCCAACAATCCGTTCCGTGGCCGTGGGATCGGCTCACACTTGCTCTAACAAGTATAACCTCCACGCATACTAGTCTCACCTGGTTCATTCAGACCCCTACATCCGAGATGAATCTCGACTAGGGAGAGTTTGGGATAGATGATAACTCACATAGCTCCCACTATCTGTGTGACCGGTCATCTATCCGAGGGGACATGTTTGATATCAATACAGACAGGAATAGAGATATGACATGCTGTATGCCAGGTGTAATATAAATATGAAAGCGATACTCAATAGTCAAACAAACAAACATATATTATATTACGTTGACCTGTGTAATAGTACATATATGCCCCTAATAAGGGTTGTATGCCCTTAATAAAGGCTGTCTCTAGGACATATACACTATCACTAGCATCCTCTTGGGTCATAGCGAAGATCCTAGTTGGTGCTTGTTGCCTGTTCGCTTGACTTCCCTCAGTGTTAACTCTGCTACCGACATCATGTCTTACTCGACTTCTACCTCTGCTAGGATTGAATCCACTAGATCTGGTTTGTTGCACTGTGAGATCTTCACGTGTGTTCGGACAATTCCTTGCTATGTGACCAGGTTTTCCACACGTAAAACATGTTCCCGCAAGCATTCTACATTCTCCATAATGTATTCTGCTACAAAACCACAAGTAAGAGCAGACGTTGTAGATTGGACACCTCTATCGGTTGATATTTGACCCCTTCCACCATTACTTTTAGAACTCCCTTGAGACATTCCACTCGGGGTTGAAGCAAACTTCTTCCTATTCTCAGACCCGCCTGTTTCATTATTCTGCTTCCTCTTGGTCGTTGACTGGAATACCTTTGATTCAGCTTCCAATTTCTCCGCACGTAGAGCTGCTGCTTTCAAACTACTGAAGGATGTTATCTTAGAAGCATTAATGCGATATTTGATACTATACCGAAGCCCCGATTCAAACCTGTTACACTTTTTCTTTTCAGTAGCAACCATATGTGGGGCATAGCGAGAAAGTCGGAGGAACTGGATTTCATAGTCCAACACTGATTTGTTACCCTGTTTCAATTCAAGAAATTCCTTTTCCTTTTCGTCCTTGTAGTAGTCAGGTACATAATTTTCTTGAAATTCATTAAGGAATTCCTCCCTAGTCAGCACCGGAGGCTGAACATCACTGTAAGGTATAGTCTCCCACCATTCATAAGCATTTCCTTGAAGTAGTGACACCGCATAATCAAACTTTTCTTCATTTGAACACTTCATCAAGTTAAACACCCTCTCAGTTTGTTTTAACCATGTTTCTGCTTCTGCCGAGTCTGTAGTTCCCACGAACTCAACTGCACCCATCTTTCTAAGCCTATCATACTGTCTCTCACGTGATACAACAGTTCCATCGTTCATATTGATTCGTGGGGAATGATGTGAATGCGACTCTAGCACGGCCGTTCCTATCCCTCTTTGAACACTAGGCTCATCATTATGTGCATTCATGTCATGACTACCATCCCCTTGCCTACAGTATGACACCCATATAATTATGCATAATTATAACACCAAATCATGATGCACAGGTCATGGCAATTTCTACTCAACCATACAAGGGTTCACTTATCATCTTAATGGCAACAGAACCCATACCAGTGCTCTGATACGACTAAATGTAATACCCTTATACATACGTAAATAGACAATAACACCATACACACATGACTTATCACATAATAAGATAAGTACCAGCAAAATCGATTCTTAACTTATTAGACATATGCGGAAGCGATAAACTTGAAGAGGTTCACAATCATAACACACACATATACATAAAACATCTTCATCTTGAGTAGTCACCCCTCTAAAAACTGAAAGACTCTCTATATGATATGCAAATGATAAGCAGAGGGAGTAGGATTGGAAACCAGTCGGCCGACCTTGAAGTCATGTCCTATCTTCGCTCAGCTATTCCCTTTCCTTTATCCTTTTCTAGAGCAACTATAAAAAACATATCGCAAAGGATTGAGTTGCGGCTCAATATATATAATAATGTAACATGAAATTTAACTTCATGCAAGGTATTTGATACCAAGTTATCGAATATATAAATACACCATGAAATAGCACTTTTTCATCACATATATTTCTTCTATTTCAACATAACCATTCATATTTCATTTCTTATTTGTGCTTGTACAAGTCATTTATCATGTAAGCACACCGCCAGTAAACTTTTCATATCGCAACAATTCATTTCTTGTACGAGACATACATGTGTCATTCATATCATATCAATAACAAACAATAAATGCTTGTGCTTAGTCATTTTCTTTCTCTGTTATGGCTCTGTTATAACCAGGAGTGAATTGTGATCACAATTTTCATACTTTCCATGGAGAACATACGGAGCGATTTGTCTCCAGTTCTCAAAAATCATATATACGGAGCGATTTGTCTCCGTGTGGCGGTACGGTACTTTGTATCCAGTCTTGCTGGAGCTTTCTTTCTTTTTCTTTTAAAACTGTAACTCAAGGTCATCAACAGTCATAATAATAGAATCCATTTATCTCGCATGAATGCTTCATGTTTGTACATATACATACTGTTAGCACTAATTGATATATCGTCAACCTTAATATCAATCATGCAAGTAACAAGTCAAGTTGGACAACAGTGACAAAAACCACATTCATCACTTCAAATCATGGCATATCATTGGTCTTAATCTAATCACATTTAATGAACAAGCAATTACACATACTGCCATCATAATTAACGAGCAAGCATCGAGCACGCAAGTAATTTACGTATACTAAAACTTGTACCTCTCTTTATAACAATCATATCAATCTCATGGAACACAAGGTAATAATTCTTAAGATATAAACCAAGTACTCATAGCACTTTAACAAGGATATATATACCACTACTTCCGACGCAAGTAAACTAGTATATTTTTATGTAAACACAGATCTTAGATACTACTTTCATCAATTACACTAATTAATTAAGCCAAGCCTTTAAACATCAACTAGCATTGCACACTAAACTTTTCTTTCATGCCTTATTTCACTAATATGCCCCTGGACTTTAGAAACAGAGGACTACCAAGGTTCAATTTAACAAGTAGTTGTCTCTACCCATAAGTTACTGTAATTAATAATTGAGTTTGATTACAAAAATCACATTAACAAGATTAGCTAATTTAATGGACAAAAATTAATAATATTATCTACCGTTTCTTATACACGGTTATACTACTAACCACTAGAATTCACTAATTCATTTATACAACAAATGATTAAGCATACTAAATCACTTAAGACTTAACTGAAATTTGTATATCAATAACATGCTATCAAAATAACTTACAATCAGATTAAGATTAAATAAGTTACAAAATTATACTTATGGATAACCGTTCAAACGCTACCAACGTCACTCGTGTTATCTCTACGTGCTATATAACCTGTAAAATGGTATATTTACCCCGATTCTAAAATGTTAATATATTCAAAACTTGAACTAAACATAGATTTAAATAGATAAACTTATATACGTACCCATGAAGAGCTTCTGGAAATCAATTTATTGATACTAGTAATTTTCTTTATATTTTTCTCTCAATTTTTCTTCTATTTTCTTTGTGGCTCTCTTGTTCTAGCTTGATAAGTAGAATGAAGTGTGCGAAGTGTTGTGTGCCTAAAAGTGAGATGTGAAATAATTGTGGTGAATGATGAGTCGTTTTTTCGCCAATTAAATTTGTTTGTAGCCAAAGAACACTTATCACTACACAAGGGATTAGTGCAGCGGTAAGATGTTCCCGAGTGTCGTTCTCTTAAGGAATTAACGTGGCTTTGTTTAGTTTGAAACAATTATAATCAACCAACAAGCAAGTTTGTGTGAATAAACCAAACACTCATGCAAATCAGAAACTATCAAGAGCAAGATAAAATCAAATAGAGAAAGTTGTTGGTGGTAGCTTAGTGGACATGACAAGCCATGGGTTACAACCTGCTATCATGCTATGAACATTTAAACATACAATAGAGTAGTATTAATTGACCACAAAGTTGTCACATGCTTTGCATTCGAAAATACGGAATTGGCTACTCCCAATTGTACGGATGATCTAGAAGTTGACCACAAGGACTGTCACTACCTTGTATTCGAAGATTTGTATTTGGCTACTTTAGATCTTACACAACGTTCAAAGCACAACAAGTATAATCATAACCCTAGCTATCATGTCTACATTCTACCACCAACAAATGAGAATTAGCTACTCATAATAGATCTTGAATCAAACAACATCATATATGAATAACAATAACAAACATTCATAATCAGAATCAAAAGAGGGAGAATTGATACAAGTTACCACCGATTGTCACGAGACGGTGGAATGCCCAAATCTCACAAATCAAGATACAAAGAAGATGAATCCGAATGTAATTCTCCAATCCCTTGATGTTAATCAAGCTTCTAGACAATGGTTCTAAGCTATGGAGCCTCCTAGGGCTCTCCCAAGTTTTTACAAAGTGAAAGGAATGAGGAAAAGTAACTGAAAATCGAGTTTAAATGCCAAAATCGCGATCTAAAAAAATGTCAAAGTGGCCCACCTAGAAATCAGTCCAAAAACAGAATCTGCCCCAGAATACAAGCGGCCCGCCTAGAAAACCCAAGCGTCCCGCTTGCCTTTAACTTGCTCTCCAGGGCTCATACGATGTCAGATCGGGGCGTATGATATACCGTTTGATAGCTCTTTGAGTTAGATATGCGTGGAAGTTGGTTTGAGGTTAATCCAATGCAGTATGCAAAAGAGATGGCCAAAATGGCTAGGATGTGTCAATCTTGCACACTTGAACGACTCCAAAACTTCCACCCAAACTTTTGAATTTGCTTCCAAGGTAAGGTTAAGTTCTCCAATATGTGATTCTTGTCTTAACGCGAACTAAGGGCACTCACGAAAATATCCACGGAGATCAAGGAACTTCAACGGGGTCATTTTTCTTCCAAAATGCTTCGTTTTTAGCTCCAAAAACACCGTTTCGTACCTAAGTGCCTGAAAATGCAAAAAGCACAACACGTGCGGCAAATATATGTAGATATATACAGAAAAACAGAGTGTTGGGTTTGAAACCCCAAAAATCGACTAGGGTTTTAGATTTGATCTTGGAGATTGAACGGAAAAGTTAGAAAGGGGGAAGAATTTCCCTACTTACTCCGCCGTTTCGTACTCCCAATTGGGCGGCCCTGCATTTTATCTCTTATACGTGCGGCAATGGACGATCAATCGGTGATTTCTCCATCTCTGTGAAGCGTGCGGAGAAAACGAGTGAGTGAGGTGAAGAGTGTTGGTGAGTCGACGACGAGAGTGAATAATTGGGGAGAGAATTCTGATAATATATATACTAATTCTTGATTCTTTGGGAGAGATGAAAAGGAATGATGACTCCATAGACTACTTTACCTAAATTTCCAATAGCTCTTCAGAATCAAGTTGCAATAATATTTTAATAAAGTTTTTTGATTAAATGCATTTTTATTGTACCATTTTCACATGTAATATTGAAATAGATAGTAGCCTAATTGGTAAGGAGGTCATGTTTGTTTTGGGTGTCTCAGGTTCGATCCCCACGGTTATCAATTTTTTTTTGCCAAATTATTCCGTCTTATTCCTTTATGAAACATAGACGCCTGGTACCGGTATTGGACCTGGTGCACGCACGGGGCGCCCCACAGGGCAGTCAATCGCCATTTAACCTCGTCTTCACAATTTGGCGATTTATAACTAATGTTCTAACTATGTACACATCTGACCGTTCATTTCATTAAAAAGTCACCTTTGATCAGTCGCGACTCTTGACCTTCACGCCAACGGTTATATGTACACACCGTTCTCAAACCTATATAAACAAGAGAAGAAGTTAATCTACAGTCTGATCATATAAACAAGAAAAGAAAAGTATAAATATGGCAGAGATAGAGATGACGAGTGTAGAAGAATGGCAGAGATGACGCTAGAAGATATGCCAGAGACGGTCAGACTTGTACTCATGCGCAAGATTGCTAGTAACAACACGACTGATTGGGCTAACATGAAGTTAAGGTATGTTATCCTTTGAATTATTTGATTAACACTGACCAACATCAAGCTATTCATGTTTCTCACTGTTTTTCCCCTGCTATTGCAGTTGTAAATACTTCAACTCACTTGGAGAGGAACTCTACGTATACAATAAGTTGAAAATCCACGACAAAGATTGGATTCCGAGGTCGGTTTGGGACAAGTGCAGGGAAAGTGAAAATGTAGATACAATTTTCGCAGATGCATTGGTATTTCACTATTACACAAATTATTAGACACCCTGATTTCTTTATGCACTTCATTTATTAGAATTTAGAAATGAAGTTATGCGGAATTACTAATAATTCTGATGAATAATGAATCAGGACGAGTTCGTGGACAACAGAAACGAAGAAGCGGCTTTAGACCTCTTACGCATATGTCGAGATGAGGGTCATCCAGTCGCACATTATACGAGATGATATTTACGCTCCATGGTAATTTTGGAGCAGCCCAAAAGCAGGAGTGGATTCAAGCATTTTGCAGGTTTAAGCGCAGCGATGGAGGTATTTCGCGAACCCGTGAATGCAGACTGATTATTACGAGACGATTGGAATCTAAATGGATACCATGGGAATTCGATATAATGCTACCATTCTGGCCGCAAGCTGATGACCCTTCCCATGCAAAGAAATTTATATGGCATCATGGAGAGTTAGATGATATATTGGAGTGTGATTTGTGCACTGCAGTATTCGAGCTTGATTGCTTGTTTGGGAAATACAGAGGTCGTGGTCTCTCACAGATTTATGAGGAGAGGCATCAGAGACGTGTCAATCGGTAGCTTGTCACATTATTTTTTGTATTTTTGGTTATGTGGACCTACCGCCTGACGTATATGTATGTTGTTTAATTAATGAAGGTTGTTTTCCTTATCAACAGTTTTTTTATGAATCTTGCCAATATAAATGTTTACTTGCCAATATACTTTTTATAGATGAATGCCATATCCTATAGTATATCTAGAGCAGCCTCCAATCGTAGATGTTGCCTATAAATATGGAGGGGATATTAATTGTATTTTGTAGAAGAGATTCACAGATCTTACTATTGGCTCCTTATGGACTATGACCAAAAATGAGAGAAAAATGAAAAAATTGAGTAGTAGGACATTGATTCTTCTCAGAACTGGGATGATGGTGCATATGAACATATGGACAGTTTCATGTATGCATTTTAAGGTTATATGAATGATGTTTGGTTGGTATGAAGTACCATAACAATAAATCATCAAAAAAATAGAGGAAAAATCAGAAACAAATGAAAAATGCATTAGTAACACTTGGATTCTGACCAGAACTGATGTTCTAGTGTATATGATCATATGTACAAGTTCTAATAGACCTTTAAAGGTTATATGAATGAAGTTTGGATGACACGAACTAGTAGAACATGAATTTTAAGGACCTGAGACAAACAATAAGAGAAAAATGAAAAAATGGAGTAGTAGGACATTGATTCTTCTCAGAACTGTGATGTTGTTGTATATGATATATGGACAGTTTCAGGTATGCATTTTAAGGTTATATGAATGATGTTTGGTTGGTATGAAGAACCAGAACAAGAAATCATCAAAATAATAGAGGAAAAATGAGGAAAAAATGAAAAATGCACTTGTAGCACATGGATTCTGACCAGAACTGATGTTCTAGTGTATATGATCATATGTACAAGTTCTAATAGACCTTTCAAGGTTATATGAATGAAGTTTGGATGACACGAACTAGCAGAACATGAATTTGGAGGACCTGAGACCAAAAGTTGGAGAAAAAAGGAAAAATGGACTGGTAGGACATTGATTCTTCTCAGAACTTTGATTGTACTGTATATTATCATATGGACACCTTCACATATGCATTTTCAAGTTATATGAATGAGGTTTGGGCGGTATGAAGTACCCAAACAAGAAATCATCAAAAGAATAGAGTAAAAATCAGAATAAAATGAAAAATGCACTAGTAGCACATGGATTCTTACTAGAATTGATGTTCTAGCATATTTGATTATATGTACAAGTTCTCATAGACCTTTTAATGTTATATGAATGGTGTTTGGTTGACACGAACTAGGAGAACATGAATTTTGAGAACCGGAGACCAAAAATAAGAGAAAAATGGAAAAATGGACTAGTAGGACATTGATTCTTCTCAGAACTGTGATGTTGCTGTATATGAATATATGGACAACTTCATGTATGCAATTTTAAGGTTATATAAATGAGGTTTGGTTGGTATGTAGTACCAGAACAAGAAATCATCAAAATAGTAGAGGAAAAATGAGAAGAAAAAATGAAAAATGCAATAGTAGCACATGAATTCTTACCAGAAATATGATGCAAGTTTCATAAACAGAATGCTGCAAGAACTAGACACCAACCTGATGATCGGCACAAACTCACAGAGATCAACAAAGCAGAAATCAATTTCTAACTACGTACACACCAACCAGGTGATCAATAAAGCAAGATAAATCAAAGAAACTTTCATTAAACATTTAGTAGTTGCGAAATTACAAGCTATGATATAGTCTGCTTTAAGAACAATTTCTCATGGAAAATTACACGTACAGCCTAATCTAAGTAAGAAGCTTTAATGTACTCAGATATGACACTTGCATCTCCTCCTCTTACGCTTCGGTCTCTCACAGTCCTCCTCTTCACTATGGCACGAGTGATGAACGAGATTGTCAGACTCAATTAATCAAATAAATTTTTTTAGCCAAAGACAACTCACAATTACAACGAAAACCAAGGCACGTAGTGTGGAAGTAAGATAACCTCGAGTGTCGATCTCTAACGACTATAACTAGCTTTATCTAATTTAACTTAAACTATAAATCAGTAATCAAGCAAAGCACATATTTTTCTTATCAATATAATGGAAGTCAGTGATAGTAAGGTCATTCGAAGCAACGAATAATAATCATGCATGAAATACTTGAAGTTTGTATAGAAATCTATGATCGTGAATTGTCCTGTGTGTTCCTTTCAATTCAACACTACGAAGATAGATGACTTAGATAGATCAAAGAAATAAAACAATAAATCAAGTCTTAAACGCGCGAAGCCACTCATGCAAGAACCCTAGCTAAGAAATCACATACTATCACCAACGATAGATTTAGCTACTCATAGATAAATTGCAATCAACAAAATCAAAGCAAGATTGAATGAAAACATGCTGAATGAAATAAATAAAAGCAGAAAAATCGTAAGATACAAGTTACCAACGAAGGTTGTCAATCTCCGATGAATTGCTAACTCACAAGCAAGAATCGATAATTAAAGATGTCCAATTTCTATGCTTAAGCTTCCAAATCAATAAGAAAAAGAGTCTTCTATGCTAATAATTCCCAGAACAGGTTCTGGAGAATTTGTCTCTCAAAATAAGGTGAAAATGTATGAAAAACGAACTAAATTGGCGAAACTATATATACTTCTCGAAACCTCCCGGGCGAACCGCCCCCGTGGCACGGGGCGAACCGCCCAGGACCTGCAGCGAGTTTTTGGTTTTGGTTTCCTTTTTGGACTCGATTTTGCCTTCTAGTGACCTTTAAGCCTTGAAACTCGTCCCCTCGGCCTCAAAACTCGTCTGGAAACTTCTAGATACACCACGGATGACCACGAAGCATCAAAACTTCATTGTCTTCACCATATTTGCCTACCAAAAGTACTAATTCCTGAAAAATGCAAAGAAAAGGGAAACGTGACACTATTTTAATAAAATGCACTAAAATATAAGCTAAGTTAACCTAGAGGATAGCTAAATTGGTGAAAACGACTCGAATGAAAGTGTAAAATACACGTTCATCAAACTCCCCAAACCGAACCTTTGCTTGTCCTCAAGCAACTAAGCTATACTCCAACACACAAAATGGAGTCTCATGCCAAATGAAATGAACTAATTTATTGAGTCTATCAAAAACGTATGAACAAGGACCATACAAATCATAACATGGATATTGGTTGAAGAATGACTCGATTGACTCATACACATTCACATATGCACTATGTTAAACAAGATAGTCTCTCGTAACATTCTCTACCTGGACCTAGTCAGTGACGACGCAATGTGACATGTTAAAATACGAATGGTTGTCCCGTGCCTATGAAACTGAGGTCTTACTACTGTTCACCAAGTTAAGACTTTCCCTCAAAGAGGTCGAACCAATACTGGCTCTCATCAAACGAAGAAGGGTTCCCTAAAAGATCACACTCCCCTATTCTACCCATCTCTCAAGCAAAGTCATAAACTAATCACCACTTCCTGAATGGAAGGACGAGGGTGGTCTAGAACAGATGACACGAAACAAACAAAAGACAAAATTTACAACTCGATTACGAACATCACAAAAACTGACAAACGAGACAAACACTTTGCTAAACTACTTTTTGGCTTTCCTTGGACCCTTCTTTGATTTTTGGGGTCTTTTCTTTTTTCTTTTTTTCTCTTCCAGATTTTTTCTTTTTTCTGGAATTTTTTCTTGTTCTTTTTTTTTTCGATTTTTTCTTTCTTTTTTTTTCCCTCTTTTTTCTTTTTTGTATATAGCCAGCAGTAGCACAATGAAAAAGAAATTACAATGACTTACAAACGACCTCCCCAAACCTATTCGAAAGAATAGGTTGGAGCACACACTTTACGAAAAGAAGAAAAACAAACTCACAACACTCAAATCGAAAAACAAGTCACAATGATAGTATAACCCCCTTCCCAAACCTATTCGTTAGAATAGGTCTCAAACAAAGGATCACACAATCTCACACCACCTCCTTCCTAGGCATTTAGCAATCTCAAAGCAAGGTGAAGACTTGTTGCCTCTTAGGTACATACTTACACGGGAAAACAACCACAAGACTCTAACATGCATCATCTTATTACAAAGGCCTTCGTGAACCGCAGTAGAGAAAACACCACATAGTGATGTCGAGACTACCAAGCTTAACTAAGTGCACATACAAATATGACAAGCCAAGCGAGAAAAACCTCAAACAAATCCATAGATATGCAATGCATGGTCAAAGGTCATAACTAGTTAATCTACCCAATAAAAAAGTTCAAAATATTTGGCAATAAACTCCACACAAAAACATGCAAAACTATACTAGAATGAATGTAGTGTATGCAACTAAATACTAAGAAAGCGATAAACATGCAAATGCAAACAAAGGGTTTCACGAGTTATCATAAGCAAAATAAAGTATAGAAATACCCAGCGATAACCCCCCCCCAAACCTGAACGTCGTCGCTCGTCCCGAACATCGAAAGTGGATTTAAGGTGAGAGCTAACTTGTAACTGTAACCTATATTACTCAAAGAAACTTGTGAGAAACCAAAACGGTTGATGAAAGAGGTAAAAAGATCAATAATATAGCATAGAAGGAGAAAATTGGGTGTCCAGATGAAAATCCGGACACCCATCTTAGTGGACACCCGGGACGAACCGCCCCTCGTGGGGGGCGATTCGCCTGGGGCTTCCAGTAAGCCCCAGGCCACCTGGCCGTGCCAGTCAAATCGCCCTACATGGGGGCGGTTCGCCTGGCACCTCCAGATTCCTGGAGGTGTCGGTTTGCCTCCTAAAATGCTAAATTATCATCTAGAGACCTATTTTGTCACAAAAAACATACGAAAACATAAAATAAAACACAGTGATATGCTCAAAATAAATATGCATGCAATGCAAGAAAGCGATAAAACTATACTACATGCAACCATTACCACTAATGTTATCCATTATCAAATGGAAACGAATATTGTGCATCCGTTCCATTACTCCTCGCATCTTGGGAACCATCATTGGCTCCTCTCCGTATCTTCTCAAGCAAGTCCACGATTCCCTGAAAACTAAAATTAACAAAACCAATAAATCTAAATCTAAAAAATAACCAAGGGAATCAGATGGAAAATAAAAAGAGAAAAGAGGATCAAAACTCCTTTGGAACTCATAGCTGGGTGCATGGACCAGAACGTAGGAGTCAAGATCAAGAGTATCTGCAGCAATTGATTCAGAGACACCAAAATCTTCAGAGATTGGCTCCTCGACCTCAACACAACTCACGCCATCACTTTCTGACTCAAGTGAAGCAATGGATTCAGTCATCACCTCCTCCACGACTTCCTCTTGATCAACAACCTCGACATCCGCAAGTAAGGACGTGGAATCCAAGCTAAGCACTGAAGAGACTTCATCAATGGTTTCTTCTCCACATTGCTCTTCATCGGCAATGTCGATTTTTGGTGGCTGACTACTGAAGCGAGACGTCCATGCCCTTGACCCGGGAGGTGAGTCCCTATCCCAATGTTCCAGAAACTTGCTGGTTACTTCACCCCAAGTGCGCAACGATTTTTCCGGCGGGATTCTGAGCCATCCTCGAGCGTACCCTTTCAAGGCTCCCATAAATCCTCTCATACAAAGTTTCTCATGTGATAAATAACCCCCTCCACATTCTCACGAGGTATCCTCAACACACCTTCCTCGTACGTGTCTAAGAACCATCTTGGATCGTCACTCATCGAAAACGTGAAAATAATGGAGTAGTACGAAGGATCAAAGTCATAGTCCTTGCAATCTTCATCCAATGTTATGCAAGGCCCTCGAGGCATCACATACCGGGGCAAAGGAACTCGTAGACTCATCCTTTCATATGACTAGTTTCTGCACATGAGGAAACAAGAAACCAAGGAGCAGAATCCACAAAAAAAAAACAAAAACTTGCAAAGAAAAACACAAAGAGTGCGAACAATCACAATGTAACCAAGAACTTCGAGAGCACAAGCACGCAAGGTAACCAAGATTAGATTAGATGAATTTACTGAAAAAAGATAGGGGGAAGGAAATAGGGTAAGAAAGTGAAATTTTTTGAGAGCAAACCCCAGAGCTTGTTCTTCTGTAGGGAATTGAAGGCTGAAAATATAAATAAGCTAAAGAGAAAAAGGAGTATAGTCCCCGGCAACGGTGCCAATTTGATGAACTCAGACTCAATTAATCAAATAAATTTGTTTTTATCCAAAGGCAACTCACAACTACAACGAAAACCAAGGCACGTAGTGTGGAAGTAAGATAACCTCGAGTGTCGATCTCTAAGGACTATAACTAGCTTTAGCCAATTTAACTTAAACTATAAATCAGTAATCAAGCAAAGCACAGATTTTTCTTATCAATATAATGGAAGTCAGTGATAGTATGGTCATTCAAAGCAACGGATAATAATCATGCATGAAGTACTTGAAGTTTGTATAGAAATCTATGATCGTGAATTGTGTTTTCCTTTCAATTCAACACTACGAAGATAGATGGCTTAGATAGATCAAAGAAATAAAACAATAAATCAAGTCTTAAACGCGCGAAGCCACTCATGCATAATTAAGAACCCTAGCTAAGAAATCACATACTATCACCAACGATATATTTAGCTACTCATAGATAAATTGCAATCAACAAGAATCAAAGCAAGATTGAATGAAAACATGTTGAATGAAATAAATAGAAGCAGAAAAATCGTGAGATACAAGTTACCAACGAAGGTTGTCAATCTCCGATGAATTGCTAACTCACAAGCAAGAATCGAGAATTAAAGATGTCCAATTTCTATGCTTAAGCTTCTAAATCAATAAGAAAAAGAGTCTTCTATCCCAGAACAGGCTCTGGAGAATTTGTCTCTCAAAATAAGGTGAAAAGGTATGAAAAACGAACTAAATTGGCGAAACTATATATACTTGTCGAAACCTCCCGGGCGAACCGCCCCCAGTGCTAGGCGAACCGCCTGGCACGGGGCGAACCGCCCGGCGTCCCAGGTGAACCGCTCGGGACCTGCAGCGAGATTTTGGTTTTGGTTTCCTTATTGGACTCGATTTTGCCTTCTAGTGACCTTTAAGCCTTGAAAGTCGTCCCCTAGGCCTCAAAACTCATCTGGAAACTTCTAGATACACCACGGATGACCACGAAGCATCAAAACTTCATTGTCTTCACCATATTTGCCCACCAAAAGTAAGTTTTCACCTAATTCCTGAAAAGTGCAAAGAAAAGGGAAACGTGACACTATTCTAATAAAATGCACTAAAATATAAGCTAAATTAACCTAGAGGATAGCTAAATTGGTGAAAAACACTTGAATGAAAGTGTAAAATATATGTTCATCAACGAGTCAGTGTCCTTTGTTTCATCAGGATCCATTTCTTCAGATAATTCCAAGTCTGGAACGTCTAAGTAATGTTCAGACTCCTCCATTTCTTCTAGATCAAACTCTGTCTCATCATCACCACCATCCTCATCATGATCACCTCCAGGTCTAATTTCCTGCCTTACCTTCAGAAATTCATCCATATCTACTACATCTGGCTCTATGTCTTTCCGAACAAGGTCAATTTCATCTTCATGATTATCAGGAAGGATATTTATAACCCCCTCCGACTCGTACTGCTGTATTGGATTTTGAAAAGAAGAGTGTCCACCATCATGCTCTTGAACTCCGTCATTTTTAGAAAGGTCCCATAATGTCTATGTTGAACTACTAGCCAATTCTCCCCCAACTTAGTATCATTAAGATAAAACACTTGCTGGACATGTGATGGTAAAACAAAAGGATCTTGTTTGAACCATTTGTATCTTTTGTGAATGCTAATGAAGTGCTTATCATCCACAATTTCTTACCTTGCCTAGTGTTTTTTCCTGTGCCAAACCACTCACACAAAAACAATATTACTCTACGACCACCAAGATACGTGATGACAGTGTTTTTTACACTATCATTCGAGTCTTTTTCACCAATTTAGCTATCCTCTTGCATGCATTTTAGTGCATTTTATTAGAATAGTGTCACGTTTCCATTTCTTTTGTTATTTTCAGGTTTTAGGTGAAAATCGCACCTTTGGATGTAAATCATGGCGAAACATTGAAGTTTTGGTGTAACAAGATCAACCGTGGTGTGTCAAGGAGTACCGGGACATGTTTCAAGGCCAAAAGACCAACTTTCGGATCTCAAATCCGTGCCCAGGCCAAGGATAACATGAAAGATTCGAGATATCTTGTATGAGGCGGAAACGGTAGTTCATTTGGAGTTCGGGTGAAGATTTTGGAGCCTTTGAAGTGAAATCTCGAAGTTCCATTTGCATAGTCTCAGTATTTGGGAACCAGTCTTCCATACGGCATTGGATTGGGATTATATTACAATCTACGCGTAGCTAACTCGAAGAGCTATCCAACGGTGGGTCTTACGCACCAATCCGAGTTCGGACGCGTCCGCAATCTCTGTTCGAACTTATGACAAACTTGCTGCCCGTGTCAGGCGGACCGCCGCGTACGGGGCGGTCTGCCGGGGAGCTTCCGACAGCTATATATAACTTTGTAAAAGCTGTGATTTTTCATATCTTTCATCATATTTTTCCAGACATAAACCCTAGAGCTTGTTCTGGGTATATTTTCTCTTAGAACCTATGTATCTTAGCGAATTTGGAGCTAGAGGAGAGATTTGACACCTTTTTATCTCACCTTGCTAGATCTTTGTGAGTTTTAGCCATTCACCGGAGATTGACAACCTTTGGTGGTAACCTTGTATCTCACAATTCTGTTATTTATCTTTCAATTAAACATGTTTTCATTCATTATGTTTCGATTATGATTGTTTATTGTGTTATTGATATGAGTAGCTAAGCATCTAGTTGGTGATAGTATGTGAATTCGTAGCTAGGGCTCGTATTATGCATGATTGAGTTTTGAGTCTTTTACTTGTTTAATTATCTTAATTTGATTCTTTGATCTGACTAAGCCATATATCTTCGTAGAAAAAGTGTTGGAAACACTAGGACAATTCAAGATCATCGATTCGATTATATATAATTTGCAAGTACTGCTTGAACTAGACTGACAACCTTAGCCAAGTATTAGTATAGATAGGAAGCTTTCAAAATACACGTCAACAAATCTGTCTTTGGTGTTTGTAAATAGAATTACTTTTAAGGCAGTACGAGTTGCACTTTCATGCATAATTAGAACTTGATGCTTAGAACGAGCATACTATCACCAGCTTTCTCCATATACTGTTAAGTTAAGTTAGAGATAAATTTGTTTTCTGAAATTATATATATAGTTATTTAGTTAAAGCCAGTTTAGTCCCTAGAGATCGACACTCGAGGTCATCTTACCTCTGCACTACGTGTTTTGTGTAGTTGTGAGTTGCCCTTTGGCTTAAAACAAATTTATTTGATTGTTCGAGTTTGACAATCTTGTTCATCAAATTGGCGCCGTTTCCAGGGACTATACTCCTTTTTTACTCTTTAACTTATTTATATTTTCAGCATTCAACTCCCCGAAGAATAAGCTCTAGGGTTTGCTCTCAGAAACTTCACTTTATTACCCTATTTCTTTCCCCCTATCTTTTTCAGCAAATTTATCTAATCTGATCTTGGTTACCTTGCGTGCTTGCGCTCTTTTTGTTTTCCTTGCAAGTTTTTTGTTTTTCATTTGTGGATTCTGCTCCTTGGTTTCTTGTTTCCTCATGTGTAGAAACTAGTCCCGTGAAAGGATGAGTCTACGAGCTCCTTTGCCACGGTATGTGCAACCTCGAGGGCCTTGCATAACATTGGATGAAGATTGCAAGGATTATGACTTTGATCCTTCGTACTACTCCATTGTTTCCACGTTTTCAAGTTGTGATGATCCAAGAGAGTTCTTAGACACGTACGAGGAAGGTGTGTCGAGGATACCTCGTGAGAATGTGGTGGAGGGGGTTATTTTATCACATGAGCAACTTTGTATAGAGGATTTATGGGAGCCTTGAGAGGGAGCGCTCGAGGATGGCTCAGAATCCCGCCGGAAAGATCATTGCACACTTGGGGTGAAATAACCAACAAGTTTCTGGAACATTGGGATTGGGACTCACCTCCCGTGTCAAGGACATGGACGTCTCGCTTCAGTAGTCGGCCACCAGAAATCGACATTGTCAATGTAGCGGAATGTGTTGACGAATCTATTGATGAAGTCTCTTCAGTGCTTAGCTTGGATTCCACGTCCTTAATTGAGGATGTCGAGGTTGGTGTTCAAGTGGAAGTCGTGGAGGAGGTATGACTGAATCCATTGCTTCACTTGAGTCAGAAAGTGATGACTTGAGTTGTGTTGAGGTCGAGGAGCCAATCTCTGAAGATTTTGGTGTCTTTGAATCGATTGCTTCATACACTCTTGATCTTGACTCCAACGTTCTGGTCCATGCACCCACCTATGAGTTTCAAAGGAGTTTTGATCCACTTTTCTCTTTTTATTTCCATTTGATTTGTAAAAACCCAGGATTTGTTTTTTAAAAAAGGAAAATATTATTTCTGGGCGGGTACAGGTATATAAACATAGAATTGGATTAATTTTTCATGGAGGTGGTTCTGTCCTAGTGGATTTGTAAGTGGCTATATTTGTTGAGGTTGAGTTTTGATCCACTTTTCTCTTTTTATTTTCCATTTGATTTGTAAAAACCCAGGATTTGTTTTTTAAAAAGGAAAATATTATTTCTGGGCGGGTATAGGTATATAAACATAGAATTGGATTAATTTTTCATGACGGTGGTTCTGTCCTAGTGGATTTGTATGTAGCTATATTTGTTGAGGTTGTGTGTTTGAATATCACCGAGAACTTTTGGGTGTTATTTTTATTTTCTTTCTTTTCCCCGTAGATTTCGGTCTCCTTTTTCTCTCCAGCCTCCCGTTAGCTTAGTATATAAGCATATTAGGTTTTAGTTTTTTCTTTACATCTGCCGTCTTAGCCAAAAGGTGGGTAAGTTCTCACCTTCTCTTTCGTTTTCGTCTTTTTCTTGTTTTATATCTTGCTTTCCGCCTTCGATTGTTTTACTACGGTATACTTTAATCTTGGAATGTTAAACCGAGATGTTAAGGGGTGGTTTTGGACTGAGCTTGACCTGTTAGGGTGTTGCGTTGGGAGGGATGTGTGTTGAAACATGAGATTTAAAACCGGTTAAAGAAACTTGCATGAATCGCATTTATCGATCTCTAATATTGAGCGTTTCTGGACTATTTTGGATTCGTATGGACGGAGGGGGTTGTTTAGTTGTGATTTGTGAACTCTGGGATGGATCTAGGGTGTCTGAGATCCGGCGTGGATTGCTGTAGAAACTCTGCTTTACGCGCAGGCACTGATTTGAGATTCCAGAAAACTTAAGGGACTTGTGTTTGTAAACTTTGTGGTTGGCCAGGGGGTTCGATTGTAACAGTTATATAAATTATCGGATTAATATGTTTATACGAAGCTCTGTAGATGGGTTGGAAAGTCTCACGGGAATTAATAGTTAGGTTCTAGGTTCTAATCTTCCAAAGCGCCACTTTCAAATTCTTTTTCTTATTTTTTTTAGTTTCATCCTTTTTACTTAGATTTTGTTAGTGATTCTTTATTACTTTTGTTAGGTGCTTTAGATCGTGTCATCGAGAGTTAGAGCTTCCGCTAGCCCCGTAGAACTTCTTGGTTGCTCTTCGAGGTAAGGGGGATTCTTGACACTTTTGCTTATGTTTTGCAAATGATTAAATATTATGATATTTTACAAATTGTTGAAATTATGAAACTGCGGATATTATATCAATGTATGGGACTTGATATAATTATCTTTTTTCACTGAGGATCAAGTATGTGAATTCCCAAATTGCATTTTCGTTGTGTGTGAAAATAATTGATTTGTGAAAGCATGGTTAAGTGTATGTTTCCGCTCATCGGTATGCCTATGAAGTGTGTGTCCCTTTCGAGGGGATTGTCGTGCTTTGGAGTACTCCCAGTGTTCTGTTTTGTGTATTGTTATGTGTGAAAGCCACCACTGTATGTATGGCCATAGTGTGTATGTCTGATTCGAGCTAATTGTTCCGTACTTTATACCATGCTAAAGATTTTTTATGAGTGTGAAATAAATATTTTTGTAACATGTGCTTGATCCGGTAAAAGTGCCATGAACTCACCCTTACACATTTTTTCCCTAGAGAAGCAGGTTCGCAAGGTCATTTAAGGAAGGTCGATTCGAAGTTAGAGTTTTGCTTCCGTAGGAGATTCCCTTTCGTCAAGACTTTGTTTTAACAGTTCCGTTTGAGTTTTAGATTTGTAGTTTGTTTGAGGCATTGTACATTGGGATTAGATTGCTCTGATATTAACTCTTGGACACAGATCTTTTTAAAAGTTTACATTTTGTTATGTCATGTTATGTTATTTTTTAGAATTTGTGTTAGCGTAAGACCATCTTACGATACACGGTCGGTCGCGTCTTTTGAAAATCGTTAAAAATCGTATTTTGGTTTTGGGGCGTGACAAAAGTGGTATCAGAGCCAGGTTTCAATCTGTTAGTAGTGTCTTCTTAATTATTTTTGAAGTCTAGTGCAGGTTAGGATTCGAAGTCTCTTGTTGGTTTAGTTCTTGTCTGAGAGTTTCCATCTGTGTATAGTACCTTTAAGATCTGTTATGTTCTTATTCCATTAAGTGAACCTTTTCAGCAGTGCGAAAATGTATGGGCGTAAAAAGAAAGGCAGAGGTGGAGGCAACACAGGCCCAAGTGGTAGTGCGATAGAGTTGAACAGGAGGAAGAGGAAACGACTCGAAGGTCTCCATCACCACCTCCGCGACAGGATGATGCTGCTAGGGCACTGAATGCGGTGGCAACCTTGTTGGAGTAGCAACAACAATTGTTGGTACCGAGACAGTCCTCAGTTTATTGCTTTGAGAGGTTCCAGAAGACTCATTATCCAGATTTTGAAGGTGGTTCGGATCCACTTATGGCCGAAAAATGGATCACCGGAATTGAGGAGAGGTTTCGAGCATTGGAGTTTCCAGAGGAAGTTTGGTTGAGGGTCACTGTCCCTCATTTGAATGGGAATGCTAAGTTCTGGTGGGATGCAACGAAGATTACTCAGGAGAGTGCAGTCAACCCGATGACTTGGAGACGCTTCAAGGAGCTTTTTCTTCAGTAGTACTTTCCCGAGTCCACTAAGTTAGAGCTACAACTTAAGTTTCTTAAGTTGGAACATGGTAATATGAGTGTGTTGGATTTGGTGGATAAGTTCATGAATTGGGACGTTCTCCCCAGCTTACCTGGCGTCCGAAAGCAGCAAAGTCACTTTGTTCTGCAATTGCTTGAGGGAGGATATTCGTATGAGTGTGGTTCCTCATATGGATAAGTTTTTGGTTGATGTTGTGGAGAGGGAAAAGGTTGTATAGAGGGCATTGCCAAAGAATATGCAACCAAAGAAGGATCTTAAGAGGCAAAGGGAGTTTCAATATTATGATTACTCAAGGAGCAATAAGGGTGCAGGGAGTGATGAAAATCGACAAATTGTAAGCTTTTGTGATGTTTGCCAAAGAAGACACCCTGGTGAATGTCGTTGGAAGACAAATGGTTGTTTTGCGTGTGGTAGTAGCAACCACCGTGTAAGGGATTGTCCGAATGATGAATGAGCAAAGGCACCGGTCAACGCAGGTATAGTTGTTGGAGACAAAAGGGGCAATGGAAGGGTGTTCGCTTGAACCGGAAGTGAAAATCCTACCAACACAGACTCAAATGAAGGTGTGTAATTTGAAATACCTACAAGTTTCGAGGACGAAACTTTATTTAAGGGGGAAGGATGTAAAAACCCAGGATTGTTTTTTTTTAAAAAGGAAAATATTATTTCTGGGAGGGTACAGGTATATAAACATAGAATTGGATTAATGTTTCATGAAGGTGGTTCTGTCCTAGTGGATTTGTATGTGGCTATATTTGTTAAGGTTGTGTGTTCGAATATCACCGAGAACTTTTGGGTGTTATTTTTATTTCTTTCTTTTCCCCGTAGATTTCGGTCTCCTTTTTTCTTTCCAGCCTCCCGTTAGCTTAGTATATAAGCATATTAGGTTTTAGTTTTTTCTTTACATCTGCCGTCTTAGCCAAAAGGTGGGTAAGTTCTCACCTTCTCTTTCGTTTTCGTCTTTTTCTTGTTTTATATCTGCTTTCCGCCTTCGATTGTTTTACTACGGTATACTTTAATCTTGGAATGTTAAACCGAGCTGTTAAGGGGTGGTTTTGGACTGAGGTTGACCTGTTAGGGTGTTGCGTTGGGAGGGATGTGTGTTGAAACATGAGATTTAAAACCGGTTAAAGAAACTTGCATGAATCGCATTTATCGATCTCTAATATTGAGCGTTTTTGGACTATTTGGATTCGTATGGACGGAGGGGGTTGTTTAGTTGTGATTTGTGAACTCTGGGATGGATCTAGGGTGTCTGAGATCCGGCGTGGATTGCTGTAGAAACTATGTTTTACGCGCAGGCACTGATTTGAGATTCCAGAAAACTTAAGGGACTTGTGTTTGTAAACTTTCTAGGTTCTAATCTTCCCAAGCGCCACTTTCAAATTCTTTTCTTATTTTTTTTTGTTCTCATCCTTTTTACTTAGATTTTGTTAGTGATTCTTTATTACTTTTGTTAGGTGCTTTAGATCGTGTCATCGAGAGTTAGAGCTTCCGCTAGCCCCGTAGAACTTCTTGGTTGCTCTTCGAGGTAAGGGGGATTCTTGACACTTTTGCTTATGTTTTGCAAATGATCAAATATTATGATATTTTACAAATTGTTGAAATTATGAAACTGTGGATATTATATCAATGTATGGGACTTGATATAATTATCTTTTTTCACTCAGGATCAAGTATGTGAATTCCCAAATTGCATTTTCGTTGTGTGTGAAAATAATTGATTTGTGAAAGCATGGTTAAGTGTATGTTTCCGCTCATCGGTATGCCTATGAAGTGTGTGACCCTTTCGAGGGGATTGTCGTGCTTTGGAGTACTCCCGGTGTTCTGTTTTGTGTATTGTTATGTGTGAAAGCCGGCACGGTGTGCCACGACTGTATGTATGGCCATAGTGTGTATGTCTGATTCGAGCTAAAGATTTTGTATGAGTGTGAAATAAATATTTTTGTAACATGTGTTTGATCTGGTAAAAGTTCCATGAACTCACCCTTACACATTTTTTCCCCAGAGAAGCAGGTTCGCAAGGTCATTTAAGGAAGGTCGATTCGAAGTTAGAGTTTTGCTTCCGTAGGAGTTTCCCTTTTCGTCAAGACTTTGTTTTAACAGTTCCGTTTGAGTTTTTAGATTTGTAGTTTGTTTGAGGCATTGTACATTTGGGATTAGATTGCTCTGATATTAACTCTTGGACACAGATCATTTTAAAAGTTTACATTTTGTCATGTCATGTTATGTTATTTTTGAGACTTCGTGTTGGCGTAAGACCATCTTACGATACACGGTCGGTCGCGTCTTTTGAAAATCGTTAAAAATCGTATTTTGATTTTGGGGCGTGACATGATTCCCTTAGTTATTTTTTAGATTTTGATTTTATTGATTTTGTTAATTTTAGTTTTCAGGGAATCATGGACTCGATTGAGCAGCTAAGGAGAGGAGCCAAGGATGGTTCCCAAGATGCAAGGAGTAGTGGAACAGATGCACGAGATTCGTTCCCATTTGATAATGGGTAACCTTAGTGGAATTACTTGCATGTAGTTTAGTTTTATCGCTTTCTTGCATTGCATGCTTATTTGTTTTGAGCATATCATTGTTTTTTATTTTTTGTTTAAGTATGTTTTTGGTGATAGGGAGGAAAAGGCATCTCCAGGAGTCTGGAGGTGCCGGGCGAACCGCCCGGCAGCAACAGATCACCTAGGGCTTGCTCGAAGACCCAGGCGAACCGCCCCCCACACGGGGCGGTTTGCCCGGGAAGTCCAGCAACCCAGGTGTCCGGATTTTCATCCGGATACACAATTTTCTCCCCATATGTTAAAATTGTTGATCTTTTTACCTCTCTTATCACCCGTTTTGGTTTCTCACGAGTTTCTTTGAGTAATACAGGTTATAGATACAAGTTTAGCTCTCACCTTAAATCCACTTTCGACGTTCGGGACGAGCGACGACGTTCAAGTTTGGGGGGGGGGGGGTTATCGCCGGGTATTTTTATAATTTATTTTGCTTATGATAATTCGTGAACACCTTTGTTTGCATTTGCACATTTACCGCTTTCTTAGGATTTAGTTGCTTTCATTGCATTCATTCTAGTATAATTTTGCATGTTTTGTGTGGAGTTTATTGCCAAATTGTTTGAACTTTTTATTGTATAGATTAACTAGTTATGACCTTTGACCATGCATTGCATCTCTATGGAATTGTTTGAGGTTTTTCTAGCTTGGCTTGCCACATTTGTATATGCACTTAGTTAAGCTTGGTAGTCTCGACATCACTAAGTGGTGTTTTCTCTACTGCGGTTCACGAAGGCCTTATTATAAAATGTTGCATGTTAGAGTCTTGTGGTTGTATTCCGTGTAATTATGTACCTAAGAGGCGACAAGTTTTCACCTTGCTTATTGAGATTGCTAAATGCCTAGGAAGGAGGTAGAGTGAGGTTTGTGATCCTTTGTTTGAAACCTATTCTAACGAATAGGTTTGGGGAGGGGGTTACTATCATTATGACTTGTCTTTCGTATTGTTGAGTCATGTTGAGTTTATCTTTATTTTTTTCTTTTGAGTTTGTGCTCCAACCTATTCTTTCGAATAGGTTTGGGTAGGTCGTTGTAGTGTCATTGTTATTTAATTTCATTGTACTTTCATTATGCTACTGCTGGCTATATAAAAAAAAAAAAGAGAAAAAAGAAAAAAAAAGAGAGAAATTCCAGAATCTGGAAAAAGAAAAAACAGGAAAAAAAGAATAAGACCCAAAAAAGCAAAAGAAGGGTCCAAGCAAGCCAAAAGCAGTTCTAGCAAAGTGTTGCATTATTTTTCAGCTTTTGTAATAGTTCGTAATGGAGTTGTAAATTCTTCCTTGCATTCTCGTGTCGCCTAGTCCAAGGCTTGTTCTAGACCACCCTCGTCCTTCCATTCAGGAAGTGGTGAAGAGTTTTTCTTTATGAGTCAGGTAGAATAGGGGAGTGTTGTCTTTTAGGGAACCCTCCTTCGTTTGATGAGAGTCAGTATTGGTTCGACCTCTCTTGAGGGAAAGTGTCACTTGGTGAACAGTAGTAAACTCTCAGTTTCGTAGGCACGGGGCAACCATTTGTATTTTGACATGCATCATTATGTCTTGATTGACTAGGTCCAGGTAGAGAATGTTACGAGAGACTCTCTTATTTAACAAAGTGCATATGTGAATGTGTATAGGTTCAATCGATACATTCTTCAACCTACTTCAATGTTATGATTTTTATGGTCTTTGTTCATAAGTATTTGGTAGATACAATCGATTATTTCTTCTTGTTTGGCATGAGACTCCTCTTTGTGTTGCATGTAGGTTGCATAGAGTCTAGCTAGTTGCTTGAGGACAAGCAAATGTTCCGTTTGGGGAGTTTGATGACAGTGTTTTTTACACTATCATTCGAGTCTTTTTTCGCCAATTTAGCTATCCTCTTGCATGTATTTTAGTGCATTTTGTTAGAATAGTGTCACGTTTCCATTTCTTTTGTTATTTTCAGGTTTTAGGTGAAAATCACACTTTTGGATGTAAATCATGGCGAAACATTGAAGTTTTGGTGTAACAAGATCACCCGTGGTGTGTCAAGGAGTACCGGGACGTGTTTCAAGGCAAAAGACCAAGTTTCGGAGCTCAAAGTTGTTCCCAAGGCCAAGGAGAACATGAAAGATTCGAGATATCTTGTATGAGGTGGAAACGGTAGTTCATTCGGAGTTCGGGTGAAGATTTTGGAGACTTTGAAGTGAAATCTCGAAGTTCCATTTGCATAGTCTCTGTATTTTGGGCACCAGTCTTTCATACGACATTGGATTGAGATGAGATTACAACCTGCGTGTAGCTAACTCGAAGTGCTATCCAACGGTGGGTATTACATGCCAATCCGAGTACGGACGCGGCCGGAATCTTTGTTCGAACTGATGACAAACTTGCTGCCCGTGTCAGGCGGACCGCCGTGTACGGGGCGGTCCGCCGGGGAGATTCCGACAGCTATATATAACTTTGTAAAAGCTGCGATGTTTCATCTCTTTCATCATATTTTTCCAGACATAAACCCTAGAGCTTGTTCTGGGTATATTTTCTCTTAGAACCTTTGTATCTTAGCGAATTTGGAGCTAGAAGAGAGATTTGGACACCATTTTATCTCACCTTGCTAGATCTTTGTGAGTTTTAGCCATTCACCGGAGATTGACAATCTTTGGTGGTAACCTTGTATCTCACAGTTCTGCTATTTATCGTTCAATTAAACATGTTTTCATTCATTACTGTTCGATTATGATTGTTTATTGTGTTATTGATATGAGTAGCTAAGCATCTAGTTGGTGATAGTATGTGAATTCGTAGCTAGGGTTCGTATTATGCATGATTGAGTTTCTGAGTCTTTTACTTGTTTAATTATCTTAATTTGATTCTTTGATCCGACTAATCCATATATCTTCGTAGAAAAAGTGTTGGAAACACTAGGACAATTCAAGATCATCGATTCGATTATATATAATTTGCAAGTACTGCTTGAGCTAAGACTGACAACCTTAGCCAAGTATTAGTATAGATAGGAAGCTTTCAAAATACACGTCTACAAATCTGTCTTTGGTGTTTGTAAATCGAATTACTTTTAAGGCAGTACGAGTTGCACTTTCATGCATAATTAGAAATTGATGCTTAGAACGAGCATACTATCACTAGCTTTCTCCATATATTGTTATGTTAAGTTAGAGATAAATTTGTTTTCTGAAATTATATATAGTTATTTAGTTAAGCTAGTTTAGTCCCTAGAGATCGACACTCGAGGTCATCTTACCTCGACTACGTGTTTTGTGTAGTTGTGAGTTGCCCTTTGGCTTAAACAAATTTATTTGATTGTTCGAGTCTGAAAATCTCGTTCATCAATACGACAGCTCAACCACGCCATCTACGTAGCCGTAGTAGTCCAGTGTTCTGTTTTGTGTTCACCTTGAATCACCACACCGCTATTCTCATTGTTCGGCGAGCCTCATGATCCTTTGTATGGAAACGAACTTCATTCACGATGCAACCATTATAATATTCCGTCGTGAGATACGGTCCATTAGCAAGTGCCCACAATCCATATGTGGCTTCAACATCTTCTTAACGTGCAAACCATTCATCTACATAAATTCTACAACCATTAATACGATTAACAAATTCACAGTAATCATTATACGCCTATACTGTTAACATTGCAAATAAAGACCACATATGTACTTACATGATTCTTAAACCATGTATGGAATTGCTTCATTTCAGCATCAGTAGCAGCTAATGCGCTGGCTTCTTCGGTTCTAATGCCTCGGGACTCTGCTACGCACATCCTTGCAAGCCATATTCGAATTAGGCAGAATAATTAGTACGTTAAATTAATATCAAAAAAGAATATAGTATGGAGAATAAAGTAGTGATCGGAGATTAATAACTTACTTTATGTACTTCTCTACTTCGTCACAGTTCCGTAAAATAAAGTTATGCGCTTCGTTTATACCGTAATCCCCGAGAAGGATTGATTTCTTTACTGAACTACGTCTAATCTTTCCAAAGGGCGCACTCTCTCTGTAAAAATTGAAATATCCTCTTTCAGACTTTGAACACCATCATAATTCCTACTCCGTTGGTTAAATTTAGTAGTAATCTCAGTAAGATACATCGATATAAATATCAGAAGCTCTTTTACAATGTATGATTCAACAATTAAAGCTTCTGGATGCGCTCTATTACAAACAAACGTTTTAGAGCTCCCATCATCCTTCAGACAGCAAATACAGTGCTATCGATCAACAATTTAGGCACGAACATATACAATAAATCAATATATATGTATATGATTGGTTGAGAGGTAACTACTGATATATATATATATATATAGATATATATATATATATAATATATATTATATATATATAATATATATATATATATATATATATATATATATATTATATATAATATATATATATATATATATATGTATATATACATATATATATACATATATATATATATATATAGATATATATATATAATATATATATATATATATATAATATATATTATATATATGATGGTTGAGAGGTATACTGATATATATATATATATATGTACATATATATATCTATATACATATATATATATATATATATATATATATATATATATATATATATATATATATATATATATATATATATATATATATATATGTTAGGAAACTTGTAATTTTGATGAGCAATTAACCATGCTAGTTAAGATGGTTTTTAAGGAAATTAAGGAAAGTCCAGTAACTAGTACTCTTAAGGTCCATAGGAATTTAGAATTTTAAGGACATTGTAAAAGAGGAACGTTTGCTGAAGACTTAGATTAGGTGTTAGTTAAGATGGTTTTTACCGCTTACGATGTATTTTATTTTATGAAAAGAAAATAACTTATTGAAGCTTTAGCTTATGATGTATCTTATTTTCTGAAAAGAAAATAACCTATTGAAGCATTTGCTGACGATGTACTTTGTTTTTACAAACAAACTATTGAAGCATTTAGAAACCGCTCAGAATCTTGAAGATTTTTGAAGATCTGAAGACTTGAAGAATTCGAAGATCTGAAGACTAGAAGATTGTTGAAAACTGGTATCTACAAAGGCACGTGTTGCTCAGAAAGTGGAAAGTTCAGCAACAGCATTGCATAAGTGAAAATCTGAAAGACAGAGTAGGTTGTGCTTGCTGAAACTGAGACTAACCACTTGCTGATGGAACATATGTGACCTCTTGCTGCAAGTACTTGAATTTGCGCTCCAATGTTACTGTTCGAATTCTATTCAAATATGCATTAAATGCGAAGCTTACACGCAAAGGACATGAAGACTAGAAAACAAATAAGGACGCTGCTGAAGTACAAAAGCAAGATAGTGACATCTTAAGGATCAAAAGCCTTGGAATTTAAAATTCAAACGGCTCCTTACTTGCACTATAAATAGAGGTCATCCGGCAAAGAGTTGAAGTGTGTCAACAACGTGATCAAACTCTCACTTGTGCTTAAACTCACATACCTTCAAACTCGTTATACTGCCATTGATCCGTTCCAAGACTTAAAGCTTGAAAAAGCTACTTGTGAAGAAGTAGAACAAACTCGGCTAAGAAATTAGTTAAGTGTTCTTTCTTTCGAACAAGAACAAGTCTTGACACCAGAAACAATCAAACTTGTCTACTGCAAAGTATTCAAAGTTGTGTTTCTTAGATTACTTGTTGTAACTGAATAAGTTATAATTAAGTTATCTCACCCCAAAACTCTCTAACTGAAAATACACCCTTTCAGGCGTGATATTCAGGGGGAACTTAATCGAGCATAGTTTTGCTGATTAAAAGTACCATGTTTGGTGGAGAACAAGGTTACGTTCTCTAGATTAGGTTGGAGACAAAGCAAGTGTGCTTTGGTTTCTGTTGAATCGCTCTAGATAGGAGATTGTAAGGAACCTCAATCATATCTTAGTGGATTTAGTCCTAGAAAGGACAAAGTGGATAAGTTGAGAGATTACGCCACTCTCAGATACCACTATAAAAGTGTTTGTGTGATTTACTTACTGTACTTAGTTTTCAGCAAATCATATCTGTCTGTACACAGTCACTCACATCACTTGCTGAAACCTTTACTTACTGAAAAAGCACTTATTGTATCAAAGACTTCCGCTCTCTGATTTAAGTATCAGCAAACCAACTACTGAAAAGTAACTTACGCTTTCTGAGAAAGTTAAGTACCAGCAAACTCATTACTAAAAGTAATAAGCACTTGCTGAGAAAGTTTGAAAAGACTATTCACCCCCCCCCCCTAGTCTTTTCTTGTTGTTTAAAGGGACCAACAAGTGGTATCAGAGCTGGAGGTTCTTTAACCTTCAGCACTGAACCTAGATCCCCTTAGGTGCTTTCCGTAAATCACTCTCACTTGATCAGTTTGGTAGTGCTTTGCTGACAGGATGTCTTTAGGAGATGCTCCCTTGCTGAAGCTGGAAAATTTGAGAAATGGCGAAACAACATGATGCTACATCTTGAGGCCATTAGTGATGAGATGGTCACTGTCATTAATGATGGACCTATCAAGATCACTAAGGTTGAAAAAGTTTCCTCACAAAACCACTGAAGCTGGAAAGCAAACTATCTTAGGCGACCCGTTGACGCCGTCGTGCCAAAACCAAGAGAGGAATGGACTTCTGACGAAGCAAGAGATTCCGTCTTGATGGCCAAGCAAGAAATATCATCATTCGATCAACTCCGGATACCATACAGTGCAAACTGTGGGGTGCTAAGACTGCAAAGGAAGCTTGGAAAATGGTTCAAGATCTTTGTGCTGGATCTGACAAGACCAAGGAAAACAAACTTGAAGTACTTAAATTAAAGTTTCAAAACTTTAAGCAAGGTACAAACGAGTCACTGGAAGACTTGGATTTCAGATTCACAACTCTTGTTAGTGAAATGGCAGCCTTGGGTGTTGGAAACCTTTACTCAGATTCTGAGAAAGTGAAAACTATCATCAGAAGTCTGAATCAAGAATGGATCCACACTCAGAATTTCTATTATAATCAAGGAATGCCAGACATTACACCAACAGAGTTGTTCTCTCATCTTGCTACTGTCAACTATGAGACAAAGCAAAGAGAAAATGTGTTTGCTGAAAAATCGCAAAACATTGCTCTTGCTGCAAAGCCGTCATCTTCTGAAAAGAAGAATGAAAAAGACCTACTGATGAAAACTCTTTGGTTGTTAAAAACATGAAGAAATTCATCAGCAAGGAACTTGAAAGGCGAAAAGCAAAAGAGAAGCTGAAAAAGCATCTTGGTAACAACTACCATAAGTACAAGAATGAGACTAGCTCGCTGAACAAGCAAGCTCAGCAAGCTACTTCATCAGAAGAACCAGCAGTTGGAAATGATCTATGTTTTTACTGCAAAAAGCCTGGACACTTCAAAGCTAATTGCCCTTGCTGAAAGGCAAATCTGCTGAAAAGAAGAAGAAGTTCAAAAGAGCTTTTATTGCTGAAGAAAAGAAGAAGCTTCAAGCAAAAATCGATGCATTGTGTATTGATACTAGCTCCGAAGACAGTGAGGATGAAAGTTCAGACACCGACGATGAAGAAGCCACTCTAGACGTGGAGATTGGCAAAGAAGTTTGTGGAATAGCTATGGAAGCTTATCCAGATGTGTCAAACTACGAATTCTGCCTCATGGCCGGTCAGGTAAACAACCCTACCTCTGACTCAGACTCAGAAAGTGAAGACGAGATTGACCTTGACAAGATTCAAGGAGAAATCGAAAGATTTGAGAAAACTCTGAGCAGACAGCAAGAGAAACTACAAATTGCTGAAACTCTGACCAAGCAGACTACTGAAAAGTACGTCTTGCTGAAGGAAGAGACAGAAGAAAAGGATGCTGAAATAAGGCGTCTTAAGAAGTTGATTGCTGAAGCTACAGAGAGAATTCTCAAATGGCATTAGAATTGGAAGAATATCAGTCCTCAATTCTAAAGTTACTTGCTGAAATCCAAGAGATGAAAAAGATGAAAATCAATTCAAATCTTATGTGGACGCAAGTAATACGCTGACTGAACTAAACTCTTATTTGAGATCCATCTCAGAAAGAAGGTTTAGGCGCAACGTATGAAGGTGATGACGTAGAAATCTTGAGAAAAGATAAATCACCTATCTCCTTTGTACGTGCTACTGATAGTGGTCTACCAGAAATCTATCAGTTTGGTCAATCTAAGTTGCTGAAACATGCAATCAAGTACCTATGACCATAAAGCCCGCTGTTGCTACTCAAAGTAACAAGACTTTAAAAGGAAAACAGGTTGCTGAGAAGCAAACTGGAAAGAAAAAGGATGTTGTGAAGCATCCCGCCAAACAAGTTGCTGAAAAGCAAGTTGTTAAGACTAAAGGCAAGATTACTAAAAGTAATCAGAAGTCCTTTGCTGACAAACCTGAATCAAGTAAGGTTGCTGACGCTAAAGCTCAGCATTCTCCGAAAAGTGGACTCGGTTTCAAAACCAAGCAAAGTCAACTTTTCATGAGTATAAGCAAAGTCAGCAAAGATACTTCAAAGAGATGAAGAAAATCAAGCCTAAGAGTTCTGAAAAGACTCTTAATGCTAGGGCTAGAAGGAACCTTGCTAGAAAAGAACTTACTGAAAAGTATGTTCAGCAAAAAGGTCAACCGAGCAAGACACCACATCAGAAAGTGGATTTGACCAGCACGAGTCAAAAGTCTTTCAGCTCAAAACCTCCTAGTTCCTCAGCAAGTAGAAAACAAGTCAAAGTTGAAAAACTTAAGACTTGGGTTTCCACTGGACGCATTCTTGAACATGTTAATGGACATCCATTATTGGATAATTAACTTGTTTGCTCTTGATTGTGCAGACTTCAGCCACGGAGACAAACGATGCAATCTGGCACTTTGATAGTGGTTGTGGAAAGCACATGACGGGCAACAAGAATAACCTTATAAACTATAGACGGTGGTCTAAAGGTCCAACAATAAGGTTTGCTGGTGGAGGCTCCGGTTCTACAAAAGGCTATGGTGATGTGAAGTTAGGATGCATAACCATTACTGGAGTTCTTTATGTCAAAAATCTTAAGTTTAACCTTTTCAGCATGAGTCAGTTTGCTGACAAAGGATACTTCATCAAAATTAAAAGTGATGAATGTAAACTTATAGATTTCGAGACTAAAAAGGTAATAATGATTGCAAGAAGATCAGGAGGCTTGTACACCGTTGATTGGTCTTCAGCAATTGTTGAAAAATGCCTTGTCTCAGATCATGATTGCCTTGCTGAAAAAGCATGGTTATGGCATAAACGAACAAGTCATCTAAACTTCAAGACGCTGAATAAGCTGTCTAAAAAGGCACTTGTAGTTGGATTACCTAGGTTACTTTTAAGAAGGATGGTGTTTGCAATGCATGTCAGCAAGGAAAGCAAACCAAATCTTCTTTCAAGAACAAGGCAGTACCGTCAACTACAAAACCTTTACAACTCTTGCACATGGACTTGTTTGAATCTTCTTCAACAAGCTATGCTGGTAAGAAGTATGGTCTAGTCGTGGTAGATGACTATTCAAGATTCACTTGGGTAGTATTCATCAAGCACAAATCTGAAACCAAGACTGAAATACCTAACTTGCTGAATAAGCTTGAAGTCATGAAAAATGACAAGGTAAAAGTCATAAGGACAGACCATGGTACTGAGTTTGTAAACCAGTACATAACTGAATATTGTACCTCAAAAGGTATACAACATCAGTTATCCTCAGTAAGAACACCACAGCAAACGGTGTTGCTGAACGGAAGAATCGTACCCTGAAAGAAGCCGCAAGAACAATGCTTGCTGACACGAAATAAGTGAGGCTTATTGGTTGAAGCGATTAATACGCCTGTTATACTCAAAACAGATGTTTGATTACTAAGGAATACAACAAAACTCCTTATGAATTGTTTGTTGGAAGACCTCCTAACATCACTCATCTAAGAGTATTTGGTTGCAAGTGTTTCGTTCTTAACAATGGTAGAGAATACCTAAGAACATTTCAACCAAAGGCAGACGAAGCGATATTTCTCGGCTACTCCTTGCATAGTAAAGCTTATAGAGTTTACAACAAAAGGCACAAAAGATTGAAGAATCAGTGCATGTTGTATTCTACGAAAAGTCACAAGGTGTGCCTGCTGAAGAAGAAATATCAGAATGTATGAAAAAGCTAATCATACATGAGCAAAGAACTGAATCTGATGCTAGGCAAATCAAGTCAATTGAACTAAATGATGATTCTGACAATGACTCTCCTCCCCTAGTCATGACAAGATAAATATAGTTCACGACAAAGAATTTCCAGCAAAGACGCGGTTGCTCCGGAAGTTGCTGAAATTACGCAATCTCCAGTGCCTGCTGATGAACTACCTCAATCAAGCAATGCTGAACAAGCAGTTGCTGATGAACAAATCTCAGCAGAGACACAAATTCCCAGTAGTACTGAACAAGTACATACTGAAGAGTCACATGCTGATGAGCAAACATATCCTGATCCAACACAGGAAAACCTGTTAATAAATGGATTAGAGATCATCCCTCTACGGATATGATTGGCGATATTAATAAACGCCAAGTGACTAGATCCAAAGCTACTCAGGACTTGCTGAAGAAGCAATTGTCGTAGAGAAGTAGAATCATTGTTCTCTTGCTTTGTTTCAGAAATTGAACCTAAAACCATAGAAGAAGCTTTAAAGCATTCTGAATGGATAAAGGCAATGCAAGAAGAACTGGATCAATTTGAAAGAAACAAAGTCTGGAAACTTGTGCCACTTGCTGAAGAAAGAAAGCTATTGGTACAAAGTGGGTGTTCAGAAACAAGCTGAGCGAGTCTGGTGAAGTAACAAGAAATAAAGCACGTTTAGTTGCTCAAGGTTACTGTCAGACTGAAGGATTGGACTATGATGAGTCTTATGCACCAGTTGCAAGATTGGATGCAATTAGGCTTTTCTTGGCCTTTGCTGCTCACAATGACCATTGTTTACCAAATGGATGTTAAAAGTGCATTCTTAAATGGTGAACTTGCTGAAGAAGTCTACCTAGAACAACCCCCTGGCTTTGAACTCCCTCAGAAATCAAGATGGTATACAAGCTTCAGAAAGCTGTATATGGTCTAAAGCAAGCACCAAGAGCATGGTATGATACCTTGGCTAAGTTCTTGCTGGAAAATGGTTTCAAGAAAGGTGAAGTTGACAAACCTTATTTACCATGAACCATGATGGGTAAATTACTTTAGTTCAAATTTATGTGGATGACATAATTTTTGGATCTAAGGACAAGCAACTTTGTGATGATTTTGCCAAACTCATGACAAATAAGTTTGAAATGAGTATGATGGGAAAATTGAATTATTTCCTAGGATTGCAAGTCAAGCAACTCAACGATGGAATATTCATAAATCAAGCAAAGTATGCGAAAGAATGCTCTATAAAGTTTAGGATCAAAGAGGATGAGAAACCTGAAAAGATCCCTATGAGTGTTGGTACAAAATTGGGCTATACTAAAGAGGACAAAAGTGTTGAAGAACAAAAGTATAGGAAGCTCATTGTTCCTTGTTGTATCTAACAGCAAGTAGACCTGACATTCAGTATGCTGTTTGTGTGTGTGTGCAAGATTCCATAAGAGATCCAAGAGAATCACACTACAAAAAGGCAATCAAATACTGAAATATGTTAAAGGTACAGTCAATGTTGATCTAGGGTATAATAAAGATTCTGGACTTGAATTGGTTGGGTATTCTGATGCTGGATCATGGAGGATCAAACTCTTGATAGAAAAAGTACCTCTGGAACTTGTCAGTTTTGGGTACTAGCTTCTAGATAAGACATGGTTCAGCAAGAAGCAAACTTGTGTTGACACCAATTCATTACTGAATCAGATTAAATTGCAGCTGGTTGTTGCCCAAGCTAAAATCCTTGGATTCAAACAATTAAGAGATTATGGTATTTCTGCAAGAAAAAACCAACTATTTGTGATAATACCAAGTGCTATTGCAACCACGAAAAATCCTAAGTTTCCCTCAGGAAATAAAGCACATTGATATTAGACATCATTTCACTAG
>CM051455.1:89502145-89619196 GCA_028274465.1 Plantago ovata | reverse complement strand
TCATGATTAGATCAGTTGGAAGCTGGATAACGGGTAAGTTATTTACATGGAGCATGTTAAATAATCATTCAATCAACGATCCATGTAGGAAAATTTTCGAACTCCGCTGCATTTACCTTAGAGGTAATTTCCTACAATTACTAACAGTGGTATCAGAGCTAGGCTGATTGAATGTATTGTTGACATGTTATTTTATGATTATTGTGAATTTATTTGAAGAATTATAATTTATTTTCAATTAGATTGAGTCTCTCAAAATTATGAACTGGGTTCGTTAATTATTTATGTGTCCAGATTTTATGTATTAGATGTCTCCATGTATATGTTTACTCATGTTTGGCAGCATATATGTATGTACGAATACAAGGCAGCATGCCTCAATTACATCAATTATACAAAACTGGGTTTACTTTTGACTGGGGGCAATTAAATCAAAGGCAGAAGGCATAATGGTTTGGAGTCTTCTCGTTACCGTGAATCCGTAATTGACGTCGATCCAAAATCGGATTTCATGAACTGGGTTTGAGCCCGGTCGCCTTCCTCTGTTTCTCTCTGGATCCGACTTTGTCGGACCCTTTTCGCCCGCCATTAATGGCGACTTAAGCTTTCGTAAGCTTCAGCATTAAATTGATTGCGAGGTACGAATGGGGAGACGAAGCCATCATCACCGGAACGTGGAATGAGACGCGACTGGAGTCGCGATTTGGGCTGATCGATTCGATCGATCAAATCAATCAAACATTTAGAAACATAAAGAAAAACTAGGATTGGTGGCTTCACGCGGTTGTATCTAAAACCGATAGAATGCTATCTTGAAAGTCTTTTTTTCAATCAACCAGAATCAAACATCGGAGGAATTCTCTATGGGGCAAGCCTAGTCCCAGACTTGAGAAAGGACGAAAAAAATAAAATTTGGGGATTTTAATTTTTGATGCTTTTGACCTGATCTGGTGATGATAATAATGAAGGATTGCATATTGATTCATGTTTGGAACATTTTGATTACTGGGAAATCAGATTCGAAATGAAGCCACCATTGTTGGACATGGGTGCAAGCTTTTGGAAAAAACAGGGACCCAATTGCAAGTTTTCAAAAGATCAGGGTCTGAATTGAATGTTATAAAAGTATTACGGTCGGTTTGAAAGGATGTAGAAGATCAGGGACCTCTGTTACAATTCTACAGATTTTTCTGCCTTATTGTGGCTGAGGCCCCTGTACTATTGAGACTACTAATTTCAGTCCCCGATTATTTAAAACTTCAATTCAGTCAAATTAAATTAGATTTTGTACTTCTGGAAATTATGCATTAGCCCTTTAATACTTGGTATGTTCAATTTAACCCTGATAAGTTTTAGAAACTTCGCATAGTCCTCTGGAAATTTAAATTGGACACCTAGAGTTTTAGAAACTTAATATTTAATTTATAAATAGTTTATAAATTACATTTGTGTCCTAATATTACTTTTGGAGGCTTATATTAATGTTTGGTAGCATATTTGATGATTATAATATTTAGTCACTTGATGATTAGTTTATAAATAGTTTATAAACTATGTTTAGATATTACTATAGTCTTTAGAAGATTACATTGATGTAGAAACTTGTTCTAAATATTTATAAATTCGTGGAAAATTCATAAATTAGATTTATGACTCATAAATTATTATAATTGGATTTGTAATTTATTTAATTTCTTGGAAATTAGTAGATGCTTTATATTTGAAATAAAACATTTATAAATTACTTTAGAAGTATAAAGATGAGACAAATTATAATTTCTTGCAAACTTTAAACTCACAATTACTTGCTCATATGTTTGAATGTCTATATGATTTACTTTAAATCAGTATAGCACTTTATGTCCGCTATGTATGGGTAGGCGGCACACACTAGTTTCTGGACCGCATCTGTCATATGCATGGGTAGGCGGCACCCATTACTTCTTTGTCCGCATATTGTATGCATGAGTAGGCGACACTCATTATTTGTTTGCCCGCATATTGTATGTGTGGGTAGGCGGCGCCCAATATTTGAAAGTTATCTAAGATCTTGTTTAAGCGATTAAATACCCTGACATAAATGTTCCCCATCTAAAGTTTAAGTCTCGATTTGATCGCACGACGTCACCCATCATAATTGAATGATGAATGGAACCATCTAATCTCATGAGTAATATGCACCATAGTGCTTACTCTGTTTGCCGATGGAAAACCTCTTTCATAGGTCCATAGTTGGTACTGTGTGATGGTTGTGACTTACTTGGGCTATGTCGAGTCGCCATAGCGTCAGACATAGCCTATAGGACGTCGATCAAAGTAGCTTTGGTCAACCAAGAGTTGTATTGTACAATTGGTTTAGAAACCTACCTTATTTGGCTATTACAGTGATCAGCCATAGCAGGGGCTGTAGTTGTGCAGATTTGGATCTTGGCCATTAAGATTCATATTAGAAATAAATTCGTATTCTTCCAATGGGGTCGGTGAATATGATAAAATTAATGGAACTAAATAAGTCAAAAGGCCTTGATTATTTAGTCGCTGAATGAGGATATTGTGAATTGTTATTTAATTAGAGTTAAATTTAATGCACACTTATTTACATTATGTTTTATAAGGTTGTTGTAGAATGGCATTGATGAGTACGACTAGTTTGATTTATGGGTAATTTTCATACAGACCCCCTGTTAGTTTCATCAATTACGAATCTTCCCCTGCTAGTTCAACAATCACATATTTTTCCTCGTTAGTGAAAAACAATTACATCTAGCCCCACGACTTTGACTTTCGGCGAATTAAGGCCTGGAAATGACAAATTTGCCCTCATTTAAAATTCAGATTTCAGAAACACCCAAACACAATCAACTTTTCTTTATTGCACATTTGACTCCAAAATTTCTAATTTTACAAAATTAACCTACATAATTTTTTAAAATTTCAACATCATCCAAAATATTTTTGTAAACAACTCCCTACACATTTTATATCTCAATATCAACCCCATAATATTAAAATAAATAAATAAATAATAACAAGAATTCCAAAAAATAATTTCAATTTAAATAAAAAATAAAAAAAAAGAAAAAGAAGGAGATCGGAGCTCCGATCGGACCTCCGACCGGAGCTCCGATCGGACCTCCGACCGGAGCTGGAAGCTCTGGCCGGAGCTTTAAATAGCTCCGACCGGAGCTGGCAGCTCTGGTCGGAGCTTTAAATAGCTCCGGTCGCTCCGTCTGGAGCTATTTACAGCTCCGATTGGAGCTGTAATTAGCTCCAACCGGAGCTTCAACCCCAATCGGAGCTGTAAATAGCTCCAATCGAAGCTATTTAAATAGCTCCAATCGGAGCTGTAATTACATCTCCGATCGGAGCTGTAATTAGCTCCGACCGGAGCTTTTTACAGCTCCGACCGGAGCTATTTACAGCTCCGATTGGGGCTGTTTCAGCCCCAATCGAAGCTAGCTCCGATCGGAGCTGTATACAGCTCCGATTGGGGCTGAAAACAGCCCCGATCGAAGCTGATTTATAGCTCCGTCGGAGCTGCAAATAGCTCCGATCGGAGAGCTATTTACAGCTCCAACCGGCGCTGTAAATAGCTCCCCGATCGGAGCTATTTGCAGCTCCGGTCGACGGAGTTGTGGGGACAACTCCGGTACCGGAAAAATTCCGGTACCGGAGTTTAGAGATCAAAGAAGAAGATGATTAATGAAAAAAAAAAAGGAAAAAGGAAAAGAAAATATTGAGAAAACAAAGGAAAAGATAAATGAAAAAATAAAAATATTGGTAAGGGCATGTTTGGGGAGAGAATATTTATAAGTTGGTCAACATTTTTGGATAAAATGGGGCTAGATGTAATTGTTGAACTAGCAGGGGAAGAAATGTAATTAGGTGCAGCAGTGAGGGTAGTTTTTATAAATTTCCCTTGATTTATTTACCAATGACATTTTGACTGTACTGTTATTTCCGTTTGATATAATTGAGTTTGTCTTGGACAAGCACGTACCCAAGATTGTCTTGTGTTTGAATTTGAGTATTTCGAGTTGGACAAGAATACTTATATTAAATACAAGGACAACTAGGTAACGTATTCGACTTAGGCGTGTGTGGTACACAAGTAGCTTACACAACATGAGAATATGAAGACATTATAGAAGATACCTCTAAGAACATGTATGATGAACAATGACTTTGGTCAACCTCTATTATAGAGTTTGGCTAAATCAGTGGGAGTACAAGTTCTCATGATAGTCAATGCGTATTGTCTTTAAATGTTGAAGTTCGATTTCTTTTCACAAGCTCTCATATTATTTGGAATAAGAAAGTCATTGAGGATGTTGAAATTCTTAGAGAATATTGCTCAACATTTCTTCAATTAATTTGTTAGTAAGTCACTTCATGATTTGTATTAATTTCATAGTGAATATTAAATACAATAGAAGTGAGATTGACTAAAGCTGCTTACTACTCATAGTCTTTTGCAAGAACATCGTCCATGGATAATGGTGCTCATAGTGAGCAGTTCTATTAAACCAATCCGCAAGGAATGGAAAATAGAATAAATATACTAAGAGCTGCTCTAACTATATTTCCATTTATCTTAAAGATGACCTTGGAAGAAAGAGTAAATGTCTAACGAATAATACTCTATTGCAATTATAGTAATTCAATGAGAGTATGGGTAGTAAAGTTTAATTCCTTGAACTTAAAGCAACTATTGCTTAAAGATTCAAGCACATTATTGCGTATTGAAAGTTGGTTATGTCTATGAAGTAATTTTAGTATTGGATACTAATTACAAATGAAATTATTTGACTATTGATTTTATGTGTTAAGAATATTGTTTCTGTACTTGTTAAGACGATAATGGATTTATCTACTATTTAGTCACACTAATAGTATAGAGGTAGACGTCTTCAAGAACATGGATCAAAAGTTCTTAATCATAAGACATGACTTTCTCAACACACAATAAGAAGACCAAACATAACAAGCCAATTTCCCAAAATTATGTTATTTGTCAACTTGGTTGAACTTGCGAGATACGAATGACAAGTGTTAAGTAAGTTAGACTACTTGACACCATTTGTTTTGAAACATATGGATTGTAAGTATTATCTTATAATTAAATGGTATTCACTAGATCTTTTTGGAAAGGGATGAATACCAAATAACAATTTGAGATGACACACATTGCAAGGCATGTGTGAGCATTCAAATTGGGAAATGTTCTAATTCATCATGTGCTTTATATTTTCCTTAGTCTAACCACTTGCGCTTGAGAAGATGCAAGTTCATTGCCCTTGAGAAGTACAAAGTCACAATGCTGAATAGAATATAAACGTGTTATATGAAGTATTTTATTCTTTGATTGAGTCAATTGAATAGTACTTACAACATGGTTATTGATTGTTATAAAAGGCCATGGGTTCTAATAGAGTGGAATTAATTAAACCTTGTTAGACATGGTTAATCACCCATGATGGGTTCCATTGAAATGGAAATGCTATGTTCGACATAGATTAACCCATATACTTTGTTACACGTGCAATTGAAGCTCAATATGTATCCTAATTATATCCTTACTAAATCAGTCTTCGAGACACATAATAGTTATGTTGTAAGATTCTTTATTACATAGTTGAATATGGGGTTGTCCCATATATGTATTAAAGTTCTTCATGATTAATAGGATTTTAGAATGTATTAATTTGTGAAACTTTACCTCTATCATCATAAGAAAAAAAAATTAGATGTTGTTTCTTGGCATATGCTATTCTTGTAAGACTTGGAGTTTACAAGGAATAAATTAGATGGAAGAGTCACTTAACTATGACAAAGATTCAGAGGAAGAGTCAACAGTGCTTGAGGTTAGTGGGAGTAAGTTACTTGGTAATGCCCATAAGCTAATGAAAGCATTTGGGGAGTAATATTTTTATTAATAGGTTATTCCCACAAGTTGAAACAGTGCAGCTTAAAGGTTGCACATTCTTCGTAGCGAGGTTAGCATTTGAGTGTTACCTTGATCACTATAATTTATTGGGTGTCCCAATATTAGAGTGCCTCATAACATTCAGGATAACTAAACGAATTCGAACGCAAATGAACAAACTCCTAGGTTAAGTAAATTGTCGTGACAAATTGAATTTTATAGAATCCTTTAGAAGGATCACGATTATTTACTGTCATACTCGCAGGGATGAGTTTATAACCTATAGCTAACAAAATGATATTTGATATCGATTTTGAGAGGTGGCTTAAAGCCATAGGATCTTAAGAGATGGACTAGAGATTACTTAAGTTTAGAACTTAAGTAAGTTGATATTTTATTATTACATAGTAGTAGTTTCTTTCAGAAAAGTATTATATCAACAACGGTGTCTATGCCTACATAGTGTAGGATAATCAAAATTATATTCAGTCTGGGAGACATACTATATATTATCTATTGGTTGGATTATAGACCAGTCCTATAAGATTTTACTTGCATAAGCATCTAATAATTGCATGATATATTCGATAACAACCCTATACCACTTTCTGAGGAGAAACTTTATTGTAAAGTGTGTTTGACACAGTTATAGGCCTTAGTGTCGAATTCAAATCATGTATGGATATGCAAATCAAATAAGATAAGACCATTCTGGACTTATGCAAGTAAATTAGTTTAACTTATTTCAAAAGTAGATGAATCATCTGTACATCTTCAGAAGTGTTTGTGAGAAGCTCTTATCTATATGATTGTAATTGATTGACACCAACATCATATGAAATAGCTTCCACGTTAACAGTCAAAATATTGGTCATTCAAGACTTTCATTGTGAGGGGGCTTGAATGAAAGTTTCTAGGATATTTTCATATTGAAACCTTGTTGGATAGGTTCGAGAGAATATTCAAATTCTTCATGATATTCACTATTTTGAATAAATAATGTGTTGATAAACAATAATAAAATTCTAGGAGAATCTATTATTATTATCACATGGTTATGCTGTCAATATTAGATTGTCTTATTGAAGTATGAACTTTATACATATACACGACGTTGTATAGTGCAACCATCGCCTAAAATTTACAAATGTGATGCATCAAACAGTCAAGGTGACTTAGAATTATCAACGAATTTCATGGACAGTGGGAGCTTAGCTTAGATATATATTGGATATATGAGTAGTAAGCTTCATTACAAATGTGATGAATGGAATTATCACAATTATAATTTTGTATTCATCTTAGTAATAGTATCATATTAGATTAGATCTAATGATGTATAGATTCAACAACCTATGTCCTGTATGATTATGCTAGAAGGTTCTTAAAAGAACAAGGGGTAGTTCCAAGTGTTAGTAATCGAATTGTGAAATTGTGATTATACTAATGTGACTGCACATGCAAAGGAACCAAGATCTTATGATACTACCATGGATCTACTGAGACACTATCATTGGTTTGGAAACCACTGATAGATTGCAACATAAACAAATAAAGTAATATCTCCGTGAGGACACTACGCTGATTCTTTCAGAAAACCTTGTATTTGGAGAGACAAGTTAGCCATTCCAGGAATCTAAATGTTGGACACACATGAGTGATTGACTCTAGGCCAAGTGGGAGATTAAAAGTATATATGTACTAGAGACAACCAACATTAAGGATGATATGTACTTTACCGCATTCAGCTTATTGGTATTTATTTATGTTACATTTATTTAAGCATACATAAATACAATTGACATTACATTTACTGAATAGATTATTTGGTTGTTTGAATTATTCTGTAAGATGTTCCCAAGGACTAAAGATAATCACCAAGTTAGTGGGAGCTTGCGTGTCAGAACTTAAGTCCTAAACTTAGCCACTAGCCGATGGTCATTGAGATATGGGATATCAATGATGCGATAGAGACTAGCATGTGTTGCATCAGATCCTTCGAGGATGTGGTAGTTCTCACTGCTGCGAATAACTTGGTTATTCATGATGGACACATTGACACTTTTGAGAGTGTTGGCATACCCAGCCGAAAAACCATTTGGTAAATTCTATTTAAGTGTCTATGGGAGTACCGGATTGTATGGTTATGTAATAGTCCTCAGACTTGAGGTCAATACTATATCATATGTGGAATAATATACTTTGACCATGCGCAACGCTTGCACTATTAAAGTAGAGTAGATACGGCATGCGTTGGGTATATAAGGAAGCATATGGTGTGAGTGATTGGACCAAGATCAGGATTCATTCCTCCGAATAGATTCAAGGAGAGAATACTCTACATCTCATATTTAGTGTGATCATTAGTCAGTGGCCACTGCAAATATATATGTCAAAATGGTGTTTGGACATAATCATCTAGATCGACTAAGAAGATTGAGAGACAATGGATGAGTTATTGGAATAGACACTAATCCATATTCGAGACTCATTCGAGTATTCGAGAATGAAAGGACCGTATCATCAAAGTACTCTACATCACAGGCAGTTTGTATCTCCTCAACAAACGTTCCTTACATATTAGTATTGTTTAGTGACGATTGTCTAGGAATATTCACTGATACCTTGATTTGATCATTGCATGATATGTGAGGGCCTATGGGTCATATACAACTAGGTGATGATTCTCCCGATTAAGTATTAGGGTAAATTAAATGTCAATTGAATTGATAACATTTGATTTACTATTGTCAAGGACATTTCATTTGATGGAAATCATTAATTAAGTTAAAATTAGATTTATAAGTTAATTCATATATTAAATAAATATCAATTGGATTGGTAAATATTTAATTTAATATTATTGAGAATGATTCTATTTGATAGTAACAACTAATTAATTAAGTTGAATTGGATTCAATGGATCAATTTATACTTTTAGAAAGTAAATTAATTAAATTAGATTTAACTAATAAAAGAAGAAAACAATAATTATATTAAATTAGGTTAAATTTAATTAAAGTTAGAATGTGCATTTGAACCAATTTAGAATGAGGTTCATGTGTTAAAAGCCCAAAAGAAAAAGGTTGCTAGTGATGGGCAAGAGAAATAGCCTGCACACATACCAACTGGGTCAGGCCCATGTAAAACACTATATCAGCGTTTTACCTATCTAGGGCTGCGGCGGCAGTAGTTAGAAAGTAAGGGTTTGATACGTGTTGTTGCTGCTTGTGGCTTTGAGCTCTCCTTCTCTCTAGGGTTTCTACACGGTTGTATTCGTTCTAACTCTTTTCTTCTTTGATTAATTCTCAATTATTATAATTATTATGATCTTTGAGATTTCTTGTTTTGCTTAATTAATGTAGATTTTGAATATGGATTTCCTAGCATCCATGGAGAATTCATCAATGAAGAATTGAACTACGTTTGACTTGATCTTGAGGGTACGTAGGCAGCTCAGAATTGTTCCGAGTTCAGTCAGAATCTTTAGAAGATCATCAATTGTTCTTCGAAGAACAATTTCATGATTAGATCTGCTGGAAGCTGGATAACGGATAAGTTATTTATATGGAGCATGTTAAATAATCATTCAATCAACGATCCATGTAGGAAAATTTTCGAATTCCGCTGCATTTACTTTAGAGGTAATTTCCTACAATTACTAACATCGACATCACTTAGTGGTGTTTCCTCTACTGCGGTTCACGAAGGCCTTTATAATAGGATGATGCATGTTAGGATTTTATGGTTGTTTTCCCGAGTAATTATGTACCTAAGAGGCAACAAGTCTTCAGTCTTCACCTTGCTTTGAGATTGCTAAATGCCTAGGAAGGAGGTAGTGTGAGTATTGTGTGATCCTTTGTTTGAAACCTATTCTAACAAATAGGTTTGGGGAGGGGGCTACGCTATCATTAGACTTGACTTATTGCTTTATTTCTTTGATCTATCTAAGCCCTCTATCTTCGTAGTGTTGAATTAAACGGAACACATTGGACAATTCATGATCTTAGTTTTCTATGCAAACGTTCAAGTACTTCGTGCATGATTATTAACCTGATGCTTTGAATGATCATACAATCGCTAACTTCCATTATTATTGATAAGAAAATATGTGCTAAGTCGTTTGTTGAATTTATAGTTTAAGTTAAATTAGATAAAGCTAGTTATAGTCCTTAGAGATCGACACTCGAGGTTATTTTACTTCTACACTACGTACCTTGGTTTTTGTTGTAGTTGTGAATTGCCTTTGGCTAAAAAAAAATTTATTTGATTACTTGAGTCTGACAATCTCGTTCATCACGATGCTACCTCTCCTCGGACAACTCCTCCGCAGAAGAGAGTTAGATTCCCTCCTGAAACCACTCGTCGAACTGTGGTCACTGATGACGAGGAGGAAACTCCTTTTGCCATAATGGACGTGCACGGGAATGAAGCTGGTCCGAGCACCGCAGTGCCTTCATCTCCATCTATATCTGAGATGAACAGGAAAGCTCAGAGAGACTTGCTCATCGGGCAGAAGTATGCTCCCGAGGAGGAGACCAGTTACCATTCAGTGGATCCTCGGTCTATTGACTTCTCGTTTCCCAGTAATACCCGGCCACCAAATCCTTTGGAAGAAATAGAGTTCCAACAACATCTCGAGGAGCGAGCAGCTCGAAAAGCAAAAGCTGGTGCCGAGGAGGCTCAGACACATGCTCCCGGTAAGGAGCCTAAGAGAGCGAAGAAGCGTTCTTGCTCTAGTAAAAGTGGCAAAGCTAAGGCTGTCGAGGAGCCTAAATCTAGCAAAGCCACTCAAAACAAGTTTACACAGAGTGCTCTCAAAGTGGACCTCCCCGATCCTGAGGGTGAGAAAAACGAGGATGGCATTATCCCGACGACTGCCTCCACTGTGAAAGAAGATGAGATTGCCACTCTTCGGTGGAAGTACACCCTTCCCGAGAGTAAGTTTTATATCCTCGTTCCCAAGAAAGATCGCACTTTTTAAAACGCGCCTCCAGGTTATATGGTGGTTCAGTGCTTGAGCTTGGATCGAGGATGGATCTTGCCATTCTGCGACGCTTTCCGCGATATTTTTAACACTCTGGGGATTGCTCCTTGGCAACTTGTGCCAAGTGCTTTTGGGACTCTGGTATGCTTTGGAGTGTTCTACAAGAAGCATGGGGTCGAGCTCAATTTCCACAACTTCAATCAGATCTTCCGGGTCTCGATGATCTCGGGCAAAAAATACTTCTACTATTTCAATGCGCGACCAGCCCTGGGCTTTATCATGGACGCTCCATCCTCCTCGGGCTATAAATGGTTCCACCGGTACTTCTACATCAAGAAGAAGAAGTTACCAAACATGAGCGAGGAGGATGCTGAGTGGGGAGTGCCCAAGATGATGTATCGAGGACGGATTGCCGAGAAACATCCCTTGCCAGTGGAGTTTGACCCATGGGTCTTGGAGCTCGAGGAGAAGAACAGGGGGCCCAATCTCGAGAAGTACTTTTATTGGGGCCTCGTTCTGCAGCCCCTTGCTTACTTAGCTGGACTTTCGCCTTATGCCTATACCGGGTACACGGGCAATAGGTTCTCGAACGATGTGCTCTTCGGTATGCTTATAAAGCTTTTATACTTGTCTTTTTTCCTGTTGCTTGCTTGTAGTGTGCTCACTTTTATTTACCTTCTCGCGTTTTTATGCTTCTTGCTTCCCTTATTAACTTGTGTTTTTTCCCCCACAACTTAATGGTTCAATTGGATAATGTCGAAGACATTGGATGCCAAGGAAGAGCAGAGGAGAAAACAAAGATTGGCAAACAAGGATACGAAGATCCTTGGTTCACTTAACCTCTCTCCGCCAAGGAGTGCCTCGCATCACAGAGATGCAATGGTGCAGGAGGGTCTCGAGACGCGCGAGAACCCTGTAGAGTCTTTAAACAAGGCCGAGGAGGATGCGGCTGCTAGGCAGGCTAAGAAGGCCGAGGAGGCTGCTGCCGGGGAGCTGGAGAAGAGGCCGGAGAGGCCCGCAGCGAAGAATGTGATAGTGTATATGTCCTAGAGACAGTCCTTACTAAGGGCATGGTGCCCTTGTAGAGGACATATATGTACTATTACACAGGTCAACGTAATATAATATATGTTTGTTCATTTTACTGTTGAGTATCGCTTTCATATTTATATTACACCAGGCTGCAGCATGTCATATCTATATTGCTGTCTGTATTGATACTGAACATGTCCCCTCGGATAGATGACCGATCACACAGTTAGTGGGAGCTATGTGAGTTATCATCTATCCCAAACTCTCCCTAGTCGTGGTACATCTCGGATGTGGGGGTCTGAATGAACCTGACAAGACTAGTATGCGTGGAGGTTATACTTGTTGGAGCAAGTGTGAGCCGATCCCACGGCCACGGAACGGATTGTTGGACAATCAAGGAACGTTCCCATAACTGCGCATAGTTGTTCGAAGAAGCTTTATCGAACAATGGAAGTACCCACCGGACACTCCCATCGATGTATACTCTACACCGACGTGTCTATGGGAACCGGTGAGTTGTCGAAGTGATGCCATTCGTCCTTTGTACTTACAGGACTTTATCATCACATTTGTTGCTCCATATCCTTGGTGGACCCGTCGATGTCAGCTCTGAATAAGCAGTTGACCTAAGACACGATCCAGGATTATGGCTAAATACAAATGGGGGTGATAAGTGATTCTGTGAAGGATTCATCTCTCAAGTGTAGCACAGGAGAGCACTGCTCGTAGTCTGCATAGTTGTGTTGGTAAAGTCACTGGCCAGTGCGAATGATATATTATGATGGTCATAAGTATATTTTAACCAAACAACTCCCTGAGACGCCCGTGGATGTATTATTGGGATAGACACTTCATCGATCCTAGATACATTCGAGCAAGTCAGATGAAGGGACGTTACCATCGCCGCGTTGAGCGCAACAGGCTTCGCAACGAAAGGGTTAGCTTTGAGAAACCTCTCAAACGTCCTCGCTTATTAATATTGCAAATGGAACCGTCTAGGAATTCCATGTTGCCTAGTCTAGGACTTGCTTAATACGGTGAGGCCCTATGGGTCACACTATGTGGTGATTCAGCCTATCAGAATATCCTTGAAGATGGACACGCAATTAATTTGGAATTAATTGTGATTGATGGATTATAATTAATTTGGAATTAATTATAATAATTGGTGGCTCAATTAATGATTTAGAATTATTAATTGAATTGGCTAATTAATTGTATTTTATGTAAATACAATTAAAGATTATATTTTGGAAATATAATGGAGGTTTGATTGTAAAGGATATGTTAATTTAGAATTAACATATGCACTTGGGCAAAATCTACTTGGAGTTTGGATTGCCTTAGAAATATAAGTGGGTCCCAAAAGTGGGACCCACGTCCCGTAGGACAGGCGCGCGCGCGCGCGTGGCTGAGTAGGGGAAGGAGTTTGACTCCTTCCTCTATTAGAAGTCCAAGGGATAAGTTAGATTTTCCTGATTGAGTTTTGATTTGATTGGGAATGAATCTAGACTTGATATTGGTTTCCTTGTGCGATAAGAATTAGATTCTTATTCCTTTACGAAGTCTAATTGCTTATGCTTTAGACTTCTATAGACTACTATATATAGTGGACTATTGGAGAGAGTTTTACATACGATTTGAAATACATTTTCAGACATAGACTTTCACAGTCTTCCTACCCAGTTTTCTTAGAGAAAAAAAAACTCTCCCCTCCTCCCCTTAGCCTCACGCGCGCGCACACCGCCACCGGAGGGAATTGCCGCCCCGTCTTCTTGGTCACATCACTACAAGAAAACAACCAGAAAACGACGGAAAATTTACGACGGAATTTGTTTCCGTCGTAAACCTTTGATGTACGACGGAATTTACGACCGAAAACCAACAGAAATTGTCCTCGCGCTCATTCCGTCATACATTCCGTCGTAATATATCTCGACGGAAGTGCAAGGTCGTAAAATCCGTCGAAAAAATTTACGATGAAAGTTATTGACGGATTTGTTGACGGATAATACAATAAGAAAATAAAAAATAAAATAAAATAAATAAATTACGACGGAATTATAGTCCGTCGTAATTTAGCGACGGATTTTTTGACGGAACCGTGGTGTAACCGGTTTGAATAAAACTAGGTATGACGGAAATCGTTTCCGTCGTAATTTTGCGACGGAAATTACGACGGAATTGGTTTTAAACCGGTTTTGGTCCGATTTTAATATGAAATCCGTCATAATTTCCGTCGGAAAACATTGGGCCAGCTTATTGGGCTTGGGGAGGCCCAAACTTTCCATAATTTGCCCTAAACTCTAACTCTAAACCCTAACCCTAAATCCTAAACCCTATATTAATTAATTAAATCCCATTAAAATTAGTTAATATTATTTTTAAAATATAATGCTTGTATAATAAATTAGTATTAATCTAATTAATAATTATTCTAGTATATCAAATGTTTATATAATAAATTTAATATAAGTCTAATTACTGTTTAATTTATTAAATAACTCACTTGCATAAACATTACCTTATAATAGTGTTACCCATAATATGTATTATTATTATGTATTAAGCAACAAGCAAATTAAGGTCAAGATAAACTTATAGACAATTTTTATCAGACAATATTAATACATAAATTAAAGAACTTTCGCGATAAATAAACCACCTGTGATGTCGATAGGGCACTATGTTGATACGGTCTTTTCATTCTCGAATACTAGAATAAGTCTATAATATGGTTTAGTGTTTATTCTAACAACTCATCTATTCTCAATCCTCTTAGTCGATCTACAATTGTACTCAAACACTATTTTAAGTACACTCTTTGCATTTGTCAATGACTAACGATCGCACTAAACATGAGATGTAGTGTTCTCTCCTTAAATCTATTCAGAAGAATATTATGTGACTTAAGCTAGTGAGAACTACTACTAGTGGCTTGTTTTAATACTTAAGATCTAAAACTCAAGCTCTCACTCACTTTACTTTGAGTCCATGTATAGTGGTCGGGAACATATGTGTATGTGTCTGTGTATATGTCAACGAAAACAAACATAAAGAACATTCGCGATGAATATAAAACCACATGTGATGTAGGGGTACTTTGATGATACGGTCCTTTTAATCACGAATAATCAAATAATAATATGGTCAGTGTCTATCCTAACTTATAATTGTATCTCAATTTTCTTATCTACGATTGCATTCAAGCCCTATTTTGAATTTACTCTTAATAAGTGTATGTTGAATATTTTTGAATAATTAATATGATAATAATAGTATAAAGTATAAATTAAAATTTTAAGTGAAATTTTATTGGGGACTAATTAATTAAAGGAGGTAAAGTTTGAGCCTAACCAAATTTTATTTCCTATTTCCCTTATAGCCCTAGATCTAGAGGACACAATTATATTCCCAATTTCCCTAAGTCCCAATTTTATTCCCAATCTCTCTCTCTCCACACCCGCCGCCGTCCCTGTCGTCTCTCCTTCCACACCATTGATCGGAACCTCCACACCCCTCGATACGCCGCCCTCCCAATCCCTCCCTATCGTCTCTCCCTCCACGCCATTGATCGGAACCAGAAGAGATATCCGGGCCAGAAGGAAGAGCATCTATTTCGATCGTTTAGAATTCCGTCGACCCCTGCTCGGAGCCGAAGCCGACCGAAAAGAAACCCGACCTTTGACGGACAGAAAGATCCATCCGATTAGGCGCGAGACGGGTTTGGAGCTGCTGCTACTTCTCGCCTCCCTCCGATTTGTGCTACAACTGCTGCTACTTTTGAGACGGGTTTGGTTCTTTTTCTTGCTTCTGCTATGGTTGTACATCTTTAAAGTTTATCTCATGAAGGTCCCTTCCTGGTTTTCTAGCTACAGATAGGGCCATTGATTTATCGCGGAGTGTTAGGAAACAATTTAAAAAAAGAATGCTTTGCTAATCAGTTTTGGTTTCACGGTTCTAACATGGTCCATAAATAATTCGTTTGAATATGCTAGTTTGTTGAACTGTGTCATATATTCACCGGACTGTAAGAGTAAATCATTCGCACCTTTGATCACCCCATAATGTCAGCTCTGCTGTTGTGATGACATTGTTAATGCTTTTGTGCATGCACACAATGCAATTGCAGGAGCCTCAATCATTGTACCCAAAACTGCAGGACTCTATTAGAGCCCATAATCGCTAGTTTGCTACAACATGTTAGGCTTCTCTGGTTTCTCTCTGATGTAGTTGAGGTATTAATATGTTAATGTTGTGCTTATGTTTGTCTGTTCCACATTTGCAGTCCTTTCCCGTGGCTCTCGGGATTGTGTTGGTTGGCTTCTTCTTTGCAACATTGTCATTAAGACGAGGTCAGACTGCAATTCCATTCTTTACCTGTTTAGGACTCATTTGTTACCATAGGTACTTAGTATCTGGATTTAATTTGCAATAACTTGAATATCTGAATAAGTTAAGTTTAAGTTTGATGTTTCTAGAAAAAGTATGTTTCTAGAAAAGTATGGAAACCCTTTGTCGATGGTGGATGAAAAACTGGAACTACATTCCAGAAGGTGTTACCGAAGATGCTTGGAAACCCTTTGTTGATAAATGAAAAACTGAGGAATCCGAGAAGAATGCTGAGAAGGCAAGACTCAACAGACTGAAAGAAACCGAAGAAGGAGATGGACCATCGAAAAGTTATGGTGGAAGGTGCTCATACGAGGAGCGTGCTCAGAGACTGGTATATTCATTTTTTATGTTCTTTCTTTCTTAACTGTAATTTTATTTTAATCACAAATACATACTAATTCTTTCATTGCAGACTGAGAAACAAGGAAAAGAAGCATCACCATGGGATCTGTATTGTGACACTAGGATGAAGGATGGGGATTGGGCGGACAAACGCTCAAGGAAAATTGTTGTAAGTTCATTTCTTTATTCTTCTCTTAATTAAATAGTAGTAGTTATATATATTGCGCGATCCAGTTTAGGTCTCAAGCATTTCTACTGGCCCAAGTCTCTCGTCAGCCCCGTAATGCACAAGAGACTATTCCAAAATGTTTAATTGGAACAGGATGCAAAACTGTTGATCTTTCTTTCTTTCTATACTGAAATGCCTTGGGGCGGCTTTTTATATATAATATATGCTTTATTATTTAGGATTAATTGATACAATGTTTGCAATGCAGGAAAAGTATAAAGGTCTACTTGAAAAGGTAGATGAGAATGTGTCTCAGGAGAAGAAAGATGCTCTTTTTTTGGAGGCTAACCCGAAAAACAAAAAGCAAAGAATGTTGGGTATGGGCAGTTTTGCATCATCTTTAGGCAGCACTGCTACTAGTAGTCAGTCACAAGGTTCATTGTTCACTCAAGAGGATGTCACGGAAGCTGTGAACGTAGTAGCTGTACAACTTCACGAGGAAAAGATAAAGGTGGAGATGGAAAAACAGAAGCTGGAAATGGAAGAACGTCTGCAGCAACAGAAGGAGGAGCAGAATCTATCCCTTGCTGCCCTTAATGCCAAGATTGAGATGTTAATGCGTGGTGGACAATTCCCTAACCCGGAAGCTCAGTGATGGCAATATGTTATTGGTATTGGTCGTTTAGATACTATCTTTTATTAGATATTAGATATTGTGAGATGACATGATATTTGGGGATACATTCGAGTAATTTGTTTTTTGTGTACCGGATTATTTGAATTCTTGGATCTTGATATTAGTATTTTGTTTAATGGATTTTATTTAAGCTTTTGGATCTTGATTTTAGCATTTTGTTTAATAAATAATAATTATTATTATTATTATATTGAAATGCTGTGAAAATTAAAAAGCTGGAAATAAAATGAATGAATTCTGTCATAATTTCCGTCGGAAAATATTGTCGAGGAACAATGTTTCCGTCACAAAATCCGTCATAAAGTTACGACGGAATACCATTCCGTCATAATCTGTCTGACCTTCTCAAAAGCAATCCGTCACAAAATCCGTCGTAAATTTACGACGGATTATATTTCCGTCGTACATTGTGGGTTATACTCAAATGTAATCCATCATAAAATCCGTCGAAAATATACGACGGAATAAAATTCCGTCGTTATTTCTTGTCCGGGCATGTTTGGTTCAACCGGAAGATCAGGGTTGTATTCCGTCGTAAATTCCGTCGTTAATAGATGCCGACGGGCTTACTTTCCGTCATAAATTCCATCGTAAAGTTATCGACGGACTCGTTTTCCGTCATAGTTGATTTGCGACGAGCGATTTCTTGACGAGCCCAATTCCATCATAAATTTCGTCGTTTACTGTAAATCTGTCATAAATTCCGTCGTAAATTCCGTTGAATATGCAGCAGAATTCTTGTAGTGCATAAAGAATATCCTAGCATTCTTCCGATAGGTTGTTCATCCGTGGATACCAAGGTTGAGGTTCTAGGAGCTGGAAACTAACTCTTATTGTCTTGCAGATATACAGAGTATTGTAGATATCTTCGAATTCGACGAAGGAGAAGATACACCGGATTATTACAAAGACTTGGAAGCTGCTTTGGAAGTAAGGTTAGTCTTCTAATTGACATGTTTATATATATACGACATATGCATAATCAATTAACCAGTATGTTAAGAAAATTTTTAAAATTCCGCTGCGTACCCTAGGGGTAACTCTGACCATATTTTCTTACAGTGGTATCAGAGCCAGGTTAATTGATTACGTATATAGGTATATATACATATTGTATGATTTTGTAGATATGTGGATGCAATTGATTCTATGATGAATTCGATTTTCAAAAGTTTTGTTTTTTATATAAATTTAGAATTTATATTTTTTCAAAAAAAAAAAAAATTTAAATATATATTTTTTGACCGGGGCCGCTTGAGCGACGCAAGCGGCGGCCGGCCGCCGCAGGCGTCCGGGGCCTGCGGGACGCAGGCGCTCGGGCGCCTGCGGCACGGGCGCTAGGCGCCCATGCCTCGGGCAGCGCCTGCGGACGCAGGTGCCCGGCACCTGGGGCGCCGGGCGCCTGCACCCGCGTGCCGCGGGCGCCGGGCTCCCGGGGCTGCGGGCACCGAGAGGGGGCGGGACTAGGTCCCGTCCCACGTTTAAAAAAAAAAAAAAAAAAAGAGAAATTATATATTTTCGGGTTGGACCCAAAATTGAATTTTGAAAGTTTTGAGGATTGAATTTTATATTTGAAATATAAATATGATTTAATTGTAATTGTTTTAAACTGGAGGCGTTAAATTTAATTAGTATAAAGTTAAAGGGCTTATTTGTAATTTATCAATTTATTGTTTATTACAAATTAGTCCTTCTACTTTTGAATTTTAGATTTAACACCTCTAAGGTTTTTAAAATTACAATTAAGTCCTTCGGGTTTTCGAAAATTGCTACTTGGTCAATAGTATTTTCGAATGTTCAATCTAGTCCAAATTTTCAATTATTTCATAGAGATTATAAGTATGGAATTATAATTTTCATAATGAATTTATGAAGTCATTTGTCATCCACATAGGCTACTGCTTGTTTCATATGCTCAATATGCTATCGTTTGACAATGCATGTTTAAATACCATGTTTTTACATTCCGTTCGACCGCTATGCATGCGAGGATAGGCGGCGCCCTCTTATATGTCGGACCGCATATTTATGTATGGGTAGGCGGCACCCATTATATGCTTGACCGCGTTTAGAACTAGAATGGATAGGCGGCATCCATTATGTGTAGACCGTTCATGCATGATGGTAGGCGGCGCCCTTATTTGTTTGTAGATGACTGATAACAACCCTCAAGCTACAAGCCCCAACCAATATAAGTACGGAAATATGTGTGTATATATATATATATATATATATATATATATATATATATATATATATATATATATATATATCAGTAATCGTCAAATTAGAGTAAGCCTATGGTTATGACTTACTGCATATTGTATCTAGCGACCTCGATAGGTGCAATATGTAGGGCATCGGGTTAAATTAGATTTAACAACCAAGAGTTGTGTGACGCAATTGGATAGTCTTACTAGTCCTACCGGTCATATTATGCTATGCGACCAGCCCCCATTGGAGTATGGCATAATATGGATTTGGATCTTGGCCACTACGGTAACTTGTTGGACATTACCCGTATGTTTGTTGTGGGGGCAAGCGTATGTGAAAATAGTGGGAGCTAAACAGCTAAAGGACCTTGTTGTTTAGTTATGTTGACTGTGTATTCAGGGGCGGAGCCAAGATTCGAAACTGGGGGGGCGAACTTTATGTATGTAAAAAAAAATATTCGGGTGGACTTTAACAGGGTCGGGTTTCGGATATCCAAATTTTATTAAAACACCAAAAACTAAAAATTTATATAGATAAGCTAAGTTACAAAGTTCAAGCATATAAGAGTCATAACATAATATTTCCCAACGCATCCAAATAATCAAATAAAATTCCAACATTCAAAACAAGACTATCAAAAATACCTTTTAAGCTTCTACCAGCATATGCTAGATCAAAGTAAGACCCATCCATAATATGACAAAAAGTAGTTGAGTGCATCGAATGATCAACATGAGTTGACTGCGAAAAAAACAAAAGAAAGAAACATAAGTTTAGGGATAACAAGATAAATGAAAACAAAATAACGTGTGCAAAAGAAATAAAGAATGTTCATTGAGATTGAGAGATAAAAACAAACCTGGATTTATCTCCACCTTAGTTCGTATTCTTTCTTTTCAACTGAACCCTACGCTTTTTGATCTCATTAAATTCATCTATAAATGACTCAACATCAAAAGACCGAGTGATTTTCCTCTCAATATTCATCAATAGAGCACTAGACAAAAATTTTTTTTGGGGGGGGGGATTTTAAAAAAATTAAAAATATTACATATATACTAAAAAAAGAAAAATCTTGGGGGGAGGGGGGAGGACGCCCCCCAAGCCCCCCTGGCTCCGCCCCTGTGTGTATTTAGAAATAATATTTCAATAGTTGATTTATTATTTTCGTTCTATATTATTTCTCCTGGAAACCGAAATGGCGAGAATCTCGCTCCGTGCTGTCTTAGAGAAGCAAATTTTGACCGAACCAAACTTCCTAGATTGGATCAGGAATATACGTTTGGTGCTGAGGTACGAAAAGATTGAGTACGTCTTGGACGAGGTCATTCCCGTGTGCCCCGAAAATCAGACTGCCGGTCAGGTTGCTGCTTGGAATCAAGCCAACAAGGCAAGGTCTGATAAGCATCTTGAGGATGCTAAGTCCGCGCAGTGTATTATGCTGGCGGCAATGAGCAATGAGCTGCAGAGGCAACATGAAAGCATGTTGCCGTATGAGATGTTGAAACATCTTGAGTCGCTCTTTAAGACGACAGCTAGAAGTGTTGAATTTGATTTGATCAAAGACATACACAGGTGCAAGCTCAGTGAAGGAGGGAACATATCTGAGCATGTTCTCAAAATGATTGGTCTCTTTGAAAAGCTTGCCAATGCCGGCGTTAAGCTAGAGAACAAGATCATGGTGATCTTTGTCCTTCAATCATTGCCGAGTTCGTATTCGCAGTTCATCATTAATTACACGATGAATGCGTAAGACGTCACACTGCCTGAACTTCATAATCTGCTGAAGACATATGATCAAACTCTTCCTAAGAAGGAAAAGTCGATCATGCTTGTTGGGCAACCGTCTAACTCGAACCCGAAAAGCAAAGGTGCTAAGGGTAAGGAAAAGTCGGGAGCCAAGGCTAACACTTGGAGTGATAAGCCTAAGCGTCCGAACCAGAAAAGGAAGTTCAAGAGAAGCGGAACGGTGCGCACAGATGAATGTTTTTTCTGTAAGCAGAAAGGACATTGGAAGAATGATTGTCCTAAACTAAGGGCAGATCAAGCTAAGAAGCCGCCGGCTTCTAGCTCAGGTATGTTTGTTATTGAAATGGACATGACTACTTCTGACTCCAATGGTTGGGTATTAGATACAGCATGTGGCTCGCACATTTATAATAATGTGCAAGGGGCCATTGACCACAGGCTAGTCAAGCGAGGTGAAATCGACTTGCATGTTGGGAACAGCAATCCAGTTGAAGCCAAACGCGTTGGACGCAGCAAGATAGATTTACCTTCGGGACAATGTTTAGAACTTGATAATGTTTATTTTGTTCCATCCATTGTTAGAAATATTATTTCCATTCCATTGTTAGACAATATGGGTTTTTCCTTTCGATTTGCGAATAATACTTGTTATTTTTCATTAAATGATCAGTATTATGGAAAGGCTCGCTTGGTGAATGGTTTATATATTTTGCAAAGTAGTCAACCTTTATTTCAAATACATAACAAACAACCGTCTTCAAGTAAGAAGAATAATCCATCTTATCTATGGCATTGTAGGCTAGGCCATATCAATGAAACACGGATTCAAAGACTAAGGAAGTTGGACTACTTAGAACCATTTGATTTCGAATCATATGGTACATGTGAATCTTTTGTTAAGGGTAAGATGACGAACGAACCTTTTGTTGGACAAGGTGTTCGTGCCACTCGCTGCTTAGAGCTCATACATACCGATGTATGTGGACCGTTTAAAGTCCATGCGCGTGGGGGTTATCCTTACTTCGTTACCTTTACTGACGATTTCTCAAGGTATGGATATATCTTTCTTATGAAGAATAAATCCAAGACCTTTGGGAAATTCAAGGAGTTTAGGAATGAGGTCGAGAATGAATTGAACCTAAGGATAGTCACTCTTCGATCGGATCGAGAAGGTGAATACCTTAGTGAAGAATTTATCGATTACTTGAAGGAAAATGGGATTCAATCGCAATGGACTCCTCCTGGAACACCACAGTTAAACGGTGTGTCTGAGAGGAGGAATCGAACCCTGTTAGACATGGTGAGATCAATGATTGGATTCTCGACTCTTCCAAAACATCTATGGGGATATGCACTACAAACTGCAATCTACATTCTGAACCGTGTACCATCTAAATCAGTGGAGAAAACTCCTTATGAGTTATGGAAGGGAAAGAAGCCTTCACTAGGCTATCTTAGACCTTGGGGCTGTCCTGTGATAGTCAAGCTGATGCTCACTGATAATTTAGATGCCAAGGGTGTCAAAGTATATTTCATAGGCTATCCTCGTCAGACGAGAGGCTATGAATTCTATCATGTTGAAGATCACAAGGTGATCGTGTCTAGAAACGTGAAGTTTTTAGAAGTTGAATACCTCGAAGAAGAGAGGTTAGATGATATGATAGAACTTGAAGAAATTCAAGACTTTGACACGCGCGAACATGAGGTCTTTAAATCTTCTGATTTGGACTCAAGTTCAGTGGGAGCTTTCGAAGCAGACAAGGGTGATGATATGACACTTGCTAGGCATGTCATAGTCAGTGGGTGTCCTGTGATTAGATCAACAGTTGAAACCACACCTGTAGAACCCGTTGTCAACCAACCTGTGCAACAAGTTGCACAAGAGCAGCATCCCGCAAGGGAACAGGGTCGCGCCCAACGACCAGCTGCATCAGTACCCACTGATAATGTTCGTGTTACACGAAGCAAGAAAAGAAAAGCACCAGAACAAGTCGAGCTCCGTAGGTCGAAGAGGATCCTTAAAGGACCTCAGAAGCAAAGCCTTATGATAGAAGACATCAGTGAACTTGATGTCGGTTTATCAGATCGGGAAGATCCCGAGACCTACAAAGAGGCAATAATTGATATTGACTCAGACAAATGGCAAGAGGCCATGGAATTAGAAATGGATTCAATGTACCAGAACCAAGTTTGGAACTATGTAGACTTGCCCCAAGGGGTTAGACCAATTGGGTGCAAATGGGTCTTTAAACGAAAGACAGATGCCGATGGCAAGGTACAGACGCACAAAGCTAGGCTTGTGGCAAAAGGCTACACGCAAAGGTATGGCATCGATTACGATGAAACCTTTTCACCAGTAGCAAAATTGAAGTCCATTCGAATTCTACTTGCGATAGCTGCCTACTATGATTATGAAATCTGGCAGATGGATGTAAAGACAGCCTTCCTCAATGGCAACCTTGAGGAAGAGGTCTATATGGTACATCCGGAAGGTTTTATTAGTAAAACCAGGCCAACCGCTGTATGCAAGTTACAAAGATCCATCTATGGGCTAAGCAAGCGTCAAGGAGCTGGAATATCCGCTTTGATGAAGCTGTCAAATCGTTTGACTTCATCAGAAGCAAGGAAGATCCCTGTGTCTATGCGAGACACAGCGACAAAGGAGTTGTTTTCATGATTATTTATGTAGATGACATTTTGATCATGGGAAACAATGTCTCTATGCTAGAAGAGACTAAAGTTTGGTTATCAAGTACCTTCTCGATGAAGGACTTGGGTGAAGCGAACTACATCCTAGGGATCAAGATCTTTAGAGATAGATCCAAGAGGATGTTGGGATTGACACAGTCCACCTACATCGACAAAATACTGAAGCGTTATAAGATGGACGACTCAAAGAGAGGCTTTCTCCCAGCTAGGCATGGGATTGTCTTATCAGTTAAGGATGGTCCTAAACCTGATGAAGAAAGAAATGCAATGAGTCGTGTGCCATATGCTTCGGCAGTAGGGTCTATAATGTATGCAATGAATTGCACAAGGCCCGATGTGGCATATGCGCTTAGTGTCACTTGTCGACACCAACAGAATCCAGGAGTACCTCACTGGACTGCTGTAAAGAACATTCTTAAGTACCTTCGACGGACTAAGGAAATGTTCTTGGTGTTTGGTGGAGAACCAGAATTAAAGATGTTTGGTTATGTCGACGCTGGATTTGAATCAGATCCTGATGACTTTGAGTCAAGGACAGGATACGTATTCAAATAGAACGGAGGAGCTATCTGTTGGAAGAGTTCTAAGCAAGCCACGATTGCTGACTCATCCACAGAATCCTAGTACATTGCTGAATCAGAAGCTTTGAAAGAAGCTGTCTGGATTTTAGAGTTCTTGAAGGAATTGAGGGTTGTTCCTGCTCCTAGTCCAATAACGATTTATTGGGACAATACGGGCGCCGTCGCTCAAGCTAAGGAGCCTAGATCTACAAACAAGAACGTACATGTACTTAGAAAATATCACGGTATACGTGAGATTATAGAAAGAGGAGAAGTTAGTATAGAACGTGTCTCAACCACGGACAACGTGGCAGATCCTTTCACCAAAGTCTTATCAGGGGAAGTCCACTTAAGACATTATGCTAATCTGGGCATTGGGCATAAAGGTGACTGGCTCTAGTCCAAGTGGAAGATTGATAGTGTATATGTTCTAGAGACAGTCCTTACTAAGGGCATGGTGCCCTTGTAGAGGACATATATGTACTATTACACAGGTCAACGTAATATAATATATGTTTGTTCATTTTACTGTTGAGTATCGCTTTCATATTTATATTACACCAGGCTGCAGCATGTCATATCTATATTGTTGTCTGTATTGATACTGAACATGTCCCCTCGGATAGATGACCGATCACACAGTTAGTGGGAGCTATGTGAGTTATCATCTATCCCAAACTCTCCCTAGTCGTGGTACATCTCGGATGTGGGGGTCCGAATGAACCTGACAAGACTAGTATGCGTGGAGGTTATACTTGTTGGAGCAAGTGTGAGCCGATCCCACGGCCACGGAACGGATTGTTGGACAATCAAGGAACGTTCCCATAACTGCGCATAGTTATTCGAAGAAGCTTTATCGAACAATGGAAGTACCCACCGGACACTCCCATCGATGTATACTCTACACCGACGTGTCTATGGGAACCGGTGAGTTGTCGAAGTGATGCCATTCGTCCTTTGTACTTACAGGACTTTATCATCACATTTGTTGCTCCATATCCTTATTGGACCCGTCGATGTCAGCTCTGAATAAGCAGTTGACCTAAGACACGATCCAGGATTATGGCTAAATACAAATGGGGGTGATAAGTGATTCTGTGAAGGATTCATCTCTCAAGTGTAGTACAGGAGAGCACTGCTCGTAGTCTGCATAGTTGTGTTGGTAAAGTCACTGGCCAGTGCAAATGATATATTATGATGGTCATAAGTATATCTTAACCAAACAACTCCCTGAGACGCCCGTGGATGTATTATTGGGATAGACACTTCATCGATCCTAGATGCATTCGAGCAAGTCAGATGAATGGACGTTACCATCGCCGCGTTGAGCGCAACAGGCTTCGCAACGAAAGGGTTAGCTTTGAGAAACCTCTCAAACGTCCTCGCGTATTAATATTGCAAATGGAACCGTCTAGGAATTTCATGTTGCCTAGTCTAGGACTTGCTTAATACGGTGAGGCCCTATGGGACACACTATGTGGTGATTCAGCCTATCAGAATATCCTTGAAGATGGAATCGCAATTAATTTGGAACTAATTGTGATTGATGGATTATAATTAATTTGGAATTAATTATAATAATTGGTGGCTCAATTAATGATTTGGAATTATTAATTGAAGTGGCTAATTAATTGTATTTTATGTAAATACAATTAAAGATTATATTTTGGAAATATAATGGAGGTTTGATTGTAAAGGATATGTTAATTTAGAATTAACATATGCACTTGGGCAAAATCTACTTGGAATTTGGATTGCCTTAGAAATATAAGTGGGTCCCAAAAGTGGGACCCACGTCCCGTAGGACAGGCGCGCGCGCGCGCGTGGCTGAGTCGGGGAAGGAGTTTGACTCCTTCCTCTATTAGAAGTCCAAGGGATAAGTTAGATTTTCCTAATTGAGTTTTGATTTGATTGGGAATGAATCTAGACTTGATATTGGTTTCCTTGTGTGATAAGAATTAGATTCTTATTCCTTTACGAAGTCTAATTGCTTATGCTTTAGGCTTCTATAGACTACTATATATAGTGGACTATTGGAGAGAGTTTTACATACGATTTGAAATACGATTTTGAAATACATTTTCAGACATAGACTTTCACAGTCTTCCTACCCAGTTTTCTTAGAGAAAATTAAAAAAAAAAAAAACTCTCCCCTCCTCCCCTTAGCCTCACGCGCGCGCACACCGCCACCGGAGGGAATTGCCGCCCCGTCTTCTTGGTCACATAAAGAATATCCTAGCATTCTTCCGATAGGCTGTTCATCCGTGGATACCTTAGGTTGAGGTTCTAGGAGCTGGAAACTAACTCTTATTGTCTTGCAGATATACAGAGTATTGTAGATATCTTCGACTTCGACGAAGGAGAAGATACACCGGATTATTACGAAGACTTGGAAGCTGCTTTGGAAGTAAGGTTAGTCTTCTAATTGACGTGTTTATATATATACGACATATGCATAATCAATTAACCAGTATGTTAAGAAAATTTTTAAAATTCCGCTGCGTACCCTAGGGGTAACTCTGACCATATTTTCTTACAGAAGGTTGCTGGCTCGAGGAAGTTGACGCTTGGAGGGAATAATGAACCTCCCCGCAAGAAGAGCAAGACCGCCGCTCTGAGCCAAGAGGCCGAGGTGAAGAGGCTCATCCAAATGTCCGAGCTGGACCGCGTTCACGAGCTGAGCATGTGCTCACTTCAGGTAATTTTGCTTACTTTTTCAATAAGTTGCTAAGTATGAAACTGTTCTCCTCGCTAACTGTAAACTCTTCTTTGTTGTAGCTCGAGAATTTAAAGGAGGCTTATGGCCAGGTTGCTGATCGTGATCGAGGACCTTGAGAAGAAGCTGGCGGTAGAGCAAAACAAGAACAAGGTCGCTGATGTGGAGACCGGCAAGCTTTATGCTAAGGTCGATTACCTCGAGAAGGAGCTCGCCAAGGAGAGGGCGAGGACCAAGGGATACAAGGGGGCCTATGTGTAACATACCGTATTTTTCTAATTTATTTTCATCTATTTAAGGGAAAATTACTCAGACTCCCCCTGTTACAAGCCCACTTTTCATTTTTCTCCTTGCTAGTTTCAGAATTACATCTAGCACAATTTTTCCCAAAATGTTTGACCAACTTAAAACACAATTTTTTTTTCTTGTTTCCAAACATGGCCTTACCAATAATTTTTCTTTTTTCTTTTTTCTTTCAATTTTTTTTATCTCCTTCTTCACAACTCCGGTACCGGAGCAACCGGTCGGAGCTGATAATCAGCTCCGGTAAGGTGAGGATCCATTCGAAGGTGAGGATCTCATTTCTTTCATTTTCTTTCAATCCATTATTTTTACTATTGGTTGAATCCCGTTTTGTGGATTGATTCACAGCTTCATCGTCTACGTTCATCCCTCTCCATTTTCCGATTCGGTTTGAAAGGTAAATCTCGTTCTCGGTTCCATCTTGTTCCTGCTATGTTCGTTGGTCATTTTATTTTGACGGTAATACCCTTACTTAGTTACTGATTTTTTGTTTTACATCTGGACTATTTTGCCCTTGCGTAAATCTAGACCTTTGTTGACTTGACCGGATGATTGACTGACTTTGACCGGATTGGCCTTGAGATTTGAAAAGGACGATTTTACCCTTCCGTATTGAACTAGGTTGTGGACTGGTAGTACCCATTTAAGTTTGACTTGGATTTGAATTGACCATTTTACCCTTTCGTATTTTCTGGACTTGGATGACCGTTTGACTTTGATTACAGGTTGACTGTTGACCTAGTTTTTCTAAAATTATAGATCGACCCCTGAGTTACTGTTTTGACTTGAAAACCCCGACTTAGAGGATTTCTTTGTTTGATGTTGTCATTTAAAGGACTAAACTGCAATTAGTAATCTAGGGGCTTTTTCATAATTTTAGATTCTCTTGGGACTCGTTTTGAATTTGTAAAACTATTGAGAGGGCTGTTTTGAGATTTCTGAAACTCTGAGGACTTGTTTGCAATTTCTAAAATTACTTCTGAAATTTAAATGTATTTTCTGGAAGTTAACCAGTTATTAAATTCTTTTCACAGCATTTCAATTGAATTTCTCACTAGCCTAGGTGGTTTGGTGCTAGCTAGTTCAACCTTAATGTTCTGAGTTTGAGCCCCACCTTTGACGCCTTTTCTTCGATTGTTATTTTTATTACCGTTTAGACTTCCGTTTCAACTTCTAGTTAGTAACTAGTCGTTTTCTATATAGGTGATCCGTCCGTTATCCCGTAATTTGTTGTTCTTTTCGTGGTTCTTGCTCGCACTATTTAAGGTGAGTGTTACTGTCTGTTTTCTAAAACTACAAGGAAGTTATGTGTTAATTGCCTACTATATTACTGTACTTATTGTTTGTTCCTATTTCATATGTACGCCTACACGCATGTTACTTTCATAAGTTTAATCGCACATTTGAAATGCTATGCATGATTGTCTTAATTCACCGAACTTCCTGCATTGATTACTACACTGTACTATTATATGATATTGTTTGCTGTCTTACTGACTCTTCAACTGACTACTGCCTTCTTAACTGACCATTGTTTTCTAATACCTTTCTCGGTTTCCGAGCATTGTTTTAATGTTAACTGTTGACCGGTCGATTAGGTTGATAACTAGGTAGGCTTGGGTAGTGTTGACTATCAGGTTTATTTATGAGTCACCTAGTCTAATCCCTTAAGACGCGAGGCAGAAGATGCTGAGGTCTATTTGGGTCGTAGGACTTTTCCTGAACGTACGCAGGACACTGTACTGGCTAGAAGTGAATTCCTTCTAGACGGGGTGATAAGGGCTATTGGGAGTAGGAGCAATAAGGAGGGCTGCACCAACTGTTACTGTACTGTTTTTTCAAAACAACTGACTTACTGTTTTCTGACATCTTAACCGATTGATTTGCTTGTTTACTGAACTAATTGTTATCTGAATTTACTGCCTATAATTTGCATGTCTTTAAACTGAAAGATCTTCTACAAAATTGCATGAAATCAACATTGCATGAGCACCACTGAGATCCTTTATCTCACAACTCTTTTCAAAATACTTCCTTGTAGGTTCGACTTCCAATGAGCTCTAGTAGGCGTCTGGCGACTCGAGAGTGTGGGGGAGTTTTGGTTTGGGGTTGTTTTCAAATAAGAAGAAACTTTCTCTTTACTTGTTGTTTTCCATTGAACTTCATCATCTTTTAGCTTCCGCATTTATTTCTCTTGAATTGTAAGCTCGTTTGAGAGCCAAAACCTTTACTTACCGTTATTTTTAAAAGACCGTTCGATTTTCCGATTTAAATATTGTTTTCGAAATTACCGTACCGTTACACTATGCCACCTTGTCGATCTGTATGGAGAAGTTTAAGAACAGCGTCCTCTCCTTCCTCAAAGGCAGCCGCCTGCAAACTGCTCGCGAATTTATGGCCTCAAACACTTACAAAATGGCCCAACAAGATGTGCGAGATGCATCGTGCGAGGAGGGCGTCTTCTCTTGTATCGGCCAGCTGAAGCGGGTCAACATGCTTCCTGCGGATTTCGATCCGGATGCTCGTGAGGATATGCACGCTGATAGGCGCGAGGATCTTTCCCGCTACCCTGATGAGGAGATTACCGAAGAGATGCACGAGGCATGCGAGTTCGGGAAGCTTGTGACCGACCCGGAAGTTCCTTATCCTAGCAAACCGGCCTATCTCCCCTCTTGGGTCCCCGAGTGCTTGAGGACTGAGATCCTTTTTGTTGGTCCCTTTAAATAACAAGAAAAGACTAGAGGGGGGGGGTGAATAGTCTTTTCAAACTTTCGTCGTTTAAAAACTTTCTCAGCAAATACTTATTACTTTTCAGTAATGAGTTTGCTGATACTTAACTTTCTCAGCAAGCGCAAGTTACTTCTCAGTAACTAGTTTTGCTGATACTTAAAATCGGAGAGCGGAAGTCTTTGATACAATAAGTGCTTTGTCAGTAAGTGATAATTTCAGCAAGTGAAGTGAGTGACTATGTACAGATAGATATGCTTTGCTGAAAACTAAATGCAGTAAGTAAATCACACAAACACTTTTATAGTGGTATCTGAGAGTGGCGTAATCTCTCAACTAATCCACTTTGTCCTTTCTAGGACTGAATCCACTAAGACAAGTTTCAGGTTCCTTACAACACCTATCTAGAGCGATTCAAACAGAAGCCAAAGCACACTTGCTTCATTTCCAACCTAACTAGAGAACGAAACCTTGTTCTCCACAAAACTTGGGACTTTTAATTAGCAACACTATGCTCGATTAAGTTCCCCTTGAATATCACGCCTGAAAGGGTGTATTTTCAGTTAGAGAGGTTTGGGATGAGATAACTTAATTATAACTTATTCAGTTACAACAAGTAATCTAAGAAACAAAACTTTGAATACTTTGCAGTAAACAAGTTTGATTGTTTCTGGTGTCAAGACTTGTTCTTGTTCAAAAGAAAGAACACTTAACTAATTTCTTAGCCGAGTATATTCTACTTCTTCACAACTAGCTTTTTCAAGCTTTAAGTCTTTGAACGGATCAATGGCAGTAAAGAGTCTTTGAAGGGTATGTGAGTTTAAGCAAAAGTGAGAGTTTTATCACGTTGTCGACACACATCAACTCTTTGCCGGATGACCTCTATTTATAGTGAATCAAGGAGCCGTTTGAATTTCAAATTCTAAGGCTTTGTTCCTTAAGATGTCACTATCTTGCTTTTGTACTTTCAGCAGCGTCCTTTGTTTGTCTTCTAGTCTTCATGTCCTTCGCGTGCATGCTTTGCATTTAATGTTCATTTGAATGAAATTCAAACAGTAACATTGGAGCGCAAATGCAAGTACTTTCAGCAAGAGGTCATAAATGTTCATCAGCAAGTGGTCAGTCTCAGTTTCAGCAAGCACAACCTACTCTGTCGTTTAGATTTTCACTTATGCAATGTTGTTGCTGAAGTTTCCACTTTCTGAGCAACATGTGCCTTTGTAGATACCAGTCTTCAGAAATCTTCTAGTCTTCAGATCTTCGAATTCTTCAAGTTTCTGAACGGTTCTAAATGCTTCAATATTTTGTTTGTGTAAACAAAGTATATCATCAGCAAATGCTTCAATAGGTTGTATTTCCTTTCAGAAAACATGATACATCATAAGCGGTAAAACTAACCTATCTAGCACCTACTCTAAGTCTTCAACAAACATTCCTCTTTTACAATGTCCTTAAAATTCTAAATTCCTATGGACCTTAAGAGTACTAGTTACTGGACTTTCCTTAATTTAGCATGGTTAATTGCTCATCAAAATTACAAGTTTCCTAAGAAATTTCCACCTTTTTGATGTCTATCCATGGCTAAATTAATTGTTACCCTTTTAGAGGCTTCTGATGTTGAATAAATCAGTTGATTAATGCAAGCATACTTGAATAATTAAACAGTAAGCATAAGTAAATTGCATAATCAAAAACCAATAAGAGTCAAAAGCTTCATTGTTGATAGTTATCTTTTAGTAAGTTTACAAGAAAGATCAGAGATAACTACACAAAATCAGCAAACAAAACTTAAACAGAACTATTACAGAGAGTTAAGCTCTTTCAGAGGATTTTCTCAAAATCTGTCTTACACTTTTCTCAGCAAGTGCAGTAAATTCAACACAGTCCTTTGCGTAATCTTCAAGTAGCTTACAGACTTGTAGTTGAAGAATCCTTGCATTCTTGCAGGCGGTATGATAATGCTTTTCAGCATTCATTTCCATGTAGTGAACTACCCACAAATGCATGCCCCAATTGTTGGCATGGAGAAGTTGTGTATCTGAAATGCTTTTAGCATGAATCTTCCTTAACCAGAGAAGATCTTCTTCTTTATCCTTAGTAGTGAGATAGAAATACTCATAAGGAATCAATCCAAGTTTCTTCTTTGACTTCTTGGTTACAGGGTCAGAGTAATAGGGAACACCAATTTGTTTTATCAAATCAGGTTCTTGTCTTATGGACTTACCAATTGAAGTTCTTCTTACTAAGACTTCCAGATTCAACCATCTCCCAGCAATATTTCTTGGTAGGGAAGGAGGATCCCTTTCTTTCCTTTTCACCTTGAGATCAATCCAAGTATACATTTGGTTCAGTATAGCTGTTGGAAAGAACTCATTTACCAGCAAGTCTTCCAGCCTTAAGATCCAGCAACCATGAATGTTTCTGATCACATTCTGAGTGGTTTCCTCATTGCTGGTCTTTGTATATTCAACGCCGGAGCCAACAGCAATCCTGGTCAGCCTCTTTTCTTCCTGTCTTTGCCTTCTTCTTCTTGACTTTTCATTTTCTTGATCTCTTTGTGAAGATCTTGAGTCAGAAGAGAAATGCTTCGTATGGCCAGACGGAGTTAAGGCTGTTATTGGTCTAGCTCTTTGGCTTGAGCTATGGTCTGATTGTCATCATCATCATCTTCATTATTCAGATCTTGATGACTTTCAGTGTGACAGAATTCTTGAGTTTCAGCAGAAGTTTTTCTCTTTTTTGGACTTGCTGAATTCAACTCAGAATCTGCTTGTCTTTTAGAACTTTGCTCTCTTTCAGCAAGAGGTTCTATAGTCAAAGGCGCTTCAGTAGGGGTTTTCTTCCTTGAAGACCTCTTTTGTTTATCTTCCCCCTTAGACATGGATTGCATCATTGGAGTAATGTGCAGAGAAAAGAACTCATTGCACTTTTCAGCAAGAGTACTTAGGCTGTTGTATTTCATGATAATTGCTTGCTCATCAGAGGTTAGATTTGACAATTCGTGTTTAATACTCACCAGATTCTCCTCATGTCTGCGCTCTGTTTCGACCTTATCTTCAATGAAAGTCTGAGCCTTGACTAATGCAGACTTTGCTAGCCGGAGTGCTTGACTTACATATTCCTCATAGCTTTTGTGATAAAGACTGATGTCTTTCTGAGCTATTGTAAGAGTAGTAGTGCGTTTCAGCACAGTAGCCAATATCTTTCCAATGTCAACCGGACTCTCAACAAGCAGTGCATCATCTTCTGCTTTGCAGGCTTTGTGGATTTCCATTAGTGCTTTAATTCTTGGAGTGAAATCCTCCACATTTGGGAACGACACTAAATTTGGGGTCAAGGAATGAACTTTGAGCTCAGAAGGAAAGTGATCATCTTTTGTTAGCAAATGATTTCTCATGTCATCTCCTACATCATGTTCATAGTCAGGAGGAGGAATTTCAACCACTTTGGGGTCATTTTTCTTTGAGTGATCGTCCTCATTTGCTGAAAGATCGTCTTCATCGTCAGAGTCATCAAGGCCAGCAACCTTGGAACCTAAATCGGCAGCTTCATTCCTTTCTGGTTGAGTGGTTGCTGATGGCAACTCTTCAGACTCAACGACTGGAGTTTCACCAGTAGTAAGTTTTAATTGAGTAGTTGCTGAGGGCAATGTTTGAGACTCAATTGCTGGAGTTTCACCAGTAGTAAGTGGAAGGGAGGGGACTTCCTGTAGCTTTACTCCTGAAGATTGAGCAATATCCAAATTCTGCGTATGCCTTGCATGAATTTGGAGACTATTTTTAAGTGCTCTTTGGTAATCTTCATCCATTTCTTCATCATTATCAAGGTTTGGATCAGTGACCTTGGCATCGAGTAAAGATAACTCGGCATCAGAAAGTTTGCTTTTGCCATGTTTCAATGCGGCGCGCTTTATGGCGTACTCTTCTTCAGTATCAGCGCCTTGTACAGGTGCTTGAGTACTTGGTTCAGTAGGAGCAGGTTGGGATTCTTGCTGAGTTGGTGTTTGATCAGCTTGCTGATTGTCTTGATTCTCAGTTTCAGCAACTGTTAGTTTAAGTCCACCAGCATCAGGACTAGGACCTTGATTGTCATCATCGTCGTCCTTTTTATCCTTAGAATCTTTCCCTTCATCATCAATGGGATCAGTAGGGATGTTTTCATCTTCTTCCTCTTCATCATCATCTGTTAATATGACCAACTCGAGATGCTTGTACAAAGCAACACTCGTTACTTCCTCTTCTTCATTGATTTTGTGGGGATCAGCCACCACGAGTACAAAAGAACCCTTGAGCATCACAGCTTGTTCAGCTGGAGAGGCACTCTTAAATTTGGCCTTCATATTCTCTCTGATTTAAGCGATCAGATTTGAGCTCATTAGCTGAGAATATGACATGTCTTCCAGAAGTATAGAGTGGACAAAGGTCTCGAGTTTCAGCAAAGATGACCTCTTTTTCTCGTTGGATAGATGAAGATGAAGGTCAGAGAAGTCCATCCTTCTGTACCTTTGCCAGTTGCTGACAGACTTAGCAACTCTTGACAAGGTAGTTCTCCTGAAGTCTAAGTAAAGTTCTTCAGAACTTACATTTGGATCTTCAGTGATGTGAACCACTTCAGTGGTCTCCTTTTGAGCCTGAAAAAGAATAACATTATGTTCAGGAAAGGTTTGGATAATAGTCTTAGAGTCCAAAGCTGAAACTGTAACGGTACGGTAATTTCGAAAACAATACTTAAATCGGAAAATCGAACGGTTCTTTAAGAAATACGGTAAGTAAAGGTTTTGGCTCTCAAACGAGCTTACAATTCAAGAGAAATAAATGCGGAAGCTAAAAGATAATGAAGTTCAATGGAAAATAACAAGTGAAGACAAAATTTCTTCTTATTTGAAAACAACCCAAACCAAAAATCCCCCACACTCTCGAGTCGCCAGACGCCTACTAGAGCTCATCGGTAGTCGAACCTACAAGGAAGTATTTTGAAAAGAGTGGTGAGATAAAGGATCTCAGTGGTGCTCATGCAATGTTGGTTTCATGCAATTTTGAAGAAGATCTTTCAGTTTAAAGACATGCAAATTACAGGCAGTGAATTCAGATAACAATCAGTTCAGTAAACAAGCAAATCAACCGGTTAAGATGTCAGAAAACAGTAAGTCAGTGGTGTTGAAAACAGTACAGTAACAGTTGGTGCAACCCGCCTTGTTGCTCCTACTCCCAATAGCCCTTATCACCCCGTCTAGAAAGATCAATTCTAGCCAGTACAGTGTCCTGCGTACGTTCAGGAAAGTCCTACGACCCAAATAGACCTCAGCGACTTCTGCCTCGCGCCTTAAGGGATTAGACTAGGCAACTCATACATAAACCTGATAGTCAACACTACCCAAGTCTACCTACTCGTCAACCTAATCGTCCGGTCAACAGTTAACAGTAAACAGTGCTCGGAAACCGAGAAAGTTATTAGAAAACAATTGGCAGTTAAGAAAACGGTAGTCAGTTGAAGAGGTAGTTAGACAAGCAAACAATAACATGCAATAGTACAGTACAATAATCAACTCTCACAGTTCGGTTGCTAAGGTGACATGCATAATACTTTATACGAGCGATTATACTTATGAAAGTAACATGCAGGCAGGTATACATATGGAATAGGAACAGACAATAAGAATAATAATACGGTAAACAGATAACACATAACTTCCTTGTAGTTTTGAAAACAGATAGAAACACTCACCTTAAATAGTACGAGCAAGAACCACGGAAAGCACAATGGATTACGGAATAACGGACTGATCACCTATATAGAAAACGACTAGTTACTATCTAGGAGTCGAAATGAAAATACAAACGATAAAAGTTAAAAAGGTGGGAAAGATGGGGTTCGAACTTGAGACCTCTAGGTTGAACTAGTTAGCACTAAACCAACTATGCTAGCCCCATGTTGTTACAAAGGTTTAAAGAAAAAGAAGTTGAAGGTCATTTAGTTTGAAATATGAAAAGCTTAGCATAGTTTCACAAGTCAACTTCAGTTAACAGTCCAACTAATTATTTACGGTCCAGAATCTGTTCAAGGGTATAAACATCATTTTACATTTACAGGAGCATTACTGTAATTTTACCAAGGTTAGCTAGGGTTTTAAAAGTGAAAGCGATAACTCAGGGGTCAAACTGTAATTTTGAGAAGGCTAGGTCCACGGTCAAAACAGTAAACAAAGTCAAACGGTCATCTAAGTCCACAAAATACGAAAGGGTAAAACCGTCCAGAGAGGTTTCAATGGTCACTAAACTATGTCCAGTTTATCGAAAGGGTAAAGTCGTCAAATCAGGTTCAAGTCGAACTAAACTATACTAACAGTCCAAATCAATACGAAGGGGCAAATTCGTCCTTTCAAAGTTTCAAGGGCAATATGGTCAATTACAGATCTGTCAAGGATATAATAGCAAATCCATAATTCGTAAGGGTAAAATAGTCAAAGTCCAATCGTTCAGGGGTAATTTAGTAAAATCCAGAATATAGCAAGGGTAAAACAGTCAATTGCAACCGACCAGGGGTAAAATGGTCAAAATAAACAATACCCACTGAAAATCGAAAATAAGAAGAACAAGATCGGGATTGCTACCTTTGGATGGATACGGAACCGACTGTCAATCAACAAAACAAAACACAAGGGATTGAATCCCAATAGAAAACAATCGAGTTAGAATCTCGAATAGAGGAAGAAGATTTCGAATACGAGAAAAGGAAGGCGAATCAAAACAGAGCTTACCGGAAGGTTTTCGAGATCGAACCGGGCACGCGAAACGGAGCCACGTACGGGCAGCGGTGGTGTGGCGGTGCACGGCAGTGAGAGAGGGAGAGAGCAAGCGTTTTTTTTTTTTTTCTTCTTTCTTGGCTGCCGGAGGGAACGAGGGAAGAAGGGAGGACTTGTGATGATGAAGAGATGTTGATGGTGGTGAGGGCGGCGGCCGAGAGATGAGGAAGATGAGATGAAGATTGGTTGATGAAGATGATGATGGATCGGTGATGGATACGGGTGAGAGATGATGAAGAGATGCAAGGTGGTGATGGTGATTTTGGTGGTGGCCGTGGGTGGTGCTGTGGTGGTGAGGAGGTGGTGCCGTGGTGGTGAGGAGGTGGTGCCGTGGTTGTGCACGGCGGAGGGAGAGAAGAGAAGAGAGCGAAAGAGAGAATGGGGGAGGCAAAAAGAAGAATGAAGGGAGGAAAATGAAATGGAGGCAAACATACTAGGTTTAGGGTTAGGGTTTGAAGACTTGGGCCATCAGATGGGCCTCACAGATTGGGCCACGAAATTGGGCCTTTCTAATCAGCTTACTAGCTGATCCAAAATGGAACGAAATGAATTAATTCAACGCGAACTCTCTAATGACGAACTCGAATGCGCAGGAATGAAATTAAATAATTACCAAATAAAATAAATTATTTAGGTAATTAAATACTTGATATTAAATAAATGAATAAATAAAATACGGGGCGTTACACTCCACCCCCCTTAAAAGAAGTTTCGTCCCCGAAACTTATCTAGCGTAAATTCATAGAACAGGGAACGGAGAACGAAAGAAAAGAAATCGAGAGTCTTCAAGCTTCAAGCATCGGAATAGACGATCATACTCGCAATTCAAAAGTTAACGGAATCCGTAACTAGCCTAAAGGAAACGGAGCCTACTTCTTCAACCGAATGATTCAATGTAACCAGTCCTCACTAGGCCGTCGAAAAACAACTTCCAGTGAATCTAGCCTATGGATAAAAATGCAGATCGATAGACATACCAAAACTTCAAAAGAAATTTCACTTAATGAAGCGTACCTTTTGCTACATCTGCCGAGGAAGGCTCACGTGCAAACATGTTGTAAACTCTCGCCTTGGCTTTGGTACCACTTCCTTGGCTCTTAGAAGTCGTGGCTCCAGATCTTCCTTCTTCAGCCAGAGAATGACGTCTCGGACAATCGTTCACCTTATGATCTCTGCTGCCACAAGCCAAACACCAACCCTTCTTCTTCCAGCAGTTTCTTTCCTCGTGAGTAGTTCCTCCACAGAAATTACAATTTCTCCTAGGTGACTCTCCAGTGTTATCAGCAAGTTGACGAGGTCGACTTTCTCGATGATTGCGAGGATACTTGGATGGAGACCGACGATCCTTGTTATCTTTTCTACTTATGTGATCAGAACTTCTTTTTCGAGATCGTTGGGGTTCAAAGCTATCGAGTTCTCCCAAACCACTCTCCACTTCACCAGCTATTTCCACGGCTTTCGCGTAGGTTGACAACTCGATCCCAAACAGGCTGTATCGGATTTCTGACTTCAAACCCTTCACAAAGTGACGTACCTTCTCCCTCTCGTCATTCTGAAAGTGCGGCACATACTTCAACAGTCGAGTGAACTCTGAGTCATAGTCCGCGACGTTCATCCGTCCTTGCACCAGGTTTTGGAATTCGTCCCTTCTGTTCTCACGGACCAAACGGGGTACGAACTTGTCCATAAACTCCTTCTCGAAGTTCTTCCAAGTGCGGTCAACTTCCTCTTGTCTCCACCTTGCATCGACGGTCCTCCACCAATTTCTCGCTGCTCCCACGAACTGGAACGCTGCAAGCTCAATCTTCCTCTCGTCCGGGTAGTGCAGAATTGAGAACAAGTTCTCCATGCTCTCTAGCCAAAGCTCAGCTTTGCGGGCGTCAGGCGCCCCATCGAACTGGTCGGGATGAAAACGGGTGAAGCGCTCGGCAGCCTGGTCGATGGTTTGAGTCGGTGGCGGTGCAATAGGCTGAGCAGGGGGTGGCCTAAAATGGCGCATAGTCTCGCTGAAGTTTCCCAAGGCGGCAATGATCCGCTCAACTTGGTCCGAAGTTCCATCATTGTTGTTGTGGTCACTGCTGGGGCTGCCGTTGTTGGTGTTGTTGTTGCCGTTGCGAGTGTTAATCCGTGGAGCCATCCTATCACAATTAGTCTAAGGTAAGTAACGTAACTAACGTCCTCGAGTGCGACTATCCTAAGGCGTTACAATCTTAAGGCCAAACTATTGCATAAATGAGAACTTAAAGCATGCGATCAATAACGTTAAAGGTGACATACTTTTAAATAGAACACATAAACAACATGCATTTAAGGCAACATAATCAATTGGATAGTCTCAATAATAAAAGCAAACAGGGTCAACAGTAGTATCATGCAAAAGTACGACAATTCCAACTAAGCAGACAGATAAGTCATTTGAAAACTTTAGGACAAAACAGAGTAAGTCGGTCAAGAACTCAGTCAATGGTCAACTTTAACAACAGTACGACATTCTCGAAAAACAGAACAAAGACCACTCAACCTATGCAGCGACTCGGACCCTCACACACACACACCCCAAAGGCCAGAAGATCCTATCCTAGCAAGCTTGAGTTTGCACTCAAGCTCTGATACCATCTGTAACGGTACGGTAATTTCGAAAACAATACTTAAATCGGAAAATCGAACGGTTCTTTAAGAAATACGGTAAGTAAAGGTTTTGGCTCTCAAACGAGCTTACAATTCAAGAGAAATAAATGCGGAAGCTAAAAGATAATGAAGTTCAATGGAAAATAACAAGTGAAGACAAAATTTCTTCTTATTTGAAAACAACCCAAACCAAAAATCCCCCACACTCTCGAGTCGCCAGACGCCTACTAGAGCTCATCGGTAGTCGAACCTACAAGGAAGTATTTTGAAAAGAGTGGTGAGATAAAGGATCTCAGTGGTGCTCATGCAATGTTGGTTTCATGCAATTTTGAAGAAGATCTTTCAGTTTAAAGACATGCAAATTACAGGCAGTGAATTCAGATAACAATCAGTTCAGTAAACAAGCAAATCAACCGGTTAAGATGTCAGAAAACAGTAAGTCAGTGGTGTTGAAAACAGTACAGTAACAGTTGGTGCAGCCCGCCTTGTTGCTCCTACTCCCAATAGCCCTTATCACCCCGTCTAGAAAGATCAATTCTAGCCAGTATAGTGTCCTACGTACGTTCAGGAAAGTCCTACGACCCAAATAGACCTCAGCGACTTCTGCCTCGCGCCTTAAGGGATTAGACTAGGCAACTCATACATAAACCTGATAGTCAACACTACCCAAGTCTACCTACTCGTCAACCTAATCGACCGGTCAACAGTTAACAGTAAACAGTGCTCGGAAACCGAGAAAGTTATTAGAAAACAATTGGCAGTTAAGAAAACGGTAGTCAATTGAAGAGGTAGTTAGACAAGCAAACAATAACATGCAATAGTACAGTACAATAATCAACTCTCACAGTTCGGTTGCTAAGGTGACATGCATAGTACTTTATACGAGCGATTATACTTATGAAAGTAACATGCAGGCAGGTATACATATGGAATAGGAACAGACAATAAGAATAATAATACGGTAAACAGATAACACATAACTTCCTTGTAGTTTTGAAAACAGATAGAAACACTCACCTTAAATAGTACGAGCAAGAACCAGGAAAGCACAATGGATTACGGAATAACGGACTGATCACCTATATAGAAAACGACTAGTTACTATCTAGGAGTCGAAATGAAAATCCAAATGATAAAAGTTAAAAAGGTGGGAAAGATGGGGTTCGAACTTGAGACCTCTAGGGTTAACTAGTTAGCACTAAACCAACTATGCTAGCCCCATGTTGTTACAAAGGTTTAAAGAAAAAGAAGTTGAAGGTCATTTAGTTTGAAATATGAAAAGCTTAGCATAGTTTCACAAGTCAACTTCAGTTAACAGTCCAACTAATTATTTACGGTCCAGAATCTGTTCAAGGGTATAAACATCATTTTACATTTACAGGGGCATTACTGTAATTTTACCAAGGTTAGCTAGGGTTTTAAAAGTGAAAGCGATAACTCAGGGGTCAAACTGTAATTTTGAGAAGGCTAGGTCCACGGTCAAAACAGTAAACAAAGTCAAACGGTCATCTAAGTCCAGAAAATACAAAAGGGTAAAACCGTCCAGAAAGGTTTCAATGGTCACTAAACTATGTCCAGTTTATCGAAAGGGTAAAGTCATCAAATCAGGTTCAAGTCGAACTAAACTATACTAACAGTCCAAATCAATACGAAGGGGCAAATTCGTCCTTTCCAAGTCTCAAGGGCAATATGGTCAATTACAGATCTGTCAAGGATATAATAGCAAATCCATAATTCGTAAGGGTAAAATAGTCAAAGTCCAATCGTTCAGGGGTAATTTAGTAAAATCCAGAATATAGCAAGGGTAAAACAGTCAATTGCAACCGGCCAGGGGTAAAATGGTCAAAATAAACAATACCCACTGAAAATCGAAAAGAAGAAGAACAAGATCGGGATTGCTACCTTTGGATGGATACGGAACCGGCTGTCAATCAACAAAACAAAACACAAGGGATTGAATCCCAATAGAAAACAATCGAGTTAGAATCTCGAATAGAGGAAGAAGATTTCGAATACGAGAAAAGGAAGGCGAATCAAAACAGAGCTTACCGGAAGGTTTTCGAGATCGAACCGGGCACGCGAAACGGAGCCACGTACGGGCAGCGGTGGTGTGGCGGTGCACGGCAGTGAGAGAGGGAGAGAGCAAGCGTTTTTTTTTTTTTTTTTCTTCTTTCTTGGCTGCCGGAGGGAACGAGGGAAGAAGGGAGCACTTGTGATGATGAAGAGATGTTGATGGTGGTGAGGGCGGCGGCCGAGAGATGAGGAAGATGAGATGAAGATTGGTTGATGAAGATGATGATGGATCGGTGATGGATACGGGTGAGAGATGATGAAGAGATGCAAGGTGGTGATGGTGATTTTGGTGGTGGCCGTGGGTGGTGCTGTGGTGGTGAGGAGGTGGTGCCGTGGTGGTGAGGAGGTGGTGCCGTGGTTGTGCACGGCGGAGGGAGAGAAGAGAAGAGAGCGAAAGAGAGAATGGGGGAGGCAAAAAGAAGAATGAAGGGAGGAAAATGAAATGGAGGCAAACATACTAGGTTTAGGGTTAGGGTTTGAAGACTTGGGCCATCAGATGGGCCTCACAGATTGGGCCACGAAATTGGGCCTTTCTAATCAGCTTACTAGCTGATCCAAAATGGAACGAAATGAATTAATTCAACGCGAACTCTCTAATGACGAACACGAATGCGCGGGAATGAAATTAAATAATTACCAAATAAAATAAATTATTTAGGTAATTAAATACTTGATATTAAATAAATGAATAAATAAAATACGGGGCGTTACACTCCACCCCCCTTAAAAGAAGTTTCGTCCCCGAAACTTATCTAGCGTAAATTCATAGAACAGGGAACGGAGAACGAAAGAAAAGAAATCGAGAGTCTTCAAGCTTCAAGCATCGGAATAGACGATCATACTCGCAATTCAAAAGTTAACGGAATCCGTAACTAGCCTAAAGGAAACGGAGCCTACTTCTTCAACCGAATGATTCAATGTAACCAGTCCTCACTAGGCCGTCGAAAAACAACTTCCAGTGAATCTAGCCTATGGATAAAAATGCAGATCGATAGACATACCAAAACTTCAAAAGAAATTTCACTTAATGAAGCGTACCTTTTGCTACATCTGCCGAGGAAGGCTCACGTGCAAACATGTTGTAAACTCTCGCCTTGGCTTTGGTACCACTTCCTTGGCTCTTAGAAGTCGTGGCTCCAGATCTTCCTTCTTCAGCCAGAGAATGACGTCTCGGACAATCGTTCACCTTATGATCTCTGCTGCCACAAGCCAAACACCAACCCTTCTTCTTCCAGCAGTTTCTTTCCTCGTGAGTAGTTCCTCCACAGAAATTACAATTTCTCCTAGGTGACTCTCCAGTGTTATCAGCAAGTTGACGAGGTCGACTTTCTCGATGATTGCGAGGATACTTGGATGGAGACCGACGATCCTTGTTATCTTTTCTACTTATGTGATCAGAACTTCTTTTTCGAGATCGTTGGGGTTCAAAGCTATCGAGTTCTCCCAAACCACTCTCCACTTCACCAGCTATTTCCACGGCTTTCGCGTAGGTTGACAACTCGATCCCAAACAGGCTGTATCGGATTTCCGACTTCAAACCCTTCACAACGTGACGTACCTTCTCCCTCTCGTCATTCTGAAAGTGCGGCACATACTTCAACAGTCGAGTGAACTCTGAGTCATAGTCCGCGACGTTCATCCGTCCTTGCACCAGGTTTTGGAATTCGTCCCTTCTGTTCTCACGGACCAAACGGGGTACGAACTTGTCCATAAACTCCTTCTCGAAGTTCTTCCAAGTGCGGTCAACTTCCTCTTGTCTCCACCTTGCATCGACGGTCCTCCACCAATTTCTCGCTGCTCCCACGAACTGGAACGCTGCAAGCTCAATCTTCCTCTCGTCCGGGTAGTGCAGAATTGAGAACAAGTTCTCCATGCTCTCTAGCCAAAGCTCAGCTTTGCGGGCGTCAGGCGCCCCATCGAACTGGTCGGGATGAAAACGGGTGAAGCGCTCGGCAGCCTGGTCGATGGTTTGAGTCGGTGGCGGTGCAATAGGCTGAGCAGGGGGTGGCCTAAAATGGCGCATAGTCTCGCTGAAGTTTCCCAAGGCGGCAATGATCCGCTCAACTTGGTCCGAAGTTCCATCATTGTTGTTGTGGTCACTGCTGGGGCTGCCGTTGTTGGTGTTGTTGTTGCCGTTGCGAGTGTTAATCCGTGGAGCCATCCTATCACAATTAGTCTAAGGTAAGTAACGTAACTAACGTCCTCGAGTGCGACTATCCTAAGGCGTTACAATCTTAAGGCCAAACTATTGCATAAATGAGAACTTAAAGCATGCGATCAATAACGTTAAAGGTGACATACTTTTAAATAGAACACATAAACAACATGCATTTAAGGCAACATAATCAATTGGATAGTCTCAATAATAAAAGCAAACAGGGTCAACAGTAGTATCATGCAAAAGTACGACAATTCCAACTAAGCAGACAGATAAGTCATTTGAAAACTTTAGGACAAAACAGAGTAAGTCGGTCAAGAACTCAGTCAATGGTCAACTTTAACAACAGTACGACATTCTCGAAAAACAGAACAAAGACCACTCAACCTATGCAGCGACTCGGACCCTCACACACACACACCCCAAAGGCCAGAAGATCCTATCCTAGCAAGCTTGAGTTTGCACTCAAGCTCTGATACCATCTGTAACGGTACGGTAATTTCGAAAACAATACTTAAATCGGAAAATCGAACGGTTCTTTAAGAAATACGGTAAGTAAAGGTTTTGGCTCTCAAACGAGCTTACAATTCAAGAGAAATAAATGCGGAAGCTAAAAGATAATGAAGTTCAATGGAAAATAACAAGTGAAGACAAAATTTCTTCTTATTTGAAAACAACCCAAACCAAAAATCCCCCACACTCTCGAGTCGCCAGACGCCTACTAGAGCTCATCGGTAGTCGAACCTACAAGGAAGTATTTTGAAAAGAGTGGTGAGATAAAGGATCTCAGTGGTGCTCATGCAATGTTGGTTTCATGCAATTTTGAAGAAGATCTTTCAGTTTAAAGACATGCAAATTACAGGCAGTGAATTCAGATAACAATCAGTTCAGTAAACAAGCAAATCAACCGGTTAAGATGTCAGAAAACAGTAAGTCAGTGGTGTTGAAAACAGTACAGTAACAGTTGGTGCAGCCCGCCTTGTTGCTCCTACTCCCAATAGCCCTTATCACCCCGTCTAGAAAGATCAATTCTAGCCAGTACAGTGTCCTACGTACGTTCAGGAAAGTCCTACGACCCAAATAGACCTCAGCGACTTCTGCCTCGCGCCTTAAGGGATTAGACTAGGCAACTCATACATAAACCTGATAGTCAACACTACCCAAGTCTACCTACTCGTCAACCTAATCGACCGGTCAACAGTTAACAGTAAACAGTGCTCGGAAACCGAGAAAGTTATTAGAAAACAATTGGCAGTTAAGAAAACGGTAGTCAATTGAAGAGGTAGTTAGACAAGCAAACAATAACATGCAATAGTACAGTACAATAATCAACTCTCACAGTTCGGTTGCTAAGGTGACATGCATAGTACTTTATACGAGCGATTATACTTATGAAAGTAACATGCAGGCAGGTATACATATGGAATAGGAACAGACAATAAGAATAATAATACGGTAAACAGATAACACATAACTTCCTTGTAGTTTTGAAAACAGATAGAAACACTCACCTTAAATAGTACGAGCAAGAACCACGGAAAGCACAATGGATTACGGAATAACGGACTGATAACCTATATAGAAAACGACTAGTTACTATCTAGGAGTCGAAATGAAAATCCAAACGATAAAAGTTAAAAAGGTGGGAAAGATGGGGTTCGAACTTGAGACCTCTAGGTTGAACTAGTTAGCACTAAACCAACTATGCTAGCCCCATGTTGTTACAAAGGTTTAAAGAAAAAGAAGTTGAAGGTCATTTAGTTTGAAATATGAAAAGCTTAGCATAGTTTCACAAGTCAACTTCAGTTAACAGTCCAACTAATTATTTACGGTCCAGAATCTGTTCAAGGGTATAAACATCATTTTACATTTACAGGGGCATTACTGTAATTTTACCAAGGTTAGCTAGGGTTTTAAAAGTGAAAGCGATAACTCAGGGGTCAAACTGTAATTTTGAGAAGGCTAGGTCCACGGTCAAAACAGTAAACAAAGTCAAACGGTCATCTAAGTCCAGAAAATACGAAAGGGTAAAACCGTCCAGAAAGGTTTCAATGGTCACTAAACTATGTCCAGTTTATCGAAAGGGTAAAGTCGTCAAATCAGGTTCAAGTCGAACTAAACTATACTAACAGTCCAAATCAATACGAAGGGGCAAATTCGTCCTTTCCAAGTCTCAAGGGCAATATGGTCAATTACAGATCTGTCAAGGATATAATAGCAAATCCATAATTCGTAAGGGTAAAATAGTCAAAGTCCAATCGTTCAGGGGTAATTTAGTAAAATCCAGAATATAGCAAGGGTAAAACAGTCAATTGCAACCGGCCAGGGGTAAAATGGTCAAAATAAACAATACCCACTGAAAATCGAAAAGAAGAAGAACAAGATCGGGATTGCTACCTTTGGATGGATACGGAACCGGCTGTCAATCAACAAAACAAAACACAAGGGATTGAATCCCAATAGAAAACAATCGAGTTAGAATCTCGAATAGAGGAAGAAGATTTCGAATACGAGAAAAGGAAGGCGAATCAAAACAGAGCTTACCGGAAGGTTTTCGAGATCGAACTGGGCACGCGAAACGGAGCCACGTACGGGCAGCTGTGGTGTGGCGGTGCACGGCAGTGAGAGAGGGAGAGAGCAAGCGTTTTTTTTTTTTTTCTTCTTTCTTGGCTGCCGGAGGGAACGAGGGAAGAAGGGAGGACTTGTGATGATGAAGAGATGGTGATGGTGGTGAGGGCGGCGGCCGAGAGATGAGGAAGATGAGATGAAGATTGGTTGATGAAGATGATGATGGATCGGTGATGGATACGGGTGAGAGATGATGAAGAGATGCAAGGTGGTGATGGTGATTTTGGTGGTGGCCGTGGGTGGTGCTGTGGTGGTGAGGAGGTGGTGCCGTGGTGGTGAGGAGGTGGTGCCGTGGTTGTGCACGGCGGAGGGAGAGAAGAGAAGAGAGCGAAAGAGAGAATGGGGGAGGCAAAAAGAAGAATGAAGGGAGGAAAATGAAATGGAGGCAAACATACTAGGTTTAGGGTTAGGGTTTGAAGACTTGGGCCATCAGATGGGCCTCACAGATTGGGCCACGAAATTGGGCCTTTCTAATCAGCTTACTAGCTGATCCAAAATGGAACGAAATGAATTAATTCAACGCGAACTCTCTAATGACGAACTCGAATGCGCGAGAATGAAATTAAATAATTACCAAATAAAATAAATTATTTAGGTAATTAAATACTTGATATTAAATAAATGAATAAATAAAATACGGGGCGTTACAGAAACATGATTTACCAACTGAGATTCAGCAAGCTCATGTTGCAGACTTGTTTGTGCTGGTACTATTTCCATTCCTTGAGGAGCTTGAGAAGCATCCTCCATTTGTTCATCCTGAAATAAATGTGAATTAGATACAAGCACTAAGTTGTCAAACTTAGTTGTTTTACCAAAAACTTTAACTACCTGCTGAGCAGGAAGTATTGATTCTGGTGCAGAGGCTTCAACAACCGTCTGACTTGTATCTTGAGAAGTCTGTAGAGAAATCATTATATTAGCAAAAGATTGAGTTTCAGATAGTGAAGATTTTCTTATGGTTGAGTTAACTACATGCAAAAGAAGGATAGGTTGTGGCTCAGTCCTTTTAGCAACGACAACTTCTTCAATATCTGGGACTGTTTCTTCAGCAGACTTCTTTTGTTGCTCTGTTTGAGAAAGTTGTGCGGTTTCAACAATCTCCCTTATCTCTGAAATGACAAGTTGAGCAGAGGCATCTTGACCCTTGAGCTCACTGCTTGTCATGAAAACATCGATTGATTTGTTGGATGTGTCTTCAATATCCAACTCCATTTGATGACTTAGTTCTTTCAGCACAAGCTGAACTTAGTCAATGGATGTTTTCGGTGAACTGGGTCCAGTATTCTCAGCATCACGAGATGCCTCGTCGAATAATGTCTCTTGTATTGTTTCAGCAACTTCTGGGACTTGAACCATTGCGGTCTCAGCAACTGGTTCTTCAACAACTTGATGAGTTGCTTGTTCAGCAACCATCTTTTCAGCAACGACAGCTTTAGCAAGTGCCGCGGTTCTTATATCAGCAGCGATATCAGTCACTGGTTCCAGAGTCTGATCATCAAGATTATCTACAATGTAGATATCTGGGATTGGGACAGGAATTTCATTTCCACTGCCTTGTGGTCTATTCTCAGTAGATGAATCAACATTGAGTTGATTGTTGAAGGCTTCCGCAAACACTTCAACATTGTTGACATAGGTCTCAGTAACCACTTTGTCAACATCTACTGGAGTTTGCTTTTCAGCAACTGCTTGGGAATCGTCCGAAAGATCATGGACAATTGGTACTGACTTGCGAGCCAGTGTTTTCTTTCTTGGTTACTTGTCCTTTTTATTTTGGGGATGGGGTTAGCTGATGACTCTGCAGTTTGAGTGTCATCATCAGCTTTCCTCGTTTTCTTCTTGGATTTTTCCAATTTTCCAGCAGTGGCGTCAGTAGTTGCATTTTTAGCAACGGGTGTAGTGGTCTTAGCATGATCACCATCTACAGCAGTTTCATCTTGATCACCATCTACAACAGTTTCATCAACAACTTTTTCAGTTGCTGGAACATTTTCTTGCTGAGTGGTGACATCTGCAGCTGTTGTATACCTTTCTTGCTGACTTGTGCTGACAACATCTGCAGCTGTTGTCTTCTTTGATTTTTCGAGTTTCTTTCTAGTAGTCTTAGGTACATTTTGCTTGTAGAAGGCTCTTCCCACATTGCATACAGATTTCTTGATTGGCAATGGGTTTCTCAGCTGAATCCTGAAGTGTTCGAGGATATAGCATATCTTCAGTCCATACATGACTGGGAAGGTAGGTGAGACCTTGTTGTCTTCAACCTTAACCTTGAATTTAGTAACACAATCAACAAGTCTGTTGAAAATGTACTTTGCCCAGTTGAGCTCCGTTTTGTTCTCATAGATATGCATCAGCAGCGGCCACCTTCTCAAGCCTACTTCATCTATTCCTCCGACTTGGGAGTCTAAGACTTTGATTAGTAGCAGAGCTACTAGACCAAGTGAGTGGCAGAGATGCTTTCTCTTAACGTGCTTTGTCCAAGTCACGGGAGCAATTTCTCCTTTCTTCATTTTCTCATTTCTGACATCACTGTAGAAGGCTTCTATCTCTTCATCAGTGGCAGTGATGTCATCTTCAGTTCCAGTAGTTGGAATCTGAAAGATTTCTGCTAAATCAATCCATTTCAGGATGATTTGCTTGTTCTGAATTGTTGAAAAGATCACTTTTTCAGTGACTCCTTGACTATCAGTTAGGGACTGGATTTCTGCATTGTTGTAGAATTCCATAGTATCTAACATGCTCACTTGCTTAGGGCAAGCTGTTATAAAATGAATGAGGCCTTGCTGTTTAATGAAGTCAAGCGCCTCTTCATTGTTACCGTCTAGTTCTTGTTCATAGAAGTATCGGATATACTTCTCCTTTGCAAAACCACCCCATTGCATCATCATCTCACACTTTGCAGTGTCTAGATATGAGGGAGGCATAGGTTTTTCTGTGATTCTATCGTTTTTCAACACAACTTTCGCTGTGTTAGTCACCGGAGCAGTGCATTTTTCAGCACTGTCAACCTTAGACAACTTTGATTCTTAGATGATTGTCTTCTTGGTGCCATTTCTTTATATAGATGAGAAATGTGTACGAAAAAGATTGTTTGCTTTTTGACCGAAGGTACAGTAGATTCAGGCTAAAGAATTTTGTCTTTCTCTAACTCCTTCTTTATATAGTGTCTCTGATGTGCAAGAATCTCAATCGATTTGAGTTCTCAGCAAGGGTAAAACAGAGAAACAATGGCGTTAGTGGAGCCTTTGCATTAATTGCGTAGTGGCCCACTAACGAAAACCGTCAGAGCACTCTTTCTCTTTGTAATGTTAACCGTTAGATCAATAACTCCTTTTAATCAATGACCACGATTGTATTTCATGTCATGATTATTAGCGAGTTTATCTGTGCCCGATTAACGTCACAAATTGATTTTACCGAGATTTATGGGATTTGATTGCTTGCTGAAATAAACAAGAATCTTTTCTGCGAGTTTGCATAAATAGCTTTGTTACTTGCTGAAAGTTCCCCCTTACTCAGACATCTCATATTTCCTTAAGTTTAAAAGATATTTCTGAGTTCCCGTATCAGTGAATTCTTTTTTATACTTGAGATATCTTTTGGTAAAATCTGAGAAGTAAGTTTTGCTCTTTTCTGAGTTCCCGTCTCAGAATATTCCCATGATACTTGAATACCTGTTTCAGTATCTTTGATTGTCTGAATACCCGTTTCAGCAATCTTTAAGGTTTTTCTCTTACTGAGGGTCTGTCTCAGCAAGTGATCAAGTTTCCTAACAAATACCCGTTCTGAAGGAATTACTTGTTGAATGCCTGTTTCAGCAATCATGTAATGACCTATCATTTCTTAGAAGAAATTAGTGGAAGGAGATTTTAATTAAGTAAGAATACTTTGGCTTGCTGAATACCTGTTTCAGCATTCTGCCAATTGTATCACTTATTGAGGTAATTCAATCAATCCAAGGTTATACCTTAGCATTGCGAATCTATTATCTGGTAAGGGCTTGGTAAAGATGTCAGCAAGTTGATCATCAGTACCCACTTTTACAACCTCAATATCTCCCTTTTCCACATGATCTCTAATGAAATGATTTCTAATATCAATGTGTTTTGTCCTTGAGTGAAACTTAGGATTTTGCGTAATAGCAATAGCACTTGTATTATCACAAAAGATTGGTGTTTTCTTTGCAGAAATACCATAATCTCTTAATTGTTGAATCCATAGGATTTGAGCTGTGCAACAACCAGCTGCAATGTACTCAGATTCAGTAGATGAATTGGCAACACAGGTTTGCTTCTTGCTGAACCATGATATTAATCTAGTACCCAAAAACTGACAAGTTCCAAAGGTACTTTTTCTATCAAGATCCTCCATGATCAGCATCAGAATAACCAACCAATTCAAGTCCAGAATCTTTAGGATACCATAATCCAACATTGACTGTACCTTTGACATATTTCAGTATCTTAAGTGCCTTTTTGTAGTGTGATTCTCTTGGGTCAGATTGGAATCTGGCACACACACAAACCGCATACTGAATGTCAGGTCTACTTGTTGTTAAATACAACAAGGAACCAATGAGCTTCCTATACTTGTGTTCTTCAACACTTTTATCTTCTTTAGTATAGCCCACTTTGGTACCAACACTCATAGGGATCTTTTCAGGTTTTTCTTTCTCTTTGATCCTAAACTTTATGAGCATTTCTTTAGCATACTTTGCTTGATTTATCAATATTCCATCTTTGAATTGCTTGACTTGCAATCCTAGGAAATAATTCAATTTTCCCATCATACTCATTTCAAATTTGTTTGTCATGAGCTTGGCAAAATCATCACAAAGTTGCTTGTCCTTAGATCCAAATATAATGTCATCCACATATATTTGAACTAAGAGAATTTTACCATCATGGTTCATGGTAAATAAAGTTTTGTCAACTTCACCTTTCTTGAAACCATTATCCAGCAAGAACTTAGCCAGGGTATCATACCAAGCTCTTGGTGCTTGATTTACACCATATACAGCTTTCTGAAGCTTGTATACCATCTTGGTTTCTGATGGAAGTTCAAAGCCAGGGGGTGGTCTAAGTAGACTTCTTCAGCAAGTTCACCATTCAAGAATGCACTTTTATAATACCCCGCATCCCACATCGCTTAAGAGTGAGTGGAATAAAGGGTATATATGTTAGACCACCACTCTCACATGGTATGAGGCCTTTTGGGTGATTCCAAAAGCAAATCCGTGCGGGCTCAGGCGCAAAGCGGACAATATCATACTGTTGAGACGTGTGTGGGTCCGTCCAGGAGTAACCACGCCGGCCGGATTGGTCGGGTCGTTACAAATGGTATCAGAGCCTAGACCAACCCAAAGCCCGCACCGGGTGGACGGTTGGTAAAGGTTATTGTCAGTTTGTCACCCCCACCACTTAAGGCGCTCGACGAGGACGTCGAGGCTTTAAGGGGGGTAGTTTGTAATACCCCGCATCCCACATCGCTTAAGAGTGAGTGGAATAAAGGGTATATATGTTAGACCACCACTCTCACATGGTATGAGGCCTTTTGGGTGATTCCAAAAGCAAATCCGTGCGGGCTCAGGCCCAAAGCGGACAATATCATACTGTTGAGATGTGTGTGGGTCCGTCCAGGAGTAACCACGCCGGCCGGATTGGTCGGGTCGTTACAACTTTTAACATCCATTTGGTAAACAATGAAGTCATTGTGAGCAGCAAAGGCCAAGAAAAGCCTAATTGCATCTAATCTTGCAACTGGTGCATAAGACTCATCATAGTCCAATCCTTCAGTCTGACAGTAACCTTGAGCAACTAAACGTGCTTTGTTTCTTGTTACTTCACCAGACTCACTCAACTTGTTTCTGAACACCCACTTTGTACCAATAGCTTTCTTGCCTTCAACAAGTGATACAAGTTTCCAGACTTTGTTCCTTTCAAATTGATCCAGTTCTTCTTGCATTGCCTTGATCCATTCAGAATGCTTTAGAGCTTCTTCTATGTTCTTAGGTTCAATTTCTGAAACAAAGCAAGAGAACAACGGTTCTACTTCTACGACATTTGCTTCTTCAGCAAGTCCATGAGTAGCAGAAACTTTGGATCTAGTCACTTGGCGTTTATCAATATCACCAATCATATCCGTAGAGGGATGATCTCTAATCCATTTGTTAACAGGCTTTCTGCTCGTTGGATCTGGATATGTTTGCTCATCAGCATGTGACTCTTCAGCAACTGCTTGTTCAGTACTACTGGTATTTTGTGTCTCTGCTGAGATTGGTTCATCAGCAACTGCTTGTTCAGCATTGCTAGATTGTGGTAACTCATCAGCAGGCACGGGAGGTTGCGTAGTTTCAACAACTTCCGGAGCAACTGCGTCTTTTGCTGGAAATTCTTTGTCGTGAACTATATTTATCTTGTCATGACTTGGGGGAGGAGAGTCATTGTCAGAATCATCATTTAGTTCAATTGACTTGATTTTCCTAGCATTAGATTCAGGTCTTTACTCATGTATGATTAACTTTTTCATACATTCTGATATTTCTTCTTCAGCAGGCAGGCCTTGTGTCTTTTCGTAGAATACAACATGCAATGATTCTTCGATCTTTTGTGCCTTTTTGTTGTAAACTTTATAAGCTTTACTATGGAAGGAGTAACCAAGAAATATCGCTTCGTCTGCCTTTGGTTGAAATGTTCTTAGGTATTCTCTACCGTTATTAAGAACGAAACACTTACAGCCAAATACTCTTAGATGAGTGATATTAGGAGGTCTTCCAACAAACAACTCATAAGGAGCTTTGTTGTATTCCTTAGTGATCAGACATCTATTTTGAGTGTAACAGGCGGTATTAATCGCTTCAACCCAGTAAGCCTCACTTATCTCAGTGTCAGCAAGCATTGTTCTTGCGGCTTCTTTTAGGATACGATTCTTCCGTTCAGCAACACCGTTTTGTTGTGGTGTTGATGATGTCGTTTTTCACCAATTAAATTTGTTTAAAAGCCTTAGAACACTTATCACTACACAAACTAGAGTGCAATGGCAAGTTGTCCCCGAGTGTCGTTCCCTCGGGACCTAACGTGGCTTTGCTTGAGGTTTTTGCTAGTAATTTCAGTCAACGAGTTCAGATGTTTATTGAATGGTTTTCTTTGAACAAAGCAACGAGAAATCAGATTGGTGTAATCAAGTTTGGAAAACGGTTGGTGGTAGAAATCAAATACACATGCATGGGTTACGATTATGCTCACAAGTTCAGTGCGTAAAACCTTCGATCGAGTCTGCTAAGCAACTCGTCTAGGTAACTTTAAGACACACATCATAAAAGACCACTATCAATACTTTAGAGGTGCTTGTCACTAACACCATTTATCTAGCATGCTGCAAATCTCTAACATACAATCCTATAGCTTTCATTGACCAAGAGTTTGTCACTATACTCAATTCGAATATATTTTATAGGCAACTAAGAATCATATGAAGGAATTTGCAGCAAGATTGAATCACAATCTCATGTAAGCATAAACATAACCCATAGCATGCATATTCTACATTCTACCACCAACACAAAAGATTTAGCTACTCATATTCATCAACATAGACATCAATTCATATGAATAATAATCAGAATACATCATATCAAACTAAAAGACAAGAGAGTGATACAAGTTACCACCAAAGCTGGCACTAATCGGTGGAAATCAAAGAAAACCTCTCCGTAGATGATTACAAATGATGAATTCCAATCAAAACCTTGAATCCCAAGCTTAAATACAATGTAATCTGAGTTTTCTTTGAGTTTTGGGGCTTAGGAGCTCTACAAAACGAAGTTACAGTTCAAAAGATATCCAAAAAATGACCAAAGATCAGATCTAAGAAGGAAAATCCGAAAACGTAACCGCTGCCAAGCGGAGCGCTTGGCAAGCGAAGCGCTTTGGCACTCCAAGCGCTTCGCTTGGCTTCTGTGCCAAAGCTCCTGGAAAATGAAGCGGAGCGCTTCACTATTCCAGGCGCTTAGCTTGGCTCCTGGGCAGATTTTTATCTTCAAACTCAATCTTTTTGCCCTCGCATGGCCCTCGGGTGCCTTGGACTCATCCTTCTCTATGCTTATTGATGCTCAAACACTTACGATCAAGCCACGGAGATTGGGGAACTTCAACGGGGCCATCTTTTTCATCAAAAAGGCTCGTTTTTAGCTCCAAAAACGCCGTTTCGTACCTAAGTGCCTGAAAATGCAGAAAACACAAAATGTGACACTATTCTACAAAACTAACCAAAAAACAAGGCTAGAAGATAGCAAAAGAAGGTAAAAAAGACAAGATGAACGCGTCAAAAATACGTTCATCAAACTCCCCAAACCAAACCTTTGCTTGTCCTCAAGCAACAAACAATCCTAAATGCAACACAAAAGGAGTCTCATGCCAAGTAAAGTGAACTAATCTATTGAATCTACCAAATGCTTATGAACAAAACCAAATGAGCATGACATGCAAATAGGTTGAAGTATGCCTCGATTTTGAATATACACATTCTCAAGTGCACTTGGTTAAACAAAGGAGTCTCACGTAACATCTTCTACCTGGACCTGGTCAGTGACGACACAATGATGCATGTTATCATACTACAATTGCCCCGTGCCTATGAAACCGAGGGCTTACTACTGTTCACCAAGCGAGACTTTTCCTCAAGAGAGGGCGAACCAATACTGACTCTCATCAAACGAAGGAGGGTTCCCTTAGAAAGATAACACTCCCCTATTCTACCCAGACTCTAAAAAATGAGCCTCTTTCAACCACTTCTTGAATAGCAAGACAAGGGTGGTCAAGAACATTTTGTTTCTCTTTTTGTTATGCTACTGCTGGCTAGAAAAAAATCGGAAAAAAAAAAAAAGAAAAAAGAAAGAATCTGGAAAGGAAAAAAATAAAAAAAAGAGAGGACCCCAAAAAAGCAAAGAAGGGTCCAAAAAAGAAAGCCAAATAGCAGTTTAGCAAAGTTTGAGTCTTTTCCATTTTTCGTATCGTTCGTAATCGTGTTGTAATTTCCTATTTTTTATTTTTTATCTTTTTTGTCTTGAGTGTCATCTGTTCTAGACCACCCTCGTCCTGCCATTCAGGAAGTGGTGAATAGCTTAAGACTTTACTTGAGAGATGGGTAGAATAGGGGAGAGTTATCTTTTATAGGGAACCCTCCTTCGTTTGATGAGAGCCAGTACTGGTTCGACCTCTTTTGAGGAAAAGTCTTAACATGGTGGAACAACAGTAAGTCCTCAGTTTCATAGGCACGGGGCAACCATGCGATAATTAGCATACTTCATTACCTCGTCAATGACTAGGTCCAGGTAGAGAATGTTACGAGAGACTATCTTGTCTTGACATAAGTGCTTATGTGGATGTGTATAAGTCAATCGAGGTATTCTTCAACCTATATTCATGCTTTGATTTATATGGTTTTTGTTCATATGTTATTTGATAGATTCAGTAGAATAGTTCATTTTATTTGGCATGAAACTCCATTTTTGTGTCTTGCATGTTTTTTGTATTAGAGTCTAGCTTAGTTGCTTGAGGACAAGCAAGGGTTCGGTTTGGGGAGTTTGATGAATGTGTATTTTACACATTCATTCGAGTCTTTTTCACCTATTTTAGCTATCCTCTATGTTAATTTAGCTATATTTTAGTACATTTTATTAGAATAGTGTCACGTTTCCCTTTAGATTTTATTTTACAGGTTTTGGTTGAAATTCGAGGATTTACGGGCAATTATATTGAAGTTGACAAGGAATTGGTGTTCCAGAAGCCTATTTGGAGTATCTGAAGGTTTCCGGATAGGATTTGGAGTCTAGGGGTCGAATCTGGAGGTTAGAAGGCCACTAGAAGTCAGAAACCGAGTCCGAAAAGGTGAAGAAATCCAAAACCGCGTCGAAAACGCCGAATTCCGCGAAAAAACCTGGCGGCGAACCGCCCCGTAGTTTTTCGGGGCCTATATAGTGCTCAGTTTTTCTCCGAAAATCATATCTTTCCAGACCTACTTTCTCACCTCTCTCTATAGTTTTAGGTAGGAACTTCCCAGGGCCTGTCCTGGGAGTTCTGTAGCTTAGAGGTTACTTTTTCATAGCGGATTGGAGCTCGTAGGATCGCAATTCTTCGGAGATTGACAACCTTCGGTAACTTGTATCTTACAGTTTAATCTACTTATTTTATTTATCTTTCAATATGTTTTCTTCTATGATTTCTATTGATTGCATGCCTATTATGAGTAGCTAAACTTATCGTTGGTGGTAGTATGTGAATTCTTAGCGAAAGGAAGATAATCATGCTAATGGCTATATCGCGCATTATACTCCGTGTCATTGCTTTATTTCGTTGATCAGTTGTAACCTAAATTCTCGTATGTTGTATTGATTGTTATGCACAATTGGACACTTGTCGACTATCAGACCAATTATCTTCGTAGTGTTGAGTAATTACGAAACACATTAGGACAATAGTGATTGACTTGTCAGACCAGTTATCTTCGTAGTGCTTACTATTTGCAACAGGACACTAGATTGATTCAAAGATCTCTATGCAAGACCGAGGAATTTATGCATGATTAATGATCCGTTATGCTAAGAAGGACCATACTATCACCAATCGTCATGCTTATTATGAGTAGCTAAACTTATCGTTGGTGGTAGTATGTGAATTCTTAGCGAAGGGAAGATAATCATGCTAATGGCTATATCGCGCATTATACTCCGTGTCATTGCTTTATTTCGTTGATCAGTTGTAACCTAAATTTTCGTATGTTGTATTGATTATTATGCACAATTGGACACTTGTCGACTATCAGACCAATTATCTTCGTAGTGTTGAGTAATTATGGAACACATTAGGACAATCATCAGACCAATTATCTTCGTAGTGTTGAGTAATTACGAAACACATTAGGACAATAGTGATTGACTTGTCAGACCAGTTATCTTCGTAGTGCTTACTATTTGCAACAGGACACTAGATTGATTCAAAGATCTCTATGCAAGACCGAGGAATTAATGCATGATTATCGACCCGTTATGCTAAGAAGGACCATACTATCACCAATCTCCATTATCTGCTAGAAAAACCCCTTACTATCTGTCTGCTGTTTTATATTCTCTTGTTAAATAGATAAAGGTAGTTATAGTCCTGAGAGAACGACACTCGAGTCATTCTACTGCTACACTACGGTTTTCGTTGTAGTTGTGGATTGCCTTTGGCTAATTACAAATTTATTTGATTCGTTCGCGTTGGAGCAAGACATCCGCGCGTTCATCGGCAAGTTCCAGTAGATGTTGCTGAGGTGGTTACTGAAACCTATGTCCGCAATGTTGAAGTATTTGCGGAAGCCTTCAACAATCAACTTAATGTTGATACATCTACTGCGAATAGACCACAAGGCAGTGGAGATGAAATTCCTGCCCAAGTCCCAGATATCTACATTGTAGATAATCTTGATGACCAAACTATGGAACCGGTTACTGATATCGCTGCAGATATAAGAACCGCGGAACTTGCTGAAGCTACCGTTGCTGAAACGATGGTTTCTGAACAAGCAACTCATCAGGTTGTTGAAGAACCAGTTGCTGAAACAACAATGGTTCAAGTCCCAGAAGTTGCTGAACAAACTCAAGAAGCATTATTCAACGACGCATCTCGTGATGCTGAGAATACTGGCCCCAGCTCACCAAAGACATCAATTGACAAAGTCCAGCTTGTACTGGAAGCTTTAAGCCAACAGATGGAATTGGATATTGAAGAATCATCCAACAAATCCATTGATGCTTTTATGACAAGCAATGAGCTTAAGGGTCAAGATGCTTCTGCTCAACTTGTCATTTCAGAGACAAGGGAGATTGCTGAAACCGTGCAGCTTTCTCAAATAGAGCGAGCCAAGAAGTCTGCTGAAGAAACAGTCCCAGAAATTGAAGAAACTGTTAATGCTGAAAGGACTGAGCCACAACCTGTCCTTCTTCAGCAGGTAGATAACTCAACCATCAGTAAAACTTCATTTTCTGAAACTTATTCTTTTGCTAATACTATGATATCTCTACAGACTTCTCAAGATGCAAGTCAGATGGTTGCTGAAGCCTCTGCACCAGAATCAACACTCCCTGCTCAGCAGGTAGTTAAAGTTTTTGGTAATAAAACTAAGTTTGACAGCTTAGTACTTGTATCTAACTCATATTTATTTCAGGATGAACAAATGGAGGATGCTACTCAAGCTCCTCAAGGAATGGAAATTGTACAACATGAGCTTGCTGAACCTCAACAGGTAATTCATGTTTCAGCTTTGAACTCTAAGGCAATTATCCAAACCTCTCCTGATCTAAATATTATTCTTTTTCAGGATCTAAAGGAGACCACTGAAGTGGTGCACATCACTGAAGATTCACAAGTGAGTTCTGAGGAACTTTACTTGAACTTCAAAAGAACAACCTTGTCAGGAGTTGCTAAATCTGTCAGCAACTGGCAAAGGTACAGAAGGATGGACTTTTCTGACCTCCATCTTCATCTATCTAATGAGAAAAAGAGATCATCTCTGATGAAGCTCGAGACATTCGTCCACTCCATACTTCCTGAAGAATTCTCATATTCTCAGCTAATGAGCTCGAATCTGATTGCTCAAATCAGAGAGAATATGAAGGCAAAATTTAAGAGTGCCTCTCCAGCTGAACAAGCTGTGATGCTCAAGGTTCATTTGTACCCGTGGTGGCTGATCCCCAAAAAATCAATGAGGAAGAGGAAGTAACAAGTGTTGCTCTATTCAAGCACCTTGAGCTAGTCATTTTGACTGATGATGATGAAGAGGAAGAAGATGAAAACATCCCTACTGAACCCAGTGATGATGAATGGAAAGATTCAAAGGACAAAAAGGATGACGATGATGACAATCAAGTTCCAAGTCCTGATGCTGGTGGTTTAAAACTGACAGTTGCTGAAACTGAACAACAAGACAATCAGCAAGCTGAACAACCACAACCTCAGCATGAATCTCAACCTGCTCCTGCTGATGCTGAAAATCAAGCACCTGTACAAGGTGCTGATACTGAAGAAGAATATGCCAGAAAACGAGCTGCCTTGAAACATGGAAAGAGGCAACTTTCTGATGCCAAGGTCACTGATGCAAACCTTGATGATGAAGATGAAATGGATGAAGATTACCAACGAGCTCTACAAAATAGTCTCCTGGTCCATGCAAGGCATACGCAGGATCTAGAAATTGGTCAATCTTCAGGAGTAAAACCAAAGGAAGTCCCCTCCCTTCCACTTACTACTGGCGAAACTCCAGTAATTGAGTCTCAAACGTTGCCCTCAGCAACTACTCAATTAAAACTAACTACTGGTGAAACTCCAGTTGTTGAGTCTGAACCGTTGCCATCAGCAACCACTCAACCAAAAGGAAATGAAGTTGCTGACTTAGGTTCCAAGGTTGCTGGCCTTGATGAATCTGAGGATGAAGATGATCTATCAGCAAACGAGGATGAAAACTCAAAGAGAGACCCAAAAGTGGTTGAAATTCCTCCTCCTGACTATATAAATGATGTAGACGATGATTTGAGAGGAGAATTGCTGATGAAAGATGATCAGTTTGCTTCAGAACTAAAAGTTCTTTCCTTGACCCCAAATCTAGTGTCGTTCCCACGTGTTGAGGAGTTTACTCCTAGAATTTTGGCACTGAAGAAATTCCATGATGCCTGCAAAGCAGAAGATGAGGCATTGCTTGCTGAGAGCCCGCTTGATATTGTAAAAATATTGGCTACAGTGCTGAGACGCACTAGTACTCTTACAATAGCTCAGAAAGACATAAGTCTTTATCACTAGAGCTATGAAGAAGATGTAAGTCAAGCACTCCGCATTAGTAAAGGCTCAGACTTTCATGGAAGACAAGGCCGCAACAGAACAAAGACATGAGGAGAACATGGTGAGTATTAAAAATGAGTTGTCAAAGATGACTTTTGATCATCAACAAATCATCATGAAATACAACAGCCTAAGTACTCTTGCTGAAAATTGCAATGAGTTTTACTCTCTGCACATCACTCCGTGTTGCAATCCATGTCTAAGGGGGAAAAGAGAAGTACAAGAAAAAGAACCCAAACCCCTCCTACTGTTGATGCGCCACTACCATTAGAACCTCTTGTTGAAAAAGAGCAAAGTTCTAAAAGACAAGCAGAATCTGAGTTAAATTCAGCAAGTCACAAAAAGAGAAAAACTGCTGCTGAAACTCAAGGTTTTTGCCATACTGAAAGTCATCTAGATCTGAATGAAGATGATGATGATGATGACAATCAGATAATAGCTCAAGCCATAAGAGCTAGACCAATTACAGCCTTAACTCCGTCTGGCCACTCAAAGCATTTCTCTTCTGACTCAAGATCTTCAGTAAGAGATCAAGACAATGCAAAGTCAAGAAGAAGAAGGCAAAGACAGGAAGAAAAGAGGCTGGCCAACATTGCTATTGGCTCCGACATTGAATATACGAAGACCAGCAATGATGAAACCACTCAGAACGTGATCAGAAACGTTCATGGTTGCTGGATCTTAAAGCTGGAAGACTTGCTGGTAAATGAGTTCTTTCCTATAGCCATTTTGAACCAAATGTTCACTTGGATTGAACTCAAGGTAAAAAGGAAAGAAAGGGCTGAGTCCCTCCCAAGAAATATTGCTCGAAGATGGTTGAATCTAGAAGTCTCAGTAAGAAGAACTGCCATTGGTAAGACCATAAGACAAGAACCAGAATTGATAAAACCAGTTGGCATTGCTTATTACTCTGACCCAGTGACCAAGAAAACAAAGAAGAGACTTGGATTGATTCCTTATGAGTATTTCTATCTCACTGCTAAGGATCAAGAAGAAGATCTCCTCTAGCTAAGGACGATTCATCCTAAAAGCATTTCAGATACACAACTTCTCCATGCCAGCAATTGGGGCATGCATTTGTGGGTAACTCAGTACATGGAAATGAATGCTGAAAAGCATCATCATACTGCCTGCAAAAATGCAAGGATTCTTCAATTACAAGTCCGTAGGCTGCTTGAGAACTACGAGAAGGACTGTATTGAATTCACTACACTTGCTGAGAAGAGTGTAAGAGAGATTTTGAGAAAATCCTCTGGAAGAGCTTGACTCTCTGTAATAGTTCTGTTAATGTTTTTATTTGCTGATTTTGTTTAGTTATCTCTGCTCTTTCCTGTAAACTTACTGAAAGATAACTATCATCAATAAAGCTTTTTGACTCTTATTGGTTTTTGATTATGTAATTTACTTATGCTTACTGTTTAGTTATTCAAGTATGCTTGCATTAATCAACTGATTTATTCAACATCAGAAACCTCTAAAAGGGTAACAATTAATTTAGCCATGGATTGCTAACATCAAAAAGGGGGAAATTTGTTAGGAATCTTGTAATTTTGATGAGCAATTAACCATGCTAAATTAAGGAAAGTCCAGTAACTAGTACTTTTAAGGTCCATAGGAATTTAGAATTTTAAGGACATTGTAAAAGAGGAACGTTTGCTGAAGACTTAGAGTAGGTGCTAGATAGGTTGGTTTTACCGCTTATGATGTATCTTGTTTTCTGAAAAGAAATACAACCTATTGAAGCATTTGCTGATGATGTAATTTATTTTTACAAACAAACTATTGAAGCATTTAGAACCACTCAGAAACTTGAAGATTTCGAAAACTGAAGACTAGAAGATTTCTGAAGACTGGTATCTACAAAGGCACATGTTGCTCAGAAAGTGGAAACTTCAGCAACATCATTGCATAAGTGAAAATCTCAATGACAGAGTAGGTTGTGCTTGCTGAAATTGAGACTGACCACTTGCTGATGAACATTTGTGACCTCTTGCTGAAAGTACTTGTATTTGCGCTCCCATGTTACTGTTTGAATTTTATTCAAAAGAGCATTAAATGCAAAGCATGCACGCGAAGGACATGAAGACTAGAAGACAAACAAGGACGCTGCTGAAAGTACAAAAGCAAGATAATGACATTTTAAGGAACAAAAGCCTCAGAATTTGAAATTCAAACGGCTCCGTATTTTCACTATAAATAGAGGTCATCCGGCAAAGAGTTGAAGTGTGTCAACAACGTGATCATACTCTCACTTGTGCTTAAACTCACATACCCTTCAATACTCTTTACTGCCATTGATCCGTTCCAAGACTTAAAGCTTGAAAAAGCTAATTGTGAAGAAGTAGAACTTACACGGCTAAGTAATTAGTTAAGTGTTCTTTCTTTCTTTCGAACAAGAACAAGTCTTGACACCAGAAACAATCAAACTTGTTTACTGCAAAGTATTCAAAGTTTTGTTTCTTAGATTACTTGTTGTAACTGAATAAGCTATAATTAAGTTATCTCACCCCAAACCTCTCTAACTGAAAATACACCCTTTCAAGCGTGATATTCAGGGGGAACTTAATCGAGCATAGTGTTGCTGATTAAAAGTACCAAGTTTGGTGGAGAACAAGGTTACGTTCTCTAGTTAGGTTGGAGATGAAGCAAGTGTGCTTTGGTTTCTGTTTGGATCGCTCTAGATAGGTGTTGTAAGGAACCTCAAACTTATCTTAGTGGATTCAGTCCTAGAAAGGATAAAGTGGATTAGTTGAGAGATTACGCCACTCTCAGATACCACTATAAAAGTGTTTGTGTGATTTACTTACTGTACTTAGTTTTCAGCAAATCATATCTATCTGTACACAGTCACTCACATCACTTGCTGAAACTTTCATTTACTGAAAAAGCACTTATTGTATCAAAGACTTCCTGATGATGTCGTTTTTCACCAATTAAATTTGTTTTAAAAGCCTAAGAACACTTATCACTACAAAAACTAGAGTGCAATGGCAAGTTGTCCCCGAGTGTCATTCTTTCGGGACCTAACGTGGCTTTGCTTGAGGTTTTTGTAAGTAATTTCAGTCAACGAGTTCAATTGTTTAGAGAATCGTTTCCTTTGAACAATAGCAACGAGAAAATAGATTGTTGTAAACAAGTTTGGAAAACGGTTGGTGGTAGAAATCAAATACACATGCAGGGGTTACGTATATGCTCACAAGTTCAGTGCGTAGAACCTTCGATCAAGTCTGCTAAGCAACTTGTCTAGGCAAATTTAAGACACACATCATGAAAGATCACTATCAATACTTTAGAGGTGCTTGTCACCAACACCATTTATCTAGCATGCTGCAAATCTCTAACATACAATCCTATAGCTTTCATTGACCAAGAGTTTGTCACTATACTCAATTCGAATATATTTTATAGGCAACTAAGAATCATATGAAGGGATTTGCAGCAAGATTGAATCACAATCTCATGTAAGCATAAACATAACCCATAGCATGCATATTCTACATTCTACCACCAACACAAAAGATTTAGCTACTCATATTCATCAACATAGACATCAATTCATATGAATAATAATTAGAATACATCATATCAAACTACAAGACAAGAGAGTGATACAAGTTACCACCAAAGCTGTCACTAATCGGTGGAAATCAAACAAAACCTCTCCGTAGATGATTACAAAGGATGAATCCCAATCAAAACCTTGAATCCCAAGCTAAAATACAAATTAATCTGAATATTCTCTGAGTTTTGGGGCTTAGGAGCTCTCCAAAACGAAGTTACAGTTCAAAAGATTTCAAAAAGATGATCAAAGATCAGATGTAAGAAGGAAAATCCGAAAATGTAACCGCTGCCAAGCGGACCGCTTGGAGAAGCCAAGTGGAGCGCTTGGCAAGCGAAGCGCTTGGACCCAAGCGCTTCGCTTGGCTTCAGTGCCAAAGCTCCTGGAAATTGAAGCGGAGCGCTTCACTATTCCAGGCGCTTAGCTTGGCTCCTAGGCAGATTTTTGTCTTCAAACTCAATCTTTTTGCCCTCGCATGGCCCTCGGGTGCCTTGGACTCATCCTTCTCGATGCTTATTGATAGTCAAACACTTACGAACAAGCCACGGAGATTGGGGAACTTCAACGGGGCCATCCTTTCCATCAAAAAGGCTCGTTTTTAGCTCCAAAAACGCCGTTTCGTACCTAAGTGCCTGAAAATGCAGAAAACACAAAACGTGACACTATTCTAGAAAACTAACCAAAAAACAAGGCTAGAAGATAGCAAAAGAAGGTAAAAAAGACAAGATGAACGCGTCAAAAATACGTTCATCAAACTCCCCAAACCAAACCTTTGCTTGTCCTCAAGCAACAAACTATCCTAAATGCAACACAAAAGGAGTCTCATGCCAAGTAAAGTGAACTAATCTATTGAATCTACCAAATGCTTATGAACAAAACCAAATGAGCATGACATGCAAATAGGTTGAAGTATGCCTCGATTGCGAATATACACATTCTCAAGTGCACTTGGTTAAACAAAGGAGTCTCACGTAACATCTTCTACCTGGACCTGGTCAGTGAAGACACAATGATGCATGTTATCATACTACAACTTCCCCGTGCCTATGAAACCGAGGGCTTACTACTGTTCACCAAGCGAGACTTTTCCTCAAGAGAGGGCGAACCAATACTGGTTCTCATCAAACAAAGGAGGGTTCCCTTAGAAAGATAACACTCCCCTATTCTACCCAGACTCTCAGCAGAAGAGTCTAACATGTCGCCTCTTACGTACATAATTACACGGGTTACAACCATAGACTCTAACATGCATCATTTTATAAGGCCATCGTGAACCGCAGCAGAAGAAACACCACTCAAGGTGATGTCGAGACTACTAAGCTTAACTAGTGCACATGCGAATGTGACAAACCAAGCGAGACAAGCCTCAAACTACTTGCAAAGTGATGCAACATATGATCAATGGCCATAAACACTTAGTCTACTCAATAAAAAAGTTCAAAAGACTTGGCAATAAACTCCACACACAACAACGTGCAACAACTAATCTAGGGATGATATGCATGCGAAAACTGAAAAACATGACAAATCACAAGAACTTGAGCTGACAACAGGCATGTACGAAACCAAAAGAGCACATAGTACTGAAAATCCAATGACCCCTCCCCAAACCTAAACTTTTGCTCGTTCTCGAGTAAAGAAAAGTTGACAAGAAAGGAAAAATTGGATTGAAAGTACACTTCCCTGATATAAAGGTTCGTGTCCAACTCCTATAGAAGAGTAGTACCTGAAAAGACTCAAGAAACAAGTGAAAACGGGTGCGCAAAGGTGAGAAGAATTGAAAAAAGGAGGAAGGGTACAGGGTCCAGGCGGACCGCTTGGCGGGAGCCAAGCGGTTCGCTTGGCCAAGCGGAGTGCTTGGGAGGCTCCAGGCGCTCCGCTTGAATTTCCAGGAAGTTGCAAAACTTCCTGGAATTTGAAGAGGACCGCTTGGCCCTTCCAAGCGCTTCTCTTGGCCCCTGTTTCCAGATTTTCGATGTTTTTCCTCTCTTAATCACCTAAGGCACCAAGACAAAACTAAACTAAACTAATCACGACAAAAGGCACACAGGCCACAACTACAAAAGCAAATAAAGAGTACAAGAGTCAAAAGTCATAGCATCAATTAAGGGTATCAAAAAGGAATACCACCACCGCAAAATCACTCGGATTCGAACCCTTGCTCTACTTCGAAGCGGTGGAGTATCAGATCGTGTGTCTCTATGTCGATTGGTTGCCTCGATGCCTCGGTGAGCCGGATGTTTGGCACATTTGCTTTCTTCTTGTCTCTTGTGTCCATGGTACCTAGAAAAAATCTTATTAGATAACTTCAAGAGACAATGAGACTTAGACCCTTATACTACTACCAAACAATCTACTTCTACTCTAAGACAAGTATACGTTCTTCGTTTAAAACAAGTCATAACGCAACAAGTCGACTCTTAGACGTCAAAACTCACTCAAGTAATCTCATGGTGAGTTTGAAGGCTTGCAAAAGTTCATATGAAAAAATCGAGAAGCTTTAACACTTCGTTACGATAAATCCATACGAATCTAAACCAAGCAAACAAACTCTCCAATTAAATTACCGAACCAATCCAACACATTCTCATGCAATCACAACATCACCATAATCATAACATAACTCAAGTTCAAGGCTAACAATCATCGAACAATTACATAACAAAAATTCGAGCACTAGAGTTCATCATAAATCAATAGGAGCAAAATTCGAATTTAGACATCACATCTAGTAAGAAACATGCTCAATAATCATTATCAAACTCTAATTCACCAATGCATAACACAATTGAAGCTAATTAAGATGAAATCCCAAATTCAAGAAAGTTAGGGTTCATGAGTGGTACCTTTGATTCCTTGTTATGGATGCTTCAAACGTGAAATTTGATCGGTTTAGATGATAGAGGAGATGATGGGCTTTGTAAAATGCACAAGATTGCAAGAATTGGTGGAGAATTGAGTGAGATTGAGATTTTTGGGGTGCAAAAATCGGCAATGGAGGAAAAAACGAAGTGGAGAGGCTTTGAATCTCAAGTGCCCCGCTTAGCTTCCTTAAGGAAAGCCAAGCGAAGCGCTTGGACGTCCCAAGCGAAGCGCTTGGCAAGCGGTTCGCTTGGGAACTTCCAAGCGCTCCGCTTGGATTTCCAGTAGGAATTTTTCATTCCTACTGGAAATTCAAGCGGACCGCTTGGCCGCGCCAAGCGCTTCGCTTGGATTTCCAGTAAGAATGGGATTCTTACTGGAAATCCAAGCGGACCGCTTGGGCTTTCCAAGCGGTTCGCTTGGGACCTGAAGCTCCCAAATTCATTTTTTTCAACTTTTGCTAAATTTTCACCCCAAAAAACTTGTCTAAACAACGAAACAAAACTTTAAACGTGCTTCTAATCTACATGCAATTACCTACAACCTCGGGTTGCCTCCCGAGAAGCGCCTTTGTTTAAAAGTCGTTGGCTCGACTCATCTTAGCTCATGCGGGATCAATTTTGCATCGGGTACTAGACTTCCCCGTCCATGGTGCTCTTCAAAGCACTAAGTCCCTGCACATCTTGACGAACATAAAGAGGACCAAAGAATCATACAAGTTCGTTAGTATCAACATAAGCACATGAATTAACTATGGCTCGCAACGTATGTTGCTTGCCATTTACCTCGAAGCTACATGTACGACGGTACATGTCTATCACCATATGTACTTTGTTGATGAAGGCTCTACCCAAAAGAACCACATCCTTGAGCTTTGCGGAGGATGTAGGCATGACGATGAAGTTCGTCTTGACCTCTACACCGGCGACTCTTACCACTAGATTTTCGATCACACCCAATGGCTTCTTCATAGACCCATCCGCCAATTGCACCATGCACTTCATTGGTCTTAAGCCAGACAAACCCGACTCTTCGTACACGTTCAAAGGTATGACATTCACAACCCCTCCCGTGTCTAGAGTTGCCACTATTCCATCCTTCTTACCCAAGCCGATTTCGACATCAAAGCTCTCTTGGATAGGCACTTCCACCATATCCACCAACTCATCCTCAGACGATGAGTTTTCATTCACTTCCTCAACTATCGCATCAGATTGTGCGACCACTTTTTCTTCCACAACTACCTTAGGAGTCTCAAGCTCCTCGCTCACCTTGCAAGTTTCAGTTACCTTGCAACTTGGCACCTCAACTAGTGCATTGTCTCTCACAACCGTGATCTCCACAGGCAAATCAGTAACCACGGTTATGGCCATAGCCTTCTCCGTATTTCCGGGAAACTTCCCTTGCTCTCTACTCGCCCCTCGATCTATAAGCTCTTGTAGCTTCTTATGGAGGTTGCTACTACTAGCCTCAAGCTTCTCAAAGCGTTGATTGTTATTAGCCTCATTACGATAGTAATGCTCCATGAATTTATTCGTCTTCATAACCAGATCATTGAGTGAAGAGACAAGAGGTGAAGGAAGCACCCCTCCACCTTGTGGTCCCGAACTAGCAACCTGAGGTGGAGGTGTAGGATTAGAAGGCGGTGCTCCTTCATACCAATTGTTCCCGTAGCTGAGACGACTTCTATCTTGATTAGGCCCATAGGCATTTTGATCCTAGTTATGAAAATAACCACGGTTGCATTGATTCTGGTACCCACCTCGGGCTCCACGGTTTTGTGGCCTCACATTGCCATAACCTTGCCCGTAGTTCACATCTCCAACTACTTGCTCTCCCTCAGCAGCATATACTTCTCGTCGGACTTCGTTCGTGATGTATTGCTCTCTAGCAAATTCAGAACGACACAAGTAGGCCGGGTGCCCATAGCTCTTGCACACACCACAAACTTCCGTAGAAGGAGAAGGAACGCTTTGCCTCAAAGCTTGCTTCACTTCATGGGCGAACCCATCGAAGTCATTTTGTTCCACTACTACCTTGGCCTCACCTCTTTGCTCCTTTTGGAGCACACGAGCCCTCACATTTCGGTTTTGGGAATTCCGGTACATCATGTCCAGCTTTACTTGGACTTGAGAAGGAAGCAACTCCCCCATACAACCTCCACAAATACTATCAACTTGAGATTGAATCTCAGGATGTAGACCATTGTAAAAGAATTGGAGAAGCTGACCTTTATCATACCCGTTATGTAGGCATCGATGATGCAACCCCATGAATCGATGATAGGCCTCGTGGGAAGGATCATCGTACCTCTGCTCGAAGGAGCTAATTTGGCTCTTCATAGCCATTGTCTTGGAAGCGGGGTAGTAACGCTCCATGAAGTTGTCGAAACATAGGTCCCATGTTGTGAAAGACCCGGCCTCCAAAGTATTGAGCCAAGCCTTTGCACGATCGCCTAGCCCCATAGAAAAGACCTTCATGCGGAGATCATCATCCGTAACACCAGCTCCCGCTCGCCCAAGATGGAGAACAAAGTTCTCGAGCTCATTCAAGTATCCTATCACGTCCTCATTAGCCATCCCATAGAATTTGGGAAGTTGTTGGAACATGTGATTCTTGATCTCCAAGTTCCTGGTGGCATCATTGAGGACAATTGCTGGTCCTCTAGCCCCAACCGTAGGCTTAGTAATTGTACGTATAGGTCTCTCCGCCATTTCACCTTCCAAGTAAACCGATTCAAGAATTGGCTCCAAAAGATAAGAAGAAGACTCTTCCCGAATACCAGAAGCAGAAGCTCTAGATGCTACTCCTTCAAACTCAAGATTCAAATTCCTCCTTCTCCTTTGAAACAAACGATCGATCTCGTCTACAAAAGGTTCAATAATAGGTCCACCCGTTCGGGTTCTAGGCATGCACTCACCTGAAATACAAAATAGTGAGTATCTCAAGCAAAAAGAAACAAAAACAGAAATGAGACAAAGAAGAGATGTTGGCTGAAAAAACCAAAACAAAAACACCAACCAAAGGAGTTAAGTCCCCGGCAACGGCGCCAAATTGATGATGTCGTTTTTCACCAATTAAATTAGTTTTAAAAGCCTAAGAACACTTATCACTACACAAACTAGAGTGCAATGGAAAGTTGTCCCCGAGTGTCGTTCTCTCGGGACCTAACGTGGCTTTGCTTGAGGTTTTTGCAAGTAATTTCAGTCAACGAGTTCAAATGTTTAGAGAATCGTTTCCTTCGAACAATAGCAACGAGAAATCAGATTGTTGTAAACAAGATTGGAAAACGGTTGGTGGTAGAAATCAAATACACATGCATGGGTTACGAATATGCTCACAAGTTCAGTGCGTAGAACCTTCGAACAAGTCTGCTAAGCAACTCGTCTAGGCAAATTTAAGACACACATCATCAAAGATCACTATCAATACTTTAGAGGTGCTTGTCACCAACACCATTTATCTAGCATGCTGCAAATCTCTAACATACAATCCTATAGCTTTCATTGACCAAGAGTTTTTCACTATACTCAATTCGAATATATTTTATAGGCAACTAAGAATCATATGAAAGGATTTGCAGCAAGATTGAATCACAATCTCATGTAAGCATAAACATAACCCATAGCATTCATATTCTACATTCTACCACCAACACAAAAGATTTAGCTACTCATATTCATCAACATAGACATCAATTCATATGAATAATAATTAGAATACATCATATCAAACTACAAGACAAGAGAGTGATACAAGTTACCACCAAAGCTGTCACTAATCGGTGGAAAGCAAAGAAAACCTCTCCGTAGATGATTACAAAGGATGAATCCCAATCAAAACCTTGAATCCCAAGCTAAAATACAAAGTAATCTGAATATTCTCTGAGTTTTGGGGCTTAGGAGCTCTCCAAAACCAAGTTACAGTTCAAAAGATCTTCAAAAAATGATCAAAGATCAGATCTAAGAAGGAAAATCTGAAAACGTAACCGCTGCCAAGCGGACCGCTTGGAGAAGCCAAGCGGAGCGCTTGGCAAGCGAAGCGCTTCGGGCACTGAAGCGCTTCGCTTGGCTTCTGTGCCAAAGCTCCTGGAAATTGAAGCGGAGCGCTTCACTATTCCAGGCGCTTAGCTTGGCTCCTGGGCATATTTTTGTCTTCAAACTCAATCTTTTTGCCCTCGCATGGCCCTCGGGTGCCTTGGACTCATCCTTCTCGATGCTTATTGATGCTCAAACACTTACGAACAAGCCACGAAGATTGAGGAACTTCAACGGGGCCATCTTTTCCATCAAAAAGGCTCGTTTTTAGCTCCAAAAACGCCGTTTCGTACCTAAGTGCCTGAAATGCAGAAAACACAAAACGTGACACAATTCTACAAAACTAACCAAAAAACAACGCTAGAAGATAGCAAAAGAAGGTGAAAAAGACAAGATGAACGCGTCAAAAATTCATTCATCATAACACTCCCCTATTCTACCCAGACTCTCAAGAATGAGCCTCTTTCAACCACTTCTTGAATAGCAAGATGAGGGTGGTCAAGAACAGGCCTTGGACAAGGCGACACGAAACGAAAGATAGAATTTACAACTCGACACTTCAAAAACAAATATTTACATGACACTTGACACTTTACTAGACTGCTTTTGGCTTGCAACGACCCTTCTTTTGCTTTTGGGTCTTATTCTTTATTTTCTTTCTTCTTTTTTTTTTTTTTTTCTCTTTTTTCCTTTATTTTCTCTTTTTCTTTCCTCTTTTTTCTTCTTTTCCTTTTCTCCTCTTTTTTTTTCTTTCATAAAGGGGCAAGCAGCAGTACTAAGTGTCAAAAACACCTCCCCAAACCTATTCGGAAGAATAGGTTTGAGCACAAAGACGAAAAGGAAAAAGGAAAGACTCTTTTACAAAGACACCTCCCCAAACCTATTCGAAAGAATAGGTTGGGACACAAAACAAAAAGAAAAGGAAAAAGGAAACTTTACAACGACTCAAAGACGAAAAACAAGATCAACGAAGCAACCCCCTCCCCAAACCTATTCGATAGAATAGGTTTAATACAAGGAATCGCACACCTCACACTACCTCCTTCCTAGGATTTGGCAATCTCTAATCGAGGTGAAGAACTTGTCGCCTCTTACGTACATAATTACACGGGTTACAACCATAGACTCTAACATGCATCATTTCATAAGGCCATCGTGAACCGCAGCAGAAGAAACACCACTCAAGGTGATGCCGAGACTACTAAGCTTAACTAGTGCACATGCGAATGTGACAAACCAAGCGAGACAAGCCTCAAACTACTTGCAAAGTGATGCAACATATGATCAATGGTCATAAACACTTAGTCTACTCAATAAAAAAGTTCAAAGGACTTGGCAATAAACTCCACACACAACAACGTGCAACAACTAATCTAGGGATGATATGCATGCAAAAATTTGAAAAAACACGACAAATCACATGAACTTGAGTAAAATCAGGCATGTACGAACCACACAAGCATATAGTACTGAAAATCCAATACCTCCTCCCCAAACCTAAACTTTTGCTCGTCCTCGAGCAAAGAAAAGTTGAATGAAAAGGAAAAATTGGATTGAAAGTACACTTCCCAGAGATAAAGGTTCGTGTCCAATCTCCCATATAAGAGTAGTACCTGAAAGGACTCAAGAAACAAGTGAAAACGGGTGCGCAAAGGTGAGAAGAATGGAAAAAACGAGGAAAATCTGGGTACAGGGTCCAAGCGGAGCGCTTGGGAGGCTCCAGGCGCTCCGCTTGAATTTCCAGGAAATTGCAAAACTTCCTGGAATTTGAAGCGGACCGCTTGGCCCTTCCAAGCGTTTCGCTTGGCCCTGTTTCCAGATTTTCGATGTTTTTTCCTATCTCAATCACCTAAGGCACCAAGACAAAAACTCGACTAAACTAATCACGACAAAAGGCACACAGGCCACAACTACAAAAGCAAATAAAGAGTACAAGAGTCAAAAGTCATAACATCATACAACCAAATCGAAATGAAAAGAGTTTCAACCAACAATAGTAAACAAGCCAAAATAACGATAATATACAAATACTACCGATAAATGTGGCCCCTGTCGGCTGGTGTCTCTAGGAGTAGGGGTCGTAGGGGGTGTTAGGAAAGTTACTCCCACTACCACCGGTCTGATCATGGAAAGGGTACCCCGGAATTCGGCGAGCTAAGGCATCATGGCGGTTCATCATCTCCTCCTGGTGGGCTCTCCAACGCCTAGTGTCCTCTGCTCGAGCGGCCTCCCAACGCTGATCTACACGCCCCTGGTAATCATCCCAACGCTGCTCCTCCATCACATGGAAGTCCTCCCACCTCCTGACTTCGCGCTCCTCAAATCCCCGGAATTGCTCGGTGAGCTGGGTCGACTGAGCCTCCAACATGGTGGTTTGGAAGCTACCAAACTGATCGACCAAGATCTGGTTGAACCCCGAGAAGTCGAAGCTTCCTTGGCCGGCTGTAGGTGGAGGTGGAGGAGGTGTCACATGGCGCGTAACCCTTGGTTGCATGGGTTCTCCTTGCTGAGCGCACCAAGTCCCGTACATCTCATTGTACGTATCAATGTTGATGGATTTCTTCGGCTTCTTGTCCAGTACGAGATCGGGAACTCCAGCCCTCCTTGCACATGGCCGTGATCAAGTTACCAAAGGAAAGCTTCCGGTTTGCATTACGGCGGCGCTTGAATTCCTCGAAGATGACAATGCCAAGAGTGAGAGGCAAATTATGCAAGAGAGCATGGACTAGGACTCCGTAATAGGACTGAACCTCGGAGTCATGTGTGCTAGGGATCAGGTTGACTTGAACGAACTTCAACATCATCCTCGCCTCGAATGTGAGATCGTTGTGGCGCAAAATCCGGGGTGGCTCACCAGGCAATTCATAATCGTCCACGGTAATGCCATTCAGTACTTCCATGGGGTAATGATCAGACTCCCGGTCGTAGACATAGAGCTCCGCGGGATCAAATCTCTCGTGGATTGCAGGCCGGCGGTTTGGATCCCGCGTTAGTGGCCTATCCAATCGCATGATGAAGCTAGTGATGCTCAAAGGAGTAAACTCGACCCCAACACCGCGGACGGGAACCTCACCGGTCCGTTCATTGTAGTCCGTGAAGGCAATGTAGAAATCCTCCACTACTGCTTGGTCCCAATTTGGCATGACCTCTCCATAGTACTTCCAGCCTCGCTCAGTAATGAGCTTGTTGAGCTCTCGGGCACCATCCAACTGGCTCTCACCAGCCGTGAAGCGAATGCTCCTCTCAGAGATGTACGTGTGCTTGTGGGCATGGAAACTCGCTTCGAATTGCCTTGCCCTCCCCGATTGGCGATACTCGCCGGGTGTGGTCGTTTGTTGGGCAATCGAGGTCCCTTCTCCCCTCGATCTCTTGGATCTTCTTGATGCCATTGTACCTAGAAAAATCTTATTAGATAACTTCAAGAGACAATGAGACTTAGACTCGACTCCTAGACTCCAATACTCACTCAAGTAATCTCATGGTGAGTTTGAAGGCTTGCTAAAGTTCATATGAACAAATCGAGAAGCTTTAACACTTCGTTACGATAAATCCATACGAATCTAAACCAAGCAAACAAACTCTCCAATTAAATTACCCAACCAATCCCACACATTCTCATGCAATCACAACATCACCATAATCATAACATAACTCAAATTCAAGGCTAACAATCATCAAACAATTACATAGCAAAAATTCGAGCACTAGAGTTCATCATAAATCAAGAGGAGCAAAATTCGAATTTAGACATCACATCTAGTAAGAAACATGCTCAACAATCATCATCAAACTCTAATTCACCAATGCATAACACAATTGAAGCAAATTAAGATAAAATCCCAAATTCAAGAAAGTTAGGGTTCATGAGAGGTACCTTTGATTCCTTGTTATGGATGCTTCAAACGTGAAATTTGATCAGTTTAGATGATAGAGAAGGTGATGGGCTTTGTAAAATGCACAAGATTGCAAGAATTGGTGGAGAATTGAGAGAGATTGAGATTTTTGGGGTGCAAAATCGGCAATGGAGGAAGAAAAACGAAGTGGGGGGCTTTGAAACACAAGTGCCCCGCTTGCTTCCTTAAGGAAAGCCAAGCGAAGCGCTTGGGCGTCCCAAGCGAAGCGCTTGGCAAGCGGTCCGCTTGGGAACTCCCAAGCGCTCCACTTGGATTTCCAATAAGAATTTTCATTCTTACTGGAAATCCAAGCGGACCGCTTGGCACCGCCAAGCGCTTCGCTTGGATTTTCAGTAAGAATGGGATTCTTACTGGAAATCCAAGCGGACCGCTTGGGCTTTCCAAGCGGTTCGCTTGGGACCTGAAGCTCCCAAATCCATTTTTTTTCGACTTTTGCTAAATTTTCACCCCAAAAACCTTGTCTAATCAACGAAACAAAATTTTAAACGTGCTTCTAATCTATATGCAATTACCTACAACCTCGGGTTGCCTCCCGAGAAGCGCCTTCGTTTAAAAGTCATTGGCTCGACTCATCTTAGCTGATGCGGGATCAATTTTGCATCGGGTACTAGAATTCCCCGTCCAAGTGCTCTTCAAAGCACCAAGTCCCTGCACATCCTGACGAACATATAGAGGACCAAAGAATCCTACAAGTTCGTTAGTATCAACATAAGCACATGAATTAACTATGGCTCGCAACGTATGTTGCTTGCCATTTACCTCGAAGCTACATGTACGAGGGTACATGTCTATCACCATATGTACTTTGTTGATGAAGGCTCTACCCAAAAGAACCACATCCTTGAGCTTTGCGGAGGATGTAGGCATGACGATGAAGTTCGTCTTGACCTCTACACCGGCGACTCTTACCACTAGATTCTCGATCACACCCAATGGCTTCTTCATAGACCCATCCGCCAATTGCACCATGCACTTCATTGGTCTTAAGCCAGACAAACCCGACTCTTCGTACACGTTCAAAGGTATGACATTCACACCCGCTCCCGTGTCTAGAGTTTCCACTATTCCATCCTTCTTACCCAAGCCGATTTCCACATCAAAGCTCTCTTGGATAGGCACTTCCACTATATCCACCAACTCACCCTCAGACGATGAGTTTTCATTCACTTCTTCCACTATCGCATCAGATTGTGCGACCACTTTCTCTTCCACAACTACATTAGGAGTCTCAAGCTCCTCACTCACTTTGCAAGTTTCAGTTATCTTGCAACTTGGCACCTCAACTCGTGCATTGTCTCTCACAACCGTGATCTCCACGGGCAAATCAGTCACCACGGTTATGGCCATAGCCTTCTCCGTGTTTCCGGGAAACTTCCCTTGTTCTCTACTAGCCCCCCGATCTATCAGCTCTTGCAACTTCTTATGGAGGTTGCTACTACTAGCCTCAAGCTTCTCAAAGCGTTGATTGTTAGTAGCCTCATTACGATAGTAATGCTCCATGAATTTCTTCGTCTTCAATACAAGATCATTGAGGGAAGAGACAAGAGGTGAAGGAAGCACCCCTCCACCTTGTGGTCCCGAACTAGCGACCTGAGGCGGAGGTGTTGGATTAGAAGGCGGTGCTCCTTCATACCAATTGTTCCCATAGCTGAGACGACTTCTATCTTGATTAGGCCCATAAGCATTTTGATCCGGGTTATGAAGATAACCACGGTTGCCTTGATTCTGGTACCCACCTCGGGGTCCACGGTTTTGTGGCCTCACATTGCCATAACCTTGCCCGTAGTTCACATCTCCAACTACTTGCTCTCCCTCAGCAGCATATACTTCTTGACGGACATCGTTCGTGATATATTGCTCTCTAGCAAATTCAGAACGGCATAAGTAGGCCGGGTGCCCATAGTTCTTGCACACACCACAAACTTCCGTGGAAGGAGATCGAACGCTTTGCCTCAAAGCTTGCTTCACTTCATGGGCGAACCCATCGAAGGCATTTTGTTCCACTACCACCTTGGCCTCACCACTTTGCTCCTTTTGGAGCACACGAGCCCTCACATTCCGGTACATCATATCCAGCTTCACTTGGGATTGAGATGGAAGCAACTCCCCCATACTACCTCCACAAATACTATCCACTTGACATTGAATCTCAGGATGTAAACCATTGTAAAAGAATTGAAGAAGCTGACCTTTATCATACCCGTTATGTGGGCATCGATGGTGCAACCCCATGAATCGATCATAGGCCTCGTGGAAAGGCTCATCGTACCTCTGCTCGAAGGAGCTAATTTGGCTCTTCATAGCCATTGTCTTGGAAGCGGGGTAGTAACGCTCCATGAACTTATCAAAACATAGATCCCATGTTGTCAAAGACCCGACCTCCAAAGTATTGAGCCAAGCCTTTGCACGATCACCTAGCCCCATAAAAAAGACCTTCATGCGGAGATCATCATCTGTAACACCAGCTCCTGGTCGCCCAAGATGGAGAACAAAGTTCTCGAGCTCATTCAAGTACCCTATCACGTCCTCATTAGCCATCCCATAGAATTTGGGTAGTTGTTGGAACATGTGATTCTTGATCTCCAAGTTCCTTGTGGCATCATTGAGGACAATTGCTGGTCCTCTAGCCCCAACCGTAGGCTTAGTAAGTGTGCGTACAGGTCTCTCCGCCATTTCACCTTCCAAGTGGAAGCTCTAGATGCTACTCCTTCTAACTCGAGATTCAAATTCCTCCTTCTCCTTCGAAACAAACGATCTATCTCGTCTACAAAAGGTTCAATAATAGGTCCACCCGTTCGGGTTCTAGGCATTCACTCACCTGAAATACAAGATAGTGAGTATCTCAAGCAAAAAGAAACAAAAACAGAAATGAGACAAAGAAGAGATGTTGGCTGAAAAAACCAAAACAAAAACACCAACCAAAGGAGTTAAGTCCCCGGCAACGGCGCCAAATTGATGATGTCGTTTTTCACCAATTAAATTTGTTTAAAAGCCTAAGAACACTTATCACTACACAAACTAGAGTGCAATGGCAAGTTCTCCCCGAGTGTCGTTCTCTCGGGACCTAACGTGGCTTTGCTTGAGGTTTTTGCAAGTAATTTCAGTCAACGAATTCAAATGTTTAGAGAATCGTTTCCTTTGAACAATAGCAACGATTTGTTGTAAATCAAGTTTGGAAAACGGTTGGTGGTAGAAATCAAATACACATGCATGGATTACGAATATGCTCACAAGTTCAGTGCGTAAAACCTTCGATCAAGTCTGCTAAGCAACTCGTCTAGGCAACTTTAAGACACATAATAAAAGATCAGTATCAATACTTTAGAGGTGCTTGTCACCAACACCATTTATCTAGCATGCTGCAAATCTCTAACATACAATCCTATAGCTTTCACTGACCAAGAGTTTGTCACTATACTCAATTCGAATATATTTTATAGGCAACTAAGAATCATATGAAGGGATTTGCAGCAAGATTGAATCACAATCTCATGTAAGCAAAAACATAACCCATAGCATGCATATTCTACATTCTACCACCAACACAAAAGATTTAGCTACTCATATTCATCAACATAGACATCAATTCATATGAATAATAATCAGAATACATCATATCAAACTACAAGACAAGAGAGTGATACAAGTTACCACCAAAGCTGTCACTAATCGGTGGAAAGGAAAGAAAACCTCTCCGTAGATGATTACAAAAGATGAATCCCAATCAAAACCTTGAATCGCCAGCTGAAATACAATGTAATCTGAGTTTTCTCTGAGTTTTGGGGCTTAGGAGCTCTCCAAAACGCAGTTACAGTTCAAAAGATATTCAAAAAATGACCAAAGATCAGATCTAAGAAGGAAAATCCGAAAACGTAACCGCACCAAGCGGACCGCTTGGAGAAGCCAAGTGGAGCGCTTGGCAAGCGAAGCACTTCTGGCACACCAAGCGCTTCGCTTGGCTTCTGTGCTAAAGCTCCTGGAAATTGAAGCGGAGCGCTTCACTATTCCAGGCGCTTAGCTTGGCTCCTGGGCAGATTTTTGTCTTCAAACTCAATCTTTTTGCCCTCGCATGGCCCTCGGGTGCCTTGGACTCATCCTTCTCGATGCTTATTGATGCTCAAACACTTACGAACAAGCCACGGAGATTGGGGAACTTCAACGGGGCCATCTTTTCAATCAAAAAGGCTCGTTTTAGCTCCAAAAACGTCGTTTCGTACCTAAGTGCCTGAAAATGAAGAAAACACAAAAAGTGACACTATTCTACAAAACTAACCAAAAAACAAGGCTAGAAGATAGCAAAAGAAGGTAAAAAAGACAAGATGAACGCGTCAAAAATACGTTCATCACACCATGCACTTCATTGGTCTTAAGCCAGACAAACCCGACTCTTCGTACACGTTCAAAGGTATGACATTCACACTCGCTCCCGTGTCTAGAGTTGCCACTATTCCATCCTTCTTACCCAAGCCGATTTCCACATCAAAGCTCTCTTGGATAGGCATTTTCACCATATCCACGCACTCATCCTCAGACGATGAGTTTTCATTCACTTCTTCCACTATCGCATCATGCGGGATCAATTTCGCACGTCCGAGAAGCGCCTTCGTTTAAAAGTCGTTGGCTCGACTCGTCTTAGCTCATGCGGGATCAATTTCGCATCGGGTACTAGACTTCCCCGTCCAAGTGCTCTTCAAAGCACCAAGTCCCTGCACATCTTGACGAACATAAAGAGGACCAAAGAATCCTACAAGTTCGTTAGTATCAACATAAGCACATGAATTAACTATTGCTCGCAACGTATGTTGCTTGCCATTTACCTCGAAGCTACATGTACGACGGTACATGTCTATCACCATATGTACTTTGTTGATGAAGCTCTACCCAAAAGAACCACATCCTTGAGCTTTGCGGAGGATGTAGGCATGACGATGAAGTTCGTCTTGATCTCTACACCGGCGACTCTTACCACTAGATTCTCGATCACACCCAATGGCTTCTTCATAGACCCATCCGCCAATTGCACCATGCACTTCATTGGTCTTAAGCCAGACAAACCCGACTCTTCGTACACGTTCAAAGGAATGACATTCACACCCGCTCTCGTGTCTAGAGTTGCCACTATTCCATCCTTCTTACCCAAGCCGATTTCCACATCAAAGCTCTCTTGGATAGGCACTTCCACCATATCCACCAACTCATCCTCAGACGATGAGTTTTCATTCACTTCTTCCACTATCGCATCAGATTGTGCGACCACCTTCTCTTCCACAAGTACCTTAGGAGTCTCAAGCTCCTTACTCACTTTGCAAGTTTCAGTTATCTTGCAACTTGGCACCTCAACTAGTGCATTGTCTCTCACAACCGTGATCTCCACGGGCAAATCAGTCACCACGGTTATGGCCATAGCCTTCTCCGTGGTTCCAGGAAACTTCCCTTGCTCTCTACTAGCTCCCCGATCTATCAGCTCTTGCAACTTCTTATGGAGGTTGCTACTACTAGCCTCAAGCTTCTCAAACCGCTGATTGTTAGTAGCTTCATTACGATAGTAATGCTCCATAAACTTATTTGTTTTCAACACAAGATCGTTGAGAGAAGAGACAAGAGGTGAAGGAAGCACCCCTCCACCTTGTGGTCCCGAACTAACAACCTGCGGCGGAGGTGTAGGATTAGAAGGCGGTGCTCCTTCATACCAATTGTTCCCATAGCTGAGACGACTTCTATCTTGATTAGGCCCATAGGCATTTTGATCCGGGTTATGAAGATAACCACGGTTGCCTTGATTCTGGCTCGGGGTCCACGGTTTTGTGGCCTCACATTGCCATAACCTTGCCCGTAGTTCACATCTCCAACTACTTGCTCTCCCTCAGCAGCATATACTTCTTGACGGACATCGTTCGTGATATATTGCTCTCTAGCAAATTCAGAACGGCATAAGTAGGCCGGTCGCCCATAGTTCTTGCACACACCACAAACTTCCGTAGAAGGAGAAGGAACGCTTTGCCTCAAAGCTTGCTTCACTTCATGGGCGAACCCATCGAAGGCATTTTGTTCCACTACTACCTTGGCCTCACCTCTTTGCTCCTTTTGTAGCACACGAGCCCTCACATTCCGGTTTTGGGAGTTCCGGTACATCATTTCCAGCTTCACTTGGGCTTGAGAAGGAAGCAACTCCCCCATACTACCTCCACAAATACTATCCACTTGAGATTGAATCTCAGGATGTAAACCGTTGTAAAAGAATTGGAGAAGCTGACCTTTATCATACCCGTTATGTGGGCATCGATGATGCAACCCCATGAAACGATCATAGGCCTCGTGGAAAGGCTCATCGTACCTCTGCTCGAAGGAGCTAATTTGGCTCTTCATAGCCATTGTCTTGGAAGCGGGGTAGTAACGCTCCATGAACTTATCGAAACATAGATCCCATGTTGTCAAAGACCCGACCTCCAAAGTATTGAGCCAAGCCTTTGCACGATCGCCTAGCCCCATAGAAAAGACCTTCATGCGGAGATCATCATCCGTAACACCAGCTCCTGGTCGCCCAAGATGGAGAACAAAGTTCTCGAGCTCATTCAAGTACCGTATCACGTCCTCATTAGCCATCCCATAGAATTTGGGAAGTTGTTGGAACATGTGATTCTTGATCTCCAAGTTCCTTGTGGCATCATTGAGGACAATTGCTGGTCCTCTAGCCCCAACCGTAGACTTAGTAAGTGTACGTATGGGCCGCTCCGCCATTTCACCTTCCAAGTAAACAGATTCAAGAATTGGCTCCAAATGATAAGAAGAAGACTCTTCCCGAATAGAAATGGAAGCTCTAGATGCTATTCCTTCAAACTCGAGATTCAAATTCCTCCTTCTCCTTCGAAACGAACGATCTAACTCGTCTACAAAAGGTTCAATAATAGGTCCACCCGTTCGGATTCTAGGCATGCACTCACCTGAAATACAAGATAGTGAGTATCTCAAGCAAAAAGAAACAAAAACAGAAATGAGACAAAGAAGAGATGTTGGCTGAAAAAACCAAAACAAAAACACCAACCAAAGGAGTTAAATGCCCGGCAACGGCGCCAAATTGATGATGTCGTTTTTCACCAATTAAATTTGTTTAAAAGCCTAAGAACACTTATCACTACACAAACTAGAGTGCAATGGCAAGTTGTCCCCGAGTGTCGTTCTCTCGGGACCTAACGTGGCTTTGCTTGAGGTTTTTGTTAGTAATTTCAGTCAACGAGTTCAGATGTTTATTGAATGGTTTTCTTTGAACAAAGCAACGAGAAATCAGATTGATGTAATCAAGTTTGGAAAACGGTTGGTGGTAGAAATCAAATACACATGCATGGGTTACGATTATGCTCACAAGTTCAGTGCGTAAAACCTTCGATCGAGTCTGCTAAGCAACTCGTCTAGGTAACTTTAAGACACACATCATAAAAGACCACTATCAATACTTTAGAGGTGCTTGTCACTAACACCATTTATCTAGCATGCTGCAAATCTCTAACATACAATCCTATAGCTTTCATTGACCAAGAGTTTATCACTATACTCAATTCGAATATATTTTATAGGCAACTAAGAATCATATGAAGGAATTTGCAGCAAGATTGAATCACAATCTCATGTAAGCATAAACATAACCCATAGCATGCATATTCTACATTCTACCACCAACGCAAAAGATTTAGCTACTCATATTCATCAACATAGACATCAATTCATATGAATAATAATCAGAATACATCATATCAAACTACAAGACAAGAGAGTGATACAAGTTACCACCAAAGCTGTCACTAATCGGTGGAAAGCAAAGAAAACCTCTCCGTAGATGATTACAAAGGATGAATTCCAATCAAAACCTTGAATCCCAAGCTAAAATACAATGTAATCTGAGTTTTCTCTGAGTTTTGGGGCTTAGGAGCTGTCCAAAACGAAGTTACAGTTCAAAAGATATCCAAAAAATGACCAAAGATCAGATCTAAGAAGGAAAATCCGAAAACGTAACCGCTGCCAAGCGAAGCGCTTTGGCACTCCAAATGCTTTGCTTGGCTTCTGTGCCAAAGCTCCTGGAAAATGAAGCGGAGCGCTTCACTATTCCAGGCGCTTAGCTTGGCTCCTGGGCAGATTTTTTTCTTCAAACTCAATCTTTTTGCCCTCGCATGGCCCTCGGGTGCCTTGGACTCATCCGTCTCGATGCTTATTGATGCTCTAACACTTACGAACAAGCCACGTAGATTGGGGAACTTCAACGGGGCCATCTTTTCCATCAAAAAGGCTCGTTTTTAGCTCCAAAAACGCCGTTTCGTACCTAAGTGCCTGAAAATGCAGAAAACACAAAACGTGACACTATTCTACAAAACTAACCAAAAAACAAGGCTAGAAGATAGAAAAAGAAGGTAAAAAAGACAAGATGAACGCGTCAAAAATACGTTCATCAGGTGTCCTTACTGAGGATAACTGATGTTGTATGCCTTTTGAAGTGCAATACTCAGTTATGTACTGGTTTACAAACTCAGTACCATGGTCTATCCTTATGACTTTTACCTTGTCATTTTTCATGACTTCAAGCTCATTCAGCAAGTTAGGTATTTCAGTCCTTGTTTCAAATTTGTGCTTGATAAATATTACCCAAGTGAATCTTGAATAGTCATCTACCACCACCAGACCATACTTCTTACCAGCATAGCTTGTTGAAGAAGATTCAAACAAGTCCATGTGAAAGAGTTGTAAAGGTTTTGTAGTTGACGGTACTGCCTTGTTCTTAAAAGAAGATTTGGTTTGCTTTCCTTGCTGACATGCATTGCAAACACCATCCTTCTTCAAAGTAACCTTAGGTAATCCAACTACAAGTGCCTTTTTAGACAACTTATTCATCGTCTTGAAGTTTAGATGACTTGTTCGTTTATGCCATAACCATGCTTTTTCAGCAAGGCAATCGTGATTTGAGACAAGGCATTTTTCAATGATTGCTGAAGACCAATCTACGGTGTACAAGCCTCCTGATCTTCTTGCAATCATAATAACCTTCTTTGTCTCGAAATCTATGAGTTTACATTCATCACTTTTGATTTTGATGAAGTATCCTGATGAATGTGTATTTTACACTTTCATTTGAGTCTTTTTCACCTATTTTAGCTATCCTCTATGTTAATTTAGCTATATTTTAGTTCATTTTATTAGAATAGTGTCACGTTTCCCTTTAGATTTTATTTTACAGGTTTTGGTTGAAAAACGAGGATTTTCGGGCAATTATATTGAAGTTGACAAGGAATTGGTGTTCCCAGAAGCCTATTTGGAGTATCTGAAGGTTTCAGGATAGGATTTGGAGTCTAGGGGTCGAATCTGGAGGTTAGAAGGCCACTAGAAGTCAGAAACCGAGTCCGAAAAGGGGAAGAAATCCAAAACCGCATCGAAAACGCGGAATTCCGCGAAAATTACTCCCGAGCGAACCGCCCGGGACGTGTGGCGAATCGCCCCACACCGGGCAAATCGCCCGGTGTGTGGGGCGAATCGCCCCACACTATTTCGAAGCCTATATATAGTTGCTCAGTTTTTCTCCGAAATTCATACTTTTCCAGACCTATTCTCTCACCTTTCTCTGTAGTTTTAGGTAGGAACTTCCCAGTGCCTGTTCTGGGGGTTCGTAGCTTAGGAGACACTTTTTCATAGCAGATTGGAGCTTGTAAGATCGCGATTCTTCGGAGACTGACAACCTTCGGTAACATTGTATCTTACGGTTTATTCTACTTATTTTTATATATCTTTCAACATGTTTTCTTCTATGATTTATGTTGATTGCATGACAACTATGAGTAGCTAAACTTATCGTTGGTGGTAGTATGTGAATTCTTAGCGAAGGGTAGATAATCATGCTAATGGCTATATCGCGCATTATACTCCGTGTTATTGCTTTATTTCGTTGATCAGGCTCAGCCTAAATCCTCGTATGTTGATTAATTATTATGCACAATTGGACCCTCGTCGACCTATGCATATCTATATCTTCGTAGTGTTGAATAATTACGGAACACAATTGGACAATAGTGATTGACTTGTCAGTATCTTTATCTTCGTATGCTTAATAACTACAACAGGACATTCGATTGATCAAAGATCTCCATGCAAGACCGAGGAATTTACGCATGATTATTGACCGGTTATGCTTTGAAGGATCATACTATCACCAATCTCCATTATCTGTTAGAAAAACCTTTGCTTTACCGTCTGTTGTTTTTATATTCTAAATTAGATTTGATAAATCTAGTTATAGTCCTTAGAGAACGACACTCGAGGTCATTCTACTGCTACACTACGGTTTTCGTTGTAGTTGTGAATTGCCTTTGGCTAAATAACAAATTTATTTGATTTGCTCAGAGCACGACATCCGCGCGTTCATCAAATTTGCGTTGTTGGCGGGGACTATACTCCTTTTTTCTATTTAATTTGTTTATATTTTCAGCTTTCGATTCCTAATTCTATTAGTTTTAGTTTTCCTTTTTAATCTCTCTCTGATACTGCTTTCCTAGTCTGTTACAGATAGTGTATGCCGCATACACGATCTAGAGGAACACCGCTTGCTGACTCAATTGCTAAGATCGACAGAGTCTACCACCAAAGAAGATGACTACTTCAAAGGCGTGCACTAGAGGAAATAGAGGATACCGATTTCTCTGAATCTCTACATAGTCTTTTCAATGAAATTGACGGAATGGCAGAAGCTAGACCACTGAAAGCATGGGTTCAACCCACCAAGGATCGTACGAGGGGACCGACGATTGTTCTTTCGTCTGCAACTCGAGATCTGGAAATCAAGAACCACGCGTTCCAACAACTTCCGAGGTTCTATGGCTATCAAGGGAAGATGTGATGGGGTACTTGCACGATATCGATGATTTCGTCAACCAACTCCCATGACCCGGAGCTGAAATAACAACGGATGAGTTGAGGATGAAGGTTTTTGCTATGGGACTTGGCGACAGAGCCAAGTCATGGTTGAGTTCTCTAACAGCAGGCTCGCTGGACACTTGGGAGAAGGTTTTTTCAGCTTTCATGGAGAAATACTTCCCTCACACCTTGACTACCGTGCTAAAGGCGCAAATCACTGGATTCAAGCAGGACTATGAGGAGACCATCTACACCGCGTTTGAGAGATTCCAAGATCTCACGAACAAGTTCCCTCACCATGGTTTTGAGCTTTCTGACCTAGTCCAACACTTCTACATTGGACTAACCTTCGAGAACCAACAAGTGGTGGATTTCCAATGCCGAGGCAATATTTGGGAGGAAACCGCAGAAGCCGTCTGGGCAGTTTTCGAAAGGCTTGCTAAGGGTTCGCAATTCAAGGACGCAAGAGCGATGGTTAGGAGACGTGGACCTGAAGCTCCACCGACTCAAGAAGCCCCTATGTATAGGGGGAATGAGGATCAATTCGAGTGCTTTACCAACGAATTGAAGCAAGTCCTCAAGAGCGCCACTGGAACAACTGTTTCGAACGAAGTATGCCGAATATGCAAGAACTATGGGCATGGGGCTCATATGTGTAGATCGGAGCTTGCGTATGATGATGGCAACTGGGCTCGAGGAGGCGAAGAGGAAGCCTTTGCTACGGAGTTTGGTACTCAAGAAGTTAGCTACGGACAAGACGGTAGGAATCCTCAAGGTGGATTTTGGAGAAGAGGATTCCGAAACAATCAAGGATATGCACCGGCTAATCAAACTTATGACCCTAACCAAGACCGTAGTAGGCTAAACTATGGTAATGATAACTGCGAAAACCCCGCTCCGAAAGAGCCAACGAAGTCGAAGTCGGCTCAACTGATGGAGAACTTGCAAAAGATGGTTGATCACACCCAAAGTTTTCTCAAACGTTATGAAGAAGATTCGGAGAAGACTAGGGCAAGTCTTAATGTCTATGTTCATTCTTATTCACAGGTTCGAGGCATGGGAAGGAGATCCGTGAAGGGGAAGTCTAGTACCCTCAAGAAGAAAAACTAGGCGAAGACAGGAGTCGAGTCAAAGACTTTAAACAATGGCGCTATCTGGGAGGCAACCCGAGGTTTTTATTGCTTTCTTTACCGCTTTATTGCATGCATTCTTACTTGAACAATTTGCTTTTCATATGTGAATTTGTTCGTCTATGTGTCGTATGTGCTTATGTTATGTTTGAGTACGATTTTTCGAGTGATTTTTTGAGAAAAATGGTTTTCGGGGAGTAAAACCGCATTTTATTTCGAAACGATCGTCTCCCCACCTTCGGAGGTGGGGGGCGATTCGCCCCAGGCGTGGGGCGATTGCAGAACCTAAAATCGGGGTTTCTCCCCTTTCTTCCTCATTTCACTTCATCTTCTTCCCTAAAACTCAAAAAATTCCTCAATTTTCTCAAAACCTTCAAACCTTCATAACTTCTTCATCTTTCCATCAATTTGTGTGTTCTTTAGCTTCAATCGAAGCCCGTTACGTGCTCTTTCTTTCCTTCCGAATAAATTTCTTCCTAGTTCATTCAATCTCCGGATTTGAGGTATTATCACATGAACCCTAATTTTTCAAATTTGGGGGTTTTTTGATTTATGCTTCAATTAAGCTTGTATGATGTATGGGTTGATGTTTTATGTGATTAGAATCGTTATTCATTATCAATTGCATGTTCAATTAGGCTTAGTTTGTTGATTTGAGATTTTTGCTATTAGATAATATATCTTGTTAGGAAATGTATCTCTTACTTTCATTCCATGCTTAAACATGTGTTTGTTGATATGATAATGATGGATATATTGGTAGAATGCGTGATTGATGGAGTTGAGGATTTATGTTAGATTTTTTGTTATTACGGTATGGATTGAACCTTGTGACTCAAGGCATTTGTTGTTTAGCAAGAGCATAATGTGATATGTTATTGTAGTAGTTACATTGATATGTTGCATGATGAAGTAGCTAGACTAGGCATTGGGTTTTAGAGGAATTGGATTTTTGAAGTTATTGCTCGTTTGCTCGCTCGAATATTTACATATGCATAGGTCTGTTTTGCATCGTACAAGATACTTATTGTTGTTTGTAGGAATCATGGAACCAACATCGAGGAGAGCCAGCTCGAGCAGAAAGGGGAGGGGAGTAGCATCAAGCTCCCAACCATCTCACCATATGTACGAGTTGTCTGTAGCTGCGGCAGAGGTGCGTCAAAGGCTAGAAGCGGAGCTGGCCGACGGGGGAAGATCGATCATCCCAGACAGGAGGATTGATATTCCAGAGTCAGCAGTTGATACAAGAGGGTATAGGACGCTATCACGATTGGCGTCAAGAAGGAATTGGGTATGGTACAGTTTCAACAGGTTCAAGGGGTACGAAGCCTCCTCCAAGAGTTCTACACTGGATACACAGATCTCGAGGAGAAGAATGGGGTACTAGTTCGAGGCCTGATAATACCGTGGACACCAGAGCACATTTCTTCATTCATCCATTTTGGGCATCAGGAATTCACAGGGAGAGACCATGCCTATCCGTATTCGAGGGCCTCTAGGGGGATAGGAAGACATATCACAGACGTGATCTGCAAAAGGGAGTACCGATATCCAGAAATCGAGGGAGAACCTACACGGATCAGTCAGAGCGACCTTAGCATTGAAGCTAAGGTGACGATGAAATTTTTCATCTTCAACTTGATCCCTAGGAAGAATGACTCGTGGATTCAGCCCTACTACGCCGAGCTCCTCTACTGCTTGATAGGCAGACATCGGATCGACATAGGGCACATCATGTATGAGGAGTACGAGCGCCATTGGAAAAAGAAGAGGAAGCCCTTCATCTTCCCAAGCTTCATCACAGCCTACTGCAAAAGTCATGGGGTCGATGACATTGAGGAGGGGGATTGCGAGGTCGCTGCCCTTTCACCCTCAACCATTGAGGTGCAGCTGACTAGGTATCAGTTGAAGAACCCCACGGCTGCCGCTGCTGATGTAGGAGCACCCTTCCAGCCAAGCGACTCCGATCATGAGGATGATCATGAGGATGCTATGGAGGCCGATGTTGGCCAAGCCCCTATCCCAGATATCCCATTTGTCCATAGAGCACCGCATGCACCGCCTCGAGCACCATAGGGGTCTAGAGGATTTGACTTCTCTGAATTCCATACCTACCTCGACGGCCGTTTTGATAGAATTGATGCCAACAACGCGGCCATGCGACAGGACCTCGACAGGCACATTGCCCAGCACAACCGCGATTGGGAGACATTCGAGGATCATCGCCGAGAGGATAGGCAACAAAGGTGGGAGCAGCAACAGCTCATCCAGCAGCAACAGGAGGCTCTACGTCAGTCCAATGAGCTCATGTCTGACATGTGGAGGAACTTTTATGGGGATTACCATCCCGATGATTAGTCCTTTCACCTGTCCACTCTCAGCCAACCGAGGCCAAACCGTTCGGTAACATCTAGTATCACTTCTTATTACTCATTCTCTTTTGCTAGGGGCTAGCTTAAGAATCGTAAGGGGGATGGGATGTGAACCGTGATGTTAAGTATTGTTTGGCTTTGTGTTGATTAGTATCTTGTTCTTTGTTTGCATTTGCATTTGCACGTTTACTGCTTTCTTAGATTTTTTAGGTTGCATTCACTACATTCATCCTAGGATAGTCTTGCATGTTTTATATGGAGTTTATTGCCAATTTTTTTGAACTTCTTATTGGGTAGATCAACTAACTATGCCATTAATCGTATACTTCATCTCTATGAATTTGTTTGAGGTTTTTCTTGCTTGGCTTGTCACATTTATGTATTGCACTTAGTTAAGCTTGGTAGTCTCGACATCACTTATTGGTGTTTTCTCTACTGCGGTTCACGAAGACCTTAATAATAGGATGATGCATGTTAGGGTCTTATGGTTGTTTTCCCGAGTAATTATGTACCTAAGAGGCAACAAGTCTTCACCATGCTTTGAGATTGCTAAATGCCTAGGAAGGAGATAGTGTGAGGTTGTGTGATCCTCTGTTTATAACCTATTCCTTCCGAATAGGTTTGGGGAGGGGGTTACACAATCATTAGACTTGTTTTCGTTTTTCATTTCCGTATCGTGAGTTTGTTTTTCCTTTTCGGTAAATTTTGTACTCCAACCTATTCTTTCGAATAGGTTTGGGGAAGTCGTTGTGAGTCATTTTCTCTCTTTCTGTTATGCTACTCCTGGCTAAGAAAAAAATCGAAAAAAAAAAGAGAAAAATTCCCGGAAAAAAGAGAAAAAAAAAAAGAGAAAAAAAAGAAACTGGAAAGAAAAAAAAAGCAAAGACCCCAAAAAAGCAAAGAAGGGTCCAAAAAAGAAAGCCAAATAGCAGTTTAGCAAAGTGTTGTGTCTCATTTTCCAATTCTTGTAATGTTAGTAATCGTGTTGTAATTTTCTATTTTTTTATCTTTTTGTTTTGAATGTCATCTGTTCTAGACCACCCTCGTCCTGCCATACAGCAAGTGGTGAATAGCTTAAGACTTTTACTTGAGAGATGGGTAGAATAGGGGAGTGTTATCTTTTATAGGGAACCCTCCTTCGTTTGATGAGAGCCAGTACTGGTTCGACCTCTTTTGAGGAAAAGTCTTAACATGGTGGAACAACAGTAAGTCCTCAGTTTCATAGGCACGGGACAACCATTCGTATCTTAGCATGCTTCATTACGTCGTCACTGACTAGGTCCAGGTAGAGAATGTTACGAGAGACTATCTTGTCTTGACATAAGTGCTTATGTGGATGTGTATAAGTCAATCGAGGTATTCTTCAACCTATATTCATGCTTTGATTTATATGGTTTTTATTCATATGTTTTTTGATAGATTCAGTAGATTAGTTCATTTTATTTGGCATGAGACTCCATATTGTGTCTTGCATTGTTTTTTGCATTAGAGTCTAGCTTAGTTGCTTGAGGACAAGCAAAGGTTTGGTTTGGGGAGTTTGATGAATGTGTATTTTACACTTTCATTTGAGTCTTTTTCACCTATTTTAGCTATCATCTATGTTAATTTAGCTATATTTTAGTGCATTTTATTAGAATAGTGTCACGTTTCCCTTTAGATTTTATTTTATACGTTTTGGTTGAAAAACGAGGATTTCTGGGAATTATATTGAAGTTGACAAGGAATTGGTGTTCCAGAAGCCTATTTGGAGTATCTGAAGGTTTCCGGATAGGATTTGGAGTCTAGGGGTCGAATCTGGAGGTTAGAAGGCCACTAGAAGTCAGAAACCGAGTCCGAAAAGGGGAGGAAATCCAAAAACGCGTCAAAAACGCGGAATTTCGCGAAAATTACTCCCGGGCGAATCGGCCCCCACAATTTCGAAGCGTATATATAGTTGCTCAGTTTTTCTCCGAAATTCATACTTTTCCAGACCTATTCTCTCACCTTTCTCTGTAGTTTTAGGTAGGAACTTCCCAGAGCCTGTTCTGGGGGTTCGTAGCTTAGGAGACACTTTTTCATAGCAGATTGGAGCTTGTAAGATCGCGATTCTTCGGAGACTGACAACCTTCGGTAACATTGTATCTTATGGTTTATTCTACTTATTTTTATATATCTTTCAACATGTTTTCTTCTATGATTTCTGTTGATTGCATGACAACTATGAGTAGCTAAACTTATCGTTGGTGGTAGTATGTGAATTCTTAGCGAAGGGTAGATAATCATGCTAATGGCTATATCGCACATTATACTCCGTGTTATTGCTTTATTTCGTTGACCAGGCTCAGCCTAAATCCTCGTATGTTGATTAATTATTATGCACAATTGGACCCTCGTCGACCTATGCATATCTATATCTTCGTAGTGTTGAATAATTACGGAACACAATTGGACAATAGTGATTGACTTGTCAGTATCTTTATCTTCGTAGTGCTTAATAATTACAACAGGACATTCGATTGATCAAAGATCTCCATGCAAGTCCGAGGAATTTACGCATTATTATTGACCCGTTATGCTTTGAAGGATCATACTATCACCAATCTCCATTATCTGTTAGAAAAACCTTTGCTTTACCGTCTGCTGTTTTTATATTCTAAATTAGATTTGATAAAGCTAGTGATAGTCCTTAGAGAACGACACTCGAGGTCATTCTACTGCTACACTACGGTTTTCGCTGTAGTTGTGAATTGCCTTTGGCTAAATAACAAATTTATTTAATTTGCTCGGAGCACGACATCCGCGCGTTCATCATATCCTTTGTCAGCAAATTGACTCATGCTGAAAAGATTAAACTTAAGATTTTTGACATAAAGAACTCCCGTAATGGTAATGCATCCTAACTTAACGTCACCAAAGCCTTTTGTAGAACCAGAGCCTCCACCAGCAAACCTTATTGTTGGAGCTTTAGACCACCGTCTATAGTTTATAAGGTTATTCTTGTTGCCCGTCATGTGCTTTCCATAACCACTGTCAAAGTGCCAGATTGCATCGTTTATCTCCGTGGCTGAAGTCTGCACAATCAAGAGCAAACAAGTTAATTATCCAATATTGGATGTCCATTAACATCTTCAAGAATGCGGCCAGTGGAAACCCAAGTCTTAAGTTTTTCAACTTTGACTTGTTTTCTACTTGCTGAGGAACTAGAAGGTTTTGAGCCAAAAGACTTTTGATTCGTGCTGATCAAGTCCACTTTCTGATGTGGTGTCTTGCTCGGTTGACCTTTTTGCTGAACATACTTTTCAGTAAGTTCTTTTCTAGCAAGGTTCCTTCTATCCCTAGCATTTTGAGTCTTTTCAGAACTCTTAGGCTTGATTTTGTTCATCTCTTTGAAGTATCTTTGCTGACTTTGCTTATACTCGTGATAAGTTGACTTTGCTTGGTTTTGAAACCGAGTCCACTTTTCGGAGAATGCTGAGCTTTTGTGTCAGCAACCTTACTTGATTCAGGTTTGTCAGCAAAGGTCATCCGATTACTTTTAGTAATCTTTCCATTTGACTTAACAAATTGCTTTTCAGCAACTTGTTTGTCGGAATGCTTTACATCATCCTTTTTTTTACAATTTGCTTTTCAGCAACCTGTTTTCCTTTTAAAGTCTTGTTACTTTGAGTAGAAACAGCGGACTTTACAGTCGTAGGTACTTGATTGCATTTTTCAGCAACCTTAGATTGACCAAACTGATAGAGTTCTGATTGACCACTATCAGTAGCACGTACAAAGGAAATCAGTGATTTGTCTTTACTCAAGATTATTACGTCATCACCTTCATACGTTGCACCTAAACCTTGTTTCTGAGATGGATCTCTCAAATAAGAGTTTAGTTCAGTCAGCGTATTACTTGCATCAACATAAGATTTGAAATTGATTTTCATCTTTTTCATCTCTTGGATTTCAGCAAGTAACTTTAGAATTGAGGACCGATACTCTTCCAATTCTATTGCCATTTGAGAATTCTTCTCTGTAGCTTCATCAATCAACTTCTTGAGACGCTTTATTTCAGCATCCTTTTCTTCTGTTTCTTCTTTCAGCAAGACATACTTTTCAGTAGTCTGCTTGGTCAGAGTTTCAGCATTTTGTAGTTTCTCTTGCTGTTTGCTCAAAGTTTTCTCAAATCTTTCGATTGCTCCTTGAATCTTGTCAAGATCAATCTCGTCTTCACTTTCTGAGTCAGAGTCAGAGGTAGGATTGTTTACTTGACCGTCCATGAGGCAGAACTCGTAGTTTGACACATCTAGATAAGCTTCCATGGCTATTCCACAAACTTCCTTGCCAATCTCTACGTCAAGAGTGGCTTCTTCGTCGTCAGTGTCTGAGCTTTCTTCCTCACTGTCTTCGGAGCTAGTATCAATGCACAATGCATCGATTTTTGCTTGAAGCTTCTTCTTTTCTTCAGCAATAAAAGCTCTTTTGAACTTCTTCTTCTTTTCAGCAGATTTGCCTTTCAGGAAAGGACAATTTGCTTTGAAGTGTCCAGGCTTTTTGCAGTAAAAGCAGAGATCATTTCCAACTGCTGGTTCTTCTGACGAGGTTGCTTGCTGAGCTTGCTTGTTCAGCGAGCTAGTCTCATTCTTGTACTTATGGTAGTTGTTACCAAGATGCTTTTTCAGCTTCTCTTTTGCTCTTTATCATTCTTCGTTTCAGAAGATGACGGCTTTGCAGCAAGAGCAATGTTTTGCGATTTTTCAGCAAACACATTTTCTCTTTGCTTAGTCTCGTAGTTGACAGTAGCAAGATGAGAGAACAACTCTGTTGGTGTAATGTCTAGCATTCCTTGATTGTAGTAGAAGTTCTGAGTGTGGATCCATTCTTGGTTCAGACTTCTTATGATGGTTTTCACTTTCTCAGAATCTGAGTAAAGATTTCCAACACCCAAGGCTGCCATCTCACTAACTAGAGTTGTGAATATGAAGTCCAAGTCTTCCAGTGACTCATTTGTACCTTGTTTAAAGTTCTGGAACTTTAACTTCAGCACTTCGAGTTTGTTTTCCTTGGTCTTGTCAGATCCAACACAAAGATTCTCGAAGGCTTCCTCACATTCTTTCGTCCACTCGAAGTGGTTGCTTTTTCTCAAAACTTTGAAGAATGGGAGATTTTTCTCGGCGGATCTCGAGATGAATCTACTCAACGCGATCGACTTCCCCACCAATTGTTGTACTTCATTGATGGATTGGGGTTGAGGCAGATCGAGAATGGCCTTGATCTTCTCGGGGTTTTCTTCTATTCCTCACTCCATTACCATGTAACCGAGGAACTTCCCACCTTTAACTCCAAAGGTACACTTCGCTGGATTGAGCTTCATGCCATACTTCCTCAAAATCGAGAAGCATTTTTCCAGGTAACCTACATGTTGGTCCTCGGTCTTACTCTTGACTAGCATATCATCAACATATACTTCCATTGTTTTACTCGGATCTTCTTTGAACATTTTGTTGACCTACCTTTGGTAGGTCGCTCCGGCGTTTTTGAGGCCGAAAGGTATCACGTTGAAGCAATACACATTGCCGTTTGCGAAGAAGGCGGTTTTGGGTACATCATCCTTGGCCATTTTGACTTGGTAGAATCCTTGGTATGCGTCCATGAAACTCAAGAGGGCACATCCAGCTGTGGAATCGACTAGCTGGTCGATCCGGGCAAGTGGGTAGGGATCCTTTGGGCAAAACTTGTTGAGCCATGTGAAGTTGTTGCACATTCTCCACTTACCGGGTCCTTACTCCACGAGGACCACATTGCAAACCCTGTCGGAGTATCTTACTTCCTTCATGTGACCGGCGTTAAGCAATCTTTGGACTTCCGCTTCAATGATGGCATTGTCTTCCGCACTAAAGTCTCTTCGCTTTTCTCGAATATGGGTGATCGACGGGTCAACGTTCAGACGGTGAACCGTGACCCGTGGGTCGATCCCCTTGAGGTCCTCGGTACTCCACGCGAAGATGTCGTTGTTATCTTTCAAACATTGAAGGAGCTTCATTCTCACTTCTATAGTCATCTCGGTACCAATTTTGGTAACCTTGTCGGCACTTCCTTCGACAATTTGGATTTCTTCGAGGGTTTCTCTTGCTTCAATCTTGTTTTCCTCGAAGAATTTCTTCTTCTTGGAAGATGGTGGTATTGGGGGTATAACTTGATACTCCTCGAGCTCCTTAACAGCTCCTACTAGGGTATCTTTCTCTTTCTTCTGATTTTCTTTCCTTCGCCTAAATGGCGGACTTGGCTTTTTTGACTTTTTCTTCACTCGTCGGACCGTATAGAAACGGTAAGGAGCGTTGTGAACAAGAGGTTTCTCTTCGACTGATTGACCCGGTTGGGCTCTCCGATAGAAACCTTGGAAGTGAACTTGGCTAACATGTTGTAGCATTCCCATGCCTCTCTTATGTCTCCTACTTCTTGTCCAATTCCCAATGGGGTGGGGAACTTCAACTTGTTGTGGACTGTAGATACTACGGCTCGGAACTGAGAGAGGCTGGGTCTACCCAAGACTGCGAAGTAATCAAAAGGCATATCGACGACCACAAAGGGAACATGTTGAGTTACTCGTCGCGGAGCACTTCCCATTGAGACCGTCAAGTTGTTCATTCTGAGGGGCATGATAGTTGTCCTCCAAAGCCTACCAGGGCACTTCTCACTTCTTTAAGACCTTCTCTTTGATTCATTTGCATCCTCTTAAAGGTTCCCGTGAAGATCAAGTTAGCCGAACATCCGGTGTCGACGAGGATCCTTCCTAATTTGTAGGATTGAACATCAAGGGAAACCACTAGCGGAACACAAGGGTCATAGATGTTTCCTCCTCCGGCATGCCTTAGCGATATTTCACTATCGTCAAAAGAGATGACATTGGTTCTTGGTCGTGCCACTTGGGCGTACTTCACGTCTCTGACTCTGAGATTATCAGCTGTGATCTCCCTCTGATTTCGAGTGTGGCCTCCCGCTGGTCCTCCGGCAATTGTGAGAGTGTGGATGCTTCCGTTCACGGGACGGTTTTCATAATTGTTGTAATTATGAATATCGTCATAATGAGGATTCCCTTAGGGGTGGTGCTCGATCCCCACTTGAGGTGGCGGAGGTAGGATCGCCAAAGGTTCTTCCTTACGGATGTAGTTTACCAACTGCCCGTTACGTATCATCCTCTCGATTTTGTTTTTGAGCTCGACGCACTCATCAGAGGTATGTCCCTTTCCTTTGTGAAACTGGCAAAATTTCTCCGAATTCTTGTTCTTTCGGTTTTCTTGGATTGGGGGTGATGAACGTATTTTTGACGCGTTCATCTTGTCTTTTTCACCTTCTTTTGCTATCTTCTAGCCTTGTTTTTTGGTTAGTTTCGTAGAATTGTGTCACGTTTTGTGTTTTCTGCATTTTCAGGCACTTAGGTACGAAACGACGTTTTTGGAGCTAAAAACGAGCCTTTTTGATGGAAAAGATGGCCCTGTTGAAGTTCCCCAATCTCCGTGGCTTGTTCGTAAGTGTTTGAGTATCAATAAGCATCGAGAAGGATGAGTCCAAGGCACCCGAGGGCCATGCGAGGGCAAAAAGATTGAGTTTGAAGACAAAAATCTGCCCAGGAGCCAAGCTAAGCGCCTGGAATAGTGAAGCGCTTCGCTTCAATTTCCAGGAGCTTTGGCACTGAAGCCAAGCGAAGCGCTTGGAGTGCCCGAAGCGCTTCGCTTGCCAAGCGCTCGGCTTGGCTTCTCCAAGCGGTCCGCTTGGCAGCGGTTACGTTTTCAGATTTTCCTTCTTAGATCTGATCTTTGATCATTTTTTGAATACCTTTTGAACTGTAACTTCGTTTTGGAGAGCTCCTAAGCCCCAAAACTCAGAGAATATTCAGGTTTCTTTGTATTTTAGCTTGGGATTCAAGGTTTTGATTGGGATTCATCCTTTGTAATCATCTACGGAGAGGTATTCTTAGATTTCCACCGATTAGTGACAGCTTTGGTGGTAACTTGTATCACTCTCTTGTCTTGTAGTTTGATATGATGTATTCCAATTATTATTCATATGAATTGATGTCTATGTTGATGAATATGAGTAGCTAAATCTTTTGTGTTGGTGGTAGAATGTAGAATATGCATGCTATGGGTTATGTTTATGCTTACATGAGATTGTGATTCAATCTTGATGCAAATCCCTTCATATGATTCTTAGTTGCCTATAAAATATATTCGAATTGAGTATAGTGACAAACTCTTTGTCAATGAAAGCTATAGGATTTTATGTTATAGATTTGCAGCATGCTAGATAAATAGTATTGGTGACAAGCACCTCTAAATTATTGATAGTGATCTTTCATGATGTGTGTCTTAAATTTGCCTAGACGAGTTGCTTAGCAGACTTGATCGAAGGTTCTACGCAATGAACTTGTGAGCATATACGTAACCCGTGCATGTGTATTTGATTTCTACCACCAACCGTTTTCCAAACTTGTTTACATAAATCTGATTTCTCGTTGCTATTGTTCAAAGGAAACGATTCTCTAAACTTTTGAACTCGTTGACTGAAATTACTTGCAAAAACCTCAAGCAAAGCCACGTTAGGTCCCGAGAGAACGACACTCGGGGACAACTTGCCATTGCACTCTAGTTTGTGTAGTGATAAGTGTTCTTAGGCTTTTAAAACAAATTTAATTGGTGAAAAACGACATCATCAATTTGGCGCCGTTGCCGGGGACTTAACTCCTTTGGTTGGTATTTTTGTTTTGGTTTTTCCAGCCAACATCTCTTCTTTGTCTCATTTATGTTTTTGTTTCTTTTTGCTTGAGATACTCACTATTTTGTATTTCAGGTGAGTGCATGCCTAGAACCCGAATGGGTGGACCTATAATTGAACCTTTTGTAGACGAGATCGATCGTTTGTTTCAAAGGAGAAGGAAGAATTTGAATCTTGAGTTTGAAGGAGTAGCATCTAGAGCTTCTACTTCTGGTATTCTGGAAGAGTCTTCTTCTTATCTTTTGGAGCCAATTCTTGAATCGGTTTACTTGGAAGGTCAAATGGCGGAGAGACCTATACGTACACTTACTAAGCCTACGGTTGGGGCTAGAGGACCAACAATTGTCCTCAATGATGCCACCAGGAACTTGGAGATCAAGAATCACATGTTCCAACAACTTCCCAATTTCTATGGGATGGCTAATGAGGACGTGATAGGATACTTGAATGAGCTCGAGAACTTTGTTCTCCATCTTGGGTGACCGGGAGCTGGTGTTACGGAGGATGATCTCCGCATGAAGGTCTTTTCTATGGGGCTAGGCGATCGTGCAAAGGCTTGGCTCAATACTTTGGAGGCCGGGTCTTTGACGACATGGGATCTATGTTTTGACAAGTTCATGGAGCGTTACTACCCCGCTTCCAAGACAATGGCTATTAAGAGCCAAATTAGCTCCTTCGAACAGAGGTACGATGAGCCTTTCCACGAGGCCTATGATCGTTTCATGGGGTTGCATCATCGATGCCCACACAACGGGTATGATAAAGGTCAGCTTCTCCAATTCTTTTACAATGGTTTACATCCTGATATTCAATCTCAAGTGGATAGTATTTGTGGAGGTAGTATGGGGGAGTTGCTTCCTTCTCAAGCCCAAGTGAAGCTGGACATGATGTACCGGAATTCACAAAACCGGAATGTGAGGGCTCGTGTGCTTCAAAAGGAGCAAAGAGGTGAGGCCAAGGTAGTGGTGGAACAAAATGCCTTCGATGGGTTCGCCCATGAAGTGAAGCAATCTTTGAGGCAAAGCATTCCTTCTCCTTCTATGGAAGTTTGTGGTGTGTGCAAGAATTATGGGCACCCGGCTTACTTATGCCGTTCTGAATTTGCTAGAGAGCAATATATCACGAACGATGTCCGTCAAGAAGTATATGCTGCTGAGGGAGAGCAAGTAGATGGAGATGTGAACTACGGGCAAGGTTATGGCAATGTGAGGCCACAAAACCGTGGACCCCGAGGTGGGTACCAGAATCAAGGCAACCGTGGTTATTTTCATAACTCGGATCAAAATGCCTATGGGCCTAATCAAGATAGAAGTCGTCTCAGCTATGAGAACAATTGGTATGAAGGAGCACCGCCTTCTAATCCTACACCTCCACCTCAGGTTGCTAGTTCGGGACCACAAGGTGGAGGGGTGCTTCCTTCACCTCTTGTCTCTTCACTCAATGATCTGGTTATGAAGACGAATAAATTCTTGGAGCATTACTATCGTAATGAGGCTACTAACAATCAACGCTTTGAGAAGCTTGAGGCTAGTAGTAGCAACCTCCATAAGAAGCTACAAGAGCTTATAGATCGAGGGGCGAGTAGAGAGCAAGGGAAGTTTCCCGGAAACACGGAGAAGGCTATCGCCATAACCGTGGTGACTGATTTGCCCGTGGAGATCACGGTTGTGAGAGACAATGCACTAGTTGAGGTGCCAAGTTGCAAGGTAACTGAAACTTGCAAGCTGAGTGAGGAGCTTAAGACTCCTAAGGTAGTTGTGGAAGAGAGAGAGGTCGCACAATCTGATGCGATAGTTGAGGAAGTGAATGAAAACTCATCGTCTGAGGATGAGTTGGTGGATATGGTGGAAGTTTCTATCCAAGAGGGCTTTGATGTGGAAATCGGCTTGGGAAAGAAGGATGGAATAGTGGCAACTCTAGACACGGGAGCGGGTGTGAATGTCATACTTTTGAACGTGTACGAAGAGTCGGGTTGGTCTGGCTTAAGACCAATGAAGTGCATGGTGCAATTGGGCGATGGGTCTATGAAGAAGCCATTGGGTGTGATCGAGAATCTAGTGGTAAGAGTCGCCGGTGTAGAGGTCAAGACGAACTTCATCGTCATGCCTACATCCTCCGCAAAGCTCAAGGATGTGGTTCTTTTGGGTAGAGCCTTCATCAATAAAGTACATATGGTGATAGACATGTACCGTCGTACATGTAGCTTCGAGGTAAAATGGCAAGCAACATACGTTGCGAGCCATAGTTAATTCATGTTCTTATGTTGATACTAACGAACTTGTAGGATTCTTGGGTCCTCTTTATGTTCGTCAAGATGTGCAGGGACTTAGTGGTTTGAAGAGCACTTGGACGGGGAAGTTTAGTACCCGATGCAAAATTGATCCCGCATGAGCTAAGATGAGTCGAGCCAACGACTTTTAAACGAAGGCGCTTCTCAGGAGGCAGCCCGAGGTTGTAGGTAATTGCATGTAGAATAGAAGCACGTTTAAATTTTGTTTCGTTGTTTAGACAAGTTTTTTGGGGTGAGAATTTAGCAAAAGTTGAAAAAACAAAGATTTGGGAGCTTCAGGTCCCAAGCGAACCGCTTGGACAGCCCAAGCGGTCCGCTTGGATTTCCAGTAAGAATCCCATTCTTACTGGAAATCCAAGCGAAGCGCTTGGCTCGCCCAAGCGGTCCGCTTGAATTTCCAGTAGGAATGAAAATTCCTACTGGAAATCCAAGTGGAGCGCTTGGGAGTGCCCAAGCGGACCGCTTGCCAAGCGCTTCGCTTGGGACACCCAAGCGCTTCGCTTGGCTTTCCTTAAGGAAGCTAAGCGGGGCACTTGAGATTCAAAGCCTCCCCACTTCGTTTTTTCCCCCATTGCTGATTTTTGCACCCCAAAAATCTCAATCTCTCTCATTTCTCCACCAATTCTTGCAATCTTGTGCATTTTACAAAGCCCATCACCTCCTCTATCATTTAAACCGATCAAATTTCACGTTTGAAGCATCCATAACAAGGAATCAAAGGTACCTCTCATGAACCCTAACTTTCTTGAATTTGGGATTTCATGTTAATTAGCTTCAATTGTGTTATGCATTGGTGAATTAGAGTTTGATAATGATTATTGAGCATGTTTCTTACTAGATGTGATGTCTAAATTCGAATTTTGCTCTTCTTAATTTATGATGAACTCTAGTGCTCGAATTTTTTGCTATGTAATTGTTTGATGATTGTTAGCCTTGAATTTGAGTTATGTTATGATTCGAATTTTTTGCTATGTAGTTGTTTGATGATTGTTAGCCTTGAATTTGAGTTATGATTATGATTATGGTGATGTTGTGATTGCATGAGAATGTGTTAGATTGGTTGGGTAATTTAATTGGAGAGTTTGTTTGCTTGGTTTAGATTCGTATGGATTTATCGTAACGAAGTGTTAAAGCTTCTCGATTTTTTCATATGAACTTTAGCAAGCCTTCAAACTCACCATGAGATTACTTGAGTGAGTTTTGACGTCTAAGAGTCGACTTGTTGCGTTATGACTTGTTTTAAACGAAGAACGTATACTTGTCTTAGAGTCTAAGTCTCATTGTCTCTTGAAGTTATCTAATAAGATTCTTCTAGGTACAATGGCATCAAGAAGATCCAAGAGATCAAGGGGAGAAGGGACCTTGAGTGCCCAACAAACGGCCACACCCGGCGAGTATCGCCAATCGGGGAGGGCAAGGCAATTCGAAGCGAATTTCCATGCCCACAAGCACACATATATTTCCGAGAGGAGCATTCGCTTCACGGCTGGTGAAAGCGGATAGGATGGTGCCAGAGAGCTCAACAAGCTCATTACTGAGCAAGGCTGGAAGTACTATGGCGAGGTCATGCCAAATTGGGACCAAGCAGTAGTGGAGGACTTCTACATTGCCTTCACGGACTACAATGAACGGACCGGTGAGGTTCCTGTCCGCGGTGTTGGGGTCGAGTTTACTCCTTTGAGCATCACTAGCTTCATCATGCGGTTGGATAGGCCACTGACGCGGGATCCAAACCGCTGGCCTGAAATCCAGAGATTTGATCCGCGGAGCTCTATGTCTACGACAGGGAGTCTGATCACTACCCCATGGAGGTACTGAATGGAATTACCGTGGACGATTATGAATTGCCTGATGAGCCACCCCGAATTTTGCGCCACAACGATCTCACCTTCGAGGCAAAGATGATGTTGAAGTTCGTTCAAGCCAATCTGATCCCTAGCACACATGATTCCGAGGTTCAGTCCTATGACGGAGTCCTAGTCCATGCTCTCTTGCATGATTTCCCTCTCACTCCTGACGTCGTCATCTTCGAGGAATTCAAGCGCCGCCGTAATGCCAACCGGAAGCTTGCCTTTGGTAACTTGATCACGGCCATGTGCAAGGAGGCCGGAGTTCCCGACCTCGTGCTGGACAAGAAGCCGAAGAAGTCCATCATTGATACGTACAATGAGATTCACGGGGCTTGGTGCACTCAGCAAGGAGAACCTATGCCACCGAGGGTTAAGCGCCATGTGACACCTCCCCCACCTCCGCCTATGGCCGGACAAGGAAGCTTCGACTTCTCGGGGTTCAACCAGATCTTGGTCGATCAGTTTGGTAGCTTCCAAACCACCATGTTGGAGGCTCAGTCGACCCAATTCCAGGGATTTGAGGAGCGCGAAGTCAAGAGGTGGGAGGACTTCCGTGTGATGGAGGAGCAGCGTTGGGATGATTACCAGGGGCGTGTAGATCAGCGTTGGGAGGCCGCTCGAGCAGAGGACACTAGGCGTTGGAGAGCACACCAGGAGGAGACGATGAACCGCTATGATGCCTTAGCTCGCCGAATTCCGGGGTACCCTTTCCATGATCAGACCGGTGGTAGTGGGAGTGACTTTCCTAACACCCCCTACGACCCCTAGAGACACCAGCCGACAGGGGCCACATTTATCGGTAGTATTTGTATATTATCGTTATTTTGGCTCGTTTACTATTGTTGGTTGAAACTCTTTTAATTCGATTTGGTTGTATGATGCTATGACTTTTGACTCTTGTACTCTTTATTTGTTTTGTAGTTGTGGCCTGTGTGTGTTTTGTCGTGATTAGTTTAGTTTAGTTTTTGTCTTGGTGCCTTAGGTGATTAAGAGAGGAAAAACATCGAAAATCTGGAAACAGGGGCCAAGCGAAACGCTTGGAAGGGCCAAGCGGTCCGCTTCAAATTCCAGGAAGTTTTGCAACTTCCTGGAAATTCAAGCGGAGCGCCTGGAGCCTCCCAAGCGCTCCGCTTGGACCCTGTACCCAGATTTTCCTCGTTTTTCCATTCTTCTCACCTTTGCGCACCCGTTTTCACTTGTTTCTTGAGTCCTTTCAGGTACTACTCATATATAGGAGATTGGACACGAACCTTTATCTCAGGGAAGTGTACTTTCAATCCAATTTTTCCTTTTCTTTCAACTTTTCTTTGCTCGAGGACGAGCAAAAGTTTAGGTTTGGGGAGGGGGTTTTGGATTTTCAGTACTATATGCTTGTGTGGTTCGTACATGCCTGATTTTACTCGAGTTCATGTGATTTGTCGTGTTTTTTCAAATTTTTGCATGCATATCATCCCTAGATTAGTTGTTGCACGTCGTTGTGTGTGGAGTTTATTGCCAAGTCTTTTGAACTTTTTTATTGAGTAGACTAAGTGTTTATGACCATTGATCATATGTTGCATCACTTTGCAAGTAGTTTGAGGCTTGTCTCGCTTGGTTTGTCACATTCGCTTGTGCACTAGTTAAGCTTAGTAGTCCCGACATCACCTTGAGTGGTGTTTCTTCTGTTGCGGTTCACGATGGCCTTATGAAATGATGCATGTTAGAGTCTATGGTTGTAACCCGTGTAATTATGTACGTAATAGGCGACAAGTTCTTCACCTCGATTTGAGATTGCCAAATGCCTAGGAAGGAGGTAGTGTGAGGTGTGCGATTCCTTGTATTAAACCTATTCTATCGAATAGGTTTGGGGAGGGGGTTGCTTCGTTGATCTTGTCTTTCGTCTTTGAGTCGTTGTAAAGTTTCCTTTTTCTTTTTCTTTTTGTTTTGTGTCCCAACCTATTCTTTCGAATTGGTTTGGGGAGGTGTCTTTAACACATAGTACTGCTGCTTGCCCTATATAAAAAAAAAAAAGAAAGAGAAAAAAGAAAAGAAAAAAAAAGGAAGAGAAAAGAGAAAAGAAAAAAAGAAGAAAGAAAATAAAGAATAAGACCCAAAAACAAAAGAAGGGTCGTTGCAAGCCAAAAGCAGTCTCGTAGTGTCAAGTGTCATGTAAATATTTTGTTCTTGTGAAGTGTCAAGTTGTAAATTCTATCTTTCGTTTCGTGTCGCCTTTGTCCAAGGCCTGTTCTTGACCACCCTCGTCTTGCTATTCAAGAAGTGGTTGAAAGAGGCTCATTCTTGAGAGTCTGGGTTGAATAGGGGAGTGTTATCTTTCTAAGGGAACCCTCCTTCGTTTGATGAGAGCCAGTATTGGTTCGCCCTCTCTTGAGGAAAAGTCTCGCTTGGTGAACAGAAGTAAGTCCTCGGTTTCATAGGCACGGGGCAATTGTAGTATGATAACATGCATCATTGTGTCGTCACTGACCAGGTCCAGGTAGAAGATGTTACGAGAGACTCCTTTGTTTAACCAAGTGCACATGAGAATGTGTATATTCGCAATCGAGACATTCTTCAACCTACTTGCATGTCATGCACATATGGTCTTGTTCATGAGCATTTGGTAGATTCAATAGATTAGTTCATCTTACTTGGCATGTGACTCCTTTTGTGTTGCATTTAGGTTAGTTTGTTGCTTGAGGACAAGCAAAGGTTTGGTTTGGGGAGTTTGATGAACGTATTTTTGACGCGTTCATCTTGTCTTTTTCACCTTATTTTGCTATCTTCTAGCCTTGTTTTTTGGTTAGTTTCGTAGAATTGTGTCACGTTTTGTGTTTTCTGCATTTTCAGGCACTTAGGTACGAAACGGCGTTTTTGGAGCTAAAAACGAGCCTTTTTGATGGAAAAGATGGCCCCGTTGAAGTTCCCCAATCTCCGTGGCTTGTTCGTAAGTGTTTGAGTATCAATAAGCATCGAGAAGGATGAGTCCAAGGCACCCGAGGGCCATGCGAGGGCAAAAAGATTGAGTTTGAAGACAAAAATCTGCCCAGGAGCCAAGCTAAGCGCCTGGAATAGTGAAGCGCTTCGCTTCAATTTCCAGCAGCGGTTACGTTTTCGGATTTTCCTTCTTAGATCTGATCTTTGATCAATTTTTGAATACCTTTTGAACTGTAACTTCGTTTTGGAGAGCTCCTAAGCCCCAAAACTCAGAGAATATTCAGGTTTCTTTGTATTTTAGCTTGGGATTCAAGGTTTTGATTGGGATTCATCCTTTGTAATCATCTACGGAGAGGTTTTCTTAGATTTCCACCGATTAGTGACGGCTTTGGTGGTAACTTGTATCACTCTCTTGTCTTGTAGTTTGATATGATGTATTCCAATTATTATTCATATGAATTGATGTCTATGTTGATGAATATGAGTAGCTAAATCTTTTGTGTTGGTGGTAGAATGTAGAATATGCATGCTATGGGTTATGTTTATGCTTACATGAGATTGTGATTCAATCTTGCTGCAAATCCCTCCATATGATTCTTAGTTGCCTGTAAAATATATTCCAATTGGGTATAGTGACAAACTCTTGGTCAATGAAAGCTATAGGATTGTATGTTAGAGATTTGCAGCATGCTAGATAAATGGTGTTGGTGACAAGCACCTCTAAATTATTGATAGTGATCTTTCATGATGTGTGTCTTAAATTTGCCTATACGAGTTGCTTAGCAGACTTGATCGAAGGTTCTACGCACTGAACTTGTGAGCATATACATAACCCGTGCATGTGTATTTGATTTCTACCACCAACCGTTTTCCAAACTTGTTTACATAAATCTGATTTCTCGTTGCTATTGTTCAAAGGAAACAATTCTCTAAACTTTTGAACTCGTTGACTAAAATTACTTGCAAAAACCTCAAGCAAAGCCACGTTAGGTCCCGAGAGAACGACACTCGGGGACAACTTGCCATTGCACTCTAGTTTGTGTAGTGATAAGTGTTATTAGGCTTTTAAAACAAATTTAATTGGTGAAAAACGACATCATCAGGGGGTGGCCAGGAGACATCTAGCTTCATCGAGACTATATAGTTCAAGATGTCGGATATTGGACTATTTAAGTCCGTGTAGTTGCTATATCTCCTAGGAGGTGACCTCCTTGGAGGAGACCTCTTGTCTCGAAACTCATTGCTCGAGGGACCCTCTCTGATCAAACCTTGCTTTTGATCTCTTCTTCGCTTTCCGGGATTTTGTGGGCGAGGAGGGTACTCCTCTTTTTCTTTTTCCTTCCCTTTCTCCTTGGGAGGATTGGTTCTTACTATGACTGTTTTTCGGAATTCCTCGGCCTCGAGGAAATCCTTGCAAACTTTCGTTAGTTGAGCTTCATTCTCTACACACGATGCTGAGAGCACCTCTTGGAACTTGATGTTGGTAGTGTTACCATACAAGTATTCTTTTCTCTCATTGATCGAGTGATCTTCAACTTGGAGGGCTGCTTCATGAAAACGATTGACGAAGTCCCTCAATTCTTCATTGTTTTTCTGAACAATTTCGGCCAAGTACCTCACTCTTCTCTTGGTGTTCATGACCTTCTCGAATCGCTTAGAGAATTCTTGCAGAGATCTCTATATGAATTGATTGAGCGATGAGGAAGGCGCGACCACCATTTCATGGCTTCTCCAGAGAGGTTAGCCGGGAAGAGTAGTGCCTTGGTCCTTGAATCGTGACCATAAGCATCCATTTTAGGGAAGTCTCTTTCGATTTTGGCCTGATGGCTCCTTATCTCGTCGCACAACGGGCTTGGATCTTGGTCTTGCTCTTTTTCTTGCACGGTTCCCCGTAGGGTCTCTATTTGAGCATCAAGTGCAGATTTCCTTGCGTTGAGTTCCTCCAGAGTGAGCCTCCTCTCCGTGATCGGGTCGATCAGGGGGGTTACCTCAGCTACAGTTCTCAAGGCATTGTTTTCCGCCACCGCTTCGGGTTGGTTCTGAGGAGTTACTTGGTTGCGCGTGACTTGGTTAGGGAGAGCGGGTGGTGTAGCGACCACCTGAGCTCGGTTTTCTTGCGGAGCCACGTTTAGCAATGATGCGTGTATCCTCCTATCAATTAAATCCCTCAAATTATCTGGGGCACCTTGTGGTCCCAACCTTGATTGGACTCATGAAGGTCCAAGTCGAGATTGGATTGGCCTTGTGTTGGATCTTGAATGTGCTTCATCTTGTACTACTGGTGCTCTTCCTTGGGATTGACGAGGGGCAACCAAAGTGTCACGAGGTTGCTCCTGTACTTGGACTTGTGGTACTCCTCGAGCTTGGAGTTCTGCGTTAACTCTAGCAGCCTCGTTGTCCCCTACGTATCCTTGCAAAGTAAGAAGGAACAAGCCGTATTGAGCTTCGCCCATCCCAAAGTCTGATGGTCGGACTACATGTCCATTAGGAAGGGTGAAGTTCAATGCGGCTGGCAAAGGAGGATTCACTGCTACGGGAGGAGGATTAATTGCTACTTGTTGGTCCCTTTAAACAACAAGAAAAGACTAGAGGGGGGGGGGGTGAATAGTCTTTTCAAACTTTTGTCGTTTAAAACTTTCTCAGCAAGTACTTATTACTTTACAGTAATGAGGTTGCTGATACTTAACTTTCTCAGCAAGCGTAAGTTACTTTACAGTAGCTTGGTTTGCTGATACTTAAAATCAGAGAGCGGAAGTCTTTGAAACGATAAGTGCTTTTTCAGCAAGTAAAGAGTTTCAGCAAGTGATGTGAGTGACTGTGTACAAACATATATAATTTGCTGAAAGCTAAATGCAGTAAGTAAATCACACAAACACTTTTAGAGTGGTATCTGAGAGTGGCGTAATCTCCCAACTAATCCACTTTGTACTTTCTAGGACTGAATCCACTAAGATATGATTGAGGTTCCTTACAATCTCCTATCTAAATAAAGCGATTCAACAGAAACCAAAGCACACTTGCTTTGTCTCCAACCTAAACTAGAGAACTCAACCTTGTTCTCCACCAAACTTGGTACTTTTAATCAGCAAAAGCTTGCTCGATTAAGTTCCCCCTGAATATCACGCCTGAAAGGGTGTATTTTCAGTTAGAGAGTTTTGGGGTGAGATAACTTAATTATAACTTATTCAGTTACTACAAGTAATCTAAGAAACACAACTTGGAATACTTTGCAGTAAACAAGTTAGATTGTTTCTGGTGTCAAGACTTGTTCTTGTTTGAAACAAAGAACACTTAACTAATTTCTTAGCCGAGTTTGTTCTACTTCTTCACAAGTAGCTTTTTCAAGTTTTAAGTCTTGGAACGGATCAATGGCAGTAAGAGTGTTTGAAGGTTTCTGAATTTTAAGCACAAGTGAGAGTTTGATCACGTTGTTGACACACTTCAACTCTTTGCCGGATGACCTCTATTTATAGTGCAAGTAAGGAGCCGTTTGAATTTCAAATCCTAAGGCTTTTGTTCCTTAACATGTCACTATCTTTCTTTTGTACTTTCAGCAGCAACCTTTGTTTGTCTTCTAGTCTTCATGTCCTTTGTGTGTAAGCTTTGCATTAAATGCACCTTTGAATAGAATTCAAACAGTAACATTGGAGCGCAAAATCACGTACATTCAGCAAGAGGTCACATATGTTCATCAGCAAGTGTTCATTCTCAGTTTCAACAAGCACAACCTACTCTGTCTTTCAGATTTTCACTTATGCAATGCTGTTGCTGAAAATTTCACTTTCTGAGCAACACGTGCCTTACCAGTCTTCAGCAATCTTCAAGTCTTCAAGTCTTCAAAAGTCTTCAAGATTCTGACCGGTTTCTTATTTGATTCAATAATTTGTTTGTAATAAACAAAATACATCTTCAGCAAATGCTTCAATAGGTCATTTTCTTTTCAGAAAATAAGATACATCAAAGCTAAGCATCAATAAGATATTTTCTTTTCAGAAAATAAAATACATCATACGCTAAAGTGTCAATAGATTAATTTCTTCACAGAAATTAAAGTACGTCATCCACTAAAGTGTCAATAAATTAATTTCTTCACAGAAATTAAAATACGTCATACACAAAAGAAATAACTTATCTAACACCTATCTAAGTCATCAGCAAACGTTCCTCTTTTACAATGTCCTTAAAAATTCTAAATTCCTATGGACCTTAAGAGTACTAGTTACTGGACTGTTCTTAATTTAGCATGGTTAATTGCTCATCAAAATTACAAGTTTCCTAACAAATTTCCCCCTTTTTGATGATAGCAATCCATGGCTAAATTAATTGTTACCCTTTTAGAGGTTTCTGATGTTGAATAAATCAGATGATTAATGCAAGCATACTTGAAATAATAAACAGTAAGCATAAGTAAGTTGCATAATCAAAAACCAATAAGAGTCAAAAAGAATTCATTGCTGAGAGTTATCATTCAGAAGTTTACAAGAAAGCATAGATAACAAAGAATCAGCAAACAAAAACTTTAACAAGAAACTATTGCAGCGGCTTAAACTCTTTCAGAGGATTTTCTCAGAATCTCTCTTACACTCTTCTCAGCAAGAGCAGTGAATTCAACACAATCCTTCTCGTAGTTTTCCAGAAGCCTACGGACTTGTAGTTGAAGAATTCTTGCATTTATGCAGGCAGTATGATGATGCTTTTCAGCATTCATTTCCATGTAGTTAACTACCCACAAATGCATGCCCCAATTGCTGGCATGGAGAAGCTGTGTATCTGAAATGTTTCTCGGATGAATCTTTCTTAACCAGAGAAGATCTTCTTCTTGATCCTGAGCAGTCAGATAGAAGTACTCATAAGGAATCAATCCAAGTTTCTTCTTAGGTTTCTTTGTTACTGGGTCAGCATAGTAAGCGATGCCAGGTGGTTTGATCAGATTTGGTTCTTGCTTGTATGTCTTACCAATGGAAACTCGTCTTACATAGACCTCTAGATTCAACCATTTCCCAGCAATATTTCTTGGGAGGGATTCTTCCCTTTGCTTTCTTTGGACCTTGAGTTCAATTCATTTGAACATCTGATTCAAAATGGCTGTAGGAAAGAACTCATTCACCAGCAAGTCTTCCAGCTTTAAAATCCAGCAACCATGAATGTTTCTTATTACATTCTGAGTGGTTTCCTCATTGCTGGTCTTTGTATATTGAATGCCGGAGCCAATAGCAATGCTGGCCAGCCTTTTCTCTTCGTGTCTTTGCCTTCTTCTTCTTGTTTTAGCATTGTCTTGATCTCTTGGTGAAGAGTCAGACGAAAAATGCCTTGAGTGGCCAGACGGAGTTATGGCTGTTAAGGGTCTAGCTCTTATGGCTTGAGCTATTGTTTGATTGTCATCATCTTCTTCATCATCTTCATTCAGATTGTGATGACTTTCATTGTGATAGAAATCTTGAGTTTCAGCAGCGGTTTTTCTCTTTTTGGTACTTGCTGAATTTAACTCAGTTTCTGCTTGTCTTTTAGAACTTTGCTCTCTTTCAGCAAGAGGTTCTAGTGGAAGTGGCACATCAGCAGCAGGAGTAGGAGGGGTTTGATTGCTTTTTCTAGTCTTCTTTTCCCCCTTAGACATGGATTGCAACATCGGAGTGATGTGCAGAGAATAAAACTCATTGCAATTTTCAGCAAGAGTGTTGCGGCTATTATACTTCATGATGATTTCCTGTTGGTCAGAGTTCATTGTTGCTAACTCTTTTTGAATATTCATCATGTTCTCTTCATGTCTTTTCTCTGTTGCGACCTTCTCATCCATAATATTCTGAGCTTTGACGAGAGCAGTCTTTGCAAGCCTGAGTGCCTGACTTACATCTTCTTCATAGCTCTTGTGATAAAGACTTATGTCTCTCTGAGCTATTGTCAGAGTTGTAGTGCGTCTCAGCACTGTAGCCAGTATTTTTCCAATGTCAAGTGGGCTCTCAGCAAGCAATGCCTCATCTTCAGCTTTGTAGTCATCATGGACTTGCTTTAGTGCTAGAATTCTGGGAGTAAACTCCTCAACTCTTGGGAACGGCACTAATTGCGGTGTTAAGGAATGAACCTTAATTTCAGAAGCAAACTGATCATCACGCGTCAGCAATTCGGCTCTTAGTCCATCGTCTAAATCATCGATGTAATCAGGAGGAGGAATCTGAACGACTTTTGGGTCTCTTTTGGATTGATCATCATCATTTTCTGACAAGTCGTCATCATCCTCTGATTCATCAAGTTGAGCGACTTTGGAGCCTTTGTCAGTAGCTTCACTTCCTTTTTGTTGAGTGGTTGCTGATGGCAACACTTCAGACTCAACGACTGGAGTTTCACCAGTAGATAGTTGTTTTAAATGAGTGTGGGGCTCAATTACTGGAGTTTCGCCAGTAGTTAGTTTTAATTGAGTAGTTGCTGAGGGCAATGTTTGAGACTCAATAACTGGAGTTGCGCCAGTAGTAAGTGGAAGGGATGGAACTTCCTTCGATTTTGGTCTTGAAGATTCACCAATTTCCAGATCCTGCGTATGCCTTGCATGGATCACGAGACTATTTTGTAGAGCTCGTTGGTAATCTTCATCTTCTTCATCCTCATCTTCAAGGTTTTCTTCAGTAACCTTGGCATCAGAAACTGGACTCTTGCCATTTTTCAAGGCAGCCCTTTTCTGGCGTATTCTTCTTCAGTATCAGCACCTTGTACATGTGCTTGATTTTCAGCAGCAGCAGGAGGAGGTTGAGATTCTTGCTGAGATTGTTGTTGATCAGCTTGCTGATTGTCAGAGGGATTAGTTTCAGCAACTGTTAACTTTAATCCACCAGCACCAGGACTTGGACCTTGATTGTCATCATCGTCATCCTTTTTGTCCTTAGAATCTTTCCCTTCATCATCACTGGGATCAGTGGGAATGTTCTCATCTTCTTCTTCTTCTTCATCATCAGTCAAAATGACTAGCTCAACGTGCTTATACAAAGCAACACTTGTCACTTCCTCTTCCTCAGTTAGTTTGTGGGGATCAGCCACCACAGGAACAAAGGAGCCTTTGAGCATCACAGCTTGTTCAGCTGGAGAGGCACTCTTAAATTTGGCCTTCATATTCTCTCTGATTTGAGCAATCAGATTTGAACTCATTTGCTGAGAATATGTCATTTCGTCAGGAAGGATGGAGTGGACAAATGTTTCGAGCTTCAGCAGTGAAGATCTCTTTTTCTCATTTGAGAGATGAAGGTGAAGATCTGAGAAGTCCATTCTCCTATATCTTTGCCAGTTGCTGACGGACTTAGCAACTCTTGACAAAGTTGTCCTCTTGAAGCTCAAGTAAAGTTCTTCAGAACTTACTTGCTGATCTTCAGTGATGAGTACCACTTCAGTGGTCTCCTTTTGAGCCTGAAAAAGAATTTTATTTAGATCAGGATTGGTTTGGAGAATTGTTTTAGAGTTTAAATCTGAAACATGATTTACCTGCTGAGAGTCAGCAAGCTCATGTAGTACAATTTCCATTCCATGAGGAGCTGGAGTAGCATCCTCCATTTGTTCATCCTGAAATAAATTAAAATTAGACACAAGTACTAAGCTGTCAAACTTAGTTTTTATACCAAAATTATTAACTACCTGCTGAGCAGGGAGTGTTGGTTCTGGTTCAGAGGCTTCAGCAACCTTCTGACTTGTATCTTGAGAAGTCTGTAGAGATAATATAATATTAGCAAAAGAATAAGTTTCAGAATTTGAAGTTTTACTGATAGTTGAATTAACTACCTGCTGAGGAAGGACAGGTTGTGGCTCAGTCCTTTCAGCATTAACAGTTCTTCAGCTTCTTGGACTGTTTCTTCAGCAGACTTCTGAGTTTGCTCTAACTGAGAAAGCTGTGCGGTTTCAGCAATCTCCCTTGTCTCTGAATTGACAAGTTGAGCAGAAGCAACTTGACCTTTAAGCTCACTGCTTGTCATGAAGAGATCAATTGACTTGTTGGATGATTCTTCAATCTCCAACTCCATTTGTTTGCTTAAATCTTCCAGTACAAGCTGGACTTGTCAATTGAAGTCTTGGGTGAACTTCGGCCAGTATTCTCAGCATCAAGAGATGCGTCTTTGAATAATGCTTCTTGAGTTTCAGCAACTTCAGGAACAGGAACCATTGCTATCTCAGCAATTGGTCCATCAGCAAGCTGGGCTTCAACAACTTGATGAGTTGCTTGTTCAGCAACCATCTGTTCAGCAGCATCAGCAAGTGCCGCTCTTTGCAGATCAGCAGCAACGTTGCTTACTGGTTCCATGGTTTGATCATCTAGATTATCTACAAAGTAGATATCTGGGACTTGGGCAGGAATTTCATTTCCACTGCCTTGTGGTCTATTCTCAGTAGAATTATCAACGTTAAGTTGATTGTTGAAGGCTTCCGCAAACACTTCAACATTGCTGATATATGTTTCAGTAATTATTTCAGCAACATCTACTGGCAAATGCGTTTCAGCATTTGTCTGGGAATTGACTGAGGAGTCTTGGACATTGGGGACTGACTGAGAAGCCATTGTCTTCTTTCTTTTGTTACTTGTCCGTCTCCTCTTAGGTACGGGATTTGCTGATGACGCTGCAGTCTGAGTGTCATCATCAGCTTTCCTCTTTTCTTTTTAGATTTCTCCAGTTTCCCAGAGTCATCTATTGTTGCATTTTCAGCAACAGCTCTTGTACACGTACCTTGTTGATTTTCTACAGCAGTTTCATTGGTGTTACCACCTCCAACAGCAGTTTCATCTCTAAGTTGCTGAGGGGTAACATCTGCAGCTGTTGTATACCTTTCTTGCTGGCTTGTGCTGACAATATTTGCAGTTGTTGTCTTCTTGGTTTTCTTACCAGCAATCTTAGGTACATTCTGCTTGTAGAAAGATCTTCCCACAATGCACACAGATTTCTTGATTGGCAATGGGTTTCTTAGCTGAATCCTGAAATGTTCATGGATATAGCATATCTTGATTCCATACATAACTGGAAAGGAAGGTGAGACCTTGTTGTCTTCCACCTTTACCTTAAACTTAGTAACACAATCAACAAGCCTGTTGAAAATGTACTTAGCCCAGTTAAGTTCCGATTTATTCTCATGGATATGCATCAGCAATGGCCATCTTCTCAGGCCTACTTGGTCAATTCCTCCAACTTGGGAGTCAAGAACTTTAATCAGTAGCAGAGCTACTAGACCAAGTGAAGGACAGAGATGCTTTCTCTTAACGTGCTTTGTCCAAGTCACGGGGGCTATCTCGCCTTTCTTCATTTTTGCATTTCTGACGTCACTGTAGAAAGCTTCAATTTCTTCGTCAGAAGCAGTGATGTCATCTTCAGTTCCAATGGTTGGAATCTGAAAAATCTCCGCTAAATCAGTCCATTTCAGGACGATTTGCGTGTTCTGAACATAAGTAAGGATCACTTTTTCAGTGACTCCATTACTGTCTGTAAGGGACTGGATTTCTGCATTATTGTAGAACTCCATGTATCAATCATGCTCACTTGCTTAGTGCGAGCAGAGATAAAGTTCATGAGGCCTTGTTGCTTGATGAACTCAAGCGCCTCTTCATTTTGGTCATCAAGTTCTTGTTCATAAAAGTACCTAATGTACTTTTCTTTTGCAAACCCTCCCCATTGCATCAACATCTCACACTTTGCAGTGTCAAGATATGACGGAGGCATAGGTTTAACAGTGATTCTGTCGTTTTTCAACACGACTTTTGCTGTGTCTTGGGTCAGAGAAGTCGTCGGAGCAGTCACCGGAGCAATGCGTGTTTCAGCACTGTCAACCTTTGACGATTTCGAGGACTTAGATGACTGTCTCTTGGGAGCCATTTCTTTATATAGAGCAAGAAATTGTACGAAAAAGATAGTTTGCTTTTTGACCGGAGGTACAGTAGTTTCAGGCTAGAAATTGCAGAGAAAGGAAATGTGAGTTAAAGAATTTTGTCATTTCTCTAACTCCTTCTTTATATAGTGTCTCTGGTGTGTGAGAAACTCAATCGATTTGAGTTCTCAGCAAGGGTAAAACAGAGAAACACTGGAGATAGTGGAGCCTTTGCATTGAATGCGTAGTGGCCCACTAACTAAAACCGTCAGAGCACTCTCTCTCTTTGTTTTGTTAGCCGTTAGATTAATAACTCCTTTAATCAATGGCCACGATTGAATTTCATGTCATGATTATTGCGAGTTTATCTGTGCCAGCTTAACGTCACAAATTGATTTTACCGAGTAATAAGGATAGATTGCTTGCTGAAATAGACAAGAATCTTTTCAGCGAGTTTGAATTAACAATCTAGCTACTTGCTGAAAGTTCCCCCTTACTTAGATATCTCATAATTTCTAAGTTTAAAAGATATTTCTGATTTCCCGTATCAGTAAATTCTTTTTGCAATTTGAGACATCCTTTGGTAAAATCTGAGAGATGAGATTTTGCTCTTTTTCTGAATTCCCGTTTCAGAAAATTCCTTTGATACTTGAATACCTGTTTCAGTATCTTTTGATTGTCTAAGTACCCGTCTCAGCAATCCTTAAGTTCTTTCACTTACTGAGTTCCTGTCTCAGCAAGTGATCAAGTTTCCTAACAAATACCTGTTTTGAAGGAATTACTTGCCGAATGCCTGTTTCAGCAATCATGTTGTGACTTATCACTGGTCTTTTGGACGGAATACTTTGGCTTGCTGAATACCTGTTTCAGCATTCTGCCAAGTGTATCCTTTATTGAGGTAGTTCAATCAATCCAAGGTTATACCTTAGCATTGCGAACCTATTATCCGGTAGGGGCTTGGTAAAGATGTCAGCAAGCTGATCTTCAGTACCTACTTTCACAACCTCAATATCACCTTTTTCCACATGATCTCTAATGAAATGATGTCTAATATCAATGTGCTTGGTCCTAGAGTGAAACTTAGGATTTTGCGTAATTGCAATAGCACTTGTATTATCACAAAAGATTGGTGTTTTCTTTGCAGAAATACCATAATCTCTTAATTGTTGCTGAATCCATAGGATTTGAGCTGTGCAACAACCAGCTGCAATGTATTCAGATTCTGTAGATGAATTGGCGACACACGTTTGCTTCTTGCTGAACCATGATATTAATCTAGTACCCAAAAACTGACAAGTTCCAGAGGTACTTTTTCTATCAAGAGTTGATCCACCATGATCAGCATCAGAATAGCCAACCAATTCAAGTCCAGAATCTTTTGGATACCATAATCCAACATTGACTGTACCTTTAACATATTTCAGTATTTTAATTGCCTTTTTGTAGTGTGATCTTTGGATCCGATTGGAATCTTGCACACACACAAACAGCATACTGAATGTCAGGTCTACTTCTGTTAAATACAACAAGGAACCAATGAGCTTCCTATATTGTGTTCTTCAACACTTTTGTCCTCTTTAGTATAGCCCAATTTGGTACCAACACTCATAGGGATCTTTTCAGGTTTTTCATCCTCTTTGATCCTAAACTTTATGAGCATTTCTTTCGCATACTTTGCTTGATTTATGAATATTCCATCTTTGAGTTGCTTGACTTGCAACCCTAGGAAATAATTCAATTTTCCCATCATACTCATTTCAAACTTATTTGTCATGAGTTTGGCAAAATCATCACAAAGTTGCTTGTCCTTAGATCAAAAATTATGTCATCCACATAAATTTGAACTAAGATTAATTTACCATCATGGTTCATGGTAAAAAGAGTTTTGTCAACTTCACCTTTCTTGAAACCATTTTCCAGCAAGAACTTAGCTAAGGTATCATACCATGCTCTTGGTGCTTGCTTTAGACCATATACAAGCTTTCTG
>CM051455.1:89478984-89502045 GCA_028274465.1 Plantago ovata | reverse complement strand
TTCTTCTTCAGCAGGCACACCTGTGTTTTTTCGTAGAATACAACATGCACAGATTCTTCAATCTTTTGTGCCTTTTTGTTGTAAACTCTGTAAGCTTTACTATGCAAGGAGTAGCCAAGAAATATCGCTTCGTCTGCCTTTGGTTGAAATGTTCTTAGGTATTCTCTACCATTGTTAAGAACGAAACACTTGCAACCAAATACTCTTAGATGAGTGATGTTAGGAGGTCTTCCAACAAACAATTCATAAGGAGTTTTGTTGTATTCCTTAGTAATCAAACATCTATTCTGAGTATAGCAGGCGGTATTAATCGCTTCAACCCAGTAAGCCTCACTATCTCAGTGTCAGCAAGCATTGTTCTTGCGGCTTCTTTCAGGGTACGATTCTTCCGTTCAGCAACACCATTTTGCTGTGGTGTCCTTACTGAGGATAACTGATGTTGAATACCTTTGGAGGTACAATATTCAGTTATGTACTGGTTTACAAACTCAGTACCATGGTCTGTCCTTATGACTCTTACCTTGTCATTTTTCATGACTTCAAGCTTATTCAGCAAGTTAGGTATTTCAGTCTTGGTTTCAGATTTGTGCTTGATGAATACTACCCAAGTGAATCTTGAATAGTCATCTACCACGACTAGACCATACTTCTTACCAGCATAGCTTGTTGAAGAAGATTCAAACAAGTCCATGTGTAAGAGTTGTAAAGGTTTTGTAGTTGACGGTACTGCCTTGTTCTTGAAAGAAGATTTGGTTTGCTTTCCTTGCTGACATGCATTGCAAACACCATCCTTCTTAAAAGTAACCCTAGGTAATCCAACTACAAGTGCCTTTTTAGACAGCTTATTCAGCGTCTTGAAGTTTAGATGACTTGTTCGTTTATGCCATAACCATGCTTTTTCAGCAAGGCAATCATGATCTGAGACAAGGCATTTTTCAACGTTTGCTGAAGACCAATCAACGGTGTACAAGCCTCCTGATCTTCTTGCAATCATTATAACCTTTTTAGTCTCAAATCTACAAGTTTACATTCATCACTTTTAATTTCGATGAAGTATCCTTTGTGAGCAAATTGACTCATGCTGGAAAGGTTAAACTTAAGATTTTTGACATAAAGAACTCCAGAAATGGTTATGCATCCCAACTTTACATCACCATAGCCTTTTGTAGATCCGGAGCCTCCACCAGCAAACCTTATTGTTGGACCTTTAGACCACCGTCTATAGTTTATAAGGTTATTCTTGTTGCCCGTCATGTGCTTTCCACAACCACTATCAAAGTGCCAGATTGCATCGTTTGTCTCCGTGGCTGCAGTCTGCACAATCAAGAGCAAACAAGTTAATTATCCAATGATGGATGTCATTAACATGTTCAAGAATGCGTCCGTGGAAACCCAAGTCTGAAGTTTTTCAACTTTGACTTGTTTTCTACTTGCTGAGGAACTAGGAGGTTTTGAGGTGAAAGACTTTTGACTCGTGCTGGTCAAATCCACTTTCTGATGTGGTGTCTTGCTCTGTTGACCTTTTTGCTGAACATACTTTTCAGTAAGTTCTCTTCTAGCAAGGTTCCTTCTAGTCCTAGCATTGGGAGTCTTTTCAAAACTCTTAGGCTTGGTTTTTCTTCATCTCTTTGAAGTATCTTTGCTGACTTTGCTTATACTCATGAAAGAGTTGACTTTGCTTGGTTTTGAAACCGAGTCCACTCTTTGGAGAATGCTGAGCTTTAGCATCAGCAACCTTACTTGATTCAGGTTTGTCAGCAAAGGACTTCTGATTACTTTTGGTAATCTTGCCTTTAGACTTAAACAACTTGCTTTTCAGCAACTTGTTTGGCGGAATGCTTCACGGCATTCTTTTTCTTTCCAGTTTCTTCACAGCAACCTGTTTTTCTTTTAAAGTCTTGTTACTTTGAGTAGCAACAGCGGACTTTATGGTCATAGGTACTTGATTGCATGTTTCAGCAACCTTAGTTTGACCAAACTGATAGATCACTGGTGGACTACTATCAGTAGCACGTACAAAGGAGATCGGTGATTTATCTTTTCTCAAGATTTCTACGTTATCACCTTCACACGTTGCTCCTAAACCTTCTTTCTGAGATGGATCTCTCAAATAAGAGTTTAGTTCAGTCAGCGTATTACTTGCTTCCACATAGGATTTGAAATTGATTTTCATCTTTTTCATTTCTTGAATTTCAGCAAGTAACTTTAGAATTGAGGACTGATACTCTTCCAATTCTAATGCCATTTGAGAATTTTTCTCTGCAGCCTCAGCAATCAATTTCTTAAGACGCCTTATTTCAGCATCCTTTCTTCTGTCTCTTCCTTCAGCAAAGCGTACTTTTCAGTAGTTTGCTTGGTCAGAGTTTCAGCAAATTGAAGTTTTTCTTGCTGTTTGTTGAGAGTTTTCTCAAATCTTTCGATTTCTCCTTAAATCTTGTCAAGATCAATCTCGTCTTCACTTTCTGAATCAGAGTCAGAGGTAGAATTATTTACCTGACCGGCCATGAGGCAGAATTCGTAGTTCGACACATCTAGATAAGCTTCCATAGCTATCCCACACACTTCTTTGCCAATCTCCACGTTTAGAGTGTCTGAACTTTCATCCTCACTGTCTTCGGAGCTTGTCTCAATGCACAATGCATCGATTTTTGCTTGAAGCTTCTTCTTTTCTTCAGCAATGAAAGCTCTTTTGAACTTCTTCTTCTTTTCAGCAGATTTGCCTTTCAGCAAAGGGCAATTAGCTTTGAAGTGTCCAGGCTTTTTGCAGTAAAAACATAGATCATTTCCAACTGATGGTTCTTCTGATGATGTAGCTTGCTGAGCTTGCTTGTTCAGCGAGCTAGTATCATTCTTGTACTTATGGTAGTTATTACCAAGATGCTTTTTCAGCTTCTCTTTTGCTTTTCGCCTTTCAAGTTCCTTACTGATGAATTTCTTCATGTTTTTAACAACTAAAGCATTTTCATCAGCAGGCTCTTTATCATTCTTCTTTTCAGAAGATGACGGCTTTGCAGCAAGAGCAATGTTTTGCGATTTTTTAGCAAACACATTTTCTCTTTGCTTTGTCTCATAATTGACAGTAGCAAGATGAGAGAACAACTCAGTTGGTGTAATGTCAGGCATTCCTTGATTATAATAGAAATTCTGAGTATGGATCCATTCTTGATTCAAACTTCTGATGATAGTTTTCACTTTCTCAGAATCTGAATAAAGATTTCCAACACCCAGCGCTGCCATTTTACTAACAAGAGTTGTGAATCTGAAGTCCAAGTCTTCCAGTGACTCGTTAGCACCTTGCTTAAGTTTTGAAACTTCAGCTTAAGTACTTCAAGTTTGTTTTCCTTGGTCTTGTCAGATCCAGCACAAAGATCTTGAACCATTTTCCAAGCCTCCTTAGCAGTCTTAGCACCCCACAGTTTGCACTGTATGGTATCCGAAGTTGATCTGATGATGATATTTCTTGCCTGGACATCAAGACGGAATCTCTTGGCTTCGTCAGAAGTCCATTCCTCTCTTGGTTTTGGCACAACCGTATCTGATGGTTCGCCTTGGATGGTTTCCTTTCCAGCTTCAGTGGTTCTATGAGGGAAACTCCTTTCAACCTTGGTGATCTTGATAGGTCCATCATTAATGACGGTGACCATCTCATCACTAATGGCCTCAAGATGTAACATCATGTTGTTTCGCCATTTCTCGTAATTTTCCAGCTTCAGCAAGGGAGCATCTCCTAAAGACATCCTGTCAGCAAAGCAATACCAAACTGATCAAGTGAAAGAGATTTACGGAAAGCACTTAAGGGGATCTAGGTTCAGTGCAGAAGGCTAAAGAACCTCCTGCTCTGATACCACTTGTTGGTCCCTTTAAACAACAAGAGAAGACTAGAGGGGGGGGGGTGAATAGTCTTTTCAAACTTTTGTCGTTTAAAACTTTCTCAGCAAGTACTTATTACTTTACAGTAATGAGGTTGCTGATACTTAACTTTCTCAGCAAGCGTAAGTTACTTTACAGTAGCTTGGTTTGCTGATACTTAAAATCAGAGAGCGGAAGTCTTTGAAACGATAAGTGCTTTTTCAGCAAGTAAAGAGTTTCAGCAAGTGATGTGAGTGACTGTGTACAAACAGATATAATTTGCTGAAAGCTAAATGCAGTAAGTAAATCACACAAACACTTTTAGAGTGGTATCTGAGAGTGGCGTAATCTCCCAACTAATCCACTTTGTCCTTTCTAGGACTGAATCCACTAAGATATGATTGAGGTTCCTTACAATCTCCTATCTAAAGCGATTCAACAGAAACCAAAGCACACTTGCTTTGTCTCCAACCTAAACTAGAGAACTCAACCTTGTTCTCCACCAAACTTGGTACTTTTAATCAGCAAAAGCTTGCTCGATTAAGTTCCCCCTGAATATCACGCCTGAAAGGGTGTATTTTCAGTTAGAGAGTTTTAGGGTGAGATAACTTAATTATAACTTATTCAGTTACAACAAGTAATCTAAGAAACACAACTTGGAATACTTTGCAGTAAACAAGTTAGATTGTTTCTGGTGTCAAGACTTGTTCTTGTTTGAAAGAAAGAACACTTAACTAATTTCTTAGCCGAGTTTGTTCTACTTCTTCACAAGTAGCTTTTTCAAGCTTTAAGTCTTGGAACGGATCAATGGCAGTAAGAGTGTTTGAAGGTTTGTGAATTTTAAGCACAAGTGAGAGTTTGATCACGTTGTTGACACACTTCAACTCTTTGCCGGATGACCTCTATTTATAGTGCAAGTAAGGAGCCGTTTGAATTTCAAATCCTAAGGCTTTTGTTCCTTAACATGTCACTATCTTGCTTTTGTACTTTCAGCAGCAACCTTTGTTTGTCTTCTAGTCTTCATGTCCTTTGTGTGTAAGCATTGCATTAAATGCACCTTTGAATAGAATTCAAACAGTAACATTGGAGCGCAAAATCACGTACATTCAGCAAGAGGTCACATATGTTCATCAGCAAGTGTTCATTCTCAGTTTCAGCAAGCACAATCTACTCTGTCTTTCAGATTTTCACTTATGCAATGCTGTTGCTGAAAATTTCACTTTCTGAGCAACACGTGCCTTACCAGTCTTCAGCAATCTTCAAGTCTTCAAGTCTTCAAAAGTCTTCAAGATTCTGACCGGTTTCTTATTTGCTTCAATAATTTGTTTGTAATAAACAAAATACATCTTCAGCAAATGCTTCAATAGGTCATTTTCTTTTCAGAAAATAAGATACATCAAAGCTAAGCATCAATAAGATATTTTCTTTTCAGAAAATAAAATACATCATACGCTAAAGTGTCAATAGATTAATTTCTTCACAGAAATTAAAGTACTTCATCCACTAAAGTGTCAATAAATTAATTTCTTCACAAAAATTAAAATACGTCATACACAAAAGAAATAACTTATCTAACACCTATCTAAGTCATCAGCAAACGTTCCTCTTTTACAATGTCCTTAAAAATTCTAAATTCCTATGGACCTTAAGAGTACTAGTTACTGGACTGTTCTTAATTTAGCATGATTAATTGCTCATCAAAATTACAAGTTTCCTAACACTACTTGAGGAGGCTGCCCTCTCGGCGCGACGTTGTTTGTGACTCTCAACGCTCCATAAGAACTTCCAACCGGGACTCCTTGCGGATTATTTTCTCCGGATCTCTATTCTTGGGAGTTAGTGACATTGGTGAATGCCCCCTCCGTATAATCTTGATTCCTCGCAACATTGTTATTTCTTGGTGCCTTGGGAGCAGCTGCCCTTCCTCCTGCTCGACCACTTGAAGGGGGACGGCCCCTGGGGTGACGAGGATTCTTGGGTGGTGCATTAGCAAGACGGTTGCTTCTTCTGGGAGGCATCTTCGTGGAGTGTCACGAGGAGAGTGCTTGGCTCGACCAGTAGGGCTAGGAATGACCTTTCGATCAGATTCCCACAGACGGCGCCAAATGTTGATGGGTAATTTGTACTTCTTCTTAAGTTCGCAGTGGATCGTCACAATATACTATTTAGGTCTTCTTCATGTAGTGTTCATCTTAAGAATATAGGAATCCTTCATGTAGCTTCTTCGTACCTGAAAGAGACTGGAGAGGGGGTTAGTACCTCATGCCCGGTTTGTCGAGGATCAAACCGGAGGGACGACTTTACGTGTAGGGAGTTGTAGAGCTTCCCTAGTAAGAGTAGTAAATGTGGTAGGTGAGTGGTGGGTGAGAGCTATGGATGCTTACCCAGCGGATAATGAATGAGTCCTTTATATACTCGTAGTATTTTAATGTCACTCCATGTAGGATCGTGACAAGTGTCCGGCCGAGATTGAAGCTCCTTTGGCCCAAGCCCATTAAGGAGGTCCATGGGCTTTGGACCAAACATCTTACTAGGGTTGTGAGGGTAATGTTGACTTTTTGGGTCCCATGGAGTAATCTGGAAGACGGGTCCCACAGGGAGCGACCATGGGTGGTAGCCCTTGGTCCTCGTGCCTTCCTCTTACGTCCGTGGTCCGAGTAGTGCTCTGCCTAGTCTCTTTTGGAGGGTGTCACCTTGACGTAAGGTCCTCCTCGAGCCCTATAGATGCTCCTCGAGCCCAACAGCTGCCTTTTCCTTGCAGTGAGCTTATCTTGAGGGTTGGCCTCTTAGTGATGGTCGGACCGTATGTTGGTCGAGCCACACCTTAGTGACATACTTGGGTGTGGTCGCAGCCCTTGATGCTTTGTCGCGCTCTTAGACCGCTCCAGTTCGTACATGCGGACTAGACATATTTTAACACCAACAAAAACATTTGGTAATTTTTCGCCACATTTCCTTGATTGGTTCAATGGAAAAGTGGAAAAGAAATCACTGGAAACCAATTTTCTTTACCAGGTTTTAAGTTGCTCTTACGATATAAATCTTGCACTTCTTTTCCAGGTTAAACATACTAAACACAAAGTTGTTAGCTTCATAACAACAAGATAGAGTTCAATCCATACATGTTAACAAAATGGCCTAATTAGCCATTCAAAGAGACAATATCATTATATCACTTCACAAAACACACAATCAACCTGATACTTTCTCTTTCACTCAGGAAGGTTTCAAGAAAACTTCCTCAAAAATCCTAAGCATAAAAACTTCAAGAACTCAAAAATTCTGGCAAATCTGGCTAAACATAAAAACTTCCACAAAAAGCCTAAACATAAAAACTTGAAGAAAACTTCCAAAAAAAGCCTAAACATAAAAACTTCCACAATTAAGATTAGTATTATAAGCACAAATCTGGCTAGTTAATAGTGCTACACTATACCAAAATATATATAGAATGTTAAGCTTGCACTTCAAAAGGTTGAAATAGTTCAAATATTAATCCTAAAACTGTTCTGAAATGTACGGAGTTGAATGCCAAAAGTTAAACATCATGATAATATTCTATTTGTCGGGAGACGGTACACGACCCATTTGTACTCACTCATGTCTTGCACCACAAAGAGAAAACGATCACCATGGGTCATTTTCGTCGCAACCATAAATCCTCTCCAACCATCGGTGAAACATGGAGGTTCATCTTCTTCATAGTCCAGGGTCACAGCATAATCCTTTTTACCCTCAAAACTGAGGTGGATTGCGTATCTTCCTGGTTTCACATGTGCATCAATGAAGGACATTGGCAAGTTCTGTTCAACAAGAAAGTATTATATATCAACAACACAAACTGAGTGAATAATATTGTAAAAAATAGCAACCAACAATGATTTATCCCCAAATCATGTGAACTATGAACCCTAACTACTCGATACTCAATGAAACTGCAAGTAATGAAATCAACACACAAAATTTAACGTGGTTCGGTTTCCATTGAAACCTACATCCACATTCACAAGCAATGAGTGTTACAGATTACATATTACAATGCACCAATGATCAATCTCTGATTACATACAACAATTCTTCACCAAGTGATACAGATTACAGTGCTACAGATTACAGTGCAACATATTACAATTCATCACCAATAGTTCCAATAATGAAGTGAATATCACAAAACATCATCATACAAGAAAACTGTCATAACACATCAACACCAAGACCTGACCACACAGCTATCACTACCATCAGCAGAACACTTCTAAGACCAGAAGACAGATAAAAATCATGCACCAATGTAATATTAGTCATTACTGAATACCTTCCGATAGAAAGAATACACATCTACTGGACAGTGGATTGGCACCTTGGGTCCAACCGTGGATGGAAATGATGCATCTGAAAACATTACAACAGTCCATTAGTATAACATATACACTAAACATATACAGGTCATAACAAAAAACTACTCTACCTGGTCTGACATATTCATCATTATCCAAAGATGTTGATCTCATCTTCCTCGTTCCCTTTCCTGAATCCAGGTACTTGTAATCAGTCTCGCCGCTAATCAAAGGTGAGGGAGCCTGAAACCCTGAATCAGAATTGACTTGTGTTAATTAAACATTTATACGAATATCTAATAATGTAATAATTATGCTTACTCAATAGTCGTTCTCAGTAATCACAACTGCTGAGCAATGCTGAAGTCGAGTTATCATCTTGGGAGCCACCAGTCAATCGCTCAGGCATACGCCTAACTTCATTGTGACAATACACTGTCACAAAGAGGTTTTCACGTCCAAGCCAGTGGAACGTCAGCTTTTCCTGCAGCTGGATGCCATACCGTACCATGAAATCTGACCAACCTTTAACCAAGTAGTATGAGCCATCCCTCAACTCAACTTGAACTTCAGTCTGAATCATATCCTCTGCCCATACCCAGAGCTTTCGTGGGACACGGTCGAAACACATTCTCTGAAAATCAGGGGGTATTGCCTATAAAATGTGACACGTGAACACAAAGCAACAGAGTACAACCTTATAAATTGTAAACTTTAAGTAGATAATGAGCATTCAACCTCATTGCAACCTAAAAAGAGGTATCTACTCGTAACGTACTAATTTAACACCCAGTGGTCAAATTATCCCCACAAGACTTCATAGCCTTTTTGCACAGAGTACACAATGCTAATAACAACAAATTTAAATAGATAAGAGTACAGACATTGATCTTACAAGTAAACCCTAGTATACCACACTAATCTTCTAATGAATAATCAAGCAACTGACAGGATCTAGTTGGATGATTAACAAAATTCTCTAATCTTCAACATCAAGAAGTATGCTAGTTCTAAAATACTCACAAATTCTCTAATCTTGAATTCATGGCAGTAATTAAGCATAGGGAAAATTACATCTACCTCCCTCACAGGAGCCTCTAATCACAAAAGTTCCCTCGCTAGTCTAACAATTACATGTAGCCCCTTTTTCAGTCGAGCCCGTTGACCAGCTTATTCCGCCCTTGTTTATTTTTGCAAACCAAACGCGGTCTTAATCCATTTTGACTATATTTGGGAAAAACACATTTACTCCTCTCCATTTACTATTCTTCATTAACCCTACTCCCGACATCTTCTTCCCTCCAAACCTTCGACTCCTCTGCAACTCCAAAAAACATCTCAATTTCGGCCAATTTTCGTATTACAAACAACAATGTCCATCCGCTAATGGGTTATTGAGCAGTATCGACAACTTTGAGGAGCAGAATTTCGCGAAACGGCAACTGTGTGAAGGTTTGTTCCTTTTGCTTATATGTAGTTGAATTTTGAGTAATTCTTGTATTTTCTGTAGTCGTATTATCATCGGTTAGCATTTTGTTTGGTTCGATTGTTGAAATTTTGTCAAAAAAGTCGACCTAGGGTTTTTCGGGATTAGCTGACTGCATTTTTTTTTTGCTTCTGTTTTGCTTGTGTTTACAGTAATCGGGCGTTTCGGGCGTTTCAACATACGGATTCATTATGGTGAAGAGGATGTCACCATTACTGATGTCAACCCTTCCAGGTAATCTTATAGAAACCTACTTGCTGATATAGATGCAAAGGTTTTAGAAAACATTGAAGTAACAGGCAATGAGTATCCTGCTTTTCAACTATTTGCTCATGTTGGTTGTACAAGAATTGAAATTCAGGATGATCAGTCTGTTAAGTTTATGTTTGAGCAAAATAGAGAGTTTAATGAAGTTGAACTTGATTGTGAACTCTGTATTATTGAACCCCTAGCAGTTGAGGCTCCTGTAGAGATGAAAACTAAACACAACCCTGATATTGATTTGCCTTTTGAAGTAAAATTGAAAGAACCTACACCTACTAAGAGGAGCAGAGTGTTTAGGCCTAGGGGTAATAAGCCATTTCCAAAACATCCAAAATCAAAAACATTTCCAAGTAGCTCAGCTGAAGTAGTTGACCTCACAGAGGATGATGGACCACCACTTACACAACAACAAACACAAGAGAGCCAATCTGATCATTACCTCAAAAGCCCCTCACCATACAAAACTCCATCACCACTTATGGAAGATGCCTCACCATACAAAACTCCATCACCACTTGAGATGGAAGATGCATCACCATACAAAACTCCATCACCACTTGAGATGGAAGATGTATACATCCCAGACCCTACTATCAAACCAACACCATACAAAGATGTCCAAATGCCCTTGAACATGGATGATGTAGATTTAGAAGCAGAATTTGATGAGTTGTTGAAGGACTGTAGTTGGACTAAGAGCTTTCTTGATGAGAAGAATGGCAATGAGGGAACATCAAGGTCTAAGAATGATGGAGGTGAGTATCAGAATGATGATGTGGTGGTTGAGGATTGGGTTGACAATGAAGATGATGGTGAGGCAGGGGGGAGGTTGTTTGGTAGAGATGGTGATGGTGATGGATCTGATGATAATGGGTCTGATGGTGATGATTCAGATGATAGTGAGTTTCATGGTGATGAGGTTGATGAGAGTGAAGACTCTGAACATGATGTGAACTTGGAAGAGGAGCATGCCCATGTGGAGGATAGTGATGAAGAAAATTTTATTGACTGGGAGAATGACCAGCCTCAGAAGGTTAATGTGCATGAAGATGAGGACCAAATGATTGGGTTTAAGCCTTGTGAAGCTTCAGATTCTGATGAAGAATACAAACCAGAAAATGATGAAGTGGAGGATGTTGAAAATCCTGCTGTGGAGACCGAAGTTGAAGATCTTGGTGAGGTAGACTATCCAAGTGAAGATGATGATCTGGCTACTCAAAGGACATACACTGGGGATGAGTTTCATGAAAATTATGAGAGTGCAGATAAGGAGTTTAAGGTGGAACAGATTTATGATAATATGGATGAACTGAGATTGAGGGTAAAGGAGTATGTATTGAAGAAGGGGTTCACAATGAAGAGGGCTAAGAATGAAAAGGATAGATACACTGTTCATTGTGCTGCCAAGAAGCAGGTATGAATCTATTTTGTGGTTCGCTTGCATTTTTTGGATTATTTTGTTACTTTGTTTGAATTTCATTTATACTTACTTGGTGTTGTTACAGGGTTGTCCATGGAGACTCCATGCCAGTGCATTGGAAGATAAGATATTTGTGATGATCAAGAAGTATGAAGCCTTACATAGGTGTGTCAGGAATGTGGACCATAAGATGGCTGACTCAAACTGGTTGAGTCTGAAGTTCATTGAGCAGCTCAAAGAACACCCAAATTTGAGTGCAAAAAAACTTGAGCTTTGGGTGAATAAAAAACTGTAAGTAAAAGTGCCTTATATGAGGGTCTGGAGGGCAAGAGAAAAGGCCATGCTTGTATTGGGAGGCAACCCTGAAGAAGCATACAAGAAGGCACCAAAATATGGAAAAATGATTACACCAATCCAGGCTCAGTGGTTGAACTCCAAACAGACCCCCCTATTGAAAGGCTGCCAATATTCAAGAGATTTTTCTGTGGCTTGGAAGGGTTGAAGAAAGGCTTTCTAGCCGGCTGCTCTCCCTTTTTATTCTTCGATGGATGTCATTTAAGGTATAAATATGTACCTTAGTTTCTAATTTTTCTTAAGTTTAAATGTGTTCATTTACTTAGTATGGTATTGTTTCTTGTTCATGTGGGGTTCATTTAAGGGGGAAGTATGGGGGTGTATTGCTCAGTGCGGTTGGAACTGATGCAAACTGTGGCATCTATCCCCTTGCTTGGGCAGTGGTTGAGTGTGAGTGCAAGGAAAGCTGGGGATTCTTCTTGGAATGTCTGGAGCAGTTTGTTGGACCATGGGATGCAGATACACGTTGGCATTTCATGGCAGATAGGCAAAAGGTCCTTTCTACTCTCACCTTTATGTTTAAAACCATCTCTTACCTCTTCTTATATGATACAAATGCTGACAATGTTATTTACTTGTAGGGTTTGGTGCCAGTCATTGAGGAAAAGGCTCCCACAGTTGTCAATAGAAAGTGTGCAAAACACATCTACGACAACTTCAAGCTTAAATGGTCAGGTGTCCTCCTCAGAAAGTTCTTCTGGCAGGCAGCTACAGCCTATACAGAGTATGGATTCAACAAGGCAATGGAGAAGATAAGGGCAGCAAGTGAGCCAGCTTATGATTGGCGTATGGATATACCCTTAGGACATTGGGCCAGGCATGCATTTGATGACACTCCTCATGTGGATCACTGCACAAACAACTTGAGTGAGTGCTTCAACTCATGGGTTGATCCCCTTAGAGGATTCTCATTCCTCACTATGATGGAGGTATGAATCTATTCTGTGCCTTACCTTCTAAATTTTTGTGATGTATTAATGTGTTAATTTTTATTTATATGTGCACTAGATGTTAAGGCAACAAGTTATGAAGAGGGTGGCTGTTAGGAGACAACAAGGAAATGTTTGCTCTACTGTCTTGATGCCAAGGCCCTTGAAGAAACTTAATGAAAACCATGATCAGTCCAAGAGTTTGCACTTGAGGTCAGAGTCAGGTGGAGGTATATGAGGTGGAGGATTACAGCTTCACTTTTGTGGTGAACATGAACACTAGAAGCTGCAACTGTAACAGGTGGGATTTGACAGGGATCCCATGCAGACATGCATGGGTAGTCATCAGTTATAACAGGGAGGATGCTACACTATATTGCAGTCCTAATTACACAACAGCTGCTTACAGAAGGGCCTATTACATTACCATTGAACCAGTCCCTGACCACAGGTTATGGCCTAGAAATTTGACACCTTTAGAGTGCTCTCCACCAATCATTGAGAAAAAGATTGGAAAACCAAAGGTTGTTAGGATTAGACATCCAGCTGAGGCAAAAAAGAGCAAGGTTCCCTTGCACCTGCAGAGAAAACCACCAAAGTGTAGTAACTGTGGAGGAATTGGGCATAACCGTGTGTCTTGTCCAAAAAATGTGAGCTTTTTAACCTTTCATAGTCTCTCTATTGTATTGTCTTGTTTACATTTACTTACATAGGGTTTATGGTTTATGTTTCAGCCAAAGAAGAAAACCAAGAAACCTAGGGGCCCAAAGAAGAATACAGCACCAGAAACTGCTGCAAAACCTCCACCAAAAGCTCCCAAGAATGCTAAAAATGCCTCAAAAGCTGGAGGAAAAGCAGCCCAAGCTGGAACAAAAGGAAAAGCAGGCCAAGCTGGAGGAAAAGCTGCAAAAAATAATGTAAGTAAATTCTGGAATTCTGTGATGATGATTATACTGCATGTTTGTGATGATGATGATTCTCTTATGATGATAATTCTATGATTATTGGATTATTTTGTGATGCTGATTAGTATGTGATGTTGTTGTTACTGTGATGTTGTTGTTACTGTGATGATGTTGATGATTGTGTGTTTGTGGTTTTTTGGACTGTAAATTGATGGTGAGCATGTTGTGTGTGTATTGTAGGATGCTTCTACTTGTCAGAACAATAAGAAGAGGAAGAGGGGTCAGGGGGAAGCTTCAACTAGTGAGGTTGCAGGCAGAACTACAAGGGCTAGGGCCAGTAATGCCAATAAGAAGGCTTAGACTGTATTAGATGTGTTTTGTCATGTTCTTTTGGTCATAAAACTATCATGTTGGTTTAGTACTTTATGGCTTGTGAAGCCTTCTTACTATTAGGATCTTTTGAAGACCATTGTGTCTTGTGAAACATTATAACTCCTAGCTTAATTGGCTTCTGATGCCTTGAACTACTGTAATTTGCTTCTCTAGTTTTATGCATGAATGGAAACTGACTTTTATTATCATTATACTAGAATGATTTACATATTTGCACACAAAGGTAAATAGCCAACAACAGCAAATTTAAGCACACTAGTGCCCTTATGATGCTATATTTGTCATCTTTTGTTGTGGCTTTGCTAAATGGCCCGGCTTTCTTTTTCCTATTTGGAGCAGATGCTTCTTCACTTCTTCTTGTTTGCACACCTTCACTTCCTTGCATTACTTCTTCATGATCAAATCGTGGAACATATTCAGATAGAAGTGTAGGTTCCATGATATCCCCCCGACTTTGCGTTGGCACACTTTCTTGCTCACTAGCCCATTCCGACCATCCATGAATAGAACATTTCCAGTAAAATCTCCCCATATCAGCAACAGCTAGCAACGTACGCCTTCGACATCTTTCATTCCTGCAAACTGGACGTAGACCACTTAAATCACTCATTTACAATGGTGTAGGATAATCTATATGAGAAAGATGATGAAAAAACGCAAATGGAGTAGGAAAAACTGAGATTTAAGGGGTATAAATAGCCAAAAACTTCAATTCCAACGGCTAGTAACTCTTTTCCAACGGCTATATTATTATTACATTTAACTACCTCACTAGATTATGAAATTACATGCAGGCCCACATGTGCCATGCACGTGCGAAGGAAGCCTGTTTGGCTGTTGAGAAAATCTGATTTTGGAAGCCGGCTTAATTCGGGGAAAGTCAAGAGCGTGGGGCTCGATGTAATTGATTTGATCTAAGGAGGGAACATATGTAATTGTTCATCTAACAAGGGAAGATATGTAATAAGCTAATCTAACGAGGGAGGTAGACGTAATTTGCCCTTAAGCATATAATAGTCCGATCATTCATGCAATTGAGTTTCTGTGGTTCTAAAGTAACTTAAAACTATGAACCACAAGCATATATGATGTACAGTTTGAAACGACATAGTAAAGGGTGAAGTTCAATTCGGAACGGAGAGCTTACCAAGGCTATCTCGTCGGCGGGTGTGATCGTCCTTGTAAATCTGACAGTGCCTTCGGAAGGATGCGACTATAAGTTTGCCATTGTTGGTTCAGAGACGGAGAAGGGTTCGTTCAGGAAGAGGGGAAGTAAGATGGCCGGAGAAGAGAGAATAGACCAAAGATGAAAATAAGGAAGTTGAAGAGTTGGACGAAATTTTTATTGGCACAACTACCAACATATCCTTTTTCAATTATTTTTCACTTTAAAAACAATATTATTATTATTAATATTATTATTATTATTATTATTATTATTATTATTATTATTATTATTATTATTATTATTATTATTATTATTATTATTAGCAGTTGTTATTATTTTAGGGTATAGGCTATAGGCTATAGGTTTTGGGGTTTAGTGTATAGGGTTTAGGGTTTAGGGTTTAGGGTTTAGAGTATAGGGTATAATGTTTAGGGTATAGGGTATATGGTATAGTGTTTAGGGTAAAAATCGTGGTTCCGTAGCACGTCTTGCACTTGATTATATTGAGCAACATCGGTGGAGACGCATATGATTGAACGTCATTCATAATGATGACATAGAGGAATTTATAATGTAAGTGTTCGTGCTACTGGCAAATTAAGAGCGTAAGTAGTCATACATAGCAATACAAGAACGTATGGTACAGAGCAATTGACTAATGAGACTCATAATGTGGAACGAAAGTATTGATGAACATATGAAATAAGAACGTAAGTGTTTCTTCTTGACCTAACACTCATAGAGTGCGCGTCTACGTCATTTTCCACGTTTAGAGCCTCGATTTACCATTTTTTTGTGATGTCTTGCGTAAATGGACATAAACTGGGGCACCTGGCGTGCACATCCACAGGTAAAGTTTAACATAACCATCAAAACTAATCCAACATACACAAATTGGAGGGAAAATTCAAAAATATTAATTGACCAAAATGCCCTTTCTTTGAAGAACAAATAATTTGAGCCAGAAGGGTATTTTGGTACTTCTACATGGGTAGTTATAACTACCTAGCACATCCTCTTCCAATTTCTCTCGCACGGAGTCCGAAATAAGTTACCAAATAATCCTAATTATATTCCAAATACAATATTTTATTCAAAATTTGTCAAAATTTGAATTTTAGGTTCGAACCCGTAATTTTACAGAACCGAAAAACTCAAAAAATCACAATTTAAACATAAACGGGGGCACCTGGCGTACCCAGGTATCTGTCCCAGGAGTGCCCTAGGCACACTCCCGGTACTGGCGCCCGGGCACTGGTACCGAGAGTGTGCTAGCCAGTACCGGGCATGTGCCTAGGGCACGCCCGGGATAGGTATGTGGGCACGCCAGTTGCCCCGTTTATGTCCTAATTGTGATTTTTGAGTTTTTCGGTTCTGTAAAATTACAGGTTCGCCGTTTAAGTCCAGGCTCGATTTTTTAACACAACACCTTCATAAAGAAAATCAAGAACATTACAAAAGAGCAATATGAAAAACTAATTGACACTAAGGAAACAAGTTTAATCACTGCCATTAACACCTTAAAGCCTAGGCAACATTAAGATTTAAGAACATGTTCCGAATGTTTTGTAAGATGAGATAACATCACAAAACATCATGACAAACTAGGAGTACTTAGATCTAGAGCAGCACTACGATTTACTAAATAGGCTCAGTCTAATGAACACCAGTTTGCAATCAGACATCATAATATGCCATGAAATTCTTGTTAATAACCCGGAGCTCACGGGCAGACAACATCTTTGCAATGAGAGACAAAGGGAGGCCTGCTAGGTTCTCCTCGACATTAGCGGCATCAAGATGGTAGAGGTAAACATATTCAAATGTTCCCATCTCTTTCAGTGGAGGCGGCAAGGTATCAACTGTTGCATCATCTTGCACATATACAACTCCACAGAACTGGCGCTTCGCATCGAGGTCAGAAAATAGAGCCTTTAGATCATCATCAGAATACAGATTTCTTATGCAAGTAGGCCACTCCTCATCAATCTTGGCAAACCAGGCCTCACCTGGCAGATTTCCAGCCCCAATCTTTCTTCCAATGAGCGCGAAGAGGTTTCCGAGTTGAAACTGCCCGGGATCAACCTGATGAATTCAGAAATAGTGGCCACCAACATAGTCCACCCTTATGGTTACTCGAACAAGCCTGGAACCGGCCACCGTGGTGCACTCGAATGCTGGGAAGGTGAGCATACCGTCCTAATCGAGTAGTAAAAATCACAAGTTAATAAAACATCCAACAGATATAATTTATCAAATAAATGAGTCCACAAGAGAATTTGTGGGATTTATACACAACCAAGCCAAAATCAAGATAATTATGCTTCTCTTCGTCTCTTTTACACCCATTTAAACCCATCACAAACCAGCCTAATCTAACAGATTACAAAGAATACTAAGAGCCAACAATAATGTCTAATTAACAGTCCAAACAAGACAATTAGCAATCAATTTTGTACTAGTATTCTTCCAACATCAGACAATTCTCTTTCCATGCATCAAGTAGTTTCACACATATGCATACCATCTATCTAAATGAGTACATTCAAACACTAATACAAGGATAAAGATATTTACATGAAAACCCCTAAAAATTGAAGATTAAGAGTAATAGTAGTTTAACGGTCCAAAGCACATACTTGCCATAATTATGTCTTTTTAACACTCCAAACAAGACAATTAGCAAGCAATTAAACATCAGACAATTCTCTTTTCATGCATCAAGTAGTTTAACACATATTTCCAGTAGATCATCGATCTAAATGACTACATTCAAACCTCTAAAAACCGAAGATTAAGAGGGATAGTACTATACCATCGTGGCAATAGTATCTTGGGAAGGCGCCATAACCACATCCATGATCTCCTAGAAGTGACGCCACATTTTTATTGATCAATATTTTCTTTTCCTTGTCGAGAAACATAGATTTTGTGTGTGTGTGTTGTGAAGAATGAAAGCCGGTGAAGCAAGAGGCAGGTGCATTATATTTACTGTCGAGGAGTTGAAGGGTCTTTAATTGGAAGGAGAGTCAGTTGCTTACTGAATAACTTCCCATAGGTTGAAGATCTTGGAATATTAACATATAAGTTATAGTACATAGTTTATATATCACAGTGCAAGTAGATTAAAGTTGTTAAATAATTTTTCAATCCTTCATATTTATTTTGATTACAATATTTCATCTACACATATAGTGATGCTAAATTGATTTGATAAATCCAGACCTAAATCCTGCCCAATGATGAATGTGTATTTTACACTTTCATTCGAGTCTTTTTCACCTATTTTAGCTATCCTCTATGTCAATTTAGCTATATTTTAGTGCATTTTATTAGAATAGTGTCATGTTTCCCTTTAGTTTGTATTTACAGGTTTTGGTTGAAAAACGAGGTTTTCCGGGCAATTATATTGAAGTAGACAAGGAATTGGTATTCCAGAAGCCTAATTGGAGTATCTGAAAGATTCCGGATAGGATTTGAAGTCTAGGGGTCGAGTCTGAAGGCTAAAAGGTCACTAGAAGGCAAAAACCGAGTCTGAAAAGGGGAAGAAATCCAAAAACGCATCGAAAACGCATATCTGGCCGAAAAACACTCCCGGGCGAGTCGCCCGGGACGTGGGGCGAATCGCCCGGTGTGTCGGGCCCTTCGCCCCACACAATTTGAATGCCTATATATAGTTGCTCAGTTTTCTCCGTTTTTCATACTTTTCCAGACCTTTTCTCTCACCTTTGTCAGTAGTTTTAGGTAGGAATTCTCCAGAGCCTGTTCTTGAGGTTCTTAGCTTAGGAGATACTTTTTCTTAGCAGTTTGGAGCTTGTAAGATCGCGATTCTTCGGAGATTGACAACCTTCGGTAACATTGTATCTTACAGTTTTTCTATTTATATTTATATATCTTTCATCATGTTTTCATTCATTCGTGGTATGATTTCTGTTGATTGCATGACAACTATGAGTAGCTAAACTTCTCGTTGGTGATAGTATGTGATTTCTTAGCGAAGGGTTAATAATTATGCTAATGGCTATATCGCGCATTATACTCTGAGTTATTGCTTTATTTCTTTGATCTATCTAAAACCTCTATCTTCATAGTGTTGAATAATTACAGAACACAATTGGACAATTCATTGATCAAAGATCTCCATGCAAGACCGAGGAATTTATGCATGATTATTAACCTACTATGCTTTGAATGACCATACTATCACCAATCTCCATTATCTGTTAAGAAAAACCTTTGCTAAGTCGTCTGCTGTTTTATATTCTTAAGTTAGGTTAGATAAAGCTAGTTATAGTCCTTAGAGATCGACACTCGAGGTTATTCTACTGCTACACTACGGTTTTCGTTATAGTTGTGAATTGCCTTTGGCTAAATACAAATTTATTTGATTAATTGGAACCCGACAATCCAACGTTCATGAAATTGGCGCCGCTGTCGGGGACTATACTCCTTTTTTCTGTTTAGCTTTTTTATATTTTCAGCATTCAATTCCTAGTTCTAGTAGTTTTTTTTTTCCTATTTAATCTCTCTCTGATACTCCTTTTCTAGTCTTAGTAGTATTCGATTTCTAGAAATTTTCTTGATTTTCGAGATTTCTAACGAGGCTAATTTTCAGTTTTGAGTTGCTCCTGTTCCAGATTTCCAGGTATGACGACCTTAAAAGCTCGCTTGACACCTACGTTCTCGCAAGTCAAGAAAGGGTCAGCTATATACTTGGAAGAAGAGTTATCCGGGTATGAGGTAACGAGTTCTATAGTGAGAAGGATACCGAGGTTCGAAGATGGAGTGGGGATGAATCCGTTAAGCTTCATCAGGTCCTACGAAGAGTAAATAGAAAAAGTTCCAGCAAAGGGGTTCACCAAGGATCAATTATGCAGGAAATTATTTCCTTTTGCTTTGGGATATGAACCGAGGATTTGGATAGCAAGGTTAGAACCAGGATAATACGAGCGGTTCTGCGACACCTATGAACGTTTTGAACTGTATAAACGTGAGTGCCCCCATCACCGTTTCGACGACGGGGAGCTGATTTGGTTTTTTGTTGGTGGACTACGTGATGATGTTAGGCTTCAAGTGGATGGGATGTGTGGAGGTTTAGAAGAATGTACAGTTCAAGAGGCAGAGAAGGTCTTTCCAAAGTACGCCAATGGATCTGCACAATCAGAGAAGATAATGTCGAGTCAAGACACCAACATATATTTGAATTGCGGCGAAACTGACGGCTTATACGAAGGATATTCTGAAGATGAAGATATCAGTGAAGAGGAGGAATTTGCGGTTTACGCAGGGATTAAAGCCATTGAGAGTGTCTTCGAGATAGCACACGCAGGGCAAGATGAAAACAATCTTCGCATCAAAAAGGCTTTTGAAGCGGTCGAAGTAACTGAGCAACTTATCAAGGAGCTTAGCCTGCTAAAGTGTGAAAAGTGCGGAAAAGCAGTCGAAGACGCCCCCCTAGAAGTGGGGGGCGAACCGCCCGATGAGGGGGGCAAATCGCCCCCCAACTCCATGGAATTGGACGACCCCAGTTCCTCCAATATGACACCTGAAACTGATCCCAAGCCACTTCCAATTATTACTACCGAGGAGAATGAGTGCGAAGTGGTGAATCTACTACTCCGTGGAGGCAAGATGACCAAAATTCCTAACTTCGTGCGTCCTAAACGTGTTGAATCTACTGGGACCGAAGATGCAGGACCAAGCACAAAACAAGAGGTTAGCGAAAGTTCCAAAGAACCTCAAGAAGTTCCAGGAAAGAATGATGAACCAAGACCATCTGTGGAAGACATAGGTGATGATGAAGTCGAGGTAGGAACTCCTACGCCAGGGGAACTTCACAAATCTTCTAATCCATATGTGCCTCCAAAGCCACATGTACCATTCCCAAGTCGGATCAAGCCAGCCAAGAAGGATATTCGAGACTCACCCCTATTCCAACGCCTCTCAAAAGTGGAAGTCAATGTACCTCTCTTGGAGTTAATCCAAAACATTCCAGCTTATACAAAATTCTTTCGTGAGATCAAGAACAAAAGGGTTACTTCAGGAAAGGAAGTGAATGGGGTTGAAACGGTCAACTCAATTGTCGGATTGCCCGTGAAGAAAAAGGATCCTGGAAGTTTCATCATCGTCATCGCCTTAGGGAATGGACGAACTACGAGGGCAATGCTTGACTTAGGGGCTAGCATTAACCTAATTCCCTATTCGGTATACAAGGCCCTGGATCTCGGAGAATTGACACCAACTGATATGGTGGTCCAAATGGCGGACCAAAGTGTGAAGAAGCCAGTCGAGATAATAGAGGACATCCTTGTGAAGGTGGACAAATTGATAATCCCAGCTGATTTTGTAGTAATGAAGTCTGCAGACGAGGGAAAGAGCCATATTCTTGAGCACGTAGTATGTTGGTCCCTTTAAACAACAAGAAAAGACTAGAGGGGGGGGGGGGTGAATAGTCTTTTCAAACTTTCATCGTTTAAAACTTTCTCAGCAAGTGCTTATTACTTTTCAGTAATGAGTTTGCTGATACTTAACTTTCTTAGCAAGCGCAAGTTACTTTGCAGTAACTAGGTTTGCTGATACTTAATTCAGAGAGCGGAAGTCTTTGATACAATAAGTGCTCTTTCAGTAAATGAAGGTTTCAGCAAGTGATGTGAGTGATGATGAATGTGTATTATACACTTTCATTTGAGTCTTTTCACCTATTTTAGCTATCCTCTATGTTAATTTAGCTATATTTAAGTGCATTTTATTAGAATAGTGTCATGTTTCCCTTTAGTTTTTATTTTACAGGTTTTGGTTGAAAAACGAGGATTTCGGGGCAATTATATTGAAGTTGACAAGGAATTGGTGTTCCAGAAGCCTATTTGGAGTATTTGAAGGTTTCCGGATAGGATTTGGAGTCTAGGGGTCGAATCTTGAGGTTAGAAGGCCACTAGAAGTCGGAAACCGAGTCCGAAAAGGGGAAGAAATCCAAAAACGCGTCGAAAATGCGGAATTCCGCGAATTTTACTCCTGGGCGAATCGCTCGGGACGTGGGGCGAATCGCCCCACACCAGGCGAATCGCCCGGTGTGTGGGGCCCTTCGCCCCACACAAATTCGAAGCCTATATATAGTTGCTCAGATTTTCTCCGAAATTCATACTTTTCCAGACCTATTCTCTCACCTTTCTCTGTAGTTTTAGGTAGGAACCTCCCGGAGCTTGTTCTGGGGGTTCGTAGCTTAGGAGATACTTTTTCATAGCAGTTTGGAGCTTGTAAGATCGCGATTCTTCGGAGACTGACAACCTTCGGTAACATTGTATCTTACAGTTTATTCTACTTATTTAGGGAATGGACGAACTACGAAGGCAATACTTAACTTAGGAGCTAGCATTAATTTAATGCCCTATTCGGTGTACAAGGCCCTGGAACTCGGAGAATTGACACCAACCGATATGGTCGTCCAAATGGCGGATCAAAGTGTGAGGAGACCGGTCGGGATAATAGAAGACATCCTTGTGAAGGTGGACAAATTGATAATCCCGGCTGATTTTGCAGTAATGAAGTCCGCGGACGAGGGAAAGAGCCATATCCGTGAGCACGTAGTACTACTTGGGAGACCATTCATGGCAACTACCAACACATGCCTTGAACTTAAGGGCAAGAAAATAACCATGGAGGTAATGGGCGAGAAGATTGAGTTGGTAGGATGTAGCATCGGAGATAAGGAAGTCACGGAGGAGTTAAAATTTGTCGATTGCTACGAATCCGTGATTCCCGAATTTCATCATTGCCACGGTAATCGCGAACCACTTGAGTAGGCACTGACAATACAAGCTGAGGCGTGCTACATGACCGAAGAAGCAAGGGAACTAGTTGAAATAATGGATAGCACCCCAGAAATTCCCGCAAGAGAAGAGGTGCTTGAACCTTTAGATGAAGAAGAGGAAGAAAGTGGGTTTCCTGAAGAACCTAGCT
>CM051455.1:89438129-89478884 GCA_028274465.1 Plantago ovata | reverse complement strand
CTGTTGAATATAAAGTGCAAAGAGGAGGAGAGAAGAGAGAAGGGAGAATAGTTTTCATTATCCTCAAGTCCATTCTACAATATACGAGGGGGGGCTATTTATAAGCTCATACAACATGTAACTACACACAATGAATGGTCCATAATAAAGATTATGGGAAGTTACATGGTCAACATTATAAATCATACTAATGGCCTATTCATGAGATTCACTAATACAATTATTTTGTAACACTCCCCTTGAATGACATGAATGGATAAGTGTCGATACGTTTCAAAAATACTGCCTCGTTAAAACCTTGCTAATAAAACCCAGTGGGATAAAACTTAGTCAAGGGAAAAAGAGTGCAGTGCGTATCCGTCTCCCCTGATTGTAACATCACTTAAAATCTTTGAATCTTCATAGTGCAATCTTCTCGATGAATCGCCGAAGTGATGATGTGAACAAGTATGCAAAATTCAATAGAGTGAATATGGTGTACTTGGATGGAACCTTCATCTTGTAGCCCATAGCTGAAAACTTCAATGGTATGTGCTTTGATTCCATGTGAAAACTTCTTGACACTAGAAGCATTGATTCTTCAATGTGTATTTTTATGTTGATCCAACAAAATATGTCACTTGGACAATTCAACATAACAATCTTGTAATATTGAAATGAGTTCAATATTCATATATCTCTGTCATATTTGTAAAATAGCAAACAAGGTATATAATACTTCCCTTTTGCAAATATATTATCACCATGGAGATTTGGAGATAGTTATACACATATATGCGCTAATAATGCTACCTCGTTACAAAACCTTGCTAGGAAAAACCCATTGGGATAAAAACCTAGTCGAGGGAAAAAGAGTGTAGCAACTTGTATGATGCACAATATTCTCACGTTGCTTGATAATCATCTCCATTCATATACCTTCTTCAGGAGGTCAAATAAAAACATCTACTCCTTCATAACATAACCAAACTTCATGTATGGTTATTCATAATTTGTCATACTCAAACTTTAGGTTGAGTTTACATTTCCTTAGGCAATAAAATTTGTAGGAATCTCGAAAATATTATTCATATTCTCTTGTTTCACTTGATAGTGAATACACTCAATATCTTATCAACTTTGTGATGCCATGTATGGATAGATAAGTATAGAGATTCAATAGTATAAAATTGAGTTCTTCAAGAACTTTTCTCATCGTTGATTCATGTTTGCCAACATGATATCTCTATCCACTTGTCCTTCCGGGACTAATTTCCAGTAGAGAGTAAAATCATTATCTCTCATAATTGTTCTGGAAGGTGGTCACTTTAGAGTAAGATCATATGATAAATAATATGTAGCATGCATCATGAAACTTAAAAACTAGCATAGATGATGTAACAATAATATGAATGATGCATGACTTAGTATCTAGATGCACATGAATTTGACTCGATAATGCAACGGTACCGTAGGGAATTTCGAATTCATCAATAAAATGGACATCAAGTCCATGAGCTCTTTTCTATATATCATCATGGTCGACATCAAATGGATTTACATGTAAGATCCCCTTTACATGTACAATAGTATACATCCATTGAAAAATCTGCCTATTCTTATCTCGGTTCCATGTATATAAAATCAATCATCTTGTTTGATTCAGTACTGATCATAGATATCTGAATATATTATATGGAGGTACCCTTTCCGTTCATATAAGCCATCTATCTATTTATAAATAAAATATCAATTCTATTGTGGCATCATTAAGATGTGCCTTCTTTACTCTTCTAGAGTACCAAGTGCATTATCTTGACATTCTATTGTATACTGGAACCATTCACAACATACATATTTCACTTCAGGTGCATAATTACAATAGGCAAGATATCGATTCTCAACTCATGTTATATCTATAATCAATCTGTAGCCCGGTATCCACAGTCAAATCATAGAATTTCATGATTGAAATCTTGAAATGATACATGAAGCTGAAGAATGCATTTTATAATTTAGTTCAAGTATGAACTTTCATATGTGGGGACAATGCATACGATGAATTTGTTTTGATCAGCTTGTCATGTTCTCCCTCCCTAACTGGGAAAAACTAATTCAAGGATTAGTATTATTGGGGTCTATAGGATATTGATCATGCCAGCTTAGATAATATATACTCATACTCGTATCTAATAGGCTTCAGTATGAGTTCTCTTCAGGAGATGCATATGAGAGTGTATAACTCTAGCAGTTGGGTTTTCGATGTGTTGAAACTAAATTTACCCCAAATAAGAGATCAAATTATTTGAGTAATATACTCAATTCTCAAATTATTTAGTTGACGTCTAGCCACTATATTCATTCTCATAAATGCATGAGTGCAACATTGCTCATTTGATCTCCATTAGCATGCTTAATCTAGATATTGTGTCTTGCCATTCAGATAATATTATTACAACATGAGAAAATGTTCAGCACATAAATCATATTCTTTATCGACAAGGAAATCTCCATGTTTCTCAAATAACGGTATCTCATACCCGGATGGCCTAACTTGTCACTCAATACTAATTTCTGACATGTGATTATGATCATTTTTCCATACCACACTTCAGGTTGGTAACAATGACTAATGTTCAGAAATACTTGTACCTGAAACATATTTTAAATTTGTCCCGAATGATATGCTTAAGGCATAAAGTCTGTCTTATTTATAATGGCAAGAATAATAATTTCAACTCCGTCGGGGAGTAAGTCTCATTTGCGCTCTTCTTCGCACAATTTCTATAAAAACATGCTCTTCTAGAGCTAATATTATTTACACCATTTTTTTAGATGATTCAATCATGTTTGAAACTATCAAATATATAAAAATAAATTCAACTTATAGCTTAAAAGCGAAATATTACATTTTATACATTCATCATTTACAACACAAGTTGTAACTTAAGTTATGAAATAATTTTCGAAGTAGTGGCAAGCTCTTCTGGAGCTTTCACTTATTTGTCTCGAATATTTCATTTCAACTTCAGGTTGTGCAAGAAATACGCGAGCGAAAATGAATTGAAAATGCATGGCTAGTTTAACTACATATACAGATGTATACAATAAATTGATTGTCACATTCACAAAAACATGATCAAATGAAATAAGGAGGACGCTAATGAACATTCACTCTTAAACAAATTCTTGTAATGCTCCCCTTGAATGCTCATAGCATCATCATAAATAAAATAAACATCATCATATCTCAAATACAAGTTGAGCATCATCACAATATTTTATGCATTACTTCCACCAACATCAAGTTGGGAATATTTTATTTGTCTTTACAAATGGCACTCATATGATATGTCAAATTGACATATGTTTTAACAAAAACATTGCAATCATGTTATAGTGGGTTATTGATAATTTGATTTTCATTGTAACAATATGCTCAACCATTTTCTTTTGAGGAGTTTAAGAACCTTTGATTGATATTCTCCTAAATTCATAATATGGTGCATGATATAAATATTCAATTGCACCTCTTTTTCTTTAACTTTGGTGAAAATTACAATATTTCACATTACATGCCACTTTCACTTCAGTGAAAACTTTAGCAAAACAACAATCAAACCAGAGAACATCATTATTCATGTAAATTGTCAATGACATGCTATATATGTATGAATAGTTGTAATACCACTTACAAAATATATCAAATCATGTTCATGTTTATAATCATGATTTTTGTTACAATATGTGTAGTGTTCCGAATATCAACATTCACTTCAAGGAATGAGTTACATACATGGTTTCGATGCACATATCTATCAAAATATTCACATTCACTTCAAGGAATTAGAAAATCATGAACTCTAAGAGGTTAACAAACTAATCAACATATATTACTCAAAATGATGAATATACTTACTCATGCCTTGACCACTTCTGGTGGTTTCATATTTCATGTATGTTTAATATTTGGATAAAAGATATCCATGTGTATAAAATTGGCGTTCAATTCTCTAATATCCATAGAAGGATTATATATTGGACAATGATCGACTTTTGTGTGAATGAAACATCATTATGGAAAAATACATAATTATTTATCGGGCACTTATGGTGGTACCGTGGATCAAAATATCCATGTGTTTGATTTGTCATTGACTTCTTATTTCAAATCTATAGCAACTTCCAAGTGCTATACTTTCTTTGATGTCTCATTTACTTCAAGAAATGGACAAACTCCATAAGATCGAGATGGATGGAGGTTGATATATGATATCATTTAAGCCGAATGTATAGGGTTTTAGACCATATTCACTTCGGGAAAAGGGTAAATTATTTTTGTATGAAATATATATAAGTCAATAACTCATAAAATTGTTCATGGACCTTAAATATAAATTTAGTTCTCTATTGAAAAGATAATTCAGATGAGGTAAATAAATAAAATAACTTATCTTGATCGATGATGAACAATACTCTAAGAGTTCCAGCGATATGTAGATCGATCCGTTGAAACTCGTCCACGGGTTTCACGATCTCTCAAAATATTTCCTTTGAACTTTATATTATATGACTAGAAAGAAACTAACGACTAGGAGTCGGAATAACTTGGCCAATAAATCTTTGTAGTGTTGATCCATTGCCAAACGATTCTCCAAATTGAAGCAAACCTTGCACTTGTATTCATACAATAAGTTAATTATGGGACATATAAAAATAAAGGAAAATAATTTCAAACAAAAATGAAACACCATTCTGTAATGAAAGACTTCATAAAACTTAATCTATATATCACAAATAAAACTTCCCTATAATGGATCACAAAAACAACCATGAGCATCATGTGTAGTTCGTAGGATGGATCATTGGAAATTGGTATCATTGGCCCGTATGTGTGAAAGTTTAACAAATGTATGATAAATCAAGATTAACCGGAGTAGACTCGGTAGTGGTAGAGTCGTGCTGATAACGTGTTGAATATAAAGTGCAAAAGAGGAAGGAGAGAAGAGAGAAGGGAGAATAGTTTTCATTATCCTCAAGTCCATTCTACAATATACGAGGGGGGCTATTTATAAGCTCATACAACATGTAACCTATCACACAATGAATGGTCCATAATAAAGATTATGGGAAGTTACATGGTCAACATTATAAATCATACTAATGGCCTATTCATGAGATTCACTAATACAATTATTTTGTAACAATGACTTTGTTTTTTGTTTTTGTTTTTTTTTCAAAAAAGTCAGGTCAACCCGGTTTGACCCGGGCTAACTGGTCAAAAACTCGGAAAAATCCCAGGTTCCGAGATTTTTTCGAGTTTTTGGTGTTTCGTCCCGTACAGGCGTCCGAGAAGCGGTTAAACCGGGTCAACCCGGGTGGACCCGGTGAGTTCTCAAACATAGATGTTATCTCTCCCAAATATTATTCTGATATTTAATCAAAATCTCTTCCATAGTATCTCTCTCTTCCTTTTCCAAGACTCTAACCCTTCTTCACTTCTTCACTCCCAACGGCAAGATGGTCGATTCAACCGCCATTGATGGGAAGGTAGCTCAAGAACAGTCCACAAACGCAAGCGTGGCCGACCACTTGGGAGCACGAAATGCAAGCGTGGCCGCCCCGTTGGATGCGCGGAACGACGGCGTAAGTGTCCCGATTCTTGATCTTTTTTACCTCTACGAGATCTTCCTTTAATTATCACATGAAACGCTTGTAGTTTGACTCTGTATGTTGTTGATTATATGATCCGATTAATAATTGTTCAATTAGTAGCTGCGAGACCTTAGTAGGTTGTACAATTTGTGCATGTTCTTTGTTGGTTCCCCAAATACAAACAAATTGATGGAATTCGGAATTCCCCAAGTATTTAATTATAAATATTTATGTTTTTTATCTTTGTAGATTAATTTGTACCCCTAAGCCAGAAATAGATTTGGTGATAATTGTTGTTTGTGTTCTTGTTCATGGTATTGATCTGTTAAATAGATGGTAGAAATTCATGTTGAGATCAGACATTATTGATATTTAATGATCATCCTTTGTACATGAAGAACGATAATCATTACGAAATAAGTTCATGTGCACTTGTGTATATTGAACTGAACTGTTAATCAATGTTACGAAATAAGTCATCTATTTTGCCCCAACTCTTTTAATTCCATATTGTTCTTGTTAAAGTCAAGAAACTGTTGGATGAGCAACCACTGCCACCAACTGCTCCTACTGAAACCATAGTGTACGAGGCAGAAATCACTGCTCCCCGGAAACGTGGACGCCCAAGGGGCAGCACAAAAAGTACATGCCTTCTTCACACTTATATTTATCCAACAGTTATACCTATTCTTGTTACTGATTAGAAGCTATTAACACCAATTGTTTGTTATTATTATCTAGGAACAAAGACTGTGGATGCAGGGGGAGGTGTTATTGCATCTTATACAATACAACATGCATTTTCATGTTTGAGTGGTCTGCCTCCTGCATTGTCTCATGAAGGTTTGTCTACTAACTTGCAATTAATACTGCCTCATAGCTAGAACCTCTATGATTTCTTACACTTCTAATTATATCAATTGGTAAACATAGGCACAAAGAGTTTGATGATGCAGTAGTTGCATCAGCTTCCAAGAAAACTCTAGCTCATAGAAAGCGTGGTCGTCCTCGTAAAACCGCAGATCGTAAGCTTTCAAGCAATATTGTCATTAATATCCATTTCTTTACCATTTATTTACTGCTATCATTCACATGATTTTTCTGTCACTACAAGACCTACATTCACCCTCTCTTTTTGTTCTCGCAGCACCAGCTCCGTTGGCACAACCATGGAGAATTAAGGTGCATTTTAATGGGAGGTTTGTCCGAGACCCAACTGGTGAAGTGCACTAAGCTTATGGTAGGGTCGCGTACATATACGTCGAAGACAGGAACACCTTCGACTATGTAGCTTTGTGCGCTGCCATCTGGGGAAGTCTGACAGGTCCAATTAAGATGGGCCTTATGTGGTTTGTCAACCCAAACATCCCTAGGCTGAATAAATCCCTCAAACCCTTGCAGCAGGATACCCATGTGGTTAAGATGTTTGATCTGCCAACCCGCAATTCAAGAAAAGACATCACGGTATATGCACAAACGACAGGAATGATATGGGAGGAACGTGGCCCCTGGTTTGTGAAGGTGTATCATCTGTCACGGTCGATCAAGGGAATGTGTTGGTGCAGAAATATCAAGTTCGAAATAGTCTGGATACAAGTTCTTGCTCGAGAAGTTGATGTTGAACAACTGGGTGTTGCATTCGTACCAAACTGGTATGTTACTGAAAACCGCAATCCGTTGCCCGAGGCACCTCGTAGCTTGCCGGGACAGTATCAAGCAACTCAAGTCATCCCGTTCCGCTTTTGAAGTCTGCTGTCCCATTGAATCTTTTGTCATCTCATGATTCTGTGTTTGAACTCATGACAATTTTTACTTTTAATATTGATACATCTACTACCAGTTAGAATTCTTATATATAATCTATATTCAAGTTGGAGGGGAAATGTTAAAAAATTCTAAAAATTCAACATGCGTAGTTACAGAATTGGAGGGAAAATTAAAAAATGTTAATTGACCATAATGCCCTCCATTTGAAGAACAAATAATTTCATCCAGAAGGATATTTTTGGCACATAAATAACTACCTAGCACAACTCACGATTTCCTTCACACGGAGTCCAAAATACATTACAGAATAATCCTAATTATATTCCAAATATAATATTTTATTCAAAATTTATCAAATTTTGAATTTTAGGTTCGAACCCGTAATTTTACATAACCGAAAAACTCAAAAAATCACATAAGTCTAAGAATTTTAGGTTCGAGCCCGTTTTCGAGGATCTCAATTCAAAAACGGCGTAGACGCTCTATGAGTGCCGCGAAACCAATTGAAATACTTACGTTCCACTAGATAAGTCTCACGAGCGTCCATTGCACTATATCATCAACACTTACGTTCCACGAGATGAGTCTCACGAGTCAATTGCACCATATCATCAACACTTACGTTCCACTAGATGAGTCTCACGAGTCAATTGCACTATATCATCAACACTTACGTTCCACTAGATGAGGCTCACGAGACGCAGCAAAAAAAAAAAGAGATGAGTCTCACGAGTCAATTGCACTATATCATCAACACTTACGTTCTTGTATTACTATGTATTCTGAAGACTACTTACGTTCTCAATTGTTATGCATCGTTAAAACTAACGTTCTTAATTTCCTAGTACCATGAACACTTACATTATAAATTTTCTCTATATCAAAACTAAGACTTGCGTTCAACCACATGCCTCTCCACCTACGTTGCTCATTGAAGTAAAAGTCATGTTATGCAACTAATGTGTTTTACCCTAAACCCTATGCCCTATACCCTAACCCCCCAGAAAATTATTGTTCCCTCCACATTGTAAAAAGAATTTTCATTTCCCTCCCTCCCTCCTTTTAAAATTTATCAGGCGAATTATAAAAAGTGAATTCGAGTGGTTTAACTTCGTTATTAATTTTCATCCTTGTGGTTTCTGCCGTCAACTTATCACCAGAAGTCCAAAACGACGAATAACCCTATCTGAATACCAATTGGCCGGTTTCACGTCTGGTAATGAAGGAAAATTGGGTCTCCGATTCGAGCAATGTTAGTGGAGGGTATCGTAGTTCGATGAATACAGAGTATTTCTCTGATTATGAGCCACGATTGGTGGGGTATGAGGACAGGATTGACAACCTGGAGGATCAATTGTTCTATAGACAATGTCTGAAAGCCGAGAAAGATATGGCAATGGCAGTGACGAAGGACGAAGACGAAGAAATTGAAGTAGTTAAAGAGACACCACCAAAATTGTCATGACTGATTCTCAATATGTTGATGATTATGATAATTTGGGTGACTATGACGAAAGGAGATGGGGCTTCAATGAGCGATTGAGGGAGCTTGAGAATCGAATTAGCAAATTCGAAGAGCGCTTTGATAAGCAAATGTTTCTTGATGAACTGGAGAAATTGGAAAAAAGAAGAACAGAAGAAGGAGGAGATGAAACAAATTTGCAACGCGGTTGCTGTGTTGCTCGTGACTTTCAGTGTTGGTCTATTTCTGAATGTTCGCGCTCCGTAGGTTAGAATAGTATTACGAAGTTTGTTTGGTTGATATTTAAGACTTTGTTGATCACATGCACAAGCTATGGTTTGGATTGATTTGTAAATTATGGCTTCTTTATGGATGTAATGTGATTGTTTCCTTAAAAATGAAATGAAAATGTGCTTCACATTTACCATTTGTAAATTTACTTTGAATCCACGGAGCAGTTAACTTTACTTTTTTTGCATGTTGATTTACCTTTACTGTATTATGATCACTCTTATGATTTGGCTGAAGAACAATTGCATTTTATTTGTCTATTAATGGTGTTAAAAAAATAAACGTTGAACAAACAGATGTTGAAACCTCATCTAGTGTATATGGCCACTTCCCCAAGTTCCTTTAGGCATTTTAGACTTATGTGCATCACTTTTAGTTGATATCAAGTAGCAAAGTCAAAAGATAGGAAAAAATATTTGAACAATCAGAGAAAAATAGAGAAATGGACTGCTATTTCATTGATTCTTCCATCAAAACCTCTTCTAGTGTAAATGGACCTCTTAGCAAGTACATTAAGGCTTTGTAAACTTATGTTCATGAAGTTTAGATGATAACAAGTTGCAAATCCAGAAAATATATAAAGTTGAGAGGAAACTCCATGAAAAATAGAAAAATTACATGTATATGAACAGTCACAAATAAGGCCAAATAAAATGCAGAACATAATTTTCAACATTCAACAAAACAACTTTATTCATTCAGTGGAAAACAGATTACAATGTTTTACAAATTTACTCCTAAACCACCTTATTTCTCCACACCTAACTGTTACAAAGATCTTTATATAAGTCGAACATAAAACAGAATGTAAGACTAGTTGTGCATAGCTTTCCGATCGATCCGACAATTTTGGCTATGCCTTCGATCTCTACTCTATTTCTTTCTCCGTTCTCCAAGGAAGCAAGCATCCACCAACATCCATGAGAAACAAGCTAATTGACTGCTTCAGGGTATGGGGGCCTGTGGCAAACAAGCTTTGATGCACCACCTTGGACAAAATTCGACTACTGCATCCCCGTGACGAAGGAGGGAGAGTAGAAGCGAAAAAGACGGAGCTGGAGATCAGCTAGGAGGCATTATGCCTTGCTAGCATATTCTGTAGAATCATTATGCCATGCTACCATATTCTTGGAAACTCTTTTCCCCCTTTTTATGAAGAAAGAAAATTTCCGAATCTCAAGCCAATGATTCACTCTTCTGGATTTAGGTCGACCTCTAGATTTTGGCAAAGAAATAGGTTTTGCAACTGGATGAACGATGAGTTTGGGAATGATACTTAGCGAACGACAGAGTATCATTGTATCCAAGCCACCGCCATCAGAAGGAGAAAAGTGAGCACCAGTATTGTAGTAGGTCATATTTTCTAGTGGAAGTAGGCCAAAGCAGGAGAAGAAGGTTGTAGAGAGGTTACTGGAATAAGCTTTAATGTACACACATATAGACACATAACAAGTAGTGATATATATAGACACATAACAAGAATTCATAGCCATTCATTCAAAGGAGACCAGTTTTCAATGGTCAAACTGACATCTCCACTTCCCCAAGAATAGAGATAAGATCAGCTGAATAATTAATAGAGGAAAAGAATAGTTCATATGTTGAAAGGTCCATTAAGAAAAAAAGGGAAAAGAATAGTTTCAATGTTGTTCAACTTTTAGTCATATGGTGCTGACTAAAAGTTGAGAACAACACAACAGATCATGTTTGGTTGATATCAAGTAGCAAAGTCAGAAGATAGGAAAAAATGTTTGTAAAATCAGAGAAAAATAGAAAAATGGACTGCTATTACATTGATTTTGTCAACAAAATCTCTTCTAGTATATATGGCCACTTCCCCAAGTTCCCTTAGGCATTTTAGACATATGTGCATCATGTTTGGTTGATATCAAGTAGCAAAGTCAGAAAATAGGAAAAATGTTTGAAAAATCAAAGAAATATATAAAAATAGACTGCTATTACATTGATTCTGTCAACAAAACCTCTTCTAATATATATGGCCACTTCCCCAAGTTCCCTTAGGCATTTTAGACTTCTGTGCATCATGTTTGGTTGATATCAAGTAGCAAAGTCAGAAAATAGGAAAATAAAATTGAAAAATCAGAGAAAAATAGAAAATGGACTGCTATTACATTGATTCTGTCACCAAAATCTCTCGTAGCATATATGACCACTTCCCCAAGTTCCCTTAGGCATTTTAGACTTATGTGCATCATGTTTGGTTGATATCAAGTAGCAAAGTAAGAAAATAGGAAAATAAATTTCAAAAATAAGAGAAAAATAGAAAAATGTACTACTGTTTCATTGATTCTGCCCATAAAACCTCTTCTAGTGTATATTGCCACTTCCCCAAATTCCTTTAGGCATTTTAGACTTATGTGCATCATGTTTGTTTGATATCAAGTAGCAAAGTCAGAAAATAGGAAAATAAATTTGACAAATCATAGTAAAATAGAAAAATGGATTGTTGTTCATTGTCTCTGCCCGTATAACCTCTTCTAGTGTAAATGACCACTTCCCCAAGTTCCTTTAGGCATTTTAAACTTATGTGCATCATGTTTGGTTGATATCAAGTAGCAAAGTCAGAATATAGGAAAAAATGTTTGAAAATCAAATAAAAAAAAGAAAAATAGACTGTTGTTACATTGATTCTGGCAACAAAACCTCTTCTAGTATATATGGCCATTTCCCCAAGTTCCTTTAGGCATTTTAGACTTATGTGCATCATGTTTGGTTGATATCAAGTAGCAAGTCAGAAAATAGAAAAATAAATTTGAAAAATGAGAGAAAAATAGAAAAATGGACTGCTATTTCATTGATTATTCCCGTAAAACCACTTCTAGTGTAAATGGACGTCTCTCTTATCAAGTTCATCAAGGCTTTGTAAATTTATGTTCATGAAGTTTGGATGCTAACAAGTTGCAAATCCGATAATATATAAGTTGAGAGGAAACTCGGAGAAAAATTGAAAAATTACCAACTATACGTAGATTCTTCCCGGAAATGATCTTCTAGTGTTTAAGAAGATTTTTCCAACCTATATAGCCTTTTCAAAGTTGTTCAAGTTATGTTAGGTCTCAATTGCAAAACCAAAACGTAGTAAGACATGAGAGGAAAAATCAGCAAAAATAAGAAGAAATTCAGAAAAAATGAAAAGTGAACTAGTACAACATGGATTCTGCACTGAATCATGTTGCAGGCGTATAAGGACATTTCCCCATGTGTTTAGGCGTTTGAAAATTATACTAACCAAGTTTGGTTCATTTGGGTTCAAGAACCAAAACTAAGAGAAATTAATGCAGTGACAAGCCGAATTCAATTACATAGCAATAGTAGAAAGCTTAAACTGACCACATATGTAATTGTACCAAACATAATATAAGTTACTACAGGGAACTAACATCAGAAGTCAATCTAACAGAACTACAGTTTGAAACTTCAAAACTACAAGAGCTGCAACAAGTACATTTTACAAATTTAAGTTACAAAAGTACTTGCCTACAGGCGCCAAGTTAATTCTACGGTTAAGAACAAGCCACAGGGAATATCACTCAAAATACCCCGTCACACCCCAATATCTCGAGGGACAGCATCACCAGACACGTACTAGTCAACCCATGTATTTCGTTCCCTCCACAAGGTGTAAGGATCCAGAAACTCCTCACTGGCCAGGCTCAGTTTTGCAAGTTGGTAGTGGCCAGCTATCTCTTAGTCCTCTTCAACAGTTGGAACCTGGTCTAGCAGAGTATATGCAACTTCATCTGTACCATCAACCAACTCACGTTCCACGTCTTGCATAAATATCACCGCAGCTCCTGCACCATGCACTAGGACATTCTCCCACATATCCTCAAGATAAGGTTCGTCTTCGATGGTAACCAGCCCTTGAGGATATTCTTTCCTTTGTTCATGATACCAGAACCTCTTTGGTAGAGGTCCTGGAACTCTCATCTTGATCACAGCCGTAAAAAGATCTGACAGGCTAAACAAATGGTGGTTTACACAGTGGATATTGCGAGTAGCGCCTCCACAGTATCGCAATCCTCCGGGCATTGTCCTCCATCTCCTTCCCACACGGCATATGATTGAGTGTAAAGTAGGAGGGGGCCCTGTAAAAACAATGTATGGAGTCAAACATGCACAAAATCAACAATACTACATTGAGGCATTACAGTAATCTACATAATGATACAGTGCTTGCGTTCAATTGTATAGATGACAGAAAACCAATTAGAAAACTACACTGTCTATAGGAATTCAAGATATCCTAAACAACAACAAATGTACGGGTTCTAATAAGTAAACAACAGACTATAACAGCGGAAACAGAGGATCAAATGAAGAAATTGAATATTCATCCAGAAATCCAACCTCTAACCATTGTTAAAAATAGAAAGCATAGGGCTATGGTATTCTCTACATGAAGCAAGTTAGTTATCAAGTTTGAAGTCAAATTAGTAAGCAGTTAGCATTCCCATTACATGTGAAATCAACAAATTGTATGTATAAGGTGAAGATGAACTAATTGATATATGAAGAATTAATATCAAGAACACAATTCAATTCTTCCTTACCCCGAATAAGTCGAGCATCAACTGGCCCTCCTCCGTTCTCATTGGCACCTGCACCTGCACCATTGTTATGAACTGCGCCATTGTCAACCATTGTTCTTTGCTTGCTCGTCGAAAACGGGTATATAGGTAAGAATGAGAATGAAGAATGAAGAAGAAGACGCATCGATCGACTGCACTCTTTCTTTTTTTAATTGAAGTGTGATGCGTGTTGAGGAAGAGAGGGAGTCACTATGATGAATTAATGTCCGGTCTAGTGTGCCAAGAGTGACCGGTCTAGTGAGTCAAGGCACTAACAGGGACGTCCATCGATCTATTGCTCGTTTTGACACTTTGACAGCTTACAAGTGATCTTTAATTGATATATTGAGGTCAAAACCATGGAAAACATTGTTCCACGCCTATGATTGTTTAAATGATACTCCCTCCATCTATCTTTAATTGTCTCATCTTGACTTTGACCAGTCAACCGTGTTCGACTTTGACTACAACTTACTCTTAAACTTAGAGTCAAAGTCGAACACGGTAGACGGCCAAAGTCAAGATGGGACAATTAAAGATAGATGGAGGGAGTAATTTACAATATAATCCTAATCACAAGTGATTGTTAGAGGAGTAACAGATTATTATTATTATTATTATTATTATTATTATTATTATTATATATAATTATTATATAAATAAAAAATAACAAATGTTTACACAAAAATAGTGGGCAGTCGAGAAACAAGCTGGGCTCCCACTCCCTTAGCAATAGCAAAACTAATCCTAGGAAAAATATGATGAGCAACACACGCTCCAGTATCCTGAACCAAAGAGAAACCCCGGACTCTGACAAGCAACTCAACAACATCAACATCCAACTCCCCAAGTGTCGAGAAAGAGAAAGGAAGGAATCCATATCCCTTAGCTGCACACAAATTCCAATACTTCGCGCACTTGCGCTTGGCAGCATCAGCAACCGCATGTCCGGGCACAAAGTCCACCATCCCAGACTGAGTCAAAGGGAAAGACCCGGTCAGATCCACACATACATCCCGCCCCTTATCTCAAGCATAAAGGAGCATGTTTGCAGGACGGAGACCCCTGTCACTCCCGCCAGTACTCAAACCAATATCCACTTCTTTACCAGCAGAAATGCCAGATCGGAAACAGACATCCAAGAGAGTGTCACGAACGAGGTTATGTCGGTGATTGATACCCACCACCCAAGCACACGACACCGCATGATCACCAAACACATCTCCAACAAAAACCCGAGAGCAAGTAGAGCAGGGCGAAGACACCGGAAACAAGGCAACACCAAGCCGATAACCCATAACACACCTATAAGTCCTCCCATTCATAGTCTGTCCCAACCCAGAAATAGGAACTACACTCAACCAATCAAAAGAATGGCACCTCGCTGAGACTTCCAAAGAGCTACCTGGCGGGGAGATAAAGAGAAACAGATTCTGCAGAAGCAGCAACCTTCGTGAAATATATGTCTGCCAGTCTCTTCATAAGTCTTGGGGCAGCGATCTCACTAGGATTACCCAAAAGGTCAGAACCTGTTGTCTCAACAAACAAAGACAGGGCACCATCAAAAGCAGGTACAAGAGAAGTGATACCAGAAGGACACAAGAGCTTAGCCTGTAAACCAGCAGACTGAAGGCGAGAAGCAAGGAAGACATAATGACAAACATCCGCAACAGTATAAACACCAATCCCCCCAAAAGAAAAGGGCAAAGTAGCAAGCCGCCACTGCCAATCACCAAAACCGGGGCCCGACGCCGTGACAATACGCTCCAAAGAGGATCTCAAAGCCCGATCAAAAGAATATTTATCCGACTGAAAGAAACCCAGAGGGCAAGTACGCAAAATAGATCTTTGAAATACCCGTACAAGCACGAAGCAACAACAACTCACATTGCGGATTGTTAAGCTTCGCGACAGAGTCATAAGCTCGATGGTCTTGTTCAGCCTCTTCACCACAAGCTCACTACTAAAATCGGGACACACACTGACCGAGCCACCAAGGACTTTGACCCCACGGAGTGGCCTGGCGATAGAAGGAGAGAAAACACCAAGAACCCTACTCCTCAGATCTTCGACCGGCCAAAAATCTCAGTTTTGTGAACATTAAGGTGAAGTCCAGAACGTGGACCATCATCCAAGATTAGCTCTAAGACCTTCCTCACAACTAAGGTATCTCCGACAATGGTGTCGTCATCTAAATACCAAGTCTGCAAGGATAAGTCAAACGAATCTTTGATCTTACATACCAACGGCTGTAAAACCAGAGTGAAAAGAAGAGGACTCAAAGGATTGCCCTGCTGGACCCCCTGACCAGACCAAAGAATGTGCTCCCCATAGTACAACCTAGTCGGACTGGAATAACAGAACTCAACCCAACGTGAAAGAATGGGGCAACGACGACGAACCTCAAGCAGCATAACCGCACAATCCACCATGTTGAAAGCATTCTGAAAGTCAACTAACAACATGGTCAATCCCACCTCACTGCCTCTCGCCTCTACAAACCGACTCAAGGAATGAAGAATAGCCTCACCTCCACAAGGTACCCCAACACCAAACTGGAGACCGTCAAAATATCCAGATAAAGAGGGCCCAACCAAAACAACACCCACCTTAGAGACCAGACGATGTCAAACAGTACCCACAGCAATAGGACGTATATCACCATCCGGCTTGACCAGCGGAGTGAGAGGAGCACTAGCAATATACTCACCCAAAACATTCGGGCACTTACCCTCCAAGAAAAGATGAACCACCCGAGTGATAGAGGTGATCAAATCATCAGAGAGAGCAACAACAGCACCGCCTAGACAATCCAATAAGTATTGAGCTCGCAGACCATCCCGACCACAAGAGGTTCCACGAGGGAAACTACGAATCTTATCTCGAACAGTAGTACTAGAGGCAGAAAGGGGACAAAGGCCAGCAGGTAAAGGAGGCAAATAGGGGAAGGAGCAGAATGGTGCTTTTCCTTCAAAGTCTCCAGAGTATCAACCGAATAAGGAGCAACACCAGAAGAAGAAAGAACCCGAAAAGCTACAGAATAACGCCCATCACTGACCTTCCTAAGACACTGATGAATAATGGCTTCACCCAAATCTGGACCTGACTCCTGACGAAAAGAAGGCGAATCTGCAGCCAAAGTGTCATGAAGAAGCTGTAAACTACCCCCAGCGACATCCCAAGTGCGGAGGGCAGAAGTAATGCACTCCTCCTGGCGCTTACGCCTAACAACTGCCCGACACTCAAGACTACTCCTCGGAGAAAAAGTCTTCAGTGTACAAATAGGTAGCACGAGCAAACGAACCCAACAAGAAAGGTCATCCGGAGAAGAAACCACAGAATCCAAAGCTCCCTTTAAAACCTGCGAAAACCCCAGGCGACACTTAGGAGGGATCGACTTGACAGTACGTAACCCCTTAGCCAACAAAGCATCAATAGAAGTCAGCGAAAAACCCTGAGTAGCCGGCACACTAACACTGGCAGGCGAAGAAGTAACATGAGCACGAGGCACAGGGATATCAAACATAGTGAAGTGAACCACACCATCACCACAATCAGGAGCCGCCACAACATTGTTACTGTCATGCCGACACCGCACACGAACTGTATGAGTAGTAAGACAAACCCCACAGAGCCAACGACCCATCCGCCTCAAAGTAGCTTCAGCAGACAGATACACAGGCAAACTAGTAGCAAGAGCATTACGCGTGACAATCTGTGCCTCACCATGAAAATGGCGATCACGCATGTGGGTAATTAAATAACTACTAGTAAGACCATTCTCACTGCCGTCTTGATACTCAGAAAGTCCAACAAACGGACAATGAAACCGCACAACCTCAGGCATTGAACACAAAACAACCAAATCAAACCACGTGAAAAACAGAGCACCGCAACGCGATCAAATTGTTTTCAACAAAGCCAGGAACAAAAACGACTACACACTAGCAAAAACCACTACACACCATAACCGGCTTCAATAATGTCAATAGAGAAGTGAGTAAGGATGAAACAATAGCGCCAGTAGTACTATCAAATTGCACAATAAAATAATGTGCACTTTCTTTATGCCAAAACTCCAACCAATCGACACAAAAACTTCCACTTATGCTCACACCACGCTTCTCCAAACAAAATACTAACGTCGGTGATGAATATTTAAAGATTCTATCCATCAAGAGCACAACCATCCGAAACAATAAAAAAAAATCAAAGATAGCCAACGCCGCACTACGGTCAAGAAACGGATCGACGCGAAACGGGAACCAGGCAACCAATTGAACCAAGACGGAAGAAAATGATCCCTTACCTGATCGGCCGATGTGAAACTAGCACGATCAATGGCAACCGCCATTCGGAGAAAATTGTTCGCCAGAGCCGTTTTCTTCCATATTGTAATTATTATTATTATTATTATTATTATTATTATTATTATTATTATTATTATTATTATTATTAATTTTATTTTCATTTTTATAATTATTATTATTATTATAAATCAAAAACAACAAATGGTTACACAAAATTAATGGGCAGCCGAGAAACAAGCTGGGCTCCCACTCCCTTAGCAATAGCAAAACTAATCCTAAGGAAAATATGATGAGCAAAACGCGCTCCAGTATCCTGAGCCAAAGCGAAACCCCGGATTCTGACAAGCAACTCAACAGCATCAACACCCAACTCCCCAAGTGTCGAGAAAGAGAAAGGAAGGAATCCATATCCCTTAGTTGCACACAAGTCCTGATACTTCGCGCACTTGCTCTTGGCAGCATCATCAACCGCATGTCCAGGCACAAAGTCCACCATCCCAAACCGAGTCCAAGGGGAAGACCCGACCAGATCCACACATACATCCCGCCCCCTATCCCAAGCATAAAGGAGCATGTCTGCAGGACGGAGGGACCTGTCACTCCCGCCACTCAAACCAATATCCACTTCCTTACCAGCAGAAATCCCAGATCGAAAACAGACATCCAAGAGAGTGTCACGAACGAGGTTATGTCGGTGCTTGATACCCACCACCCCAGCACACGACACCGCACGATCACCAAACACATCTCCAACAAAAAGCCGAGCAAGTAGAGCAGGGCGAAGACACTGGAAACAAGGCAACACCAAGCCGATAACCCAGAACACACCTGTAAGTCCTCCCATTCATAGTCTGCCCCAAACTAGAAAAATCCACTAAAACACCAACCTTCGTAGGTGTATTCGATATATGGATTAATTCATCAACCTCATTTATTAAAAATAAACATTTTTTTTTAACATTTTTGCTATTTTTATATAATATAAACTATCATATTCTACTTTATTCCATCCAAAATCTTTCCCAAAATGTCTTGTATGAGTTTCCAAGGAGAGAAAAATAGACTCTCCTTTACTATTCTACCACATTAACATACAAATCAATACACAGAGAGAGAGAGAGAGAGAGAGAGAGAGAGAGAGAGAGAGAGAGCTCTTGAGGTTTACAAGAAACCCTTACGACTCTTGTCAATTGGTGAGAAGACAATGGTCGCCAAGTCCGAAGATGTCTATCCTTGCATCCACATTGGTAACGGAACTGGACCGGGAACACCCTATGATCTCCAGAGGGGACCTCGACCAGGGCCACGGAGGGACAAGGGTTTGTTATTTCTATCTCCCCCCCCCCCATTACATATCTTTCTGCTTCATGAATTCTGGCCACTTTTACATGGAATTCACATACTATGTATGTTATTAGCCCTAATTTGCAATTGCATGGCATTGCATTCTTTACCGTTGTGTATAACTAGTTTCAGTTTGGCTTAATTTAGTAAAGATTCAATTATTGCCTAGTTAGTTAGTTTTTTTTTTTTTTTTTTTTGAAGTTCTGCTTTATTATTGATGTGGATCTTCCTTAATTAAAAGGATGTGATATTTTTCTCTTTCCATTTCATTCTATCCCTTGCATCAATGTTCTGTTGTTCTTCATAGAATTTTGCATTTGTGCATTGTTTAAGTCAAGTCCCTTTTGATAACTCATGATTAAACATCTAATTTATAATGTAGTAGTCTACATTATTTAGAAAAATGCTTGATTAGCTCTGATCTGTTGAGTGCCCTGTGTGCATCAGAAGGTTGGGAATCTATATGAGAATTTTCAAGTGTTGTTAAATTGAGTTATGACATTCCTTGCATGAATTTGATTGAATAAATATTCGAGGTGCTTTATACATGTTTACAGCTGATCCACCTCTGTCTTGTGCTTTATTAATTTAATCTTTATTGAGATTTCTTATTTGTTTTGGGGGAAATTTTCAGAATGAACCCCTATTAGTGCACCTCATTTCATTTTCCCCCATACTAGTTCAACTATTGCGTTTTACCCCATTTTAAGCAATTTGAGTTGACCAACTTATAATCTACTGTTCACGTTATGCAAGCCAAACGTGGCCTTAGCTGAAAATTAGGATTTATTGCAGAATCAAACAATATTCTCTCCATTATTCATTTTCCTTTTCCTTTGTCCCTTTCGTCTTCTTCCCTCCATAAACCCCTTCCATTCGACTGTATAATTGCACCAAACAAACCCTAATTTTCGTCCGTAATAGCCCGATAATGACGTAGTTTGGAGAATCGAACAACGTCGACGTGTTTTGGGGGCGGAATTTTGGCATTCGCGGTTTGTTTGTAAGGTATGTAAACAACTTCAAAATTCTATTTTCTTTTGAATACTAGATAGTTTTGGAGCCTTGTAATATACCTGGGAAACAAATAATGTGATGTTTCGAATTTTTTCAGAAAAGTTTGAAGAACTAGGGTTTTTTCTAAATCTATTTTTTCTTTCCTCTGTGTTATATGTTTGTGTTACAGTCATTGCTAGAGGGAAGAAGGAGTTTTTTAATATACGGGTGCATTTGGGAGATGATAGTTATACGATTTCAGAAGTCAATCCCAAGAGGTATTCTTACCGCAGACTCTGTGAAGATGTCAATGATGTCGTTTTAGGTAAGATCGACGTTCAAGGAATGACATCTCTGTTTTTCAATATTATATCACAAGTTAATGGTACTTGTGAGACCTTTGATGTATTAGATGATGACTCTGTGATGTTAATGTTTGAGAAAAATAGAAGTGTTCTGGAAGTTGAGTTGTTGCTAAACCTGAATGTTGTTGAACCTTTGGCTGTAGACAAATCAAAGGCTAAAGATAAGCTTGTTGATACTGAGTATGAACCTCCTCGACGTTGTGAGCCAAGTGTTAGGAAAAGACTCTTCAGGCCTAGGGCAGCTAAGCCAGCTCCACCTAAACAACCAAAACCAAAAGGCCCAAGATATTTTCCCACGCGCCCTGAGGATATTATTGATTTGACAGGGGATGATGAACCTCCACCAGTTACACAGCCTACCCAAAATTCTCAGCCTACAAACAACTCCCCTCCACCTGAAAAAGAAAGAACTCCACCTGAAAAAGAAAGAACTCCACCTTATACCCCTGTTTACAAACCTGACCAAAGTATTGTGGCTACTCCATTTAAGCCAGCTGAGATGTCAAGTGGTCATAAGCCTTTGGACTGGGATCAGTACTTGAGAGATATTCTGGACATGTATAAGATAGTAGATAATGTGGAGAATGGTAGAGAGCAGGCTAGTGAAGGTCATGGTGCTAGAAATGATGAGGACATTGGAGGAGACAAAGGTAGTACATGTGGTGGTGATGATCAGGAGATTGGAGGAGAGGCTAGTAAAGATGTAGGAGAGCAGGCTAGTGAAGAAGTAGGAGAGGAGACTAGTAAAGTTGTAGGAGAGGATGATGTGGTAGTAGAAGATTGTAAAGATGATGATGAGTCTGAGCATATGGATGATCAGGACAGTGAGGACAGTAACTACTATGAAGAGGAAAGACTGGTTGAGAGTGATGATGATCCTGAGCTTATGGATGATGATTATGAGGAGCTTGAACTGAATAATACTGATCAGGAGCCTGAACTGGATAATAATGGGGACAGTGATGATGAACCATTTGTTGATTGGGAGAGCATGGAGCCTGAGACTATTAATGTTCATGAAGAAGAGGATAAAATGATTGCTTTCAAGAGGTGTGAGGGTTCTGATGATGAAAATGATGAGGCAGCACATGGTGGTGAGGGAGAAAATGAACAAGTTGGACCTTCTCAACCTCAGACAGAGCAACACTTAGATGAAAATATGGGGGTTGAGTATCCTAGTGATGGTGAAGATGATGTGGTAGATGAAGGTGAATGGGGGGGTGGTGATGAGTTTCATGAGAACTATGAGGCTAGTGACAAGGAGTTTGAAGTGGGACAGATATTCTCATGTGTTGATGAATTGAGACTAAAGTTGAAGGATTTTGTGTTGAAAGTTGGGTTTACTTTGGCAAAGGACAAGAATGAGCCAACAAGATATACAACCCATTGTGCAGCAAGAAAAAAGGTAATTACATAGTTCTTTACATTCCATATTAATGTACAGTAGCTATTGGATTCCATATTAATTTACATATTGCTTCTAATCCTTCTTGATAGGGCTGTCCTTGGAGACTCCATGCAAGTTCCATGGATGGGAATGGAACTTTGATGATCAAGACATATGTAGGGACACACAGGTGTGTTAGAAAGGTGGACCCAAAGATGGCAGATTCTGGATGGCTATGCAAGCAGTTTGTGATTGAGTTAAAAGAGCATCCCAATCTAAGTGCCAAGAAACTAGAGGCTTGGGTCAACAAGAAACTTGGAGTTAAAGTTCCCTACATAAGAGTTTGGAGGGCTAGGGAGAAAGCAATGCTTGTGCTGGGAGGTGATCCAAAGGTTGCATACAAACTGGCCCCAAAGTATAGAGAAATGGTGCTGAGAACAAATCCAGGCTCCATTGTAGAGATTGACACCACACCTGATATTGAGAGACCACCTATCTTCAAGAGGTTTTTCTGTGGACTTCAGGGGTTGAAACAAGGATTCTTGCAAGGCTGTGCTCCATTTCTATTCTTCGACGGATGCCACCTAAAGGATAGATATGGAGGTGTACTACTGTCAGCAGTTGGAACTGATGCCAACTGTGGCATCTTCCCTTTAGCATGGGCTATAGTTGAATCAGAATGCAAAGAATCTTGGGGATTCTTCTTGCATTGCTTGGAACAGTTTGTTGGTCCATGGGACAGTGACAGGCACTAGCATTTTATGGCAGACAGACAGAAGGTATGTAATTTTATTTTGGGTCCCATTACTTTGTTATGTGATTTCATTTAATTTCTGTGATTTCATTTAATTTCTGTGATTTCATTTCTGTAACTTCTTCTTATGCTTGTCTTAAGGGTCTGGTTCCTATCATAGAAGAGAAGTGTCCAAATGTCATAAATAGAAAATGTGCGAAGCATATATACGACAACTTCAAATTGAAGTGGACTGGTATTACATTGAAGAAGTACTTCTGGCAGGCCTCTACCTCATACACGGAGTATGGCTTCAACAAAGCAATGAACAAGATCAAAGATGTGAGCCAGCCTGCCCATGATTGGTTGATGGATATTCCACTAGGCACTGGGCAAGGCATGCATATGATGAAACTCCTCGCATTGACCATGTAACAAACAACCTAAGTGAGTATTTTAATGCATGGGTGGATCCTATTAGATCTTACTCAATCCTTAATCTGCTGGAGGTATGTATTACTCATTGTCTTTAATTGTCTCAATAATTTAATTACTTACTCTATCCTTATTTCATATATTACATCATAAAAAATTAATTTTCAGAATCTAAGGACACAAGTCATGCAAAGAATAGTTGTTAGAAGGAACCAGGGAGCTACTTGCACCACTTTGCTTATGCTAAGAGTCTTGAGGAAGCTTAATGAAACACATGACCACTCAAGGAAATTACACCTGAAAACAGAATCTGGAGGTGGTATATTTGAAGTGGAAGATTATAGTTTCACATTTGTTGTGAACATGGAGACCAGGTCATGCAATTGCAGGAGGTGGAACATTACTGGCATTCCATGTAGGCATGCGTGGGTGGTGATAACCTAAATGAGAGATGATGCTGAAGACTATGTAAGTGACAACCACACCACTGCCGCATACAAAAGGGCATATGATATGAGCATTTTGCCAATTGATGACCATAGATTTTGGCCTAAGAACTTAACAAATGAAGAATGCTCCCCACCTTTCATTGAGAAGAAAAAAGGCAGGCCACAGGTGATTAGGATCAGGCATCCATCTGAGGGTGGAAGCAAGAGGACTAAAGTGCCACTCCATAAACAGAGAAGAAGTCCAGCTTGCGGTCTTTGTAGAGCTCCTGGTCATACTTACAAGAAATGTCCCAAACTTGTAAGTAAACAAATTTCCTTAGTCCACATTACATTATTCATTATTGAATCTTACTTTTTGAATAACATCTTTACAATTTTGTAGCAAACTGGTGGAAGGTTTAATCATAATACTGAAAGTGCTTCCAGAACTGAAGCTCCCAGTGGTTCAAGAACTGAAATTCCAAGAGCTGAAATTCCAAGAACTGAAATTCCAAGAGCTAAAAATCCCTCTCAGGTTTGTTGCTTTTCCTCATGCACTTATACTGTATTTGGACTTGGAGACTAGTATATTAGTGGATTGGGTTTGTAGCAATTCCATTCCTGATGAATTATGTGTATATATGTTAGGAAAATGCTCCCAGACAGAGGAAAAATAAGAGAAAGAGGACTGATGAATTCTGTGATGAAGGAGAGCCATCAAACACAAGGGGAGCAAGTAGATCAACAAGGGGCAGGGGTGCAAGGGGCCGAGGTACAAGGGGCAGGGGTGCAGGTAGAGGCCGAGGCAGACAATCAGTAGGAGGAAAGGGGAAAGGCAAAGCGACTACTTAGTTCTCCTTTATCTCTCGTTCTTTTGGGTTAAACATTTATCATGTTTTGTTTTGGAGATTATGTATCCTGGATTAATGCAACTGCTTATGTTTTTTTGGCTAAGCAACTGATGCTCTTATTTTCATGGGATTTGTAAACCTTAACATGTTCTCATGCTCAATACAATTGCCTTTCTAGCTTTTGTTCTACTTGAATGCTTTATAAATTTGCACAAGTAAGTACATTGCCAACAAAAACAGGTTTATGCAAATAAGATGCCTAATTCTTCTATATTTGTCTTCCTCTTTTGGGGCAGCTCTTCTCCTTCTTCTTGGTTGTTCCACTTGCTCTTCACGTTGCTCTTCACGTTTCTCTTGCATTACAACATTCTGTCTACTTGCAAATTCCAATAGGATAGTTGGCTCTACGATCTCTCCCCGACGATATTGAATATTCTCTTGCTCATTACCCCATTCCGACCATCCGTGTGTTTTGCATTTCCAATAAAATCTCCCATCACTTGCTACAGAGAGCACCGTACGCCTTCGACAATTTTCCATCTTACAAACTGGACGAAGAACACTCGAATCGCTCATTTGGAAATGAAAATAAGAAGCTATATGGATATATGGTAGATGCAACAAATAAGGAGTACAAAATTCTGTGTTTGAGGGGGTATAAATACACAAAAATTCAAATCATAACGGCTACTTTCAGATTATAACGGCTAGTTTTTCAATTTCATTTTACTACCTCCTTTAAAATATCAATTACATAATAATCCACATGTGCACATCACGTGCGTGAAGCTGTTTGGCTGGGGAAATAATCCAATATTCCGCCAGGGAGAAAATGGTAATTTCCAGGCCTTAATTCGCTAAAAGTCAAGATCGTGGGTGAAAATGTAATTGATTTGCACTAACAGGCGGTAATGTGTAGTTGTTGAACTAGAAGGGGCCAATGTGTAATTGATGAAACTAGTAGGGGATCTTGATGCAAATTACCCTTGTTTTTGTAAATACAAAGCTGCTCCTATCCATGACATTTCTAATATGTTTTGGTTGATGCATGCAGACTGCATAATTCTTTTGATTGTTGGATTTGCCAGGGATTAATAGACATAAAATGAAAACTTATGTATGGCATTTACTGTAGCTATTCAATATAAAATGTATGGGATGGCTATCTACAAGATGATTAAGTCATTTGCATGTTCATGATTATTGATTTCCATGTCATGTTTACTGATATACTTCAATTGTTAGATATAGAGAGAAACCTCAAACAGTTGGATTACCAGGTATCAATGTTCTATATGAGGTTACATCTGCAAAAAACAAAATGGCATGTTAATACATCTTTTTGGTGTGAGAGTTGTATCTGTTATATTTACTCATATAGGAAGTGTAGGTGTGTGCCTCATTATTTCAATAATGTTTTATTATTTGTCAAGTAATTGATCAAACTTGTATTGCCATTTCATGTCAGATCATCCACAGTACCTTAGGAGTATTGAGGTGCATATTGGAGGAAAGTGGATGAAGGATGAGGATGGGACTGTATGCTATGATGGGGGTTGGACTAGATACATCCACAACATCGACCCAACTTTTTACCCACTGGAGGATCTTTTCATGGCCACCCAGATGATGTTTCTGCAAGAAGCCCTTCCTTCTAGGATGTGGTATCTCAAACATGGTGAGGAAATCCCTGATGGGATAAAAAGGATCCTGGATGACACAAGCCTCGACGACATGTGGAGGAACTGCAACCAATACGGACGGTGGATGGCAACGGTGTACATGCAGGATGTTGAATGCAACAGGGCTTTGAATCCACAGACAAACCAGATGGAGACCCTGTACAAGATTCCACATGAGATTCCTACCGACTTCCCTCCGTCTTATGCTCCATATGACCTGCACACTGCTGGAATGCTAAGGCACCAGGATCTCATAATGATGGGAGCAAGAAGGATTGGTGCTATGGAAGTTTATGGCCAGAGGTGGTACATCAACAAGGTGAAGAGGCCAGTGGTCCCTGCAAGCCAGAGCATTCCAGTTGCACAACTCACGCGGCGGAAGCTGTCCATGGAACTTAACAATCCACTGGGAGGAGATCTTACCCTGATACATGATGGCCATTCTCAACGTGTTTGGGGAGAAATCATATATGAGGAGGAAGAATGAAGGATCTGGTGTTTTAGTATCTATTAAACATTACTATCTATCTATTCTGGAATGGTTTGTTAAGACTTTAATTTGTAGTTGAATGTTGGAATATCTTGTTGGTATACATGCATGATGTCTGTCTAACTCATCAGTCGAACAATCTTTTGAATTTGGTATGTATTAAGGATGTTTGTCTATGGTATATGATAACTAATTTGTAGTATAATCCCTGTTTTATTTCTTTTTTGTTGGTGATTCAATTACGAGTCCAGTTTGTTAATGAGTATTATTGTGTTATTGAGGATATTTTTAGATCAAAACACGTTGGTTGGATATAGTGCAACAGACTTGTGAGACTCATCTAGTGGAACATAAGTATTTCGTCTAGCCCGGGCACTCAACTAGATGGGATAATCAAAGATGGATGGAGGGAGTAATTTAAGGAATAATCCTAATTACAAGTGATTGTTAGAGGAATAATTTACAAAATAATCCTAATTATATTCCAAATATAGTATTTAAATCAAAATTTCAGCAATTTTGAATTTTTAGGGTTGGACTTACAAGTGACATTTAAATGATAATTTACTCAAGACCACAATAAAAAAAGGAAAATCGAGGCAAAAAACGTGGAAAACTGCGTTGCACGCCATGTGAGTTCCCTGGATAGATGAAATACTTACGTTCCACAATGTATATGAGTCTCACAAGTCATTTGCTTTGTATCATCAACACCCACGTTCTTAATTTCCATGTATCATGAACACTTGTGTTCCACTATTTAAGCCTCACAAGTCAATTGCTATGTACCATCAAGGATTACATTCTTGTATTGCATGTTAATATAAAGACTACTTACGTTCTTAATTGCTACATACGTTGTTAGTTTCCCAGTAGCATGAACACTTACATTATAAATTCCGATGTATCATCATTACGACTAACGTTCAACAATATGCGTATACGCCGATGTTGCTCAGTCAGTGCGACACGTGTTATATGTTGGACCAACGATTTTTAGCCTAACCCTAAACCCTATACCCTAACCCTAAACCCTGCACCCTAACCCTATACCCTAAATCATAAAGTAATACTAATGATAATTAATATTAATAATATTATTACTATTAATAACAGTAATGATAATAATAATTTTAGAAATAATGATAATAAACTGCTAATAATAACAGTAATAATAAAATTAATAAGGAATGTAATTTGAGTTAATTTTAACAAAAATAAAAGCAAAGTAAGAGGGAAACGAAATTCCTTTTTTCCCTCCATTCTAAAATTTTGGACTAATTGTTTGACTTTCAAAACGCAAACTAAAACACACAAAACTCACTATCTCTTTACTATCTCTCCCCATTACGGCAAAACCCTTACTCTCACTATCCGACTTCTGGTAACGGCGATCATCGAGGTGCATCCATCTTCTTCTTAGCCAGTCAATTTCAGGTGACATCCATCTCAATGTTTTACGAGTTTCTGTGGTAATATCGACATGCACTTCGAAGGGGCTTAATCGATCTCTGGCTTGTTATTTCTTCCGCACTTTCATGAAAATTGAAATTCATTATTGCAGCAATTAGTAATTATGATATGATATTGTCATGCATGAGATCAAGATTAGGTGTAATATGACTATAATCGTCGTTTCGAACTCTGAGCATCATAAAATTTACGATTACATAAATAGATCATGAATTCCCTGTCCAATGATGATATAGGTAGTGATCTATGACATTATGTTTGATATCCCTTTGCATTGTTTTCTTTGGTGTGTGTTTTGAAATTGTAGGCTTGGCGTGATTTTGCTTTGCAGATCACCCATGGATTAGTGTTTTGATGGAATGGTTATGGTTATAAGTATATGATATTGATTAACGCATGTGCTGCTGTGTGCTTGAATGAAAGCCAAATCTGTTACTTTTTTACTTTTAATGCACTCCCATATGCATCCCTAAATAATCAAGTACATTTGATGAGGATTAAGATTACCCTAGTTATTCGATTGGTGAAAATAATTACCCTGTTTGGTCTTGTATGTTAGTCATCAACATTTATAAATCTTTCTTGTACAACTTTAATCACAGATGTCGCCAGGTTTATCAGCACTCAACGGGGTTAAAAAATCGAAAGCTGAAATGGCAAAGAAAAAAATAACCACAGAACCTGGAGAGAAAGCCAACACTTATACTTTGCCAGGATCAGAAACCGAGGACGAGCAGCCTGCTTACGAAAGCTATATAACAAAGGGTAATTATATGAGCCGAATACTGTTAGCGCATAACTTTCAATTTTACGGCTACCATATACACTAGTGATTTCTTCTCAGACTTTTGATTATTTGTAAATGTTTTACTCGTAGATCAACCCGGTATGACTAAGCGGTGTTATGGAGGAGGTGCTACACCTGTTAAAAGATCTTCACCTCGTACAAAGGGAAAGACTGGTGAGAAGCAAAGTACAGGTCAATCTCAAAACTTCCAGTTTTCTATTATTTAATCAGTTTCCAATACTATGGTGCCTCATATATGATCTGGTTTAAATGTTTCAGGTGAAGCTGGGAACAAACGATGTTTACAAAATAACTCGGTTGAGGGTAATGCCCCGGTTAAAAAGGCCAAGGCATCAGGTTTGATTCTACACATACATGTTGATTGAGTTAAGTTATAAACATGTTAAAGTAATGCATCTTTTGTTTCAGACCCTTCTAAGGATACATAATCATTTAAAACAAAGTGGCTCGAGATGCAAGGTATAATTTTACTTCTTGTAAAGTTTTATATTTGTATTCATTATTTCTTCACTGCAATATGAGTGATTTATACTTAACTATCTGCAAGAAAAAGAAAAATGCAATTGATGCTAGTGTATATTAATGTTTTGCTAGGTTCATGTACAATAGTTAAAGGTTATATAAATGATGTTTGGTAGAAATTTGATGAAAGTGTATATGAACAGTTTTTCCGATTTCTCATATACCTTTAAATGTTATATGAGTGCAAAACAAGAAAGTAGATAGACTGATACCATAAATTAATAAGAACAATAAAAGGGAAAAATGTACAATTTGAATTAGGGCTGGGCATAAAAACCGAAATTCGAAAATCGATCTACAAAATCGTAAAACCGATCCGGACCAATCCGATCCTGTAACACCCCGTCTTTTTCTTTTCAATTTATTTATTTATTATTTTATTATTTTATTATTTAATTTAATTAATTAATTATCATAGTAAATTATTTATTCGGTAATTATTTAATTAAATTCGCATAAACGAGTTCGTTTCGATACGTTTGGACCAAGCTAGAAAGAATGAACATTCTGACTTCTTTTGGCCCATTTATGTGGCCCAGTCAACTTGGCCCATTGACCGGCCCATCAGATTTCTTAACCCTAACCCTAATTCGTTTCTACCCCTTCTCATTTCACTTGCCGTACAAAAACGAAATAGAGAAAGAAAGAAAGAAAGGAAGAAAGAAAGAAAGAGAGAGAGAAGAGAGAAGAAGATTGCTGCTGCTGCTCCGTCCTCTGTCACTCGGTCCATGCAAGCTGTCGATTCGCCGCCGTTTGCCGTCCGTGAGCCGCCGTCGGTCTCCTTCCGTCCGATCCGTTCAAGCCGCCGTCCGTGCTACGACGCCGCCGCGCCGATTGGACCGCGTTTCGATCGAATCTCGTCCGATCCGATCGCTCCGCGCCGCCTCCGCCGTAATCTGTTTCGCGCGCCGCCCATACCGATTCGCTCCGTTCTGGCTCCCGAGCTCACGCCGTCCGGTCCGTGCCATCCCGTTCCAGATCCGTGCCGACCCGCTCCATTTCCGATCCGGCTCTTTTCTGTTCGCGACCCCCTGCTCCGGATTCCGCACTGCTCCGGTTCACCTTCGACCGTGCTCTGTTCCGCCCAATTGTTCCGGTAAGTTGAGATTTTCAGCTCGTCCTTCCACATTCTTTTTTATTTCATTTTTGAATCGAATCTAACTTGGTTTTGGGATTTAATCCCGTTTCTATTGTTTTTGTTTGATCAATTCTCCACAGTTCTATCTATTCAATCCATCTACAAAGGTAATTTCGTTTCACCATATCTCTGCTTCGTTTTTCTGTTCGAATTTATTTTTCCAGTTGACTGTTTTGCCCCTGATTTACATCTGTCCCAAAAATAGAACCCTAATCTTGACTTTAAGACTGAATTTGGACCGTTGTTGACCATTTATGAACTGTTCGAATCTCGATTTAGTACTGTATTGGCTCGAATTTGACTGACTGAGGACCGTTTTGTGACTTTATGGGTTTTTTTGGGACTGATCTAATAACCGTAAAACTTTGTGGGTTTCGATTTGTGATTCTGAAAATTTAAAGGACCATTTTAAAATCATGTTTTGACCAATGTTGACTGACGGAGGACTAGGGTAGGAGTTTTATGGACTTGTGTAGAGTGTTGTGCATGTTTTGAGACTTTTCTGCAAATACTGTTTTGAGGGTAAAATAGTAATTTCACTTTTAAACAGTATCTTAGTCGAAGTATAAGCTGGTTCTGTTGGGGTCTTTTTGGGTTTCTTTTTATGAACTTGAAGGACTTGTCTGGTTTTGGAAACTTAAAGAAGGGTTTATGCAATTTAAAACTGAAGGGTAATTTGGTAATTTCATTACTTCGGACTAAACTGTTAAATGGAGGTTTTCATTGGGGACTGTTCTGATATTCTTGAAAGTATAGTACTGTTTTGCAATTTACTATTGAGGGTATTCTGGTAATTTTGTAATCTGAATTTAATTTGGTTTCTAAAAAGGCTACTAAGTTATTTGTTCCTGTTTTGGTGAGTTGGGTAATGAATTACCTTCTAGCTTAGTGGATAAGGTTTGTGTGACTAACTTAGAGTTCCTGAGTTCGAGCCCCTCCTGTGCCACTTCTTTATCGACATTTTTATTTTCATTCGTTTAGCTTTGGTTCGACTTCTAGTTCATAACTAGATACTTCCTGTATAGGTTTTCCGACCGATAGCTCTTAACTCGTTGTGCTTTTGAGGATCTTTGCTTGCAAGTTTAAGGTGAGTGTTCACCCCTAAATTTATTTATTTGCGAAAAACTGGAAGGCTATGTGACAATCTGTATCTATCACTATATATATACTGTTTTACTATATGCTTCCGTGTAAAAGTAACTAAGTCCTAAGTATGACTATTTACTTTCTTTGTTTATTGCTACTCTGTTCTGGATTAACTTTTCTGCAGGAACACTTCTCGGTGTTTGATTGTTCGTATCTGTTTGATCTGTATCTGTTATGTCTGTTTCTGTGTGACCGGTCGATTAGGTCGTAACTAGGTAGACTTGGGTAGTACAGGACTATCGGGTTTGCTTGGTTATTGCCTAGTCTAATCCCTTTTAGACGCGAGGCAGAAGTCGTTGAGGTCTATTAGGGTCGTAGGTTCTGTTTCCCCAAAGTACACGGGGGTTTCTGTTTCTGTCCAGAGTTGTATACCCTCTGGAGGGAGCTATAAGGGCTATTGGGAGTAGGAGCAATAAGGCGGGCTGCACCAACGGACTTCGACTTATCTGTTCTGTCTTTCTGTTCGGTTATCTATTCTGTTATCTGTTCTGTTTGCTATTTTATCTGCTGCAAAGGATTTTGATTTCAAAAACTGTTTACTTTTCTTTGTTAACTTAGAACCTCACTGAGATCCTTTATCTCACGCTCTCTTTGTTTTTAAGAATTCCTTCCTTCCAGATACTGATGAGGATGCACGCGAGTAGGATGTCAGCGACTGAGAGAAGGGTCCGGAATGTCTTGGGGGGGGGGGGTTTATTTCAAAATAAGAAGATGAAACTTTTTACTGTCTTCACTAGTTGTTATTCTTTTTGATTTCTAAGTTACCGTTGGATTTCTTTACTTGATTTTGTTAGCGCTGTGCGCGTCAAATATTGTTATGGCATTTATTGTCGACCGTTGTTTTAAAAAAAAAATACTTCAGATTTTCTCTTTTCAAGAAATTATTTTGTTTTTGAAAACTGGTACCGTTACAGTTGGTATCAGAGCTTGAGTTCAAACTCGAGCTTGCTAGGATAGGGTCTTCTGGCCTTTGGGGTGCGTGTGAGGGTCCAAGTCGCTGGATTAGATTGAGTAGTCTTCGTTCTGTCTCTTTTAAAGTTTGGTCTTCCACATTAACTCTGAACCGTCATGTTCGTCTTTTAACTGTCCTATTGTTTTGTCTTCCGTCTTCCGAAACTGTCTTGTTGTTCATTCTATTTAACTTCAACTAAGTTCACAAGCTTCCTAATGATGCTTTGTTCATTTTCTTTAAGGCGATAATATTGTTTCTTCTAAATGCATGAGAATTTGTTTAAAAGTATGTTTATTTACTATAATGTCATTTGATGCATGTTTAGGGTTTAAACACTTATATATGCATTTATTTTACTTGTTGAAGTTCATACATGATCTTGCTTGGTTTTGTCATATAGTAATCTATTGTTTAACCAAAGTCGACATAAATCACTGGCAGGCGGCCGACTGTTTAAGTGATTCGTGTTAACCGAGGTCAAATGACTGATCACTTTATGAGAGAACGCTTTTATTGCATGCTTTATGTTTATGAATCTTTTCTACAACATATGAATTCGCTGCTTATGCTTTATCATTGCTTCTTCAATTTATGTCTGCCTTGCATGCTAGGTTAGACACACTCGAGGATTTACTTAGTGATTAGTTGCTATCTTCCTTTTGACCCCCCCCCCCTAGTGTGAATTTGACCTTTAGTAATCTTGTTTAGTTTTACGCGTCTCCTGCTCGTTCACGTTAGATTGACTTAAGTTAGTGCCTTAGTTCACGTTACGCCACGCTTGAGGACGTTAATCACGTTACTGATCTTAGACTAATTGCGATAGGATGGCTACAACGAACAACACTCGCGCTACCAGCAGCAACAACCACACTGCCAATGATGCTATTGCACAAGACTTGATGCAGCAGAAGGTCGCAGCTTCAAATGCCTCCCGCCAAGTAGCAAGTGTGATTGCGCCGTCAATTATGCCACATCAAGAAACTCTAACGTTGTCGGCAGCTGAGAGGTTCGATCGTTTCCACCCGGAAGGGTTTGAAGGATCACCCCACTCAAGGAAAGCTGAAGTGTGGATTGAGGGCATCGACGATTTGTTTAGTATCTTGCACACCAACGCTGCACAAATGGTGGAGCTTGCAGTGTTTCAGCTCGATGGACGAGCACGACGTTGGTGGGTCACCGTTGATGCACGATGGAGGAGAGAAGGAAAACCTCACACATGGGAGAATTTTGTGACGGAATTTGTGGACAAGTATGTTCCCCGTAATGTCCGTATGAGGAGAAGTAGTGAGTTTGAAAAGTTGAGGCAAGGGAAGATGACGGTGTCCGAGTATGAACTTAAATTCACGAGATTGTTGAAGTATGTGCCACACCTCCAAAATGAAGAAATGGAAAAGATGAGGTGCTTTGTACAAGGATTGAAGGCTAAGATCAAGTTCAACCTGTTTGGAATCGAGATGTCAACTTACGCGAAGGTCGTGGAAAGAGCTGCTGAAGTGGAGAACGGATTAGGAGAGCTTGAGAGCTATGAATCTCATCGATCTGGAAAAAGGGGTTCTGATCACGTGAGTGGCGAGGATCGTCCGTCTCCATCCAAGTGTCCTCGCAATCAGCGGGAAAGTCGACCCCGTCAACTCGATGATATTACTGGAGAGTCAACTAGCATAAAGTGTAATTTCTGTGGAGGAACAACTCACAAGGAAGACAACTGCTGGAAGAAGAAGGGTTGGTGTTTGGCTTGTGGCAGCAAAGATTATAAGGTGAACAGATGTCCGAGGCATCGCTCTCTAATTAAGGAAGGACGGCCTTGTAGCACGGTTTCGAAAAACCAAGGAGATGGTGTAACAATGAAGGTGAAGGTCTACAGTGGGGTTGGACATGAGGCTCGGTCGCAAATGTGGCAAAAGGTACGCGCATTTGGACAAACCCCTTCTAAGTCGTGCGTGGTTACCGAATTGCACTTCTTTTGCTAGAATAGATTCATTTGAAGGTTAGGTACGATTTTTTTTGGAGGACTTGTTACTTGGAAGCGTTTGGTCGTAGAGGTAGGCTCTGTTTCCTTTGGGCTAGTTTCGACTTTTATTAACTTTTAACTTCCGAGTTTATTCTTTCATCCGTCGGTTGAAGCTGCAGACTTTCGTTTCTCCATTCCATGTTCATTAGTTTTACGCTAGTTAAGTTTCGAGGACGAAACTTCTTGTAAGGGTGGTGGAATGTAACACCCCGTCTTTTTTCTTTTTAATTAATTTATTTATTATTTTATTATTTAATTTAATTAATTAATTATCATAGTAAATTATTTATTCGGTAATTATTTAATTAAATTCGCGTAAACGAGTTCGTTTCGATACGTTTGGACCAAGCTAGAAAGACTGGACTTTCTGACTTCTTTTGGCCCATTTATGTGGCCCAGTCAACTTGGCCCATTGACCGGCCCATCAGATTTCTTAACCCTAACCCTAATTCGTTTCTACCCCTTCTCATTTCACTTGCCGTCCAAAAACGAAATAGAGAAAGAAAGAAAGAAAGGAAGAAAGAAAGAGAGAGAGAAGAGAGAAGAAGATTGTTGTTGTTGCTCCGTCCGCCGTCACCCGGTCCGTTCAAGCTGCCGATTCGCCGCCGTTTGTCGTCCGTGAGCCGCCGCCGGTCTCCTTCCGTCCGATCCGTTCAAGCCGCCGTCCGTGCTACGCCGCCGCCGCGCCGATTGGACCGCGTTTCGATCGAGTCTCGTCCGTGCCGCGCCGCCTCCGCCGTGTTCTATTTCGCGCGCCGCCCATACCGATTCGCTCTTTTTTGGCTCCCGAGCTCACGCCGTCCGGTCCGTGCCATCCCGTTCCAGATCCGTGCCGACCCGCTCCATTTCCGGTCCGACTCTGTTCTGTTCGCGACCCCCTGCTCCGGATTCCGCTCTGCTCCGGTTCACCTTCGACCGTGCTCTGTTCCTCCCAATCGTTCCGGTAAGCTGAGATTTTCAGCTCGTCCTTCCACATTTTTTTTATTTCATTTTTTAATCGAATCTAACTTGGTTTTGGGATTCAATCCCGTTTCTATTGTTTTTGTTTCATCAATTCTCCACAGTTCTATCTATTCAATCCATCCAGAAAGGTAATTTCGTTTCACCATATCTCTGCTTCATTTTTCCGAATTCGAATTTATTTTTCCAGTTGACCGTTTTGCCCCTGATTTACTTCTGTCCCAAAAATCGAACCCTAATCTTGACTTTAAGACCTAAATTGGACCGTTGTTGACCATTTATGAACTGTTCGAATCTCGATTTAGTACTGTATTGGCTCGAATTTGACTGACTGAGGACCGTTTTGTGACTTTATGGGTTTTTTTGGGACTGATCTGATAACCGTAAAACTTTGTGGGTTTCGATTTGTGATTCTGAAAATTTAACGGACCATTTTGCAATCATGTTTTGACCAATGTTGACTGACGGAGGACTAGGGTAGGAGTTTTATGGACTTGTGTAGAGTGTTGTGCATGTTTTGAGACTTTTCTGCAAATACTGTTTTGAGGGTAAAATAGTAATTTCACTTTTAAATAGTATTTTAGTCGAAGTATAAGCTGGTTCTGTTGGGGTCTTTTTGGGTTTCTTTTTATGAACTTGAAGGACTTGTCTGGTTTTGGAAACTTAAAGAAGGGTTTATGCAATTTAAAACTGAAGGGTAATTTGGTAATTTCACTACTTCGGACTAAACTGTTAAATGGAGGTTTTCATTGGGGACTGTTCTGATATTCTTGAAAGTATAGTACTGTTTTGCAATTTACTGTTTAGGGTATTCTGGTAATTTTGTAATCTGAATTTAATTTGGTTTCTAAAAAGGATACTAAGTTATTTGTTCCTGTTTTGGTGAATTGGGTTATGAATTACCTTCCAGCTTAGTGGTTAAGGTTTGTGTGACTAACTTAGAGGTCTTGAGTTCGAGCCCCTCCTGTGCCACTTCTTTATTGACATTTTTATTTTCATTCGTTTAGCTTTGGTTCGACTTCTAGTTCATAACTAGATACTTCCTGTGTAGGTTTTCCAACCGATAGCTCTTAACTCGCTGTGCTTTTGAGGATCTTTGCTTGCAAGTTTAAGGTGAGTGTTCACCCCTAAACTTATTTATTTGCGAAAAATTGGAAGGCTATGTGACAATCTGTATCTATCACTATATATATTGTTTTACTCTATGCTTCCGCGTAAAAGTAACTAAGTACTAAGTATGACTATTTACTTTCTTTGTTTATTGCTACTCTGTTCTGAATTAACTTTTCTGCAGGAACACTTCTCGGTGTTTGATTGTTCGTATCTGTTTGATATGTATCTGTTCTGTTTGTTTCTGTGTGACCGGTCGATTAGGTCGTAACTAGGTAGACTTGGGTAGTAGAGGACTATCGGGTTTGCTTGGTTATTGCCTAGTCTAATCCCTTTTAGACGCGAGGCAGAAGTCGTTGAGGTCTATTAGGGTCGTAGGTTCTGTTTCCCCAAAGTACACGGGAGTTTTCGTTTCTGTCCGGAGTTGTATACCATCCGGAGGGAGCTATAAGGGCTATTGGGAGTAGGAGCAATAAGGCGGGCTGCACCAACGGACTTCGACTTATCTGTTCTGTCTTTCTGTTCGGTTATCTATTCTGTTATCTGTTCTGTTTGCTATTTTATCTGCTGCAAAGGATTTTGATTTAAAAAACTGTTTACTTTTCTTTTGTTAACTTAGAACCTCACTGAGATCCTTTATCTCACGCTCTCTTTGTTTTTAAAATTCCTTGGATACTGATGAGGATGCACGCGAGTAGGATGCCAGCGACTGAGAGAATGGTCCGAAATGTCTTGGGGGGGGGGGGTTTATTTCAAAATAAGAAGATGAAACTTTTTACTGTCTTCACTAGTTGTTATTCTTTTTTATTTCTAAGTTACCGTTGGATTTCTTTACTTGATTCTGTTAGCGCTGTGCGCGTCAAATATTGTTATGGCATTTATTGTCGACCGTTGTTTTAAAAAAAAAATACTTCAGATTTTCTCTTTTCAAGAAATTATTTTGTTTTTGAAAACCAGTACCGTTACAGATCCGATAGTTTCGGATCGAATTTCGGATCACTACATTTGTAGTTTTCGGTTTTCGGATCGGATCGGATCGAATTAAAATCCGCAGATTATCGGATTAATCCGATCCGACCAATAATGCAATTTTTCTTTTATTTTCTATATTTATTGACCTAGTATAAAACACATCATAACCTTAACCCTTCCCATTTCCTCCGCCTCCCTCATCATTCATCAGTCTATGCCCCTCCTTCCCATTCAAATTCAAATTCAAAAGCATTGGTACTTTGATTTTCAATCCCTCGATAACAACCAATCCCTAAACCTTTTTTTTTCACTTTCCTTCTCACCCCCTTTGCTCTCTCTCGACTTTCTTCAATGCTTTACCAGATCGCACCCTTTTGTTGTGGACTGTGTGTTCGTGCGAGTGAATCGGTTATGTTCGTCTCGTCCTCTCTGCTAGAAGATGTGCTTCTTCGCTGCTCGAAGTTGGATGTCTCTGTGTATTAATGTTTATGTTCATCTCGTCTTCTCTCCTCGATTTCTGTGGACTGTGTAGTCTCTGTTCGATTCAAGGGTGTTTGAGTATTTCTTGTTCGATTTCTGGGTTTCTTACCTGCGTTTGCTCTATCTTGTGTGTTCAATTTTATATGAAAATTTGTTTTATTACATATCTGACAGTAAATAGATGAATGATGAAGTTTAATTGTGTTTTCCAGTGTAATGATGTCAAGAAATAAAAAAGAAACATAAAATTCGGATTGAACGGATTAATCCGAAACCGATCCGAATATTTTCGGATCAATCCGAAACCGATTCGAAATTTTGGATCGGATTTCGGGTAGACCAAAATTAGCATTTTTGGATCGGATCAATCCGAAGTTCAGATCGGATTTGATCCGTTCAGCCCATGCGCACCCCTAATTTGGATATGGATTCTTCCCAGAGATTGGATGCTATTGTCTATCAAAATATCTATAAGTTGTAGTCAAAATTAGAAATTAGAAACAATAGGAGGAAAATTAGGAAAAAAAATGAAAAATTAACTACTATCACATGGATTCTGCCCAGAAGACCTCTTTTCTCTTTTTCTGTATATGGTCATTTGCCCTAGTTATTAAGGGCTTTTTTAAAGTTATATGAATGATGTTATTATTTAATTACAACAATATGTCTGATTTATGCTTAACTGTAAGGAGCAAAAGCAAAAGGACAAACATTAGGTCATAAAGGGGGGAAACCGCATAATGCACATCCAAGTCTTGCAGTCAAGACTCGTTCAAGGGTGATACCACCGCTAACTCCACTTAACGATCTCAGGGCAATGATGGCGAGTACAGTTTCTGGTCGTGCAAATGGAACATCAGCTAATGTCTCTAAAACTCAACCTGCTGCCTCCAAAACTCCAAAGGTTAATCCGCCAACTATGCCCGCAGTTCGAAAGGGTAATCAGGCTCCAAAGTCATCACAGACTCCTGCTCCGAATGACATTGAATCCACACAACATGAAATCATCACAAAGAGTCAGGGATCATCTCCAGAGCTCAATAGAGAGAAAAGTCCAGCTATCACCGAACAGCCAGAGCCAACGATCACTCCTCCGGAACCTGAAGACAGCAATCAGTTGGAATTTTCACATAACGGCTCTGATACAGCCCATGAAGAAGATACGGTTGCTGGAGATGATACGGCTGTTGGAGAAGATACAGCCCTTGCAGAACCAAGTGAGTAAATTCATTCAACTTTGATCTATATATTGCAAAACCAACAAGACTTATTATATATTGGACTTACTTCATAAATTTCATTTTATATTTATAATTTCAGAGCCGAAGAGGGCACCTCATGGTGTTTCCCGTGGCGAATCGTTGGAAAAATATGTTCGCAAGGTATCTCCTAGTGTGGTTGTCCTTTTTATTATTCTTCTTAATTATTCATTAAGTTGGTGAAGTCCTTTTTTAATTTTATTTTTTATTTTTCCTGTGTTTTTCTGATTTATAATTATTTTAGGATTACATGATAAATGTCAAGCCTTTGGCCTACTTTCAACCTTGTACAAGTCACATTTAAGTTCTGGAACGTGTTTGCATGTAATTAACATCACTTTGCAAAACAAAACTTAGGATCCATATACCAGTGACCTTTTTTCCTTTTTTTTTTTTACATTTTTTTCTTGATTTTTTAGTTAATATAGTTGCTTCCACTTTTAGTTAATATAGTGGTTTCTGTGGATGTAGAATGGGAAGATTAAGATCTCTTTTTTGCCCGGAGAAACTGTCTCCGTGAGTAATGATGAACAATTTAGCTCTGCAGTTGGAATGATCGTCAAGGGCCAAGATGAAATAGGAAAGGACATAGTTGGTTGGGATACAGTGCCAAACAATAGCAAAGACTTCTGTTATGCTAGACTTACTGTAAGTAAACTTATTTCCTCGAGTTTCGAGTTATTACAAGAGTGTATTCAATTATTTTGAGCACATCTTCAAAGTTGAAGATAGAGAAACTGAAAGGGTCCAGCGCATCATTGACCAGAAGTTCAGGACAACATATACCCGCTGGAGGAATACATTGCACAAATGTTACCAAGCCCTCAAACTCAAGAACATCCCTCCAAGGAGTGTCAAGTCAAGGTACGATATTACTTTAGAGAGGTGGCAATTCGCATTTGACTTCATTGAAACCGAAAAATTTCCAGGTTATTAATTTCTGCATTAGTTAATGTATATATTAGATAGTGAATTTTCTAAAAACTACGCCACTTGCTGCACCTAATTACGTTTCTTCCCCTGCTAGTTCAACAATTACATATTGTAAGAAAATACGGTCAGAGTTACCCCTAGGGTACGCAACGAAATTTCAAAAAATTTCTTAACATACAGGTTAATTGATTATGTATATGCCGTATATATTTAAACACGTCAAT
>CM051455.1:89377162-89438029 GCA_028274465.1 Plantago ovata | reverse complement strand
CGGTCAAGTTACCCCTAGGGTACAGGCAGCGTAATTTCAAAATTTTTCTTAACATACAGGTTAATTGATTATGTATATGCCGTATAATTTAAACGTCAATTAGACGACTAACCTTACTTCAAAGCAGCTTCCAGGTCTTCGTAATAATCCGGTGTATCTTCTCCTTCGTCGAAGTCGAAGATATCTGCAATACTTTGATTATCTTCAAGACAATAAAAGTTAGTTTCCAGCTCCTAGAACCTCAACCTTGGTAATCAACGGATGAACAGCCTATCGAACGAATGCTAGGATATTCTTCTGTGACCAAGAAGACGGGCGGCGATTCTTCGGTAGGGGGCCGCGCGTGTGGCTTATAGAGGACGGGAGACTTTTTATTTCTCTAAGAAAACTGGGTAGAATAATTCTCTAAGAATTGATTCTTCAACTGTGTGAAAATCTATGTCAAAGCTCTCTAATAGTCTACTATATATAGTAGTCAATAGAAGCCTAAAGCATAAGCAATTAGACTTCATAAAGGAATAAAATATAATTCTTATCGCACTAGGAAACCAATTTCAAGTCTAGATTCATTCCCAATCAAATTAAAACTCAATTGGAAAAATCTAACTTATCCCTTAGACTTCTAATAGAGGAAGGAGTCGAACTCCTTCCCCTACTCCATCTCGCGCGCGCGCGTCCTTAGGGTGACAGGTGTGTCCCTATTTGGGACCCACTTATAGTTCTAAGGCAAGTCAAACTCCAAGTAGATTTGCCCATGTGCATATGTTAATTGCTAAATTAACATATCCTTTCAAATCAAACCTCTATTATATTTCCAAAATATAATCTTTAATTGTATTTACATAAAATACAATTAATTAGCCAATTCAATTAATAATTCCAAATCATTAATTGAGCCACTAAATATTATAATTAATTCCAAATTAATTATAATCCATCAATCACAATTAATTCCAAATTAATTGCGACTCCATCTTCAATGATATTCGGATAAGCTGAATCACCACATAGTGTGACCCATAGGGCCTCATTGTATTAAGCAAGTCCTAGACTAGGCAAAATGGAATTCCTAGACGGTTCCATTTGCAATATTTATACATGAGGACGTTTGAGAGGTTTCTCAAAGCAAACCCTTTCGTTGGGAATCCTGTTGCGCTCAACGCGACGATGGTAACGTCCCTTCATCTGACTTGCTCGAATGTATCTAGGATCGATGAAGTGTCTATCCCAATAATACATCCATGGGCGTCTTCAGTGAGTTGCATGGTGAATCCAATATCTATTATGACTATCATAATAATATTGATACGCGGGCCAGCGGTTTTACCAATCACAACTATGAACGACTATGAGCAGTGCTCTCCTGTGCTACACATGAGAGATGATCCTTCACATAATCACTTATCATCCCCATTTGTATGTAGCCATAATCCTGGATCGTGTCTTAGGTCAACTGCTTATTTAGAGCTGACATCGACGGGTCCACCAAGGATATGGGGCAACAAATGTGATGATAAAGTCCTGTAAGTCCAAAGGACGACTGGCATCACTTCGAAAACTTACCGGTTCCAATAGACACTTCGGTGTAGAGTATACATCGATGGGAGTGTCCGGTGGGTACTTCCATTGTTCGATAATCATTCTTCGAACAACTATGCGCAGTTATGGGAACGTTTCTCGATTGTCCAACAACCCGTTCCGTGGCCGTGGGATCGGCTCACACTTGCTCCAACAAGTATAACCTCCATGCATACTAGTCTCATCTGGTTTATTCAGACCCCTACATCTGAGATGAACCTCGACTAGGTAGAGTTTGGGATAGATGATAACTCACATAGCTCCCACTATCTGTGTGATCGGTCATCTATCCGAGGGGACATGTTTAATATCAATACAGACATCAATAGAGATATGACATGCTGCATGACTGGTGTAATATAAATATAAAAGCGATACTCAATAGTAAAACGACAAACATATATCATATTACGTTGACCTGTGTAATAGTACATATATGCCCTCTATAAGGGCTCCATGCCCTTAATAAGGACTGTCTCTAGACATATACACTATCAGATAGGTGGGTCCCGATTTTGGGACCCACTTATAGTTTGTAAAGCATTCAAACTCCAAGTAGATTTGGCCCATGTGCATATGTTAATTCTAAATTAACATATCCTTTCAAATCAAACCTCTATTATATTTCTAAAATATAATCTTTAATTGTATTTACATAAAATACAATTAATTAGCCAATTCAATTAATAATCCGAAATCATTGAGCCACAAAATATTATAATTAATTCCAAATTAATTATAATCCATCAATCACAATTAATTCCAAATTAATTGTGATTCCATCTTGAAGGATATTCGGATAAGCTGAATCACCACATAGTGTGACCCATAGGGCCTCATTGTATTAAGCAAGTCCTAGACTAGGCAAAATGGAATTCCTAGACGGTTCCATTTGCAATATTAATACATGAGGACGTTTGAGAGGTTTCTCAAAGCAAACCCTTTTGTTGCGAAGTCTGTTGCGCTCAACGCGGCGATGGTAACGTCCCTTCATCTGACTGACTCGAATGCATCTAGGATCGATGAAGTGTCTATCCCAATAATACATCCACGGGCGTCTTCAGTGAGTTGCATGGTGAATCCAATATCCATTATGACCATCATAATAATATTGATACGCTGGCCAGCGGTTTTACCAATCACAACTATGAACGATTATGAGCAGTGCTCTCCTGTGCTACACATGAGAGATGAATCCTTCACAGAATCACTTATCATCCCCATTTGTATGTAGCCATAATCCTGGATCGTGTCTTAGGTCAACTGCTTATTTAGAGCTGACATCGACGGGTCCACCAAGGATATGGGGCAACAAATGTGATGATAAAGTCCTGTAAGTCCAAAGGACGACTGGCATCACTTCGACAACTTACCGGTTCCCATAGACACTTCGGTGTAGAGTATACATCGATGGGAGTGTCCGGTGGGTACTTCCATTCTTCGATAATCATTCTTCGAACAACTATGCGCAGTTATGGGAACGTTTCTCGATTGTCCAACAACCCGTTCCGTGGCCGTGGGATCGGCTCACACTTGCTCCAACAAGTATAACCTCCATGCATACTAGTCTCATCTGGTTTATTCAGACCCCTATATCTGAGGTGAACCTCGACTAGGTAGAGTTTGGGATAGATGATAACTCACATAGCTCCCACTATCTGTGTGATCGGTCATCTATCCGAGGGGACATGTTTAATATCAATACAGACATCAATAGAGATATGATATGCTGCATGCCTGGTGTAATATAAATATAAAAGCGATACTCAATAGTAAAACGACAAACATATATCATATTACGTTGACCTGTGTAATAGTACATATATGCCCTCTATAAGGGCTCCATGCCCTTAATAAGGACTGTCTCTAGACATATACACTATCAGATAGGTGTGTCCCGATTTTGGGACCCACTTATAGTTTGTAAAGCAATTCAAACTCCAAGTAGATTTTGCCCATGTGCATATGTTAATTCTAAATTAACATATCCTTTCAAATCAAACCTCTATTATATTTCTAAAATATAATCTTTAATTGTATTTACATAAAATACAATTAATTAGCCAATTCAATTAATAATTCCAAATCATTGAGCCACAAAATATTATAATTAATTCCAAATTAATTATAATCCATCAATCACAATTAATTCCAAATTAATTGCGATTCCATCTTCAAGGATATTCGGATAAGCTGAATCACCACATAGTGTGACCCATAGGGCCTCATTGTATTCAGCAAGTCCTAAACTAGGCAAAATGGAATTCCTAGACGGTTCCATTTGCAATATTAATACATGAGGACGTTTGAGAGGTTTCTCAAAGTAAACCCTTTTGTTGCGAAGTCTGTTGCGCTCAACGCGGCGATGGTAACGTCCCTTCATCTGACTAACTCGAATGCATCTAGGATCGATGAAGTGTCTATTCCAATAATACATCCACGGGCGTCTTCAGTGAGTTGCATGGTGAATCCAATATCCATTATGACCATCATAATAATATTGATACGCTGGCCAGCGGTTTTACCAATCACAACTATGAACGACTATGAGCAGTGCTCTCCTGTGCTACACATGAGAGATGAATCCTTCACAGAAACACTTATCATCCCCATTTGTATGTAGCCATAATCCTGGATCGTGTCTTGGGTCAACTGCTAATTCAGAACTGACATCGACGGTTCCACCAAGGATATGGGGCAACAAATGTGATGATAAAGTCCCGTAAGTCCAAAGGACGACTGACATAACTTCGACAATTTACCGGTTCGCATAGACACTTCGGTGTAGAGTATACATCGATAGGAGTGTCCGGTGGGTACGTCCATTGTTCGGTAATCATCCTTCGAACAACTATGCGCAGTTATGGAACGTTTCTTGATTGTCCAACAATCCGTTTCGTGCTCGTGGGATCGGCTCACACTTGCTCCAACAAGTATAACCTCCACGCATACTAGTCTCGGCTGGTCCATTCAGACCCCTACATCCGAGATGAATCTCGATTAGGGAGAGTTTGGGATAGATGATAACTCACATAGCTCCCACTATCTATGTGATCGGTCATCTATCCGAGGGGACATGTTTAATATCAATACAGACAGAAATAGAGATATGACATGTTGCATGCCTGGTGTAATATAAATATGAAAGCGATACTCAATAGTCAAACAACAAACATATATTATATTACGTTGACCTGTGTAATAGTACATATATGCCCTCTATAAGGGCTGCGTGCCCTTAATAAGGACTGTCTCTAGGACATATACACTATCACATCTAGCCCCATTTTATCAAAAAATGTTGACCAACTTACAAATCTTCTCTCCCCAAACATGCCCTTACCAATATTTTTTTTTCATTTATCTCTTCCTTTTTCTTTTTTCAATATTTTCTTTTCCTTTTACCTTTTGTTTTTTTTCATTACTCATCTTCTTCTTGAAGCTCTAAACTCCGGTACCGGAATTTTTCCGGTACCGGAGTTGTCCCCACGCAGCTCCGTTGACCGGAGCTGTAAATAGCTCCGATCGGAGCTATTTGCAGCCCCAACCGGAGATGTAAATAGCTCCGATTGGAGCTATTTGCAGCTCCGACGGAGCTGTAAATCAGCTCCGATGCTGTTTTCAGCCCCGGTCGGAGCTGTAAATAGCTCCGGTTGGAGCTAATTACAACTCCAATCGGAGCTGTAAATAGCTCTGGTCGGAGCTATTTAAAACTCCGACCTGAGTTGCCAGCTCTGGTCGGAGCTTCGATCGCCTTTTTTTTCTTTTTTTCTTTTTTTTTTTGTTTTTTTATTTAATTTTAAATTATTTTTTGGAATTATTATTATTATTTATTTATTTATTTTAATATTATGGGGTTGATATTGAGATATAAAATGTGTAGGGACTTGTTTACAAAAATATTTTGGATGATGTTGAAATTTAAAAAAATTATGTAAGTTAATTTTGTAAAATTAGAAATTTTGGAGTCAAATATGCAATAAAGGAAAGTTTATTGTGTTTGGGTGTTTCTGAAATCTGAATTTCAAATGAGGACAAATTTGTCATTTTCAGGCCTTAATTCGCCGAAAGTCAAAGTCGTGGGGCTGGATGTAATTGTTTTTTCACTAACGAGGGAAAATATGTTATTGTTGAACTAGCAGGGAAGATTCGTAATTGATGAAACTAACAGGGGGTCTGTATGAAAATTACCCTATTAGATAAGATATTAGTTGATATAATATGATATCTCATGATAATTACGTAATTTGCAGAAACGGTGACAAACCAATAAGGAGAATCGTAGTAAGATGCCATTCAAATAAAACAACTGGAAGAACACCTTTCTTTACAATATTAAAAAAGATGGTACACTGCTGATTCAATTGATAATTTAATGTCAGTTTTCATAATTTGCACATTAGTACATTTCAAGGCTCTAGGAGTTGTACGATAGATTGGCTGTGTAAATTTGCGATATATATTGTTCTGAAAGCAGATGGATTCATGTTGCTCTGCATTTCAAGTTAAGTGTGCAACTTAGGAATTGTGAGTTGTGGTTTTGTCCAGTAGCTGTGTATGTTGAAAATGGAATTAACATAACAAACGGTCTAGCATACTTTGGTTTATTTAACTTGGAGTATAATGGAATGATAGATATGTTTTGCTACTTTGTTCTCCTGTAATACTATTGGTAGTAGGTATAGCCTGTTATACGCCATTTATTATTTTTGTTGAGTTTCAACGCAATGTTAATATTTTCTTATTTGATGCAAACCTTGAAGCCTGTCAAAAGTGAGATCGAGTTCTTCAAAGAGACTCGAACAAGCAAGAAGAAGGGAGGTGATTTTATTAGCCGAGCTGCAAAGAGAAAATATGTAAGCAAATCCAGTATTTTTTAATATGTCTGCCCATTTTCATAATTTCATATGCATTAGGTGATCATGTGTTATATGATGTAGGATGAGATGGTGGAAATGCAAAGACAAAAGGCTGCAGATGGTGAAGAGCCTGTCCCGGAGTCTTAGATTGTGAAGTACGCACTAGGAAACAAGTCTGGGTATGTTAAAGGAATGGGTTATAGTTTACAGGCGGCCACACGTGGACGGTCTGTTGTCAGTACTGGCGTTCAGATCAACAAGAAGTTGGAGGAGTTGGATAGTGCCAACGAGAAGATCGCTGAACTGAGTAAAGAAAATGAGGACATGAAGTCACGGATGGAGGCTGTGGAGAAGCTGATCTTAAAGAATATCCCAGGTGCTTCTGGAGCAACTGCTGGTAAGTCATACGCTTGTCTACTAGCTTTTATACAAATATAGAGATGCCTTGAGTAGTTTGGTGTGATGCCCTTTATTACTGGTCATGATGTGTGTTCGTTGTTTGTGACTGAGCCCAAGTTTTGAACGACTTACTATACTTTCTGGTCACGTGAATGAATGATATGCTATATATGTGTATCTTGCTTGAATTTGGATTAATAAAGAGTGTTTTCTTTCATAATACTGCTTGTTAGCAGCATTAGCAAGGTTGAAAATTATGTGTCATTTGCTTGTGTAAGTCTTTAAACTGATTCATGTTCTTTCTTTGGTATAGATCATGGTGGATCGGAGGATGAGGAAAGTCCAGAGTTCAATGGCGGCTTAAACTAAGGTGGAACGGGCAGGTGATCCATGTGGCTGTGTGTTGATTATTAGCTCTTTGGTGTTAGACTTTTTTCAATTGTCAGGTCTCCATGCCTCTTCTGATCTTGGACAATTAACTAGGGTAGCTTTTGCGTAATTTTGATATATTTGGGCATATGTTATCCCGATAACAAGGTCACACTAGAATGTAATGACCGTATCTTGAACAAAAGTTATATATATTATTAATCGAGCATTGGTCATCATTTGTTTATTGCATATCATTTTCATTACGGCTATATTTTTATTTATGGAGCCGGAAAAACATCAATCGTGATAAATTACAAAACCATTTGTGATGAACATGACATCTCAGGATGCCATTAATAGTGATGAAGTAATGATAATTTGGGATGAAATATACATGGCAATAAAGTGTTTTCTGTGATGGTATAATGGCCATTTGTGATGAACATGACATCTCAAGATGCCATTAATAGTGATGAAATAATGATCATTTGGGATGAAATAGACATGGCAAAATAAAGTGTTTTTTGTGATGGTATAATGGCCATTTGTGATGAACATGACATCTCAGGATGCCATTAATAGTGATGAAGTAATGATCATTTGGGATGACATATACATGGCAATAAAGTGTTTTTTATGATAATATAATGACAGTTTGTGATGAACATGACATCTCAGGATGCCATTAATTGTGATGAAGTAATGATCATTTCTGATGAAATAGACATGACAATAAAGTGTTATTTGTGATGATATAATGACCATTTGTGATGCACATGACATCACATGATGCCATTAATTGTGATGACATAATGATCATTTGTGATGAAATATACATGACAATAAAGTATTATTTGTGATGAGATCATGACCATTTGTGATGAACATGGCATCTCAGGATGCCATAAATTGTGATGAAGTAATGATCATTTGTGATGAAATATACATGGCAACAAAGTATTTTTTGTGATGATATAATGAAAACTTGTGATGAAATATACATGACCTGAAAGTGGAATTTGTGATGAATTGCTCGACCAATTGTGACAAAATGACAATCGCCGGAGTTTGACTTCGGTGATGAAAACTGAACGCATTTGTCAGGAAAGTTTCCTTGCCGGAAAGTTCTTTTGGTGATGAAATAGTGGACCAATTGTGACGACACGTCCGGTGCCGGTGCTTGGTATTAGTGATGAAAAAGGATAGCACTTGTGAGGAATGTCAACTGATCGGAAAGTTGGGTTTGTGATGAATTAGGTGACCAATTGTGACGATAGGTCCGGTGCCGGAGTTTGGCGTTAGTGATGAAAATGGATAGAATTTGTGAGGAAAGTTAAATGACCGGAAAGTTGTTTTTGTGATGAGATAGTAGACCAATTGTGACTCCGGCGCTGGAGTTTGGTTTTAGTGATGACAATTGATATCATTTATGAGGAAAGTTAAATGGCCAGAACGTTGCTTTTGTGAGAAATTAATATATCAATTGCGTCACACGTCCGGCGCCGGAGTTTGCCTTTAGTGATGGCATTATGCATCAATTATGACGACTAAAAAAGCTGCCCGAGATTGTATTTGGTGACAAATACTGTAGGCATTTGTGACGAATGTGAAGCTGCCCGGGATTTACATTAGTGAGGGAAAAACTTGTCTTTAGTGACGAACTATTACGGGCAGGGCATATTGTAAGAAAATATGGTCAGAGTTACCCCTAGGGTACGCAGCGGAATTTCAAAATTTTCTTAACATACAGGTTAATTGATTATGCATATGTCGTATATATATAAACACGTCAATTAGAAGACCAACCTTACTTCCAAAGCAGCTTCCAAGTCTTCGTAATATTCCGGTGTATCTTCTTCTTCGTCGAAGTCGAAGATATCTACAATACTCTGTATATCTGCAAGACAATAAGAGTTAGTTTCCAGCTCCTAGAACCTCAACCTTGGTATCCACGGATGAACAGCCTATCGGAAGAATGCTAGGATATTCTTTGTGTGACCAAGAAGACGGGGCGGCGATTCCTCCTGTGAGGTGGCGGGCGCGGGTGGCTAAAGTGGAGGGAAGAGCTTTTTATTTTCTCTAAGAAAACTGGGTAGTATAATTGTGAAAGTCTATGTCTGAAACTGTGTGTACAACTGTATCCAAAGCTCTTTAATAGTCTACTATATATAGTAGTCTATAGAAGCCTAAAGCATAAGCAATTAGACTTCGTACAGGAATAAGAATCAAATTCTTATCGCACAAGGAAACCAATATCAAGTCTAGATTCATTCCCAATCAAATTAAAACTCAATCAGGAAATCTAACTTATCCCTTGGACTTCTAATAGAGGAAGGAGTCGAACACCTTCCCCTTACCCAGCCACGCGCGCGCGCGCGCCTTGTCCTACGGGAGGTGGGTCCCAATTTTGGGACCCACTTACATTTCTAAGGCAATTCAAACTCCAAGTAGATTTTGCCCAAGTGCATATGTTAATTCTAAATTAACATATCCTTTCTAATCAAACCTCCATTATATTTCCAAAATATAATCTTTAATTGTATTTACATAAATACAATTAATTAGCCAATTCAATTAATAATTCCAAATCATTAATTGAGCCACCAAATATTATAATTAATTCCAAATCAATTATAATCCATCAATCACAATTAATTCCAAATTAATTGCGATTCCATCTTCAAGGATATTCTGATAGGCTGAATCACCACATAGTGTGACCCATAGGGCCTCATCGTATTAAGCAAGTCCTAGATTAGGCAACATGGAATTCCTAGACGGTTCCATTTGCAATATTAATACGTGAGGACGTTTGAGAGGTTTCTCAAAGCTAATCCTTTCGTTGCGAAGCCTGTTGCGCTGAACGCGGCGATGGTAACGTCCCTTCATCTAACTTGCTCGAATGTATCTAGGATCGATGAAGTGTCTATCCCAATAATACATCCACGCGCGTCTCAGGGAGTTGCTTGGTTAAGATATACTTATGACCATCATAATATATCATTTGCACTGGCCAGTGACTTTACCAACACAACTATGCAGACTATGAGCAGTGCTCTCCTGTGCTACACTTGAGAGATGGATCCTTCACGGAATCACTTATCACCCCCATTTGTATGTAGCGATAATCCTGGATCGTGTCTTAGGTCAGCTGACGGGTCCACCAAGGATATGGGGCAACAAATGTGATGATAAATTCTTGTAAGTACAAAGGACGAATGGCATCACTTCGACAACTTACCGGTTCCCATAGACACTTCGGTGTAGAGTATACATCGATGGAAATGTCCGGTGGATACTTCCATTGTTCGATAAAGCTTTATCGAACAACTATGCGCAGTTATGGAACGTTTCTCGATTGTCCAACAATCCGTTCCGTGGCCGTGGGATCGGCTCACACTTGCTCCAACAAGTATAACCTCCACGCATACTAGTCTTGTCTGGTTCATTCAGACCCCTACATCTGAGATGAACCTCGACTAGGGAGAGTTTGGGATAGATGATAACTCACATAGCTCCCACTATCTGTGTGATCGGTCATCTATCCGAGCGGACATGTTTAATATCAATACAGAGAGTAATAGAGATATGACATGCTGCATGCCATATGTTGACCTGTGTAAAATTTCTAAATATGAAAGCGATACTCAATAGTAAAATGCACCAAACATATATTATATTACGTTGACCTGTGTAATAGTACATATATGCCCTCTATAAGGGCGCAATGCCCTTAGTAAGGACTGTCTCTAGGACATATACACTATCAATCTCTCACTTGGACTAGTGCCAGTCACCTTTATGCCTAATACCCAGATTAGCATAATGTCTTAAGTGGACTTCCACTGATAAGACCTTGGTGAAAGGATCTGCCACGTTGTCCGTGGTAGAGACACGTTCTATACTAACTTCTCCTCTATCTATAATCTCACGTATAACGTGATATTTTCTAAGTACATGTTTGTTCTTGTTTGTAGATCTAGGCTCCCTAGCTTGAGCGACGGCGCCCGTATTGTCACAATAAATCGTTATTGGACTGGGAGCAGGAACAACCCTCAATTCCTTCAAGAACTCTGAAATCCAGACAGCTTCTTACGAAGCTTCTGATCCATCAATGTACTCGGCTTCTGTGGATGAGTCAACAATCGTGGCTTGCTTAGAACTCTTCCAACAGATAGCTCCTCCGTTCAATTTGAATACGTATCCTGTCTGTGACTCAAAGTCATCAGGGTCTGATTCAAATCCAGCGTCGACATACCCAGACATCTTTAATTCTGGTTCTCCACCAAACACCAAGAACATCTCCTTAGTCCGTCGAAGGTACTTAAGAATGTTCTTTACAGCAGTCCAGTGAGGTACTCCTGGATTCTGTTGGTGTCGACAAGTGACACTAAGCGCATATGCCACATCGGGCCTTGTGCAATTCATTGCATACATATAGACCCTACTGCCGAAGCATTGGGCACACGACTCATTGCATTTCTTTCTTCATCAGTTTTAGGACCATCCTTAACTGATAAGACAATCCCATGCCTAGCTGGGAGAAAGCCTCTCTTTGAGTCGTCCATCTTATTACGCTTCAGTATTTTGTCGATGTAGGTGGACTGTGTCATTCCTAACATCCTCTTGGATCTATCTCTAAAGATCTTGATCCCTAGGATGTAGTTCGCTTCACCCAAGTCCTTCATCGAGAAGGTACTTGATAACCAAACTTTAGTCTCTTCTAGCATAGAGGCATTGTTTCCCATGATCAAAATGTCATCTACATAAATGATCATGAAAACAACTCCTTTGTCGCTGTGTCTCGCGTAGACACATGGATCTTCCTTGCTTCTGATGAAGTCAAACGATTTGACAACTTCATCAAAGCGGATATTCCAGCTCCTTGACGCTTGCTTTAGCCCATAGATGGATCTTTGTAATTTGCATACAGCAGTTGGCCTGGTTTTACTAATAAAACCTTCCAGCTGTACCATATAGACCTCTTCCTCAAGGTTTCCATTGAGGAAGGCTGTCTTTACATCCATCTGCCAGATTTCATAATCATAGTAGGCAGCTATCGCAAGTAGAATTCGAATGGACTTCAATTTTGCTACCGGTGAAAAGGTTTCATCGTAATCGATGCCATACCTTTGCGTGTAGCCTTTCGCCACAAGCCTAGCTAACTTTGTGCGTTTGTACCTTGCCATCGGCATCTGTCTTTCGTTTAAAGACCCATTTGCACCCAATTGGTCTAACCCCTTGGGGCAAGTCTACCAATTTCCAAACTTGGTTCTGGTACATTGAATCCATTTCTAATTCCATGGACTCTTGCCATTTGTCTGAGTCAATATCAATTATTGCCTCTTTGTAGGTCTCGGGGATCTTCCCGGTCTGATAAACCGACATCAAGTTCACTGATGTCTTCTATAATAAGGCTTTGCTTCTGAGGTCCTCTTAGGATCCTCTTCGACCTACTGAGCTCGACTTGTTCTGGTTCTTTTCTTTTCTGACTTCATGTAACACGAACATTATCAGTGGGTACTGATGCAGCCGGTCGCTGGGCGCGACCCTGTTCCCTTGCGGGAGGCTGCTCTTGTGCAACTTGTTGCACAGGTTGGTTGACAACGGGTTCTATTGGTGTGGTTTCAACTGTTGATCTAATCACAGGACTCCCACTGACTATGACATGCCTAGCAAGTGTCATATCATCACCCTTGTCTGCTTCGAAAGCTCCCACTGAACTTGAGTCCAAATCAGAAGATTTAGAGACCTCATGTTCGCGCGTGTCAAAGTCTTGAATTTCTTCAAGTTCTATCATGTCATCTAACCTCTCTTCTTCGAGGTATTCAGCTTCTCAAAACTTCACGTTTCTAGATACGATCACCTTGTGATCTTCATCATGATAGAATTCATAGCCTCTCGTCTGACGAGGATAGCCTATGAAATATACTTTGACACCCTTGACATCTAAGTTATCAGTGAGCATCAGTTTGACTATCGCAGGACAGCCCCAAGGTCTAAGATAGCCTAGTGAAGGCTTCTTTCCCTTCCATAACTCGTAAGGAGTTTTCTCCACTGATTTAGATGGTACACGGCTCAGAATGTAGATTGCAGTTTGTAGTGCATATCCCCACATATATTTTGGAAGAGTCGAGAATCCAATCATTGATCTTACCATGTCTAACAGGGTTCGATTCCTCCTCTCAGACACACCATTTAACTGAGGTGTTCCAGGAGGAGTCCATTGCGATTGAATTCAATTTTCCTTCAATAAATCGATAAATTCTTCACTAAGGTATTCACCTCCTCGATCTGATCGAAGAGTGACTATTCTTAGGTTCAATTCATTCTCGACCTCGTTCCTAAACTCCTTGAATTTCCCAAAGGTCTCGGATTTATTCTTCATAAGATAAATATATCCATACCTTGAGAAAGCGTCAGTAAAGGTAACGAAGTAAGGATAACCCCCACGCGCATGGACTTTAAACGGTCCACATACATCGGTATGTATGAGCTCTAAGAAGCGAGTGGCACGAACACCTTGTCCAACAAAAGGTTTGTTCGTCATCTTACCCTTAACACAAGATTCACATGTACCATATGATTCAAAATCAAATGGTTCTAAGTAGTCCAACTTCCTTAGTCTTTGAATCCGTGTTTCATTGATATGGCCTAGCCGACAATGCCATAGATAAGATGGATTATTCTTCTTACTTGAAGACGGTTGTTTGTTATGTATTTGAAATAAAGGTAGACTACTTTGCAAGATATATAAACCATTCACCAAGCGAGCCTTTCCATAATACTGATCATTTAATGAAAAATAACAAGTATTATTCGCAAATCGAAAGGAAAAACCCATATTGTCTAACAATGGAATGGAAATAATATTTTTGACAATGGATGGAACAAAATAAACATTATCAAGTTCTAAACATTGTCCCGAAGGTAAATCTATCTTGCTGCGTCCAACGCGTTTGGCTTCAACTGGATTGCCGTTCCCAACATGCAAGTCGATTTCACCTTGCTTGACTAGCCTGTGATCAATTAGCCCCATCACATTATTACAAATGTGTGAGCCACAGGCTGTATCTAATACCCAACCATTGGAGTCAAGAGTATTCATGTTCATTTCAATAACAAACATACCTGAGCCAGAAGCCGATGACTTCTTAGCTTGATCTGCCCTAAGCTTAGGGCAATCTTTCTTCCAATGTCCTTTCTGCTTACAGAAAAGACATTCATCTGTGCGTACCGTTCTGCTTCTCTTGAACTTCCTTTTCTGGTTTGGACGCTTAGGCTTATCACTCCAAGTGTTAGCCTTGGCTCCCGACTTTCCCTTACCCTTAGCACCTTTGTTTTTCGGGTTTGGGTTAGACGGTTGCCCAACAAGCATGGTCGACTTTTCCTTCTTAGGAAGAGTTTGATCATATGTCTTCAGCAGATTATGAAGTTCAGGCAGTGTTACGTCCTTCACATTCATCGTGTAATTAATGATGAACTGCGAATACGAACTCGGCAATGATTGAAGGACAAAGATCACCGTGATCTTGTTCTCTAGCTTAACGCCGACATCGACAAGCTTTTCAAAGAGACCAATCATTTTGAGAACATGCTCAGACATGTTCCCTCCTCCACTGAGCTTGCATCTGTGTATGTCTTTGATCAAATCAAATTCAACACTTCTAGTTGTCGTCTTAAAGAGCGACTCAAGATGCTTTAACATCTCATACGGCAACATGCTTTCATGTTGCCTCTGCAGCTCATTGCTCATTGCCGCCAGCATAATACACTGCGCGGATCTAGCATCCTCAAGATGCTTATCAGACCTTGCCTTGTTGGCTTGATTCCAAGCAGCAACCTGATCGGCAGTCTGATTTTCGAGGCACACGGGAATGACCTCGTCCAAGACGTACTCATCTTTTCGTACCTTAGCACCAAACGTATATTCCTGATCCAATTTAGGAAGTTTGGTCCGGTTAAAATTTGCTTCTCCAAGACAGCACGGAGCGAGATACTCGCCATATCTAATATCCTAAGGAGAAATAATATAGAACGAAAATAATAAATTAACTATTGAAATATTATTTCTAAATACAAAGTCAACATAACTAAACAACAAGGTCCTTTAGCTGTTTAGCTCCCACTATTTTCACATATGCTTGCCCCCACAACAAACATACGGGTAATGTCCAACAAGTTACCGTAGTGGCCAAGATCCAAATCCATACTATGCTATACTCCAACGGGGGCTGGTCGCATAGCATAATATGACCGGTAGGACTAGTAGGACTATCCAATTGCATCACGCAACTCTTGGTTGTTAAATCTAATTTAATCCGATACCCTACATACTGTACCTATCAAGGTCGCTAGATACAATATGCAGTAAGTCATAACCATAGGCTTACTCTAATCTGACGATCACTGCGAGTCTGTAAGACGAGGTCGCCAATACAAGAAAACGCAATGAAAGTTCAGAATTAAAGCATCCTATGGAAAGCATCTCCGAAATACATATATATATATATATATATTTCTGTACTTATATTGGTTGGGGCTTATAGCTTGAGGGTTGTTATCAGTCATCTACAAACAAATAAGGGCGTCGCCTACCCATCATGCATGAACGGTCTACACGTAATGGATGCCGCCTATCCATTCTAGTTCTAAACGCGTTCAAGCATATAATGGGTGCCGCCTACCCATACATAAATATGCGGTCCGACATATAAGAGGGCGCCGCCTACCCTCGCATGCATAGCGGTCGAACGGAATGTAAAATACATGGTATTTAAACATGCATTGTCAAACAATAGCATATAGAGCATATGAAACAAGTAGTAGCCTATGTGGATGACAAATGACTTCATAATTTCATTATGAAAATTATAATCCCATACTTATAATCTCTATGAAATAATTGAAAATTTTGACTAGATTGAATAATCGAAAATTCTATTGACCAAGTAGCAATTTTTGAAAACCCGAAGTACTTAATTGTAATTTTAAAAACCTTGGAGGTGTTAAATCTAAAATTCAAAAGTAGAAGGACTAATTTGTAATAAACAATAAATTGATAAATTACAAATAAGCCCTCTAACTTTATACTAATTAAATTTAACCCCTCTAGTTTAAAACAATTACAATTAAATCATATTTATGTTCCAAATATAAAATTCAATCCTCAAAACTTTCAAAAATTCGATTTTGGATCCAACCCGAAAATATATATATATATATACCCCCGGTGCCCGCGGCCCCGGCACGCGTGTACTGGCGCCGCGGCCTGCAGGCGCCCGGCACGGCACCGCGGTACCCTAGGCGCCCGGGCGCCTGCAAAGAGCAAACAATCGGACAGACCAGAAAGTGATAGGAAATTCTCCCACAAACAACAGGTAAGGCAAAGGCGTCTACTTCTCAATATTGGGCCAATTCTAGTTTTAAACTGCCGCAAACTTGTTTCATCATTTTCAATTGAGCGGCAGACCCGACGCGACGCGGCCCAAATATATATATTTAATTTATTTTTTTAAAATATAAATTCTAAATTTATATAAAAACAAAACTTTTGAAAATCGAATTTATCATAGAATCAATTGCATCCACATGTCTACAAAATTATACAATATATATACGTATATACGTAATCAATTAACCTCGCTCTGATACCACTGTAAGAAAATATGGTCAGAGTTACACCTAGGGTACGCAGCGGAATTTCAAAATTTTCTTAACATACAGGTTAATTGATTATGCATATGTCGTATATATATAAACACGTCAATTAGAAGACTAACCTTACTTCCAAAGCAGCTTCCAAGTCTTCGTAATATTCCGGTGTATCTTCTCATTCGTCGAAGTCGAAGATATCTACAATACTCTGTATATCTGCAAGACAATAAGAGTTAGTTTTCAGCTCCTAGAACCTCAACCTTGGTATCCACGGATGAACAGCCTATCGGAAGAATGCTAGGATATTCTTTGTGTGACCAAGAAGACGGGGCGGCGATTCCTCCGGTGAGGTGGCGGGCGCGGGTGGCTAATGTGGAGGGGAGAGCTTTTTATTTTCTCTAAGAAAACTGGGTAGTATAATTGTGAAAGTCTATGTCTGAAACTGTGTGTAAAACTGTATCCAAAGCTCTCAAATAGTCTACTATATATAATAGTCCATAGAAGCCTAAAGCATAAGCAATTAGACTTCGTAAAGGAATAAGAATCTAATTCTTATCGCACAAGGAAACCAATATCAAGTCTAGATTCATTCCCAATCAAATTAAAACTCAATCAGGAAAATCTAACTTATCCCTTGGACTTCTAATAGAAGAAGGAGTCGAACTCCTTCCCCTTACCCAGCCACGCGCGCCTTGTCCTACGGGAGGTGGGTCCCAATTTTGGGATCCACTTACATTTCTAAGGCAATTCAAACTCTAAGTAGATTTTGTCCAAGTGCACATGTTAATTCTAAATTAACATATCCTTTCTAATCAAACCTCCATTATATTTCCAAAATATAATCTTTAATTGTATTTACATAAATACAATTAATTAGCCAATTCAATTAATAATTCCAAATCATTAATTGAGCCACCAAATATTATAATTAATTCCAAATCAATTATAATCAATCAATCACAATTAATTCCAAATTAATTGCGATTCCATCTTCAAGGATATTCTGATAGGCTAAATCACCACATAGTGTGACCCATAGGGCCTCATCGTATTAAGCAAGTCCTAGATTAGGCAACATGGAATTCCTAGACGGTTCCATTTGCAATATTAATACGTGAGGACGTTTGAGAGGTTTCTCAAAGCTAACCCTTTCGTTGCGAAGCCTGTTGGGCTCAACGCGGCGATGGTAACGTCCCTTCATCTGACTTGCTCGAATGTATCTAGGATCGATGAAGTGTCTATCCCAATAATACATCCACGGGCGTCTCAGGGAGTTGCTTGGTTAAGATATACTTATGACCATCATAATATATCATTTGCACTGGCCAGTGACTTTACCAACACAACTATGCAGACTATGAGCAGTGCTCTCCTGTGCTACACTTGAGAGATGAATCCTTCACAGAATCACTTATCACCCCCATTTGTATGTAGCCATAATCCTGGATCGTGTCTTAGGTCAGTTGCTTATTCAGAGCTGACATCGACGGGTCCACTAAGGATATGGGGCAACAAATGTGATGATAAAGTCCTGTAAGTACAAAGGACGAATGGCATCACTTAGACAACTTACCGGTTCCCATAGACACTTCGGTGTAGAGTATACATCGATGGGAGTGTCCGGTGGATACTTCCATTGTTCGATAAAGCTTCTTCGAACAACTATGCGCAGTTATGGGAACGTTTCTCGATTGTCCAACAATCCGTTCCGTGGCCGTGGGATTGGCTCACACTTGCTCCAACAAGTATAACCTCCACGCATACTAGTCTTGTCTTGTTCATTCAGACCCCTACATCCGAGATGAACCTCGACTAGGGAGAGTTTTGGGATAGATGATAACTCACATAGCTCCCACTATCTGTGTGATCGGTCATCTATCCGAGGGGACATGTTTAATATCAGTACAGACAGTAATAGAGATATGACATGCTGCATGCCCGGTGTAATATAAATATGAAAGCGATACTCAATAGTAAAATGCAACAAACATATATTATATTATGTTGACCTGTGTGATAGTACATATATGCCCTCTATAAGGGCACCATGCCCATAGTAAGGACTGTCTCTAGGACATATACACTATCACATATGTGTTTTGTGAGGAAATTTACGCATTGGCGACAACATATGTTTGTTTGTAAAAAGGAAGTATTTGTGTCGAACGACACTTTTGTCGCAATGTTACATAAACGTCGAGGATGTTGCAACGACACTGTGACGAACTTTTTTCGTCACTTTTTCATAAAAGTGACGAAAATATGGGATCAGGTGACAAAAATTCCCTCACAAATACTGCAGTTTTTTGTAGTGTTAATATTTAATCATTTTATAAACTGTGATGATGATATACGTATATTAGTTTCGATGTGTTGGTTTGGGCTTACCTTGGGTGAAAACTAATACTATACGTTTACTGTCTATCAGTATGCGTTTTATTGGTTTTCACCTATTGGTAAGCCTCATCGACATTTAAACGAACTGATTGTAGTTACCAGAACACACCATAATAATAATAACAGTTTGTTTGTACTTCGATAATCATGTAAACCATACATATAGGTTAAATTTGATAAGGTATTTTGATAAGTTAGACTTTCATTTATATTACTAATTATCATGGTTCATACTTAAATACATACATAATGAACGGGGATGGTCAAGCACAGGCAATGTAAACTCTTTTATTTTCATTTGTTGTTTCCTACTCTTGTTGTTTAACTTGCAGATCATGGGGTGGCCAAAGAGACCGGGGAAGCTGTTGGCCGCCAGTAGCCGTAGCTACCCCCATTACGCACCTCGGGTTCTCAGCCGGACTCGCGGGGGGGGGGGGGGGGGGTGGGGTGGGGGGGACGACACAGACACATGTGAGCGAGACACAGTCACCTGCTAGCCACCGTTCGGGCAGCAGTACGGGGTCTACTGGCCCATCCGACGTGTTTGTAAACTTGCCGGATGATGGCTTCAGGGGGTGGAGTACAGAAGGGGTGAGAGGATGCATGGAAGCTCATAGTGTGGCCCATGCCTGGGAATGTGTAAGTACATGAATCATATTTACTTTTTGAATTGTATATTTTTTTTTCAAAGTACTTTGTAACAGTTGGATTAATTTGTGTATGTATGTCATTACAACAGGCTGGTGCCGAGGGAGGCTGCTAAGCTCATTAGCAGGGAATCCACGAAGCAAGTGGATCTCCCGCCACGGGGAGCCCAATGGCATACTTTCCGTCCGGAATGGAAGGTGGAGATTTGGAATGCTCTCGAGGTTAGTGATCTTTCTTCTCAGCTGAGGGTTTTTATATTATCTTCTAATTTGTTTGTGTGGTATGTTATCCACTTACTTGGGTGATATGTTAGTCACCGTGTTGTTAGTTGTACTAGAACAACGTGTAATTGGTTTGGGTGATATGTTAGTCACCGTTTTGTTAGTTGTACTAGGACAATCCATACTTGGTTTGGGTGATATTTTATGCTAAAGTGTGCATAATTTGTGAAATGTGGGAAAAGTTCTTCCTCCCTAACAAGTTCAAGTCCGAGTTGTGGTACTGCTTCGAACATAAAGGCTCGGAGACCTTCCGGAAGAAGGTTGCCAAGATCAAGAAGAGCCGGAAGAAGCCGGGATAGATTGGGGAGGACGCGTGGCCAGAGTGGATCCAGTATTGGGAGGAGGACACTTGGACGTGGTAAGTTATTTTTGAATTGAGTTACTTTCTACTAGTTTATTTGTTCCTAAAGTCTTATTTCAATCAATAATTAATTTGTCAATATTCGATGAAGATATCGGATGGGAGGGAGCCGACCATGTGGGAGCACTTCGTTGAGGCTCACGGGGAGCTCGATGAGCATGGACAGATGATCTTCCGTGCTGATCGTGGGAAAAAAATCGCGGTAATTTTTTTTTCCCCTTCCCTAAACATTTTTTTTTGTGCTTCTTCAGTAACGTACTAAATCTTGTTGTTTGTTTAAATTTTCAGGAGGAGTACCTGGGCAGGACTGAGAACCATGATCTCACCGTCGACGAGCAGAACTCCATCTATTTGGAGATCCGCGAGCTCAATGAGAAGGGGCGTGTCTTAGGCATGGGCAACCTCTCGCAGGCCATAGCGGAGACGGTGAACCAGGGTGCCTCGTCCTCCAGTTCAAAACACCGACGGGGAACCGCCGAGGTGCCTACCCAATTACTCAAGGAGCACGAGCGTCTGAAGGCAACTATCGAGCAGAAGGCCAGGAAGTTGCTCGGTTGAGGGAGGAGCAAGCGTAGATGAAGGCTGGCTTCAAGTCTGCGATCAACTGGATGATGTAGAAGTATGCCGGCCCCGATGACGAGCCTCCCCCCGACTTTATGATATTACAACCTTGTGGATGTTTTTCTTTTTTATTAACACACTTTATTTTTCATTCGAACATCTTTTAGTACAGTTTATTTTTATTTCGAACATCTTTTTATTTTAGGACAAATAGTACTTTTATGAGTTTCGTTAGAATGCTTGAATAATTAGTATATATTTGTTGGTCATAAATAGTTTCATTGTGAACAACTACAAAAAATTAAATTTAAAAAAAAAATCCAGGAGATTTAGCGACGGATAGATTCATCAGTCGTCTAACCCACTCTAACCAGCTCCAGCCACGTGTAGCAGGCGGTTAGCAACGGATCGATTCATCCGTCGCTAAAATCAGATACGGATAAAGCTATCCGTCTCCAGTTTGGTAAACGACAAAAGCGGCGACGGATAAATTTATCCGTCGCTAATTCGAGGGACGGATGACTCCACCCATCTCTTTTCTTATTAGCGACGCCACTTTTCGCGACGTCCTATTTAGTGACGGGCCATCAGTCGCTACAAACCATTAGCGACGGATCGCTCCGGTATAGAGACGGATGTCCGTCGCTAAACCTTGTTTTTCTTGTAGTGTGACTAGCCTTGAATTAGTGAGCCCCTGTACATTATTACAAATGTGTGAGCCACAAGCTGTATCAAATACCCAACATACCTGAGCTAGATGCAGATCGCGTCGAAGCTCCTTCCGCTACCATTAGCGGACAATCTCTCTTTCAGAGTCCTTTCTGCTTGCAGTAAAGGCACTCATCTATGCGTACTCGTCCACTTCTATTAAAAGTCACTCCTTTCTGGTTCAGACTTTTAGGCTTAGTGTTGAAGGGTAGTTTGTGCTTCCTCTTAAGTTCGTACTAAACCGTCACAGGAAACTACTTAGGTCTTCTTTATGTAGTCTTCCTCTGATAGGAGTAGGTATCCTTCATGCAGCTTCCTCACACCTGAAAGAGACTGGAGGGAGGGTTAGTACCTTGTGCCCGGTCTGTCAAGGATCAGACCGGAGGGATGACTTTACGTGTGGGGAGTTGAAGGGCTTCCCTAGTAAGAGTAGTAAATGTGGTAGGTGAAAGCTATGATTGCTTACCTAGGGATTATGAATGAGTCCCCTTATATACTTGTAGTATTTTATTGTCACTTTGTGTAGGATCGTGAAAAGTGTCCGGCTGAGATTGAAGCCTCCTTTGGCCCAAGCCCATTAAGGAGGTCCATGGGCTTTGACCCACACATGTTGACTAGGGTTTGGAGGGCACTATTGACTTTTTGGGTCTCATGGAATATTCTGGAAGGCGGGTCCCACAGGGACCGACCATGGGTGGTCGACCTGGATCCTCGTGCCTTCCTCTGATATTCATGGTCCGAGTAGTGCCTTGCCTAGTCTCCTTTGGAGGGTGTCACCTTGACGTAAGGTCCTCCTCGATCCCTGGAGATGCTCCTCGCGCCCCATTTCTGTCTTGTCCTTGTAGTGAGCTTATCTTGAGGGTCGGCCTCACAGTGATGGTCAGACCATATACTGGTCGAGCCACATTTAAGTGACATACTTGGGTGTGGCCGCGCCCCTTGAGGGACGACCCTTGATGCCTCATCGCGCTCTTAGACCGCTCCAGTTCGTACATGCGGACTGGACATATTTTAACACCAACATATGTTCCCCTAGTTTTCAAGTATCTTTGTAGAAGATAGTTGAGGAACTATGTTGAAGTAGAGGTCGAGCAGAGCCTCGACTAGTAGTGGGCGAAAAAAGATTTCCGCATTCGTGCCTTGGTAACTTTCCCTTATCCTATCTCCCCCTCTCCCCTTTTTATAGGGTGCGAGCAGACATTGCTCGGACCTTATAAAAGGGGTATATTTACTGGGTAGAGATTGGACCCGGGTAGGTATTTCTAGGTGGAAGTAGGGTTCTCGATTTTTTGCCTCTTCGATATTCTTCTTGTTAATTGTCTCGAGGAGATAACTGTAAGGTGATGGAATGGAATAACTTCCTTTCGCTTTCCTTTTTCTTGACACTTTCTGTCTCAAGGAGCCTTGTGAGAGAGTGGCTCCTCGGTACCATATCAAGCATTCTCTTAAATTTCCTTATCGGGTGATCGGTCTCTCATCGCTCTGCGGACTAATTCCGCGACACGGTCCTCGCTCCACGAATTACCCTTGGTTTCTAGGTAATCCGCGTTCCCTCGAGAAGGTATGTCGATGCGGGAGCATGGAGTGCAGATTGGTAAATTCGCCAGGCAGCTGTGATCTGGGCCGTTGATAGTGGACACGTGTTCGGACCAGATGGAGCGAGGGTAGGCGACGGTTCATATTCCCGAGATACCTTACTATAAATAGGCCAACTCTGATTCATTCTTCACTTTTCGCAACCCTTTTATTTATAGCATAGAGAGAGAGCCAGGAGCACTTTTAGAGCGATCGATGAGCACACTAATCGGTACCGAGTAAGATCGAGGAACCTCTTCAGGCGATTTTCTTGCATATTTCCGACGGAGTTCGAATTTCCGGTGCAGTTTCCGTCTTCAGGCCTTTCACTAAAACTTTTCCAAGTAAGTTCTCCTAAATCCTTTGATTTCGTGCTCCAAATAATGTATATTCATAATGCAAGCCGCTACTTGTTTTGTTCTTGAAAATTTTGGCCTGATTTTGAGTTTAGATGCCTGAATCTCTGCCGGAATGTGCCTAAGGCATGTATGAATGGACTATTGTGGACTGTAGACAAGCATGTTTCCCCTTTTTACTTTCTTGCACTTCCCCTCTGCTTCCTTAGGGTATCACCGTAACTGTAAAAACATGTTGATCGGACTTGTAGACGTTTCGATCTTGTCGAACTTTGAGCGGTTCCTCACTCTTATATGCTTGTACTATGCTTCGGCTTGTGCTCTTCGCTCTCGTTGCTTGTCGTCTTTTTTGTAGAATAACTTCTTTTTATGGCATTTGTTCCTTGCTTTCTATGGACATCCAGGTAGAAAATATGGACGATACGGATCGACCAGATCCAGCTCTTTCTTGGTTCGAGGAGGATGATCACTCTATCCAGGAGGGTGTTAATGTGGAGAGCGAGGATGATGACGCTACCTCTCCTAGGACGACTCCTCCAAAGAAAAAGCTTAAGTTCCCTCCACAGACCACTCGTCGGACCGTGGTTACAGATGACGAGGAGTCTCCTCGGGCCATAAGAAATATACATGCGAGTGAAGCTGGTCCGAGTACTGATAGACTGCCTTCTCCTTCACTCTCCGAGATGAATAGGCAAGCCCAAAGGGATTTGCTTGTTGGACAAAAATATGCTCCCGAGGAGGAGATGAGTTATCACTCAGTAGATCCTCGGTCTATTGACTTCTCCTTCCATGGTGACAATGCGCGACAAATAAACCCCTTGGAAGAGATCGAGTACCGTCAGCGTATCGTGGCAATGGCCGCTGCTGAGGAGCCTCAAGAACATGCTCCCGGTAAAGCCCCTAATAAAGCGAGGAAGTCTTCTCGCTCAAAGAAGAATAAGAAGGCTGAGGCGGTCGAGGAGAAGCCCAAAGTGACAAAAGCGAGCCAAAACAAGTTTACTCAGAGTGCTCTCAAAGTCAACCTCCCCGATCCGGATGATGAGAAGAACGAGGACGGTATAATTCCGACCACCGCGTCAACTGTCAAAGAGGATGAGGTTTCTACTCTCCGGTGGAAGTATACTCTTCTCGTTAGCAAGTTTGACATCCTCGTTCCCAAGGAGGATCAAACCGTTTATAATGCTCCTCCTGGTTACATGGCGGTTCACTGCCTTAGTCTGGATCGAGGATGGATCCTACCCTTTTGTGATGCTTTCTGGGACATCTTTAATACTCTTGGGATCGCTCCGTGGCAACTCGTTCCTAGTGCCTTTGGAACTCTTGTGGGCTTCGGAGTCTTTTGCAAGAAGCATGGGGTCGAGCTCAAATTCCATAACTTCAACCAAATTTTCAGGGTATCGATGAGCTCTGGTAACAAGTATTTTTGCTACTTTAATGCTTGACCAGGCCCAGGATTTATTATGGACGCTCCTTCCTCCTCGGGCTACAAGTGGTTCCATAGGTACTTCTATATAAAGAAGAAGAAGCTACCAGATATGAGGGACGAGGAGGCTGAGTGGGGCGTTCCTAAGCTCATGTATCGAGGACGCATAGCCGAGACGCATCCACTTCCTTCCGAGTTGGATCCATGGGTTTTGGAGCTCGAGGAGAAGAACATGCGGGTCAATCCCGAGAAGTATTTTTATTAGGGCCTCGTGTTGCAGCCTCTTCCATACTTAGCCGGTCTTTCACCCTATGTTTACATTGGGTACACCGGAAATCGTTTTTCAAATGATGTGCTCTTCGGTATGCTTAGATAGTTTTTCATACATGTATTTTTCCCATATTTGCATTCTTCATTGCTTGTGCTTTTTGACTGTGGTGTCCTCGCTTTTACGTCCTTCTCGCTCCATATTCTAACTTGTGTTTTTCTCTGCAGCTTAATGGTTTCATTGGGTAATGTCGAGGACACTTCCAGCAAAGGAGGAGCAGAGGAGGAAGCAACGTATGACAAACAAGGATACCAAGATCCTTGGCTCGCTCAATTTATCTCCTCCTAGGAGTGCCTCGCACCACCGGTATTCCCTTGTGAAAGAAGGGCTCGAGAGAAGAGAGAATCCTATTGAGGCGCTCAAGAAAGCCGAGGAGGATGCGGCTGCTAAGCTGGCCGAGGAGGCTGCCGCTGGAGAGCAGGAGAAGCGACCCGAGAATCCGGTCTCGAAGTAGAGTGCTGGAGCTAGGAAGCTCACTCTCGAAGGGACTAATGAGCCGCCCCACAAAAAGAGTAAGACATCTGCTCTAAGTCAGGAAACGGAGGGGAAACGGCTCATCCAGCTGTCAGAACTGGATCGCGCTCATGAGCTCAGCTTGTGCTCGCTTCAGGTATCATTCTTATACTCTTAAATAAAGTCCTAAGTTTAAAAAACTATCTCCTCGATTAGAGAACTTATCCTCCTCGCTTTTTGTTGCAGCTCGAGAACCTCAAGGAAGCTTATGGCCAGGTTGTCGCGGATCGAGCAGACATTGGGATCGTGATCGAGGACCTTGAAAAAAGCTTGCGGCCGAGAAGAAAATTAACAAGGTCGCGGAAATAGAGACCAGCAAGCTTTATGCCAAGGTTGACCTGCTCGAGAAGGAGCTTGCTAAGGAAAAGCAAAGGACTAAAGGCTACAAGGGGGCCTACGCCACCTTGTCGATCTGCATGGAGAAGTTCAAAATAGCGTCCTCTCCTTCCTGAAAGGCAGCCGTTTAGAGACTGCTCGCGCTTTCATGGCCTCGGATACTTACAAAATGGCCAAGCAAGATGTCAAAGATGCTACGCGCGAGGAGCGTTTCTTCTCTTATATCGGGCAGCTCAAGCGGATCGACCTACTGCCTAAGGACTTCGGTACTGATGCGCGCGAGGATATGCACGCAGGCCGATGAGAGGATCTCTCCCGATATCTCGATGAGGAGATTACTGATGAGATGCACCAAGCGTGCGAGTTCGGGGAGCTGGTGACTGACCCAGAAGTTCTTTATCCCAGCAAGCCAACATATCTTCCTGCTTGGGTTCCCGAGTGCTTAAGGAGCAGAATTCTCTATCCGTTCGAGAAGGCGGCTCTTCGCAAAGCCTTTTGGATCAAGGTGAGCGACCCAGTACTTGGTCGTCCCCAAAATTTTGTTGAGCCCGAGTTAGTATTGTACGAGAAGTCCATCAAGGAGTCTCAAGAGAAAGAGCGAGATCCCATAGAGATCCAAGAACTCCTAAGCCCAGCTCGAGGAGGCAGTAGTACATTGTTCCCATAACCAACCTTACTGGTATCCTCACAAGGTGAATCGAGGAACCTTGTATCGAAGAAGACTGAGAAGGCCGGGTATGCTCGGTAAAAACTGTTGTATCTTTGTTTCCTTTGAATTATTTCTGAACAATTTACTTGATTTCTATTCGGCCCTTTGTGGCATGTGCTCGAACATCTTCGTCGTTTTTAATATTACTCGTAATTTCTCCATCTTCATGGTAGTCGATTTCTCAGTAAAATATTGTTGTTGCTCTTCGTTCCGAATTTCCATACCTGTGTATTTTGCTAACTCCTTTTTAGTTATGACGTATAACGTTTTTAGAGTAGTTACTCTTGTATGAATCTGAATCGGAATCAAAGAGGTGATCCTATTCGTGCCTTTTCAGAATGAGAATCCAAGTGTTGATGACACTACTTTGAGAAGTGCTCCTCGAGCTGTCTGAGTAGTTGATATACTTGTCGAGATTTTCCTCCTTCTCAATATGGGACAAACTTCCTTGAACTCAAACTACTTTCTTGAATCAATTCGGAAAAAATCTTAAGTGTAGGATTCTTCATGTTCGCTCCTTTGGCTCTCCTCGTTCTTATCACTTTGAAACATAACTCGAGGAGGATTTTTCGGAGATAAGAAATCGGGGAGTTATGGTTCAATAGGTAGATCGAGCAACTCTCTAGATCGAGTAGCAGACGTTGCCCTTTTTTCGTTTGAAGTATAGAGCCCTTTCTTGAACATTTTTCTGTTCAAAGTTATGCATTACATTAATTTGTCGGAAATTCAACAATGGTGGGCTTCATGGCCGGATTTTTCACAACGTTTTCCATACTTCTGAGGTTGCTCTACTTCGAACTTCTACTTCCTAAAAATTTAAACAAAAAAGAGGAGGGTACCTCTCACACAAGCTTGTGAGGAATCCCTTTTGATCCAAGAGTAGGGGGGCTTTCACAGGAGCTCTTCAAAAGGCTTGTTTCTCATACACCTCAAGCATAGAACCTCTGGAGGTTAGAAGCGTTCCAAGGGTTCTTTAGCATTCTCCCTTCCATGTCTTGAAGACGGTAGCTTCCATTGGACCTTGCTTCAACAATCTTGTAGGGGCCTTCCCAGTTGGGTTGCATCTTCCCAACTTTGCCCAGGATGTCCGCTCTTCGGAGTACTAGGTCTCCTACTTGGAAGTCTCTCCTTTTCACACTCTTGTTGTAGGCTCTCGCGATCAATGCTTGGTACCTCAGGATGTTGGCTAAAGTGGTGCTTCTCGCTTCATCTAGCGTCTCTAGATCGAACAACCTCGCGGTATGATTATCCTCGGGCTGATACCCTTGGATCCTGAGAGTTTCCACGGCCACTTCTGCTGGTATGACCACTTCAGAACCATAAACTAGAGAGAAGGGGGTTTCCCTTGTGGCGGTCTTCGAAGTTGTGCGATATGCCCATACCACTCCATCAAGCTCGTCGACCCAATCTTTGTTGGTGGCGAATCTCTTTTGCAAGTTGTTAACGGCTTCGGTCTGCCCGTTGGATTGAGGGTCCTACTGAGGTGTACCTCCTCTCGATCTTCATTTCCTTGCACCACTCGTTGAACCTATGTCCGCAAAACTGAGAACCATTATCGGAGATGAGGACTCTGGGTAGGACAAATCGACACACGATGTTTCTCCATACAAAATTCATCACCCTTTGTTCGGTGATAGTGGACACTGCCTCAACTTCCGCCCATTTCCTAAAGTATTCTACCGCGACAATGATGAATTTCTTATGCCCCGTGCCTCTTGGGAATGGACCGACTATGTCGATACCCCAAATATCAAAAGGGCATGTGATCGAGATAGGCATAAGGGGCATGGCCGGGACATTGATTAGATTGGCGTGCAATTGACACTCCTCGCACTTATTCACAAATCGAGCAGCATCTTCGCGAACAGTTGGCCAGTAGTAGCCCTGGCGAATGATTTTTTATGCGAGGGTTCTCCCACCAGCATGGTCTCCGCAACTTCCTTGGTGCATTTCTCCCAAAACTTTTTGTACTTCTTGCTCGGGGACACATCTCAAGTAGACTCCCTCAAAGGATCTCTTATACAAGTAGTCTCCTTGTATGATGTAGCGGCCAGCTTTTCCTTTGATTCTTCGTGCTTCAGCTTTATCACGAGGAAGGCTACCGTGCATGAGATAGGTAGCAATCCCCTGCATCCAACTCGGTTGAGTATCAATGGCTAAGACAGTTGGCTTTGATGACCATAGGGATGACACATTGATTTTCATAAGTATCACATTCCGAGTATCCACTCCTCCGGAGGCCGAAGCGTATTTTTAGGGAGCATCCGCTCTTTGATTGAGATCTCACGAGAATTTTTCAATCTCACAACTTTCAAACTTTTGGATTTCTTCTGTGATGCGCTCTTGTACTCGGCTAGTGAATCCTTCTTTGTTTTGAACTTTCCCGAGATTCGCTTCTCGGCCAATTGAGAGTCAGTGAAGAGGTGGAGCTTCTTCACTTCAAGTGCTTTTGCCATACGTAGATCTATAAGGATAGCTTTATACTCAGCTTCATTATTGGAGATCGGGAAGTTTAGAATAACGGCGTACTCGAGCTCCGCTCCTCCTGGACTTTTGAAGTAGATTCCTATCCCGCTATTTTTTCCTGAGAAAGATCCATCAACATGAAGAATCCACACATCCCCGTGGTCGGTGTGTTAGTAAAAGTGAGAAACATTGCCTCTAAGGCTAAGCAGCGGAAGTTTAAAATTTTTAATCTCACTAAACTGATATGACTACATTCGTTTATTAAACTAGAAGAAATCACTTACATGTCCTCCAGTAGATAAGCAAATTCATCGGGTAGCTTTTCCTCAATCTCCAGACAGAGCCTTGCAATCTCCTCGCCCGGCTGGTTGATTTCTTCTTCGTCAGAGATGAAATCTTCTTCAACAAAATCTCCAAGATGGCTCATCAACAGGTTGATTAATTCCTTCGACCTTGGTATCCACGGGCAGTGATTTCTATCAAGAACGCTAGGATGTTCTTCTGTTTATTTTGAGCTAATAGAGAAAAGAATATTTTCTGACTATCAGAAAGTATTTTACGTATGTTGTGTATTAAGACTAATATTCTTTCTTTCTGATTTAGTCAGTAAGTTTGTTTAGAAAATCACGTAAGATTTTATCCCAGCAAATCTAATTGACTAGGAGACTTCAAAAGTCATCAATTAACTAACAAACAAATAAATCAAATTACTAAAGGAAAGAATTAAAGGAAAGCAAGAAAATAAAATTAAAAAAAAAAACAAATAAAACAAAAAGAAATTGCTGCCCCTTTTCATCACGAGCAGCTGGGTCAAAGTTTTGACCCAGCTGCCTGGATATGTTTTATTTATTAATTTTAATTCCATTTCCTTTATTTGGACCTCATTCTAAATCCCGCCCAAATGCACAAGTGTTCAATTAATTAATTAGATCCAATTCAATCCAATTAATTATATTTCTAAAATGTATTCCATATATAATGAATTAATATTAATCTAATTAATAATAATTCCATTATATTTATATATAGTAATTCAACATTAATCTAATTAATATTTAATCCTATATACATAGCTCGTTTGTAGAAACACCACCTTGAAGTGTGACCCATAGGGCCTTGCATATTAAGCAATAATCCAATTAAGGTCATAATAAATTCCTATACAATTTATGAGACAATATTAATATGCAAGAAACGTTTGTGAGGAAAATAAACCACATGTAGTGTAAGGTACTTTGATGATACCGTCCCTTCATTCATGAATACTCGAATGAGTCTAGAATATGGTTGTGTGTCTATTCTAATAACTTCATTCATTGTCTGTCAATATTATTAGTCGATCTATGAATTATGTCCAAATACCATTTTGACACATTCACATACGGTGGCCACCGGTTTTATGATCGCACTAAATATGAGAAGTGAGTATTCTCTCCTAGTATCTATTATGGAGGAATGAATCCTATCTTGGCCCAATCACTCACACCATATGCTTCCTAATGTACCCAACACATGCCGTATCTACCCTACTTTAAGAGTGCAAGCGTAGCGCATGGTCAAAGTACATTATTCCACATATGATGTAGTATTGGCCTCAAGTCTAAGGACTACTAACATCACCCTACACACCGATACTACCATAGACACTTAAATAGCTTTACCAAATGGTTTCTCGGTTGGGTATGCCAACACTCTCCAAAGTGTCCATATGTTCATCATGAATAACCAAGTTCATTCATAGCAGTGAGACCTACTACATCCTCGAATGATCTAATTCAACATATGCTAGCTTCAATCGCATCATTGATATCCCGTATCTCAATGACCTTCAACTAGTGGCTTATTTTAGGACTTAATTATTGACACACAAGCTCCCACTAACTTGGTGATTACCTAAAGTCCTTGGGAACATTTTATCGAATAATTCAAACAACCAAATAATGTATTCATAAAAATGTAATGCCAATTGTATTTAATAATGTATAAATAAATGAACATAAATAAATAACAATAACTGAATGTGATCAAGTACATATCGTCCACATCGTAGGTTGTCTCTAGGACATATATACTTTCAATCTCCGACTTGTCCTCGAGCCAATCACCTACGTGTCTAACACCTATGTTGTTGAAATGTCTAACATGTTTGTCAATGTTCAACACTTTGGTGAAAGGATCTGCCACATTTTCCTCAGTGGAAACTCGTTCTATAGATACTTCTCCTATAGCTATCATCTCTCTAATTAGATGATACTTGCTAGGTACATGCTTATTCTTGTTAGTGGATCTTGGTTCCTTTGCTTGTGCAACAGCGCCTTCGTTGTCGTAGTAGACCGTTATATGACTACTATTAGGAACTACCCCTAGTTCCTTTAGGAATTCTGAAATCCAGACAGCCTCCTTTGAGGCTTCTGCAGCAGCAATGTACTCGGATTCGGTCGTAGAATCAGCCAAGGTGGATTGCTTTGAACTCTTCCAAGTGACGGCTCCACCATTTGAGTGTAAAGACATACCCAGTTTGTGATTTGTAGTCGTCTGGGTCCGATTGGAAACCAGCATCGACATAACCACTCATTCGCAAATCTTGTTGTCCACCATATACCAGAAAGGAATCTTTAGTTCTTCTAAGATACTTAAGAATTGCTTTCACAGCTGTCCAGTGTTTCATACCTGGATTCTGTTGGTGTCGACAAGTACAACTAAGCGCATATGCCACATCTGGCCTTGTACAATTCATGGCATACATGATAGATCCAATAGCTGATGCATATGGGATTCTTTTCATGTGTTCGATCTCCTCATCTGTAGAAGGACTATCCTTCGTAATTAGAGCAACGCCATGTCTAGCTGGTAAGAAACCTTTATTGGATCCATCCATATTAAAGCGTTTCACTATTTTGTCGATGATGAATGTGTATTTTACACTTTCATTCGAGTCTTTTTCACCTATTTTAGCTATCATCTATGTTAATTTAGCTATATTTTAATGCATTTTATTAGAATAGTGTCACGTTTCCCTTTAGATTTCATTTTACAGGTTTTGGTTGAAATTCGAAGATTTCCGGGCAATTATATTGAAGTTTACAAGGAATTGGTGTTCCAGAAGCCTATTTGGAGTATCTGAAGGTTTCCGGATAGGATTTGAAATCTAGGGGCCGAATCTGGAGGTTAGAAGGCTACTAGAAGTCAGAAACCGAGTCCGAAAAGGGGAAGAAATCCAAAAACGCGGAATTCCGTGAGAAAAACTCGGGGGCGAACCGCCGCGGAGCTGGGGCGAACCGCCCCGTGGTATTTCGGGGCCTATATATAGTTGCTCAGTTTTCTCCGAAAATCATATCTTTCCAGACCTACTTTCTCACCTCTCTCTATATTTTTAGGTAGGAACTTCCCGGGGCCTGTCCTGGGAGTTCTGTAGCTTAGGGGATACTTTTTCATAGCGGATTGGAGCTCGTAGCATCGCAATTCTTCGGAGATTGACAACCTTCGGTAACTTGTATCTTACAGTTTAATCTACTTATTTTATATATCTTTAAATATGTTTTCTTCTATGATTTCTGTTGATTGCATGCTTATTATGAGTAGCTAAACTTATCGTTGGTGGTAGTATGTGAATTCTTAGCGAAGGGAAGATAATCATGCTAATGGCTATATCGCGCATTATACTCCGTGTCATTGCTTTATTTCGTTGATCAGGCACAACCTAAATTCTCGTATGTTGTATTAATTATTATGCACAATTGGACACTTGTCGACCATCAGACCAATTATCTTCGTAGTGTTGAATAATTACGGAACACATTAGGACAATAGTGATTGACTTGTCAGACCAATTATCTTCGTAGTGCTTCATATTTGCAACAGGACACTAGATTGATTCAAAGATCTCTATACAAGACGGAGGAATTTATGCATGATTATCGACCCGTTATGTTAAGAAGGACCATACTATCGCCAATCTCCATTATCTACTAGAAACCCCCTTTTGCTATCTGTCTCCTGTTTTATATTCTCATGTTAAATAGATAAAGCTAGTTATAGTCCTGAGAGAACGACACTCGAGTCATTCTACTGCTACACTACGGTTTTCGTTGTAGTTGTGGATTGCCTTTGGCTAATTACAAATTTATTTGCTTGAATTCGGAGCACGACATCCGCGTTCATCAAATTGGCGCCGTTGCCGGGGACTATACTCCTTTTTTCTGTTTAATTTGTTTATGTTTTCAGCTTTAGATTCCTAATCCTACTAGTTTTAGTTTTCCTTTTCAATCTCTCTCTGATATTGCTTTCCTAGTCTGTTTCTAATCACCTTTCCTAGTCTGTTACAGATAGTGTATGCCGCATACACGTTCTGCAGGAACACCGCTTGCTGATTCAATTGCTGAGATCGACAGAGTCTACCACCAAAGAAGGCGACTACTTGAAAGGCGCGCACTAGAGGAAATAGAGGAAACCGATTTCTCTGAATCTCTACTCATTCTTTTCAAGGAAATCGACGGAATGGCAGAAGCTAGACCACTGAAAGCATGGGTTCAACCCACCAAGGATCGTATGAGGGGACCGGCGATTGTTCTTTCATCTGCAACCCGAGATTTGGAGATCAAGAACCACGCATTCCAACAACTTCCGAGGTTCTATGGCTTATCAAGGGAAGATGTGATGGGGTACTTGCACGATATCGATGATTTCGTCAACCAACTCCCACGACCCGGAGCTGACATAACAATGGATGAGTTGAGGATGAAGGTTTTTGCTATGGGACTTGGCGACAGAGCCAAGTCATGGCTGAGTTCTCTTCCAGCAGGCTCGCTGGACACTTGGGAAAAGGTTTTTTCAGCTTTCATGGAGAAATACTTCCCTCACACCTTGACTACCGTGCTAAAGGCGCAGATCACTGGATTCAAGCATGACTATGATGAGACCATCTACACTGTGTTCGAGAGGTTCCAAGATCTCACGAACAAGTGCCCTCACCATGGTTTTGAACTTTCTGACCTAGTCCAATACTTCTACAATGGACTAACCTTCGAGAACCAACAAGTGGTGGATTTCCAATGCCGAGGCAATATTTGGGAGGAAACCGCAGAAGCCGTCTGGGCAGTTTTCGAAAGGCTTGCTAAGGGTTCGCAGTTCAAGGACCCAAGAGCAATGGTTAGGAGACGTGGACCTGAAGCTCCACCGACTCAAGAAGCCCCTATGTATAGGGGGAATGGGGATCAATTCGAGTGCTTTACCAACGAATTGAAGCAAGTCCTCAAGAGCGCCAGCGGAACAACTGTTTCGAACGAAGTATGCCGAATATGCAAGAACTATGGGCATGGGGCTCATATGTGTAGATCGGAGCTGGCATACGATGATGGCAACTGGGCTCGAGGAGGCGAAGAAGAAGCCTTTGCTACGGAGTTTGGTACTCAAGAAGTTAGCTACGGACAAGACGGTAGGAATCCTCGAGGTGGATTTTGGAGAAGGGGATACCGTAACAATCAAGGATATGCACCGGCTAACCAAACTTATGGACCTAACCAAGACCGTAGTAGGCTGAACTATGGTAATGACGACTGCGAAAACCCCGCTCCGAAAGAGCCACCGAAGTCGAAGTCGGCTCAACTAATGGAGAACTTGCAAAAGATGGTCGGTCACACACAAAGTTTTCTCAAACGTTATGAAGAAGATTCCGAGAAGACTAGGGCAAGGCTTGATAGGTTGGAAGAGAGCACTAGGCTTGCCCATCAAAAGATGCAAGAATTGATTGACCGAGGAGCAAGTAGGGAACAAGGCAAACTGCCTAGCAGCACTGTGAAGTCGAATGCCATTACATTGGCTGGTGATGTACCTGACGAAATCACCATCAAGAAGGTTTTTAGGTGCGAGTGTTGCATGAAGGAAGAACTTCTACAGGCTGAGGAAGAAGAGAAGGACCTTGGTTCTGACACAAGTGATGAGGAGCAAGAGGATCCCGAACCACTCCCTAAAAGTTTCGATGTTAAGGTAGGGATTGGTGAGCTTGAAGATGTCCGTGCCACACTAGACACGGGATCCTACTCGAACATAATTCCTTTGAATGTGTTTGAAAAGAGAAACCTTGGAAAACTATCTGATCAAAGGGCTATTGTGCAACTGGCGGATGGATCCTTTATGAGACCCGAGGGCGTTGTGAAAAATGTGTTGGTCAAGATTGGTGAAGCATCTATATACACCAATTTTGTAGTTATGCCGGCGTCTGCACCTGGAACGGGGGATGTCATACTCTTAGGGCAAATGTTCTTGACCAAACTACGCTCCGTGATGGACATTTACCAAAGAACTTGCACTATCGAAGTAAATGGCAAGCAACACGTATTGCAAGCCATACCTGATCCACCTGAACCGCCAGATATTACTACTCACTACTGTGGTCTTGCAACCTATATTCTTTCTTATTCACAGGTTCGTGGCATGGAGAGGAGATCAATGAAGGGGAAGCCTAGTACCCGCAAAAAGAAGAGATAGGTGCAGACAGGAGTCGAGTCAAAGACTTTAAACAATGACGCTATCCGGGAGGCAACCCGGAATTTTTATCGCTTTCTTTACTGCTTTTCTACATGCATTCATTCTTGAACTATTTGCTTCTCGTATGCGAATTTGTTCATGTCTGTGTCTTATGTGCTTATGTTTGAGTGAGATTTTTCGAGTGGTTTTAAAAAAAAATTGGTTTCAAGGATTAAAACCGCATTTTCTGACATCGGGAACCATCTCCCCGCATTGGGGAGCACGGGGCGAACCGCCCCACGGCTCCAGATCTTCAAAAACGCGGATTTCTTCCCCAAAACCTTATTTTCTTCATATTTCATCATTCCTCCTCCCAAAAAACCCGAAAAACGCGATTTCATCTTCAAATCTTCATAACTTCTTCATTTCTTGACCAAATTGAGTGTTCTTTAGCTTAATTCGAAGCCTATTACATGATCTATCATCCCATCCGAACAGATTTCTTCCTAATGTGTTAGATTTTCAGATCTGAGGTATCATCCTTAGAATCCTAATTTTCGAATTTTGGGGTTTTCTAATTTGAGCTTCAATTATGCTTATTCGATGCATGGGTATGTTGTTTGCATGATTAGACATGTTATTTACTATCAATTGCATGCTCAATTTTGCTTGGATTGTTGATTTGGGTATTTTGCTACTAGATGATATATCTTGTTATGCAATATGTCTTTATCTTTGGTTTCTTGCATATGATTGTGTTTATTGATGTAATATTGGTGGATTTGATGATATAATGCTTAATTGTTGAGTATGAGGATTTATGTTGGTACAATTTTTCGCTGCTATGGTATGAATTGAGCCTTGTTATCAAGGATATTGGTTGTCTAGTAAGAGCATGATGTGATGTATTGCATGTAGTAGTTACATTGGTATGTTGCATGATGAAGAAGCTAGGCTAGACATTACGGTTTGGGGAGCTCGATTGTTGATTTTATCACTTGTGTGTTTCGCTTTTACACTAGTATGTATTTGAGTCAGTTTTGTGTCATACGAGGTGCTAACTGCTGTTTGTAGGTACCATAGCAAGGGAAATGAGCATTCCCGTATGATAGCTGTGAAGAACCATGTCAAGGAAGGTGACCTCGATAGATGTGCGTTCGAGCCAAGGGGTTTTGCAACAACGCGTGGATTATCCAAGAGGAGGACCTAGAGTACACTTGGAGTAAGGACTCCTATGCCTATTCATGCACCACCGAAGGGACATAAACCATTATTACGTCAGCACTCCATCACGAGGACTGCAAAGTTCGAGTGAACTGGAAGGCACCGGAACATTCTCGCCGCGACGGATTCAATCTTGAGTTCGCAGTTGCTAGAAGGTTCCGAAGTGCTAGCTTGGTTCCAAAACATAATGACATGGGTGCCCAGCACCTTGTTGGGGTGCCCCTTGTCTGCCTCTAAAGTGAGCATCATATAGACATCGGTCGGATCCACCGTAGAGAATGTGGTCGAAATTGGAGAAAAAGGTAGAAGACTTCTGAGTATCCGAGAAGCTTACTGAAACCTTCTCATGGTGTAAAACGTTGAAGGGGGATGTCCTGATACCACTGCCCTTTCCCCTTCAACAGTTCACATCCTATTGGAGGGCTTCAGGATGGAAGATTCCATAACAGCGACGGCTAATCTTGAGAATTCTACCTGCCACTACAACTCTACTAGTGAGGATGTGCGTGACAGTAGTGACAATGAAGGCCATACGGGCAATGATGATACTAACTGAGGAGTTGTTCCTATCCGGCCCATAATTGAAACTACCACGCCTACCTGAAGACCTGATGGCACCCTATAAAGCTCCCAGAGGAGGCCCAATAAATCACAAGCAGCATACTCAGCCGACCGAGGCCAAACCATGGGGTAACATCTAGTATCACATCTTATTTTCTCATTTTCTTACTGCTAGGGACTAGCGTTAAATTCATGAGGGGGGATAGGATTTAAGTGATCTGATGTTGTTAGCTTGGAGCTTGGTATTGGTAGGATGAGTATAGTACCTCGCATGCTTTATCCGTTTGCATTTGCATTTGCACGTTTACTGCTTTCTTAGATTTTTTAGGTTGCATTCACTACATTCATCCTAGGATAGTTTTGCATGTTTTATATGGAGTTTATTGCCGAATTCTTTGAACTTTTTTATTGGGTAGATCAACTAGCTATGCCATTAATCGTATGCTTCATCTCTATGAATTTGTTTGAAGTTTTTCTCGCTTGGCTTGTCACATTTATGTATTGCACTTAGTTCAGCATGGTAGTCTCGACATCACTTAGTGGTGTTTTCTCTACTGCGGTTCACGAAGGCCTTTATAATAGGATGATGCATGTTAGGGTCTTATGGTTGTTTCCCGAGTAATTATGTACCTAAGAGGCAACAACTCTTCACCATGCTTTGAGATTGTTAAATGCCTAGGAAGGAGGTAGTGTGAGGTTGTGTGATCCTTTGTTTATAACCTATTCTTCCGAATAGGTTTGGGGAGGGGGTTACACCATCATTAGACTTGTTTCTGTTTTTCATTTCCGTATCGTGAGTTTATTTTTCATTTTTTGTGAATTTTTGTGCTCCAACCTATTCTTTCGAATAGGTTTGGGGAAGTCGTGTGAGTCATTTTGTTTCTCTCTTTGTTACGCTACTGCTGGCTAGAAAAAAAAATTGAAAAAAAAAGAAAGAAAAAATCCAGAAAAAAAGGGAAAAAGAAAAAAGAATATGGAAAGAAAAAAAGAAAAAAGGAAAAGACCCCAAAAAAGCAAAGAAGGGTCCAAAAAAGAAAGTCAAATAGCAGTTTAGCAAAGTGTTGAGTCTTTTCCATTTTTGTAATGTTCTTAATCGTGTTTTTTATCTTTTATCTTTTTGTCTTAAGTGTCATCTGTTCTAGACCACCCTCGTCCTGCCATTCAGGAAGTGGTGAATAGCTTAAGACTTTACTTGAGAGATGGGTAGAATAGGGGAGTGTCATCTTTTATAGGGAACCCTCCTTCGTTTGATGAGAGCCAGTACTGGTTCGACCTCTTTTGAGGAAAAGTCTTAACATGGTGGAACAGCAGTAAGTCCTCAGTTTCATAGGCACGGGCAACCACTCGTATCTTAGCATGCTTCATTACATCGTCACTGACTAGGTCCAGGTAGAGAATGTTACGAGAGACTATCTTGTCTTGACATAAGTGCTTATGTGGATGTGTATAAGTCAATCGAGGTATTCTTCAACCTATATTCATGATTTGATTTATATGATTTTTGTTCATATGTTATTTGGTAGATTCAGTAGATTAGTTCATTTTATTTGGCATGAAACTCCATTTTGTGTCTTGCATATTTTTTGTATTAGAGTCTAGCTTAAGTTGCTTGAGGACAAGCAAAGGTTCGGTTTGGGGAGTTTGATGAATGTGTATTTTACACTTTCATTCGAGTCTTTTTCACCTATTTTAGCTATCCTCTATGTTAATTTAGCTATATTTTAATGCATTTTATTAGAATAGTGTCACGTTTCCCTTTAGAATTTTATTTTACAGGTTTTGGTTGAAATTCGAAGATTTCCGGGAAATTATATTGAAGTTTACAAGGAATTGGTGTTCCAGAAGCCTATTTGGAGTATCTGAAGGTTTCCGGATAGGATTTGAAATCTAGGGGCCGAATCTGGAGGTTAGAAGGCTACTAGAAGTCAGAAACCGAGTCCGAAAAGGGGAAGAAATCCAAAAACGCGGAATTCCGTGAGAAAAACTCGGGGGCGAACCGCCGCGGAGCTGGGGCGAACCGCCCCGTGGTATTTCGGGGCCTATATAGTTGCTCAGTTTTCTCCGAAAATCATATCTTTCCAGACCTACTTTCTCACCTCTCTCTATATTTTTAGGTAGGAACTTCCCGGGGCCTGTCCTGGGAGTTCTGTAGCTTAGGGGATACTTTTTCATAGCGGATTGGAGCTCGTAAGATCGCAATTCTTCGGAGATTGACAACCTTCGGTAACTTGTATCTTACAGTTTAATCTACTTATTTTATATATCTTTAAATATGTTTTCTTCTATGATTTCTGTTGATTGCATGTTTATTATGAGTAGCTAAACTTATCGTTGGTGGTAGTATGTGAATTCTTAGCGAAGGGAAGATAATCATGCTAATGGCTATATCGCGCATTATACTCCGTGTCATTGCTTTATTTCGTTGATCAGGCACAACCTAAATTCTCGTATGTTGTATTAATTATTATGCACAATTGGACACTTGTCGACCATCAGACCAATTATCTTCGTAGTGTTGAATAATTACGGAACACATTAGGACAATAGTGATTGAATTGTCAGACCAATTATCTTCGTAGTGCTTGATATTTGCAACAGGACATTAGATTGATTCAAAGATCTCTATGAAAGACCGAGGAATTTATGCATGATTATCGACCCGTTATGTTAAGAAGGACCATACTATCACCAATCTCCATTATCTTCTAGAAACCACCTTTTGCTATCTGTCTGCTGTTTTATATTCTCTTGTTAAATAGATAAAGCTAGTTATAGTCCTGAGAAAACGACACTCGAGTCATTCTACTGCTACACTACGATTTTCGTTGTAGTTGTGGATTGCCTTTGGCTAATTACAAATTTATTTGCTTGAATTAGGAGCACGACATCCGCGTTCATCAGTCGACATATGTGGACTGTGACAACCCTAACAATCTTCGGGATCTATCCCTATGGATTTTGATTCCAAGAATGTAACAGGCTTCACCTAAGTCTTTCATCGAGAAAGTCTTAGATAATCACTCCTTTGTGGATCGTAACATTTGGACATTGTTTCCCATGATTAATATGTCATCAACATATATAACCATGAAAACAATTCCAGCATCGCTGCGTTTAACATAAACGCATGGATCTTCCGCACATCTGATGTAGTCAAACGATTTGACTGCTTCATCAAAGCGATATTCCAACTCCTTGAGGCTTGCTTTAGTCCATAAATGGATCTCTTTAGCTTGCAAACTAATTTGGGATTTGACTTAGATGTAAAACCTTCAGGTTGTATCATATACACCTCTTCCTCGAGATTTCGTTAAGGAAAGAAGTTTTCACATCCATTTGCCAAATCTCATAATCATAGTATGCTGCTATAACAAGTAAAATTCGAATAGACTTAAGCTTGGCTACTGGTGAAAAAGTTTCGGCATAATCGATACCATACCGTTGACTATAACCTTTCGCCACCAGTCTAGCCTTGTATGTCTGTATGTTGCCATCATCATCTGTTTTCCTCTTGAAAACCCATTTGCAACCGATAGGTATAACCCCTTCTGGTGCATCAACCAAGTCCCATACTTGATTCTTATACATTGAGTGTATTTCGGATTTCATGGCTTCTTGCCACCTTCTTGAATCAATGTCCAACATTGCTTCTTTGTAAGTCTTAGGGTCATCTTTGTGAGATAAGTCAAGTTCAAACTTGTCATCCTCCAAGAGTAAACTTATCTTCTTGGAAGCTCTCACTTCTAACCTTTTAGACCGACGGAGTGCGGGTTTGTCTGGTTGTACTGGCTGTATATTCTGATTGTGAGATGGTTCAACTTGTTCAATCTGTTGAACAGTTGAAGGCGGGTCAGATGCAACAGTTACACGTGGTTCAGGTGCAACGGTTGCAACTGTATCCTCGGGAGTTGGTTCCGACATGACCTGTTGAACCGTTCCAGTCGGTTCAGTCAATGTCGGCTTGGTAGGGGCATTTTGGGAATTAGTCAAATTTCCTAAAATGCTCCCACTGGCTGGCAGATATCTTCCCAGAGATGTGCTCGAGCCATAAGATCCTCCTTGAGCTCCCACTGAATCATTGTCATAACTATTTGACAATTCATTAACCTCAATGTTATTTTCTTGTTCTTGGATTTCCTCGAGTTCTATCTCATTTCTACTATGTTGCTTGAAGACATAATCATCTTCCAGAAAGGCAGCCTGTCTGGAAACAATGATGTTATGTTCCTCAGGCAGATAGAAGTAGTAACCCTTGGTTTTCTTAGGATATCCAATAAAATAACATTTCTCACTTTTGGGTTCTAGTGTCCCTGCGAGCATTATTTGCACATATGCTGGACAACCCCAGGCATGCATATGTGAAAGACTTGGCTTCTTGCCATACCATAACTCATACGGTGTTTTCTCGACTGATTTGGATGGAACCCTATTCAGAATATAGATTGAGTCTAGTAACGCGTATCCCCATAAGAAGATTGGAAGAGTTGTGAAATTCATCATGGATCTTACCATGTCTAACAAAGTTCGATTTCTCCTCTCAGAAACACCATTCATTTGTGGTGTTCCTGGTGGAGTTTATTGTGATTGAATTCCATTAAGCTTTAAGTAATTCAAAAATTCCTTACTTAAGTATTCTCCTCCTCGATCTGATCGAAGAGTCTTAATACTTCTTTCAAGTTGTTTCTCTACTTCAACCTTATATTCTTTGAATTTCTCAAAAGCTTCGGATTTGTGTTTCATAAGATACACATAGCCAAACCTAGAGAAATCATCGGTAAAGGTTATGAAGTAAGAATACCCACCCCTAGCTTGAGTTTTAAAAGGTCCACACACATCAGAGTGAACTAACGCAAGTACTTGTTTAGCACGAGTACCTTTTCCGGAAAAAGGTTTCTTGATCATTTTTCCTTTAAGACATGATTCACAATTCCCATATGATTCAAAATCAAATGGTGCTAAATAGTCTAACTTTCTTAACCTTGCAATTCTTGTCTCATTAATGTGACCAAGTCTACAATGCCACAAGTAAGTGATATTTCTTGAATTATCAAGCTTTGGTCGTTTGTTTCGTATATGAAATAAATTATGTCTATATTCAAGTAAGTACAAACCATTCATAAGAGGATCATTTCCAATATCAATACCATTATGCGAAAAATAACAATTATTATTGCCAAAACGGAAGGAAAACCCTTCATTGTCTAACATAGGAATGGAAATAATGTTTCTTACAATAGAAGGAACGAAATAACAATTATTCAATTCTAAAACAAAACCCGAGGGTAAATTTAATCTATAAGTTCAAACACGTAGGGCAGCAACGGACGATCCATTTTCTACGCGTAGATCAATTTCCCTTGGTCTAACCTGTCGGCTATTAATGAGCCCCTGCAAATTGTTACAAATGTGTGAGCCACAAGCAATATATAATACCCAACAATTCGAGTTTTGTGTAGACATATTTATCTCAATGACAAACATACCTTGATGGGAGCCAGATGCACCATGCGTGGTCACAACTCCATCAGCAATTTCCTTTGGGCAGTCTCTCTTCCAGTGTCCTTTCTGCTTGCAGTAAAGACACGTCTCCTTCTCCATGTTCACCACCTTCTTCTGATTTCCAGCCTTACGCTTAAAAACCTTAGCCTTAGGTCCAATCTTTGGCTTCTTGGTTTGCTTAGTCTTACCCTTTGAGCCATGGCCCTTAGGGTGAGCCTTCGCAGATGATCCAACCAACATAACAGACTAACTCTTAGGTTGAGCCTGTTCATAGGTCTTAAGCATATTATGGACTTCAGGAAGTGTAGCATCCTTGGCATTCATATTGTAATTCATGATGAATGTGGAATATGAATCCGACAATGATTGAAGGATGATGATGACTGAAACACGGTTCTCAAATTTGATTCCAGCAGTTGCCGGTTTCTCAATGAGTCCAATCATCTTGAGCACGTGTTCAGACACATTCCCTCCTTCAGACATCCACATTTTGAAGATTTCTCTAAGGAGATCAAATTCAACACTCTTAGAAACAGTTCCAAAGAGGCTTTTGAGGTGCACGAGCATTTCATATGGCATCATGTTTTCATGTTGCCTTTGCAGCTCCATAGTCATTGCAGCTAGCATAACACTCTGTGCATTAGCATCATCATCTTTGTGCTTCTGGTGAGCAACTTTGTCAAACTTAGCAAGCTGAGCAGCAACAGTAGGAGGAGTGGGGATTGGTTCGTCCAAGACGTACTCAATTTTCTCTTGCCTAAGCACCAAACGAATGTTACGGATCCAATCCATAAAGTTTGGACCAGTAAGAGTGCATTTCTCCAAGATCATTCTTATGGATAAATTGACCATCTTTTCAGACCTAGAGAAGTAAATAAATAAAACTGAAATTAATACTCTAAAATAACTTCTATGATCACATTCAGCGACTAAATAAACTAGGACTTTAGCTTTATTCAGTTCTCACTATTTTCACATACTCCTGACCCCTTTAGAGAGTACGAACCATCATTTTATAATAGTTGTAGTGAGCCAAGATCCATGCTTGCACTATTATAGCCCCAACTATGGCTGATCACTATAATAACCAAACAGGTAGGTCTCCAAACCAATTGTACAATACAACTCTTCGTTGATCAAAACCATTTTGATTGATGTCCTCAAAATATGTCTGACGCTATGGCGACTCGACATAATTCAAGTAAGTCATAACCATCATACGGCACCAACAATGGCCCTATGAAGGCAACTTTCTTACGGCAAACGGAGTAAGCACTATGGTGCATATTACCCACAAGATTAGTAAGTCCATTTAACCTTCAATTATGATGGGTGACATCATGCGATTTAATCGAGACTTAAATTAATTGGGGAACATTTAAATGGGGTATTTAATCGCTTGACCAAGATCCCTAACATGCATCACATAATGGGTGCCGCCTACCCAAGGCTCATGCAATGCGGTCCAACAAGTAATGAGTGCCGCCTACTCATACATATCAATTGCGGACTAGCAAGTAATGGGTGCCGCCTACCCATGCATATGACAGATGCGGTCCGGAAACTAATGGGTGCCGCCTACCCATACAATAAAAGCGTACTAAAGATATTTAAATACAATATTTAAATATTAAATTGCTCATGTAGACATTCAATACATGTGATACAACCAAGTTGGAGCATATAAGTAGTTGTTGTGGATTATTATCATTATATGTAAGTTAAAATCTAATTAATAAATTCTCTAAGAATTATCAAAACATTTAAAACAAGTTTTAATAATAATATAATCTTCCAAAGCATTACATTACTATTAAAATGTAGTTTATAAACTATTTATAAACTAACAAACATGTTACTAAATATTATAAACTTATATTTATGTCTCTAAACATTTTAATCACTTTCCAAAAGTGTTAAGATGGTTTAAATATAATTTATAAACCTTTTATAAATTAAATAATAAGTTTTTAAAACTCCAGGGACCTCTTTATAATTCGCAGAAAGTTAAAATTAAGTTTCTGGGTCAATTTGAAAACATTTAGCAAATTCTAGGGTCAATTCGCAACAATCACAAGTTCAAGGGCTTGAACCCCAATAAGACAGAATTGTAAAATTGGGACACAAGTCCCTGAAATATTCCTTCTTGCCTATCAGTGACCACAACATTTTCTGCAAATTTTCAATTAAGTCCCTGTAACTAAGAAAAGTTCCAAAACCTTTAATCTTCATTTCAACTTGGAATTCAAGGTCCAAAACGTGTTCTAAACATCATATGTCATCCAAGATGAACTCGCAAGCATTCAATTCCCAGAAAAACGAAAAACGAAAATTTCCTTTTTTTTTTAATAAAACGTCCGATCGTGTTGAACGGAATCAACCCAATCGATTCCGTTCGACCCGGTTCTTGCTTGCTTCATCTTTCCCATGTTCCAATGACTCTTCTCCATATAGTTTTGGTTTGATTCGAGGTTTATGTTTACAAAGCTTGAAATCACCATTAATGGAGTTTCAAAGCTCCATAACCCATAAACCAAATCAACCTTGTTACTTGAGGGACAGAGAAGAGGAGATTGAAACGAGGAATATGAAAAACGATGATAAGGAGCCAAGCTCCGGTGGAGTACCATCTCCACCTTGCCGGTTACTGTTCCGGCGTGAGGATGGAGTCGACTGACTCCATTCTTCTTTTTTTTTTTTTGATTTTCCCTTTTATATTTATCTACTAAATGAATCTGGAAAAATAAAATATGAATGTGATTTATTTTCTTTCTTTAAATATAATATGAAGAATCTGGAAATAAAATACATATAGTAAAAAAAAAAGAAACAAAAAAAACCATCTTTCTTTTCTTTAAATCCAATTAAAAATATGAAAATTTTATACATTCACATACATACAATAATCCACAACAACATTAATTATAAATCATAAACGAATATGGTCATGAATCAGCCCAGCTCTGATACCACTGTTAGTAAAAGTGAGAAAAATTGCCTCTAAGGCTAAGCAGTGGAAGTTTAAAATTTTTAATTTCACTAAACTGATATGACTACATTCGTTTATTAAACTAGAAGAAATCACTTACGTGTCCTCCAGTAGATATGAAAATTCACCGGGTAGCTGTTCCTCAATCTCCAGACAGAGCCTTGCAATCTCCTCGTCCGGCTGGTTGATTTCTTCTTCGTCAGAGATGAAATCTTCGTCAACAAAATCTCCAAGATGGCTCATCAACAGGTTGATTAATTCCTTCGACCTTGGTATCCACGGACAATGATTTCTATCAAGAACGCTAGGGTGTTCTTCTGTTTATTTTGAGCTAATAGAGAAAAGAATATTTTCTGACTATCAGAAAGTATTTTACGTATGTTGTGTATTAAAACTAATATTCTTTCTTTCTGTTTTAGTCAGTAAGTTTGTTAAGAAAATCACGTAAGATTTTATCCCAACAAATCTAATTGACTAGGAGACTTCAAAAGTCTTCAACTAACTAACAAACAGATAAATCAAATTACTAAACGAAAGAACTAAAGGAAAGGAAGAAAAAAAAAAAAAAAAAACAAAAAAAACAAAAAGAAACATCGGGCAGCAAACGCTGCCCCTTTTCATCACGAGCAGCTGGGTCAAAGTTTTGACCCAGCTGCCTGGTTATGTTTTATTTATTAATTTTAATTCCCTTTTTCCTTTATTTGGACCTCATTCTAAATCCCGTTCAAATGCACAAGTCTTCAATTAATTAATTAGATCCAATTCAATCCAATTAATTATATTTCTAAAATATATTCCATATATAATGAATTAATATTAACTAATTAATAATAATTCCATTATATTTATATATAGTAATTCAACATTAATCTAATTAATATTTAATCCTATATACATAGCTCGTTTGTAGAAACACCACCTTGAAGTGTGACCCATAGGGCCTTGCATATTAAGCAATAATCCAATTAAGGTCATAATAAATTCCTAGACAATTTATCAGACAATATTAATATGCAAGGAACGTTTGTGAGGAAAACAAACCACCTGTAGTGTAAGGTACTTTGATGATACGGTCCCTTCATTCACGAATACTCGAATGAGTCTAGAATATGGTTATGTTTCTATTCTAATAACTTCATTCATTGTCTCTCAATCTTATTAGTCGATCTATGAATTATGTCCAAATACCATTTTGACACATTCACATACGGTGGCCACCGGTTTTATGATCGCACTAAATATGAGAAGTGAGTATTCTCTCCTAGTATCTATTATGGAGGAATGAATCCTATCTTGGCCCAATCACTCATACCATATGCTTCCTAATGTACCCAACACATGCCATATCTACCCTACTTTAAGAGTGCAAGCGTTGCGCATGGTCAAAGTACATTATTCCACATATGATGTAGTATTGGCCTCAAGTCTAAGGATTACTAACATCACCCTACACACCGATACTACCATAGGCACTTAAATAGCTTTACCAAATGGTTTCTCGGTTGGGTATGCCAACACTCTCCAAAGTGTCCATATGTTCATCATGAATAACCAAGTTCATTCATAGCAATGAGACCTACTACATCCTCGAAGGATCTAATGCAACATATGCTAGCTTCAATCGCATCATTGATATCCCGTATCTCAATGACCTTCAGCTAGTGGCTTATTTTAGGACTTAATTATTGATACACAAGCTCCCACTAACTTGGTGATTACCTAAAGTCCTTGGGAACATTTTATCGAATAATTCAAACAACCAAATAATGTATTCATAAAAATGTAATACCAATTTTATTTAATAATGTATAAATAAATGAACATAAATAAATAACAATAACTGAATGTGATCAAGTACATATCGTCCCTATCGTAGGTTGTCTCTAGGACATATATACTTTCACGGTGAGCTCTTTAGGTTTCAAAGAGACGTTCTCCTTAACCTTGGGATCCTTGATTTTTTCTGCTAGGAACACTTCATGTCTTTTCCTCTTCGATTGTGACATCTCTTTGAGTTCTTTCAGAGCATCTTCTAAAGCTTGTATTGCCTCGCTCTGCTGTGGTCGCTCCTCAACCATCATCATGACATTTTGGCTTTCTGGAGGGTTTTCCTCTGACACTTCCTTAGAGGGATACTCTACCAGGAAGTCGGAAATAACTTGTGATTTTTTGGCCAACGAGGCTTGGTAGTCAATGTCATACTCGCTCAACTCGATTACCCACCTTGCTAGCCTTCCTGAGTTTTCTGACTTTCCAAGGACTTGCTTGAGAGACTGCTTCGTCAGAACCACAACCTTATGAGCTCCGAAGTAAGGCTTCAATCTCCTTGCCGTGTAGACAAGAGCGAAGGATAGCCTCTAGATATCCATGTAATGTGTCTCGGCTCCAGTAAGTACTTTGCTCAAGTAGTAGATAGGCAAGTGGTCGTTTCCTTAGATTCTTACCAAGACCGAGCTAATGGCTTCCCCTGTTGTTGCCAAGTATAAGTAAAGTACTTCTCCTTCCATGGGTTTTGATAAGAGTGGAGGGGAGATTAGATACTCTTTGAGTTTCTCGAAGGCTTCCTCGCATTCTTTTGTCCACTCGAAGTGGTTGCTCTTTCGCAAAACTTTGAAAAATGTTAAGTTCTTCTCGGCTGATCATGAGATAAACCTGCTCAACGCGATGGACTTCCCTACCAATTATTGTACCTCATTGATGGTTTGGGGTTGAGGAAGATCGAGGATTGCCTTGATCTTTTCAGGGTTCGCTTCAATTCCTCTTTCCGTTACCATGTAACCGAGGAACTTCCCTCCTTTGACCCCAAAGGTGCATTTGGCTGGATCGATCTTCATGCCTCACTTCCTCAAGATCGAGAAGCACTTTGTCAGGTACCCTACGTGTTGCTCCTCGTTCTTACTCTTGACCAGCATGTCATCAACATATACCTCCATCGTTTCTCCCAGCTCTTCCTTCAAAATTTTGTTGACCAACCTTTGGTAGGTCGCTCTGGCGTTTTTGAGGCCAAAGGGCATCATGTTGAAGCAATATACGTTCCCGTTTGCAAATAAAGCGGTCTTGGGCACATCATATTTGGCTATTTTTACTTGGGAGAACCCCTGGTATGCATCCATGAAACTCAAGAGGGCACACCCTGCTGTTGAGTCGACCAGTTGGTCAATCCTGGGTAGTGGGTAGGGATCCTTCGGGCAAAACTTGTTAAGTCTTGTGAAGTTGTTGCACATTCTCCAATTGCCGGTTCCTTTCTCTACGAGGACTACGTTGCAAACCCACTCGGAGTATCTTACTTCTTTGCTGTGACCCGCCTTGAGTAACCTTTGCACCTTTGCCTCGATGATGGCATTATCATTGTTATCTCTCAAACATTGAATGAGCTTCATTCTTACTTCAGTGGTCATGTCGTTACCAATCATGGTAACCTTGTGAAAATATATATGTCCTAGAGACAACCTACGATAGGGACGATATGTACTTGATCACATTCAGTTATTGTTATTTATTTATGTTCATTTATTTATACATTATTAAATATAATTGGCATTACATTTTATGAATATATTATTTGGTTGTTTGAATTATTCAATAAAATGTTCCCAAGGATTTAAGGTGATCACCAAGTTCGTGGGAGCTTGTGTGTCAATAATTAAGTCCTAAAATAAGCCACTAGCTGAAGGTCATTGAGATACGGGATATCAATGATGCGATGAAGCTAGCATATGTTGCGTTAGATCCTTAGAGGATGTAGTAGGTCTCACTGCTACAAATGAACTTGGTTATTCATAATGAACATATGGACACTTTGGAGAGTGTTGGCATACCCAACCGAGAAACCATTTGGTAAAGCTATTTAAGTGTCTATGGTAGTATCAGTGTGTAGGGTGATGTTAGTAGTCCTTAGACTTGAGGCCAATACTACATCATATGTGGAATAATGTACTTTGACCATGCGCAACGCTTGCACTCTTAAAGTAGGGTAGATAAGGCATGTGTTAGTTACATTAGGAAGCATATTGTGTGAGTGATTGGGCCAAGATAGGATTCATTCCTCCGTAATAGATACAAGGAGAGAGTACTCACTTCTCATATTTAGTGCGATCACAAAACCGGTGGCCACCGTATGTGAATATGTCAAAATGGTATTTGGACATGATTCATAGATCGACTAATAAGATTGAGAGACAATGAATGAAGTTATTAGAATAGATACATAACCATATTCTAGACTCATTCGAGTATTCGTGAATGAAGGGACCGTATCATCAAAGTACCGTACGCTACATGTGGTTTGTTTTCCTCACAAACGTTCCTTGCATATTAATATTGTCTGATAAATTTGTCTAGGAATTTATTATGACCTTAATTAGATTGTTGCTTAATATGCAAGGCCCTATGGGTCACACTTCAAGGTGGTGTTTCTACAAACGAGCTATTTATATAGGATTAAATATTAATTAGATTAATATTAAATTATTATATATATAAATATAATGGAATTATTATTAATTAGATTAATATTAATTCATTATATGTATGGAATATATTTTAGAAATATAATTAATTGAATTGAATTGGATTTGATTAATTAATTGAAGACTTATGCACTTGGGCGGGATTTAAAGTAGCCCAAGAAGAGCCCAAGAAGAGAGAAGAGATTAGCAAATAGCTGGGCCAACCAGCCCAGCTTATTGCTAGGCCTGGCGCGCGCCTGGAATGCACGCGCCATGAGAAACGAAATGGGGACAGCAGCTGTCCCAATGTGACCTTTCCCTTTTTCTCTCTCTTCTTTTGTTTTGACTGAGATATTTTAATTGTTATTTCTTTGTTGGTTAGTTGATGACTTTTGAAGTCTCCTAGTCAATAAGATTTACTTGGTAAAAATCTTACTTGATTTTCTGAACCAACTTACTTACTAAATCAGAAAGAAAGAAAAGAAGTCTTCATGCACAACATACGTAAAATATTCTCTGATAGTCAGAAAGATATTTTCTCTCTAGTAGCTCAAAATATATAGAAGAACCTCCTAGCGTTCTTGATAGAAATCACTGCCCGTGGATATCAAGGTCGAAGGAAGTAATCAACCTATTGATGAGCCATCTTGGAGATTCTGTTGACGAAGATTTCATCTCTGAAGAAGAAGAAATCAACCAGTTACTGGACGAGGTGATTGCAAGGCTCTGTCTGGAGATTGCGGAACAGCTACCCGGTGAATTTTCTTATCTGCTGGAGGACACCTAAGTGATATCTTCTAGCATAATAAACGTAATATAGTCATATCAGTTTAGTGAGATTAAAAATTTTAAACTTCCGCTGCTTAGCCTTAGAGGCAATTTTTCTCAGCTTTACTAACAGTGACATCGGAGCTAGGGTGATTCATGACTATATTCGTTTATGATTTATATTTAATGTTGTTGTGGATTATTATATGTACGGAAATGTATAAAATTTTCAGATTCTTTAATTGAATTTAAAGAAAAGAAAGATGGGTTTTTATTACTGTATGTATTTTATTTCCAGATTCTTCACATTAGATTTAAAGAAAGGAAATAAATCACATCCATATTTTATTTTTCCAGATTCATTTATTAGATAAACAGAAAAGGAAAAATCAAAAAATAAAATAAAAAATAAAAAAATAAAATAATATATATATATATATATATATGTGTGTGTGTGTGTGTGTGTATATATATATATACACATATATATACATATATGTATATATACATATATATACATACACATACAGATATATATATATATATATATGTATGTATATATATATATATAGGTATATATATATAGGTATATATATATATATGGTCTCTCTATGACATATATATACAGATAGATATATAGAGATAGAGATATATATCGATTATATGTATATATAGAGAGTATATATATATATATATAATAATAGTATTCTTAGTATACATACATATACATATATAATACTATATATATATAGTATATATATCTTTGTAGTTATTAATGTATTGTATATGATGTATATATATCTATAAATATATACATATATAGATATATATGTAATATGTATATATATATATATATTAGAGACATAAATATAAGTTTGTAATATTAGTGACATGTTTGTTGGTTTATAAATAGTTTATAAACTTACATTTAATAGTAATGTAATGCTTTTGAAGATTATATTATTATTAAAATTTGTTTTAAATGTTTCAAAATTCTTAGAGAATTTATAAATTAGATTTATGACTTACATAATGATAATAATCCACAACAACTCCGTATATGTGATGAACCGGAATTTTTCAGATTCTAATTAATCAAATAAATTTGTATTTAGCCAAAGGTAATTCACAACTACAACGAAAACCGTAGTGTAGCAGTAAAATAACCTCGAGTGTCGATCTCTAAGGACTATAACTAGTTTTATCTAATCTAACTTAAACTATAAAATCAACAAACGACTTAGCAAAGGTTTTTCTTATCAGATAATGGAAGTTAGTGATAGTATGATCATTCAAAGCATAGCAGGTTAATAATCATGCATGAAGTACCCGATCGTTTTGCATAGAGATTTTTTATCAATGAATTGTCCAATTGTGTTCCGTTTTTATTCAACACTATGAAGATAGAGGTTTTAGATAGATCAAAGAAATAAAGCAATAACTCAAAGTCTGATCCGCTTTACCGCCATCAGCATAATTATTAACCCTTCGCTAAGAAATCACATACTATCACCAATGATAAGTTTAGCAACTCATAGATGACATGCAATCAACAGAAATCATAGCAAGATTGAATGAAAACATGTTGAAAGATAAATAAATATGAATAGAAAAACTGTAAGATACAAGTTACCGAAGGTTGTCAATCTCCGAAGAATCGCGATCTTACAAGCTCCAAAACGATAAGAAAACGTACCTCCTATGCTAAGAATCCCCAGAACAGGCTCTGGAGAATTCCTACCTAAGATTAATGAGAAAGGTGAGATAAAAGGTCTGAGGACGGTGTGGGGCGAGCCCCACACACCGGGCGAATCGCCTGGTGTGGGGCGAACCGCACCACGTCTCGGGCGAACCGCCCGGGACCTCCATTTGGCAGATGACGCGTTTTCGACGCGTTTTTGGATTTCTTTTCCTTTCCGGACTCGGTTTTTGCCTTCTAGTGACCTTTTATCCTTCAGACTCGACCCCTAGACTTCAAATCCTATCCGGAATCTTGTAGATACTCCAAAAATGCCTTCGGAACACCAATTCCTCGTCCACTTCAAGATAATTGCCCGGAAAACCTCGATTTTCACCCAAAACCTGTAAAATACAAACTAAAGGGAAACGTGACACTATTCTAATAAAATGCACTAAAATATAGCTAAATTATCATAGAGGATAACTAAATTGGTGAAAAAAGACTCGAATGAAATTGTAAAATACACGTTCATCAAACTCCCCAAACCGAACCTTTGCTTTTCCTCAAGCAACTAAGCTAGACTCTAATGCAAAAAACAATGCAACACAAAAAATGAAGTCTCATGCAAAATGAAATGAACTAATCTATTGAATCTATCAAAACACATACGAACAAAAACCATACAAATCATAACATGAATATAGGTTGAGGAATGCCTCGATTGACTTATACACATTCGCGTAAGCACTTATGTCAAGACAAGATAGTCTATCGTAACATTCACTACCTGGACCTAGTCAGTGACGACGTAATGAAACATGTTAGAATACGAATCGTTGTCCCGTACCTTTGAAACTAAGGACTTACTGTTGTTCACCAAGTTAAGACTGTTGGTCCCTTTAAACAACAAGAAAAGACTAAAGGGGGGGGGGGTGAATAGTCTTTTCAAACTTTCGTCGTTTAAAAACTTTCTCAGCAAGTACTTATTACTTTTCAGTAATGAGGTTGCTGATACTTAACTTTCTCAGCAAGCGTAAGTTACTTTCCAGTAGCTTGGTTTGCTGATACTTAAAATCAGAGAGCGGAAGTCTTTGAAACGATAAGTGCTCTTTCAGCAAGTAAAGAGTTTTCAGCAAATGAAGTGAGTGACTGTGTACAAACAGATATAATTTGCTGAAAGCTAAATCCAGTAAGTAAATCACACAAACGCGTTTATAGTGGTATCTGAGAGTGGCGTAATCTCTCAACTAATCCACTTTGTCCTTTCTAGGACTGAATCCACTAAGATATGATTGAGGTTCCTTACAATCTCCTATCTAAAGCGATTCAACAGAAACCAAAGCGCACTTGCTTTGTCTCCAACCTAAACTAGAGAACTCAACCTTGTTCTCCACCAAACTTGGTACTTTTAATCAGCAAAACTATGCTCGATTAAGTTCCCCCTGAATATCACGCCTGAAAGGGTGTATTTTCAGTTAGAGGGTTTTGGGGTTAGATGACTTAATTATAACTTATTCAGTTACAACAAGTGATCTAAGAAACACAACTTGGAATACTTTGCAGTAAACAAGTTTGATTGTTTCTGGTGTCAAGACTTGTTCTTGTTCGAAAGAAAGAACACTAAACTAATTTCTTAGCCGAGTTTGTTCTACTTCTTCACAAGTAGCTTTTTCAAGCTTTAAGTCTTGGAACGGATCAATGGCAGTAAGAGTGATTGAAGGTTTGTGAGTTTTTAAGCACAAGTAAGAGTTTGATCACGTTGTTGACACACTTCAACTCTTTGCCGGATGACCTCTATTTATAGTGCAAGTAAGGAGCCGTTTGAATTTAAAATCCTAAGGCTTTTGTTCCTTAACATGTCACTATCTTGCTTTTGTACTTTCAGCAGCGACTTTGTTTGTCTTCTAGTCTTCATGTCCTTTGCGTGTAAGCTTTGCATTAAATGCACATTTGAATAGAATTCAAACAGTAACATTGGAGCGCAAAATCTCGTACATTCAGCAAGAGGTCACATATGTTCATCAGCAAGTGTTCAGTCTCAGTTTCAGCAAGCACAACCTACTCTGTCTTTCAGATTTTCACTTATGCAATGCTGTTGCTGAACATTCCACTTTCTGAGAAAACACGTGCCTTACCAGTTTTCAGCAATCTTCAAGTCTTTAAGTCTTCAAGTCTTCAATTCTTCAATTCTTCAAAAGTCTTCAAGATTTTGACCGGTTTCTTATTTGCTTAAATAATTTGTTTGTAATAAACAAAATATATCTTCAGCAAATGCTTCAATAGGTCATTTTCTTTTCAGAAAATAAGATTCATTAAAGCTAAGCATCAATAAGATATTTTCTTTTCAGAAAATAAAATACATCATACGCAATTGTGTCAATAAGATATTTTCTTCTCAGAAAATAAAATACGTCATACACAAAAGAAATAACTTATCTAATACCTAACTAAGTCATCAGCAAACGTTCCTCTTTTACAATGTCCTTAAAATTCTAAATTCTTATGGACCTTAAGAGTACTAGTTACTGGACTGATCTTAATTTAGCATGGTTAATTGCTCATCAAAATTACAAGTTTCCTAACAAATTTCCCCCTTTTTGATGTTAGCAATTCATGGCTAAATTAATTGTTACCCTTTTAGAGGTTTCTGATGTTGAATAAATCAGATGATTAATGCAAGCATACTTGAATAAATAAACAGTAAGCATTAGTAAGTTGCATAATCAAAAACCAATAAGAGTCAAAAAGAATTCATTGCGGAAAGTTATCAATCAGAATTTTACAAGAAAGCATAGATAACTAGGAATCAGCAAACAAAAACTTTAACAAAAACTAATTGCAGGGACTTAAGCTCTTTCAGAGGATTTTCTCAAAATCTCTCTTACACTCTTCTCAGCAAGTGCAGTGAATTCAACACAATCCTTCTCGTAGTTTTCCAGAAGCCTACGAACTTGTAGTTGAAGAATTCTTGCATTTTTGCAGGCAGTATGATGATGCTTTTCAGCATTCATTTCCATGTAATTAGTTACCCACAAATGCATGCCCCAATTGCTGGCATGGAGAAGTTGTGTATCTGAAATGCCTCTCGGATGAATCTTTCTTAACCAGAGAAGATCTTCTTCTTGATCCTTAGCAGTGAGATAGAAGTACTCATAAGGAATCAATCCAAGTTTCTTCTTAGGTTTCTTTGTTACCGGGTCAGCGTAGTAAGCAATGCCAGGTGGTTTGATCAGATCTGGTTCTTGCTTGTATGTCTTACCAATGACAATTCTTCTTACTTGGACCTTTAGATTCAACCATCTCCCATCAACATTTTTTGGGAGGGATTCTTTCCTTTGATTTCTTTGGACCTTGATTTCAATCCATTTGAACATTTGATTCAAAATGGCTGTAGGAAAGAACTCATTTACCAGCAAGTCTTCCAGCTTTAAAATCCAGCAACCATGAATGTTTCTGATTACATTCTGAGTGGTTTCCTCATTGCTGGTCTTAGTATATTCGATGCCGGAGCCAATAGCAATGCTGACCAGCCTTTTGTCTTCCTGTCTTTGCCTTCTTCTTCTTGATTTAGCATTGTCTTGATCTCTTGCTGAAGAGTCAGACGAAAAATGCCTTGAGTGGCCAGACGGAGTTATGGCTGTTAAGGGTCTAGCTCTTATGGCTTGAGCTATTGTTTGATTGTCATCATCTTCTTCATCATCTTCATTCAGATTGTGATGACTTTCAGTGTGACAGAAATCTTGAGTTTCAGCAGCGGTTTTTCTCTTTTTGGTACTTGCTGAATTTAACTCAGTTTCTGCTTGTCTTTTAGAACTTTGCTCTCTTTAAGCAAGAGGTTCTAATGGAAGTGGCGCATCAACAGCAGGAGTAGGAGGGGTTTGATTTCTTTTTCTAGTGTTCTTCTTTTCCCCCTTAGACATGGATTGCAACATCGGAGTGATGTGCAGAGAATAAAACTCATTGCAATTTTCAGCAAGAGTGGAGAGACTATTATACTTCATGATGATTGTTTGTTGGTCAGAGTTCATTGCTGCCAACTCTTTTTGAATATTCATCATGTTCTCTTCATGTCTTTTCTCTGTTGCGACCTTCTCATCCATAATGTTTTGAGCTTTGACAAGAGCAGTTTTTGCAAGCCTGAGCGCCTGACTTACATCTTCTTCATAGCTCTTATGATAAAGACTGATGTCTCTTTGAGCTATTGTCAAAGTTGTAGTGCGTCTCAGCACTGTAGCCAATATCTTTCCAATGTCAAGTGGGCTCTCAGCAAGCAATGCCTCATCTTCAACTTTGCAGGCATCATGGACTTGTTTTAGTGCTAGAATTCTGGGAGTAAACTCCTCAACTCTTGGGAACGGCACTAAATGAGGTGTTAAGGAATGAACCTTAATCTCAGAAGCAAACTGATCATCACGCGTCAGCAATTCGGCTCTTAGACCATCGTTTAAATCATTGATGTTCATCATCATTTTCTGACAAGTCGTCATCATCCTCAGATTCATCAAGTTGAGCGACTTTTATGCCTTTGTCAGTAGCTTCTTTTCCTTTTTGTTGAGTAGTTGCTGAAGGCAACGTTTGAGACTCAATGACTAGAGTTTCGCCAGTAGTAAGTGGAAGGGATGGAACTTCCTTTGATTTTGGTCTTGAAGATTCACCAATTTCCAGATCCTGCGTATGCCTTGCATGGATCACGAGACTGTTTTGGAGAGCTCGTTGGTAATCTTCATCTTCTTCATCCTCATCTTCAAGGTTTTCTTCAGTAACCTTGGCATCAGAAACTGGACTCTTGCCATTTTTCAAGGCAGCCCTTTTTCTGGCGTATTCTTCTTCAGTATCAGCACCTTGTACAGATGCTTGATTTTCAGCAGCAGGAGGAGGTTGAGATTCTTGCTGAGATTGTTGTTGTTCAGCTTGCTGATTGTCAGATTGAATATTGTCAGCAGCTGTTAACTTCAATCCACCAGCACCAGGAATTGGACCTTGATTGTCATCATCGTCATCTTTCTTGTCCTTAGAATCTTTTCCTTCATCATCACTGGGATCAGAGGGAATGTTCTCATCTTCTTCTTCTTCTTCATCATCCGTCAGAATGACTAGCTCAACATGCTTGTACAAAGCAACACTTGTCACTTCCTCTTCCTCAGTTAATTTGTGGGGATCAGCCACCACAGGAACAAAAAGACCTTTGAGCATCACAGCTTGTTCAGCTGGAGAGGCACTCTTAAATTTGGCCTTCATATTCTCTCTGATTTGAGCAATCAGATTTGAGCTCATTAGCTGAGAATATGTCATTTCTTCAGGAAGGATGGAGTGGACAAATGTCTCGAGCTTTAACAGTGAAGTTCTCTTTTTCTCATTTGAGAGATGAAGGTGAAGATCTGAGAAGTCCATTCTTCTGTATCTGTGCCAGTTGCTGACAGACTTAGCAACTCTTGACAAAGTTGTCCTCTTGAAATTCAAGTAAAGTTCTTCAGAACTTACTTGCTGATCTTCAGTGATGAGTACCACTTCAGTGGTCTCCTTTTGAGCCTGAAAAAGAATTTTATTTAGATCAGGAATGGTTTGGAGAATTGTTTTAGAGTTTATATCTGAAACATGATTTACCTGCTGAGAGTCAGCAAGCTCATGTAGTACAATTTCCATTCCATGAGGAGCTTGAGTAGCATCCTTCATTTGTTCATCCTGAAATAAATTAAGATTAGACACAAGTACTAAGCTGTCAAACTTAGTTTTATACCAAAATTATTAACTACCTGCTGAGCAGGGAGTGTTGGTTCTGGTGCAGAGGCTTCAGCAACCATCTGACTTGCATCTTGAGAAGTCTGTAGAGAAAGAATAATTTTAGCAAAAGAACAATTTTCAGAATTAGAAGTTTTACTGATGGTGGAATTAACTACCTGCTGAGGAAGGACAGGTTGTGGCTCAGTCCTTTCAGCATTAACAGTTTCTTCTGCTTCTGGGACTGTTTCTTCAGCAGACTTCTGATTTTGCTCTAACTGAGAAAGCTGTGCGGTTTTAGCAATCTCCCTTGTCTCTGAATTGACAAGTTGAGCAGAAGCATCTTGACCTTTAAGCTCACTGCTTGTCATGAAGAGATCAATTGACTTGTTGGATGATTCTTCAATCTCCAACTCCATTTGTTTGCTTAAATCTTCCAGTACAAGCTGGACTTTGTCAATTGACGTCTTGGGTGAACTTTGGCCAGTATTCTCAGCATCAAGAGATGCGTCTTTGAATAGTGCTTCTTGAGTTTCAGCAACTTCAGGAACTGGAACCATTGCTATTTCAGCAACTGGTCCATCAGCAAGCTGGGTTTCAGCAACTTGATGAGTTACTTGTTCAGCAACCATCTTTTTAGCAGCATCAGCAAGTGCCGCTTTTTGCAGATCATCAGCAATATCACTTTCTGGTTCCATAGTTGGGTCATTTTGTCTATCTACAATGTAGATATCTGGGCTTGGGCAGGAATTTCATTTCCACTGCCTTGTGGTCTATTCTCAGTAGAATTATCAACGTTGAGTTGATTGTTGAAGGCTTCCGCAAACACTTCAACATCGCTGATATATGTTTCAGTAATTACTTCAGCAACATCTACTGGCAAATGCGTTTCAACATTTGTCTGGGAATTGACTGAGGAGTCTTGGACATTAGGGACTGACTGAGAAGCCAGTATCTTCTTTCTTTTGTTACTTGTCCGCTTCCTCTTAGGTACGGGATTTGCTTATGACGCTGCAGTCTAAGTGTCATCATCAGCTTTCCTCTTTTTCTTTTAGATTTCTCCAGTTTTCCAGAGTCATCTATTGTTGCATTTTCAGCAACGGCTGTTGTACACGTACCTTGTTGATTTTCTACAGCAGTTTCATTTGTGTTACCACCACCAACAGCAGTTTCATCTCTAAGTTGCTGAGTGGTAACATCTGTAGCTGTTGTATACCTTTCTTGCTGGCTTGTGCTGACAACATTTGCAGTTGTTGTCTTCTTGGTTTTCTTTCCAGCAATCTTAGGTACATTCTGCTTGTAGAAAGATCTTCCCACATTGCACATAGATTTCTTGATTGGCAATGGGTTTCTTAGCTGAATCCTGAAATGTTCAAGGATATAGCATATCTTGATTCCATACATAACTGGAAAGGAAGGTGAGACCTTGTTGTCTTCTACCTTTACCTTGAACTTAGTAACACAATCAACAAGCCTGTTGAAAATGTACTTAGCCCAATTAAGTTCCGATTTATTTTCATAGATATGCATCAGCAATGGCCATCTTCTCAGGCCTACTTGGTCAATTCCTCCAACTTGGAGTCAAGAACTTTTATTAGTAGCAGAGCTACTAGACCAAGTGAATGGCAGAGATGCTTTCTCTTAACGTGCTTTGTCCAAGTCACGGGAGCTATCTCGCCTTTCTTCATCTTTTAATTTCTGACGTCACTGTAGAAAGCTTCAATTTCTTCGTCAGAAGCAGTGACGTCATCTTCAGTTCCAGTGGTTGGAATCTGAAAATCTCCGCTAAATCAGTCCATTTCAGGACGATTTGCGTGTTCTGAACATAAGTAAGGATCACTTTTTCAGTGACTCCATTGCTGTCTGTAAGGGACTGGATTTCTGCATTGTTGTAGAATTCCATAGTATTAATCATGCTCACTGCTTAGTGCGAGCAGAGATAAAGTTCATGAGGCCTTGCTGCTTGACGAACTCAAGCGCCTCTTCA
>CM051455.1:89299624-89377062 GCA_028274465.1 Plantago ovata | reverse complement strand
TAAGAGTCAAAGACTTCATTGCTGATAGTTATCATTCAGAAGTGTACATGAATAGCAGAGAGAACTCGAAACAGAAGCAAGCAAACGAAAACTTTAACAAAAGTAGGAACAGGGAAGTAAGCTCTTTCAGAGGATTTTCTCAAAAGCTGCTCTTCACACGCTCTCTCAGCAAGTGCAGGAAATGCACCACAGTCCTTTCGCGTAGTAGTCTCCAGAAGCCTACGGACTGTAGTTGAAGAATTCTTGGTCATTTTGGGCAGCAGTGATGATGCTTTTCAGCATTCATTTCCATGTAAAGGATTACCCACAAATGCATGCCCCAATTGCTGCATGGAGAAGCTGTGTATCTGAAAGCTTTCCGGATGAATCTTTTCTTTAGCCAGAGAAGATCTTCTTCTTGATCCTTAGCAGTGAGATAGAAGTACTCAGAAGGAATCAATCCAAGTTTCTTCTTAGGTTCTTTGTTACCCGGGTCATAGTGTATAACAATGCCAAGGGGTTTGATCAGAGTTGGTAATCTTTCTTGTATATGTCTTACCAATGGCAATTCTCTTAATGGACCTCAAGATTCAACCATTTCCCGCAATATTTCTTGGGAGGATCTTCCCTTTGCTTTTCTTTGGACGTTGAGTTTCAATCCATTTGAACAGTTGATTCATATTGGGCTGTAGGAAAGGAACGCATTTACCAGCAAGTCTTCCAGTTTAAAATCCAGCAACCATGAATGTTTCTGATTACATTCTGAGTGGTTTTTCTTCATTGCTGGTTTTGTGGTATTCAATGCCGGAGCCAATAGCAATGCTGGCCAGCCTTTTCTCTTCCCTGTCTTTGCCTGTCTTCTTCTTGTTTAGCATTGTCTTGATCTCTTCTGAAGAGTCAGACGAAAAATGCTTTGGAGTGGCCAGACGAGTCAAGGCTGTTAGGGTCTAGCTCTTATGGGTTGCTTGAGTTTTATGTTTGATTGGCTCATCCATCTTCATCATCTCATTCAGATTGTGATGACTTTTCAGTATGGCAAAAAAATCTTGAGTTTCAGCAGCGGTGTTTTTTCTCTTTTGGTACTTGCTGAATTCAACTCAGATTCTGCTTGCCTTGTAGAACTTTGCTCTCTTTCAGCAAGCGGTTCTATGGGCAGTGCATCATCAACAGCAGGAGGGGTTTGGTTTCTTTTTCTGGTACTCTTTTTTTTCCCCCTTAGACAGGGATTGCAACATCGGAGTGATGTGCGAGAATAGAACTCATTGCAATTTTCAGCAAGAGTGCTTAAGCTGTTATACTTCATGATGATTTGTTGCTGATCAGAAGTCATTTTTGACAACTCATTTTGAATGCTCATCATGTTCTCTTCATGTCTTTTCTCTGTTGCGGCCTTCTCATCCATGAAAGTCTGAGCCTTCACGAGAGCGGTCTTTGCGAGCTTAGAGCTTGACTTACATCTTCTTCATAGCTCTTGTGATAAAGACTGATGTCTTTCTGAGCTATGGTCAAAGTAGTAGTGCGTCTCAGCACTGTAGCCAATATCTTTCCAAAGTCAAGTGGGCTCTCAGCAAGCAATGCCTCATCTTCAGCTTTGCAGGCATCATGGACTTCTTTAGTGCTAAATTCTAGGAGTAAACTCCTCAACTCTTGGGAACGGCACTAGATGTGGTGTCAAGGAATGAACTTTTAGTTCAGAAGCAAACTGATCATCCTGTAAAGCAATTCTGCTCTTAGACCATCGTCTAAATCATTGATGTATCAGGAGGAGGAATCTGAACAACTTTGGGTCTCGCTTGGATTGTTCATCCTCATTTTCTGACAAGTAGTCGTCATCCTCAGATTCATCAAGTTCAGCAACTTTAGAACCTGAAATCAGCAGCTTCACTTCCTTTTTGTTGAGTGGTTGCTGATGGCAACGCTTCAGACTCAACAACTGGAGTTTCACCAGTAGTTAGTTTTAATTGAGTAGTTGCTGAGGCAACGTTTGAGACTCAATGACTGGAGTTTCACCAGTAGTTAGATTTAATTGAGTATGAGACTCAATTACTGGAGTTTCGCCAGTAGTAAATGGAAGGGAGGGGACTTCCTTTGATCTTACTCCTGATGATTGACCAATTTCTAGATCCTGCGTATGCCTTGCATGGATCAAGAGACTGTTCTGGAGAGCGCGTTGGTAATCTTCATCTTGTTCATCATCATCATCAAGGTTTTCTTCAGTAACCTTGGCATCAGAAACTGGACTTTTGCCATTTTTCAAGGCAGCCCTTTTTCTGGCATATTCTTCTTCAGTATCAGCACCTTGCACAGGTGCTTGATTTTCAACAGTAGCAGGAGGAGGTTGAGATTCTTGCTGAGGTTGTTGTTGTTCAGCTTGCTGATTTTCGGGTTGAGCATTTTCAGCAACTGTCAACTTTAATCCTCCAGCATCAGGACTTGGACCTTGATTGTCATCATCATCGTCTTTCTTGTCCTTGGAATCTTTCCCTTCATCATCACTTGGATCAGTGGGAATGTTCTCATCTTCTTCTTCTTCATCATCATCGGTCAGAATTACTAGCTCAACGTGCTTATATAAAGCAACCCTTGTCACTTCCTCTTCCTCATTGATTTTGTGGGGATCAGCCACCACAGGTACAAATGAACCTTTGAGCATCACAGCTTGTTCATCTGGAGAGGCACTCTTGAATTTTGCATTCATATTCTCTCTGATTTGAGCAATCAGATTAGAGCTCATTTGCTGAGAATATGTCATTTCTTCAGGAAGGATGGAGTGGACAAATGTTTCGAGCTTCAGTAGAGAAGATCTCTTTTTCTCGTTTGAAAGATGAAGATGGAGATCAGAGAAGTCCATTCGCCTATATCTTTGCCAGTTGCTGACGGACTTGGCAACTCTTGACAAAGTTGTTCGTTTGAAGTTCAAGTACAGTTCCTCAGAACTTACTTGATGATCTTCAGTGATGAGTACCACTTCAGTGGTCTCCTTTTGAGCCTGAAAAAGAACGTTATTTAGATCAGGATTGGTTTGGAAAATTGTTTTAGAGTTCATATCTGAAACATGAATTACCTGCTGAGAGTCAGCAAGCTCATGTTGTACAATTTCCATTCCATGAGGAGCTTGAGTAGCATCCTCCATTTGTTCATCCTGAAATAAATTAGAGTTAGACACAAGTACTAAGCTGTAAAACTTAGTTTTATTACCAAAAACATTAACTAGCTGCTGAGCATGGAGTGTTGGTTCTGGTGCAGAGGCTTCAGCAACCATCTGACTTGCACCTTGAGAAGTTTGTAGAGATAATATAATATTAGCAAAATAATAAGTTTCAGAAATTGAAGTTTTACTGATGGTTGAATTAACTACCTGCTGAAGAAGGACAGGTTGTGGCTCAGTCCTCTCAGCATTAACAGTTTCTTCAGCTTCTTGGACTGTTTCTTCAGCAGACTTCTTGTCTTGCTCTATTTGAGAAAGCTGCGCGGTTTCAGCAATCTCCCTTGTCTCTGAAATGACAAGTTGAGCAGAAGCATCTTGACCCTTGAGCTCACTGCTTGTCATGAAGACATCAATGGATTTGTTGGATGATTCTTCAATCTCCAACTCCATTTGTTGGCTTATAGCTTCCAGTACTAGCTGGACTTTGTCTATTGATGTCTTGGGTGAACTTGGGCCAGTATTCTCAGCATCATGAGATGCGTCGTTGAATAGTGCTTCTTGTGTTTCAGCAACTTCTGGAACTGGAACCATTGCTGTCTCAGCAACTGGTCCTTCAGCAAGCGGGGTTTCAGCAACTTGATGAGTTGCTTGTTCAGCAACCATCTTTTCAGCAGCATCAGCAAGTGCCGCTTTTTGCAGATCAGCATCAATGTCACTTGCTGGTTCCATAGTTGGATCATCTAAATTATCGACAATGTAGATATCTGGGACTTGGGCAGGAACTTCATTTCCACTGCCTTGTGGTCTATTCACAGTAGAAGGATCAACATTAAGTTGATTGTTGAAGGCTTCCGCAAACACTTTAACATTGCTGACATAGGTTTCAGTAATCACCTCAGCAACATCTACTGGCAAATGCGTTTCAGCATTTGTCTGGGAATTGTCTGAGAGGTCTTGGACAACAGGAATTGACTTGCGGGCCAGTGTTTTCTTCCTTGTGTTGCTGGTCCGTTTCCTCTTAGGTACGGGGTTTGCTGATGACGCTGCAGTCTGAGTGTCATCATCAACTTTCCTCTTTTTCTTGTTAGATTTCTCCAGTTTCCCAGAGGCATCTATAGTTGCATTTTCAGCAACGGCTGTTGTACACGTACCTTGTTGATTTTCTACAGCAGTTTCATTTGTGTTACCACCACCAACAGCAGTTTCATCTCTAAGTTGCTGAGTGGTAACATCTGCGGCTGTTGTATACCTTTCTTGCTGGCTTGTGCTGACAACATTTGCAGTTGATGTCTTCTTAGTTTTCTTTCCAGCAGTCTTAGGTACATTCTGCTTGTAGAATGATCTTCCCACATTGCATACAGACTTTTTGATTGGCAATGGGTTTCTTAGCTGAATGCTGAAATGTTCAAGGATGTAGCATATCTTGATTCCAAACATAACTGGAAAGGAAGGTGAGACCTTGTTGTCTTCTACCTTTACCTTAAACTTAGTAACACAATCAACAAGCCTGTTGAAAATGTACTTAGCCCAGTTAAGTTCCGTTTTATTTTCATGGATATGCATCAGCAATGGCCATCTTCTCAGGCCTACTTGGTCAATTCCTCCAACTTGAGAGTCAAGAACTTTTATCAGTGGCAGAGCTACTAGACCAAGTGAGTGGCAGAGATGCTTTCTCTTAACGTGCTTTGTCCAAGTCACGGGAGCAATCTCGCCTTTCTTCATTTTCTCGTTTCTGACGTCACTGTATAAAGCTTCAATTTCTTCGTCGATGGCAGTGACGTCATCTTCAGTTCCAGTGGTTGGAATCTGAAATATCTCCGCTAAATCAGTCCATTTCAGGACGATTTGCGTGTTCTAAACTGTAGTAAAGATCACTTTTTCAGTGACTCCTTTACTATCAGTAAGGTACTGGATTTCTGCATTGTTGTAGAATTCCATAGTATCTATCATGCTCACCTGTTTAGTGCGAGCAGATATAAAGTTCATGAGGCCTTGTTGCATGATGAGCTCAAGTGCCTCTTCATTCTCGTCGTCGAGTTCTTGTTCATAAAAGTACCAAATGTACTTTTCTTTTGCAAAACCTCCCCATTGCATCAACATTTCACACTTTGCAGTGTCAAGATATGACGGAGGCATAGGTTTTTCTGATATACGGTCGTTTTTCAACACAACTTTCGTTGTGTTTGTAGCCGGAGTAGTGACCGGAGCAGTGCGTGTTTTAGCACTGTCAACCTTTGATGACTTTGAGGACTTGGAAGACTGTCTCTTGGGAGCCATTTATTTTATAGAGCAAAGAAATGTGTACGAAAAGAGATAGTGTGCTTTTTGACCGGAGGTACAGTAGATTAAATTTGCAGACAAAGGAAATGTGAGTTAAAGAATTTTGTCATTTCTCTAACTCCTTCTTTATATAGTGTCTCTGGTGTGTGAGAAACTCAATCGATTTGAGCTCTCAGCAAGGGTAAAACAGAGAAACACAGGCGTTAGTGGAGCCTTTGCATTAAATGCGTAGTGGCCCACTAACTTGAAACCGTCAGAGCACTCTCTCTCTTTATTTTATTAACCGTTAGATTAATAACTCCTTTTAATCAATGGCCACGATTGAATTTCATGTCATGATTATTACGAGTTTATATGTGCCCGATTAACGTCACAAATTGATTTTACCGAGTTTTAAGGGAATAGATTGCTTGCTAAAATAGACAAGAATCTTTTCAGCGAGTTTGAATTATCAACCTAGATACTTGCTGAAAGTTCCCCCTTACTTAGATATCTCGTATTTTCTTAAGTTTAAAAGATATTTCTGAGTTCCCGTATCAGTAAATGCTTTTGTACTTGAGAGATATCCTTTGGTAAAATCTGAGATATGAGTTTTGCTCTTTTTCTGAGTTTCCATCTCAGAATATTCCCTTGATACTTGAATACCTGTTTCAGTATCTTTGATTGTCTGAATGCCTGTTTCAGCAATCCTTAAGGTTTTTATCTTACTGAGTGCCTGTCTCAGCAAGTTATCAAGTTTCCTAACAAATACCCGTTTTGAAGGAATTACTTGCTGAGTGCCTATTTCATCAAACATATAGTGACATATCATTTCTTAGGAGAAATTAGTAGATGGAGCTTTTAAGTAGGAATACTTTGGCTTGCTGAATTCCTGTTTCAGCATTCTGCCAAGTGTATCCTTTATTGAGGTAGTTCAATCAATCCAAGGTTATACCTTAGCATTGCGAACCTATTATCTGGTAGGGGCTTTGTAAAGATGTCAGCAAGCTGATCATCAGTGCCTACTTTCACAACCTCAATATCTCCGTTTTCTACATGATCTCTAATGAAATGATGTCTAATATCAATGTGCTTAGTCCTTGAGTGAAACTTAGGATTTTGCGTGATTGCAATAGCACTTGTATTATCACAAAAGATTGGTGGTTTCTTTGCAGAAATACCATAATCTCTTAATTGTTGCTGAATCCATAGGATTTGAGCTGTGCAACAATCAGCTGCAATGTATTCAGATTCAGTAGATGAATTGGCAACACAATTTTTCTTCTTGCTGAACCATGATATTAATCTAGTACCCAAAAATTGACAAGTTCCAGATGTACTTTTTCTATCAAGAGTTGATCCTCCATGATCAGCATCAGAATAACCAACCAATTCAAGTCCAAAATCTTTAGGATACCATAATCCAACATTGACTGTACCTTTAACATATTTCAGTATCTTGATTGCCTTTTTGTAGTGTGATTCTCTTGGATCAGATTGGAATCTTGCACACACACAGACAACATACTGAATGTCAGGTCTACTTGTTGTTAGATACAACAAGGAACCAATGAGCTTCCTATACTTGTGTTCTTCAACACTTTTATCTTCCTTAGTATAGCCCAATTTGGTACCAACACTCATAGGGATCTTTTCAGGTTTCTCATCCTCTTTGATCCTAAACTTTATGAGCATTTCTTTCGCATACTTTGCTTGATTTATGAATATTCCATCTTTGAGTTGCTTGACTTGCAATCCTAGGAAATAATTCAATTTTCCCATCATACTCATTTCAAACTTATTTGTCATGAGTTTGGCAAAATCATCACAAAGTTGCTTGTCCTTAGATCCAAAAATTATGTCATCCACATAAATTTGAACTAAGAGTATTTTACCATCATGGTTCATGGTAAATAAGGTTTTGTCAACTTCACCTTTCTTGAAACCATTTTCCAGCAAGAATATAGCCAAGGTATCATACCATGCTCTTGGTGCTTGCTTTAGACCATATACAGCTTTCTGAAGCTTGTATACCATCTTGATTTCTGAGGGAAGTTCAAAGCCAGGGGGTTGTTCAAGGTAGACTTCTTCAGCAAGTTCACCATTCAAGAATGCACTTTTAACATCCATTTGGTAAACGATGAAGTCATTGTGAGCAGCAAAGGCCAAGAAAAGCCTAATTGCATCAAATCTTGCAACTGGTGCATAAGACTCATCATAGTCCAACCCTTTAGTCTGACAGTAACCTTGAGCAACTAAACGTGCTTTATTTCTTGTTACATCACCAGACTCGCTCAGCTTATTTCTGAACACCCACTTTGTACCAATAGCTTTCTTGTCTTCAGCAAGTGGCACAAGTTTCCACACTTTGTTTCTTTCAAATTGATCCGGTTCTTCTTGCATTGCCTTTATCCATTCAGAATGCTTTAAAGCTTTTTCTATGGTTTTAGGTTCAATTTCTGAAACAAAGCAAGAGAACAATGATTCTACTTCTACGACAATTGCTTCTTCAGCAAGTCCATGAGTAGCTTTGGATCTAGTCACTTGGCGTTTATTAATATCGCCAATCATATTCGTAGAAGGATGATCTCTAATCCATTTATTAACAGGTTTTCTGCTTGTTGGATCAGGATATGTTTGCTCATCAGCATGTGACTCTTCAGTATGTACTTGTTCAGTACTACTGGGAATTTGTGTTTCTGTTGAGATTTGTTCATCAGCAACTGCTTGTTCAGCATTGCTCGATTGAGATAGTTCATCAGCAGGCACTGGAGATTGCGTAATTTCAGCAACTTCCGGAGCAACCGCGTCTTTTGCTGGAAATTCTTTGTCGTGAACTATATTTATCTTGTCATGACTAGGGGGAGGAGAGTCATTGTCAGAATCATCATTTAGTTCAATTGACTTGATTTGCCTAGCATTAGATTCAGTTTTTTGCTCATGTATGATTAGCTTTTTCATACATTCTGATATTTCTTCTTCAGCAGGCACTCCTTGTGACTTTTCGTAGAATACAACATGCACTGATTCTTCAATCTCTTGTGCCTTTTTGTTGTAAACTCTATAAGCTTTACTATGCAAGGAGTAGCCGAGAAATATCGCTTCGTCTGCCTTTGGTTGAAATGTTCTTAGGTATTCTCTACCATTGTTAAGAATGAAACACTTGCAACCAAATACTCTTAGATGAGTGATGTTAGGAGGTCTTCCAACAAACAATTCATAAGGAGTTTTGTTGTATTCCTTAGTAATCAAACATCTGTTTTGAGTATAACAGGCGGTATTAATCACTTCAACCCAATAAGCCTCACTTATTTCAGTGTCAGCAAGCATTGTTCTTGCGGCTTCTTTCAGGGTACGATTCTTTCGTTCAGCAACTACGTTTTGTTGTGGTGTTCTTACTGAGGATAACTGATGTTGAATACCTTTTGAGGTACAATATTCAGTTATGTACTGGTTTACAAACTCAGTACCATGGTCTGTCCTTATGACTTTTACCTTGTCATTTTTCATGACTTCAAGCTTATTCAGCAAGTTAGGTATTTCAGTCTTGGTTTCAGATTTGTGCTTGATGAATACTACCCAAGTGAATCTTGAATAGTCATCTACCACGACTAGACCATACTTCTTACCAGCATAGCTTGTTGAAGAAGATTCAAACAAGTCCATGTGCAAGAGTTGTAAAGGTTTTGTAGTTGACGGTACTGCCTTGTTCTTGAAAGAAGATTTGGTTTGCTTTCCTTGCTGACATGCATTGCAAACACCATTCTTCTTAAAAGTAACCCTAGGTAATCCAACTACAAGTGCCTTTTTAGACAGCTTATTCAGCGTCTTGAAGTTTAGATGACTTGTTCGTTTATGCCATAACCATGCTTTTTCAGCAAGGCAATCATTGATCTGAGACAAGGCATTTTTCAACAATTGCTGAAGACCAATCTACGGTGTACAAGCCTCCTGATCTTCTTGCAATCATTATTACCTTTTTAGTCTCGAAATCTATAAGTTTACATTCATCACTTTTGATTTTGATGAAGTATCCTTTGTCAGCAAACTGACTCATGCTGAAAAGGTTAAACATAATATTTTTGACATAAAGAACTCCAGTAATGGTTATGCATCCTAACTTCACGTCACCATAGCCTTTTGTAGAACCGGAGCCTCCACCAGCAAACCTTATTGTTGGACCTTTAGACCACCGTCTATAGTTTATAAGGTTATTCTTGTTGCCCGTCATGTGCTTTCCACAACCACTATCAAAGTGCCAGATTGCATCGTTTGTCTCCGTGGCTGAAGTCTGCACAATCAAGAGCAAACAAGTTAATTATCCAATAATGGATGTCCATTAACATGTTCAAGAATGCGTCCAGTGGAAACCCAAGTCTTAAGTTTTTCAACTTTGACTTGTTTTGTACTTGCTGAGGAACTAGGAGGTTTTGAGATGAAAGACTTTTGACTCGTGCTGGTCAAATCCACTTTCTGATGTGGTGTCTTGCTCGGTTGACCTTTTTGCTGAACATACTTTTCAGTAAGTTCTTTTCTAGCAAGATTCCTTCTAGCCCTATCATTAAGAGTCTTTTCAGAACTCTTAGGCTTGATTTTCTTCATCTCTTTGAAGTATCTTTGCTGACTTTGCTTATACTCATGAAAGAGTTGACTTTGCTTGGTTTTGAAACCGAGTCCACTTTTCGGAGAATGCTGAGCTTTTGCGTCAACAACCTTACTTGATTCAGGTTTGTCAGCAAAGGACTTATGACTACTTTTAGTAATCTTGCCTTTAGTCTTAACAACTTGCTTTTCAGCAACTTGTTTGGCGGGATGCTTCACAACATCCTTTTTCTTTCCAGTTTGCTTCTCAGCAACCTGTTTTCCTTTTAAAGTCTTGTTACTTTGAGTAGCAACAACGGGATTTATGGTCATAGGTACTTGATTGCTTGTTTCAGCAACCTTAGATTGACCAAACTGATAGATTTCTGGTAGACCACTATCTGTAGCACGTACAAAGGAGATAGGTGATTTATCTTTACTCAAGATTTCTACGTCATCACCTTCATACATTGCGCCTAAACCTTCTTTCTGAGATGGATCTCTCAAATAAGAGTTTAGTTCAGTCAGCGTATTACTTGCGTCCACATAAGATTTGAAATTGATTTTCATCTTTTTCATCTCTTGGATTTCAGCAAGTAACTTTATAATTGAGGACTGATATTCTTCCAATTCTAATGCCATTTGAGAATTCTTCTCTGTAGCTTCAGCAATCAACTTCTTAGGACGCCTTATTTCAGCATCCTTTTCAGTAGTCTGCTTGGTCAGAGTTTCAGCAATTTGTAGTTTCTCTTGCTGTCTGCTCAGAGTTTTCTCAAATCTTTCGATTTCTCCTTGAATCTTGTCAAGGTCAATCTCGTCTTCACTTTCTGAGTCTTCTCAAATTATTATTGGCAAAATAGAAGCAAAATAGGTTTTCCTTCTGTTTTGCCAATAATAATTGGTATGCTTCATCTCTATGAATATGTTTGAGGTTTTTCTCTGTTGGTCCCTTTAAACAACAAGAAACGACTAGAGGGGGGGGGGGTGAATAGTCTTTTCAAACTTTCGTCGTTTAAAACTTTCTCAGCAAGTGCTTATTACTTTTCAGTAATGAGTTTGCTGATACTTAACTTTCTCAGCAAGCGTAAGTTACTTTTCAGTAGCTAGGTTCGCTGATACTTAAAATAGAGAGCGGAAGTCTTTGATACAATAAGTGCTCTTTCAGTAAGTAAAGGTTTCAACAAGTGATGTGAGTGACTGTGTACAGACAGATATAATTTGCTGAAAACTAAGTACAGTAAGTAAATCACACAAACACTTTTACAGTGGTATCTGAGAGTGACGTAATCTCTCAACTAATCCACTTTGTCCTTTCTAGGACTGAATCCACTAAGATATGATTGAGGTTCCTTACAATCTCCTATCTAGAGCGATTCAAACAGAAACCAAAGCACACTTGCTTCGTCTCCAACCTAATCTAGAGAACGTAACCTAGTTCTCCACCAAACTTGGTACTTTTAATCAAAAAAACTATGCTCGATTAAGTTCCCCCTGAATATCACGCCTGGAAGGGTGTATTTTCAGTTAGAGAGTTTTGGGGTGAGATAACTTAATTATATCTTATTCAGTTACAACAAGTAATCTAATAACACAACTTTGAATAATTTGCAGTAAACAAGTTTGATGGTTTCTGGTGTCAAGACTTGTTCTTGTTCGAAAGAAAGAACACTTAACTAATTTCTTAGCCGAGTTTGTTCTACTTCTTCACAAGTAGCTTTTTCAAGCTTTTAAGTCTTGGAACGGATCAATGGCAGTATAGAGAGTTTGAAGGTATGTGAGTTTAAGCACAAGTGAGAGTTTGATCACGTTGTTGACACACTTCAACTCTTCGCCGGATGACCTCTATTTATAGTGAAAATAAGGAGCCGTTTGAATTTTAAATTCCAAGGCTTTTGATCCTTAAGATGTCACTATCTTGCTTTTGTACTTTCAGCAGTTTCCTTGTTTGTCTTCTAGTCTTCATGTCCTTCGCGTGCATGCTTTGCATTTAATGCTTATTTGAATAGAATTCAAACAGTAACATTGGAGCGCAAAAGTAAGTACTTTCAGCAAGAGGTCACATATGTTCCATCAGCAAGTGGTCAGTCTCAGTTTCAGCAAGCACAACCTACTCTGTCTTTCAAATTTTCACTTATGCAATGCTGTTGCTGAAGTTTCCACTTTCTGAGCAACATGTGCCTTTGTAGATACCAGTCTTCAGAAATCTTCTATTCTTCAGATCTTCAAATTCTTCAAGTCTTCAGTTCTTCGAAATCTTCAAAGTCTTCAGATCTTCAAAATCTTCAAGATTCTGAGCGGTTCTTAATGCTTCAATAGTTTGTTTGTAAAAACGAAGTACATCATCAGCAAATGCTTCAATAGGTTATTTTCTTTTCAGAAAATAATATACATCATAAGCTAAAGCTTCAATAAGTTATTTCCTTTTCAGAAAATAAAATACATCGTAAGCTAAACAACAAACCTATCTAGCACCTAATCTAAGTCTTCAGCAAACGTTCCACTTTTACAATGTCCTTAAAATTCTAAATACCTATGGACTTTAAGAGTACTAGTTACTGGACTTTCCTTAATTTAGCATGGTTAATTGCTCATCGAAATTACAAGTTTCCTAACATTCTCGCTTGGCTTGTCACATTTGTGTATTGCACTTAGTTAAGCTTGGTAGTCTCGACATCACTTAGTCGTGTTTTCTCTATTGCGGTTCACGAAGGCCTTTATAATAGGATGATGCATGTTAGGATCTTATGGTTGTTTTCCCGAGTAATTATATACCTAAGAGGCAACAAGTCTTCACCTTGCTTTGAGATTGCTAAATGCCTAAGAAGGAGGTAGTGTGAGATTGTGTGATCCTTCGTTTGCAACCTATTCTTTCGAATAGGTTTGGGGAGGGGGTTACGCTATCATCAGACTTGTTTTTCAATTTTTAGTGTGTATTGTGAGTTTATTTTCCTGTTTTTGCTTCTGTTTTTCCAATAATAATCATACCAATTTCCATTCCGATGTTAGACAATGAAGGGTTTTCCTTCTGTTTTGCCAATAATAATTGGTATTTTTCGCATAATGGTATTGATATTGGAAATGTTCCTCTTATGAATGGTTTGTACTTACTTGAATGTAGACATAATTTATTTCATATACAAAACAAACGACCAAAGCTTAATAATCTAAGAAACACCACTTACTTGTGGCATTGTAGACTTGGTCACATTAATGAGACAAGAATTGCAAGACTCAGAAAGTTAGACTATTTAGCACCATTTGATTTTGAATCATATGGGAACTGTGAATCATGTCTCAAAGGTAAAATGATCAAGAAACCTTTTTCTGGAAAAGGTACTCGTGCTAAGCAAGTACTTGAGTTAGTTCACTCTGATGTGTGTGGACCTTTTAAAACTCAAGCTAGGGGTGGGTATTCTTACTTCATAACCTTTACCGATGATTTCTCTAGGTTTGGCTATGTGTATCTTATGAAACACAAATCTGAAGCTTTTGATAAATTCAAAGAGTATAAGGTTGAAGTAGAGAAACAACTTGAAAGAAGTATTAAGACTCTTTGATCAGATCGAGGAGGAGAATACTTAAGTAAGGAATTTCTAGATTAGTTAAAGCTTAATGGAATTCAATCATAATGGACTCCACCAGGAACACCACAAATGAATGGTGTTTCTGAGAGGAGAAATCGAACTTTGTTAGACATGGTAAGATCCATGATGAATTTCACAACTCTTCCAGTCTTCTTATGGGGATACGCGTTACTAGACTCAATCTATATTCTGAATAGGGTTCCATCCAAATCAGTCGAGAAAACACCGTATGAGTTATGGTATGGCAAGAAGCCAAGTCTTTCACACATGCATGCCTGGGGTTGTCCGGCATATGTGAAAAGAATACTCGTAGGGAAACTGGAACCCAAAAGTGAGAAATGTTATTTTATTGGATATCCTAAGGAAACCCAAGGGTTACTACTTCTATCTGCCTAAGGAACATAACATCATTGTTTCCAGACAGGCTGCCTTTCTGGAAGATGATTATGTCTTCAAGAAATATAGTAGAAATGAGATAGAACTCGAGGAAATCCAAGAACAAGAAAATAACATTGAGGTTAATGAGTTGTCAAATAGTTATGACAATGATTCAGTGGGAGCTCAAGGAGGATCTTATGGCTCGAGCACATCTTTGGGAAGATATCTGCCAGCGAGTGGGAGCATTTTAGAAAATTTGACTAATTCCCAAAATGCCCCTACCAAGCCGACATTGACTGAATCGACTGGAACGGTTCAACATGTCATGTCGGAACCAACTCCCCAGGATACAGTTGCAACCGTTGCACCTGAACCACGTGCAACTGTTGCATCCGACCCGCCTTCAACTGTTCAACAGATTGAACAAGTTGAACTATCTCACAATCAGAATATACAACCAGTACAACCAAACAAACCCACACTCCGTCGGTCTAAAAGGTTAGAAGTGAGAGCTTCCAAGAAGATAAGTTTACTCTTGGAGGATGACAAGTTTGATCTTGACTTATCTCACAAAGATGACCCTAAGACTTACAAAGAAGCAATGTTGGACATTGATTCAAGAAGGTGGCAAGAAGCCATGAAATTCGAAATAGACTCAATGTATGAAAATCAAGTATGGGACTTGGTTGATGCACCAGAAGGGGTTAGACGTATCGGTTGCAAATGGGTTTCAAGAGGAAAACAGATGCAGATGGCAACATACAGACATACAAGGCTAGGTTGTGGCAAAAGGTTATAGTCAATGAAATGGTATCGATTATGACGAAACTTTTTTCACCAGTAGCCAAGCTTAAGTCTATTCGAATTTTACTTGCTATAGCAGCTGATGAACCGAAAGTTTGTCAGACTCAATTAATCAAATAAATTTATTTTCAGCCAAAGGCAATTCACAACTACAACGAAAACCGTAGCGTAGCAGTAAAATAACCTCGAGTGTCGATCTCTAAGGACTATAACTAGCTTTATCTAATTTAACTTAAACTATAAACTCAACAAACGACTTAGCACAGATTTTTCTTATCAAAGATAATGGAAGTTAGTGATAGTATGATCATTCAAAGCATTAGGTTAATAATCATGCATGAAGTACCCGATCGTTTTTGCATAAAAATCTAAGATCATGAATTGTCCAATGTGTTCCGTTCAATTCAACACTACGAAGATAGAGGGCTTAGATAGATCAAAGAAATAAAGCAATAACTCAGGTCTGATTCGCGTTACTGCCATCATGCATAATTAAGAACCCTAGCTAGGAAATCACATACTATCACCAACGATAGATTTAGCTACTCATAGATGTCATGCAATCAACATAAATCCAAGCAAGATTGAATGAAAACATGTTGAAAGATATAAATATAAGTAGAAAAATTGTGAGATACAATGTTACCGACGAAGGTTGTCAATCTCCGAAGAATTGTGAACTCACAAGCAAGATAATCCTCCAAATTGATAAGAAAAATAGTCCCCTATGCTAAGAATTCCCAGAACAGGCTCTGGAGAATTCCTATCTAAAACTAATATGAAAAGTATGAAAAAAGGTCTGAGAAAGTATGAAAAACGTAGAAACAGATGCAACTATATATAGGAGTACGGAAGGCGTGGGGCGAGTCTCCCCAGACACCGGGCGAACCGCCTGTTGTGGGGCGAACCGCCCCACATCTCAGGCGAACCGCCTAGGAGCTCCAGTCGGCGGAAACGCGTTTTTGGTCTTCTTTTCCTTTTCGGACTCGGATTTTGCCTTCTAGTGACCTTTGAGCCTTGAAACTCGACCCCTAGACCTGAAATCTCATCCGGAACCTTCTAGATACTTCACGAATGTCCTCGGAACACCGATTCTTCGTTCTCTTCAATATAATTGCCCAGAAAATCACGTTTTTCACATAAAACCTGAAAAATGCTAAGAAAAGGGAAACGTGACACTATTCTAATAAAATGCACTAAAATATAGCTAAATTAACATAGAGGATAGCTAAATAGGTGAAAAAAGACTCGAATGAAAGTGTAAAATACACGTTCATCAAACTCCCCAAACCGAACCTTTGCATGTCCTCAAGCATCTAAGCTAGACTCTAATGCAAAGAACAATGCGACACAAATAATGGAGTCTCATGCCAAATGAAATGAACTAATCTATTGAATCTATCAAAAACTTATGAACAAAAACCATACAGATCATAACATGGATATTGGTTGAATAATGCCTCGATTGACTCATACAAATTCACATATGCACTTATGTCAAACAAGATAGTCTCCCGTAACATTCTCTACCTGGACCTTGTCAGTGACGACGTAATGAAACATGTTAAAATACGAATGGTTGTCCCGTGCCTATGAAACTGAGGACTTACTGTTGTTCCCCAAGTTAAGACTTCCCTCAAAAGAGGTCGAACCAATATTTGCTCTCATCAAACGAAGGAGGGTTCCCTAAAAGTTCACACTCCCCTATTCTACCCATCTCTCAAGCAAAGCCTTAAACTATTCACCACTTCCTGAATGGAAGGACGAGGGTGGTCTAGAACAGATGACACTCAAACAAATAAAAGACAAAAATCTACAACTCGATTACGAACATTACATGAATTGAAAAATGAGACAAACACTTTGCTAAACTGCTGTTTGGCTTTTTTTGGACCGTTCCTTGCTTTTTTGGGGTCTTTTCTTCTTTTTTTTTTCTTTTCCAGATTTTTTTTCTTTTTCCTGGATTTTTTGTCTTCTTTTTTATCGATTTTTATTTTAAAGCCAGCAGTAGCACAACGAAAAAGAAATTACAATGACACACAAACGACCTCCCCAAACCTATTCGAAAGAATAGGTTGAAGCACAAACTTTACGAAAAAGGAAAACAAACTCACAACACACACTCAAAATCGAAAAACAAGTCTAATGATAGCGTAACCCCCTCCCCAAACCTATTCGAAAGAATAGGTTGCAAACAAAGGATCACACAATCTCACACTACCTCCTTCCTAGGCATTTAGCAATATCAAAGCAAGGTGAAAACTTGTTGCCTCTTAGGTACATAATTACTCGGGAAAGCAACCATAAGATCCTAACATGCATAATCATATTATAAAGGCCTTCGTGAACCGCAGTAGAGAAAACACCACTAAGTGATGTCGAGACTATCAAGCTTAACTAAGTGCAAACATAAATGTGACAAGCCAAGCGAGAAAAACCTCAAAAAATTCATAGATATGAAACATATGATTAAGGTCATAACTAGTTAATCTACCCAAAAAAGTTCAAAAATTTGGCAATAAACTCCACACAAAAACATGCAAAACTATACTAGGATGAATGTAGTGTATGCAACTAAATACTAAGAAAGCGGTAAACGTGCAAATGCAAACAAAATACAAGATACCATACTCAACATCATAAAGCCAAACAATACTTAACATCATGGTTCACATCCCATCCCCCTCATGAAACTTAAGCTAGTCCCTAGCAAAAGAGAATGAGTAAATAAAAAGTGATACTAGATGTTACCGAATGGTTTGGCCTCGGTCGGTTGAGTATACCATAATGGACTTGTGAAAAGACTAATTATTGGGATCGTAATCCCCATAATAGTCCCTCCACATGTCAGACAGGAGATCATTGGATTGCTGTAGAGCCTCCTGTTGCTGGAGGATGAGCTGTTGCTGCTCCCTCATTATCTCTCTCTCATTCGGGCGATGCTCCTCAATTATTTCCCAATCGCGGTTGCGTTGGGCAATGTGTCCATCAAGATTATGCTGCGAACCTTGGACAGAAGTGTTCAAGGCTGCAACACTAGCATCAACTCTACTGAAACGGTCATCGAAGTAGGCCCGGAAATCAAAGAAGTCAATACCTCTAGGCCCTTGTGGTGCTCGAGGCGGTGCGTGCGGTTCTCTACGGACAGATGTCTATACGATGCTTGCCCAACAAGCAGTAGAGGAGCTCAGCATAATTCGGCTGTACCCACGTGTCATTCATCCTAGGGATCAAGTTGAAAATACAGAATTCCATAACCACCTTAGCCTCAATACTAAGGTCACTCTGATGGATCCGTCCAGGTTGTGCCCCGGTATCTGGATACACATATTCCTTGTTGCAAATCACATCTGTGATGTCATTTCCAATCCCCCTAGTGGCCATCGAATACACGTAGGAATGGTTACTTCCGGTGAACTTCCGTTCCCCAAAATGGATAAATGTAGAAATTGAGGTCGGCGTCCATGGCACAATTATGCCTCTAACGAGTACCCCCTCCTTTTCTTCAAGATCCGTGAGGAGGTCGTATCATACCCCTTGAATCGGTTGGAAGTAAACCAACCCCAATTCCTCTTTCTTGCCAAACGGGAGAGCACCTTGTAACCCGGCCGGTTAGCAAGGCCGTCTGGAATTTCGATCCTTCTATCCGGAATTGTGGATCGTCCACCCTGAGCAAGCTCTGCTTGGAGCCTCTGACGGACGTCTATCGAAGGAAGAGACAACTCAAATAACTCATGGGAAGGTTGGGAGCTTGAAGCTGCCCCCTTACCCTTCTTGCTCTTAGACGAGCCAACTTTCTTCTTGTCTCGTGGAGGCATGGTTCCTACAAGAAGCAATTAGTATCTTGTATGACAAAAAACAGATTTATGCATATGCAAATGCAAGAGTGAAACACACGAGTGATAACAACAACAATCGCACTCCTCAAAACCTCCATGTCTAATCTAGCCACTTCTAGAACTAAAATTCAACACACCAACATATCTAAGACATGTAACATATCACATTAAGCTCTTGCTAGACAACAATTAGCCTTAAATCATAAGGCTCAAATCATACCATAGTTGCAAAAAATCTAGCATCATAAATCCTCAAACTCATCAATCATGCATTCTACCATCATGTCCATCATTATCACATCAATAAACACAACCATAGACATGGAATGAAAGGAAAAGAAGCAATGCACCTTAAGACATAGACATCTAGTAGGCAAAATTCTCAAACCAAAACACCAAGCATAATTGAACATGCAATTGATAGTGAATAACGTTTCTAATCACACAAACAATCAACCCATACATCATATAAGCTCAATTGAAGCATAAATCAAAAAACCCCCAAATTTGAAAAATTAGGGTTCATGTGAAGTTACCTCAGATCCGAAGAATGAATGAACTAGGATGAAATTTGTTCGGATGAAAAGAAAGAACATGTAATGGACTTCGATTGAAGCTAAAGAACACAAAATTTGATGGAGAATTGAAGATTTTATGAAAGATTGAAGAATTTTTGAGTTTTTGGGTATTTTGGGAGTAAGAGAGTGAAGAAGATGGAAAAATGAGGAAAAAGGGAAGAACTCCCATTTTTCTCTTGTCTGATGGTGTGGGGTGATTCGCCCCACATGTGGGGCGAATCGCCCCCCACGGCCAGAGAGCTTGAAGCTCTGTTGCCATGGGGGACGATTCGCCCCCCACCTCCAGATGTGGAGAGACAAAATTTTTCGAAAAACTCAGTTTTTTATCCCCGAAAACCATTCTCCTCATAAAAAACACTCGAAAAAGTTCACTCAAACATAAACATAACCACAAAGCAACAAATAAACGAACAAATTCACATAAAGAAAATCAAATTATTCTACGTATGAATGCATGTAATGCAATAAAGCGATAAAAACTCCGGGTTGCCTCCCGGATAGCGCCATTGTTTATAGTCTTTGACTCGACTCCTTCTTGCATCTTAGTTCTTCTTTTTGAGGGTACTGGACTTCCCCTTCATGGATCTTTTCCTCATGCCACGAACCTGTGAATGAGAATGAACATAGACAGCAAGACCAAAGTAGTTAATTGTGTGAGAAGCATTGAAGTGAATATTTGGATCAGAGATAGCTCGCAACACATGTTTCTTGCCATCCACCTCAATGGTGCAAGTTCTTCGGTAGATGTCTATCACGGAGCGTAGCTTAGTCAAAAACGTTCGCCCCAAGAGAACAACATCCCCCATCCCAGGTGTAGACGCCGGCATAACTACAAAGTTGGTGTACACAGAAGCTTCACCAATTGATGAATGTGTATTTTACACTTTCATTTGAGTCTTTTTTCACCAATTTAGCTATCCTCTATGTTAATTTAACTATATTTTAGTGCATTTTATTAGAATAGTGTCACGTTTCCCTTTAGTTTGTATTTTACAGGTTTTGAGTGAAAAATGAGGTTTATCGGGCAATTATATTGAAGTAGACAAGGAATTGGTGTTCCGAAGGCCTATTTGGAGTATCTAGAAGATTCCGGATAGGATTTGAAGTCTAGGGGTCGAGTGTGAAGGCTAAAAGGTCACTAGAAGACAAAAACCGAGTCCGAAAAGGAGAAGAAATCCAAAAACGCGTCGAAAACGCGTATATGGCCGTCAGAACCTCCCGGGCGAGTCACCCGGGACGTGGGGCGAATCGCCCCACACCAGGCGAATCGCCCGGTGTGTGGGGCGACTCGCCCCACCCCTGCCGAATCACTATATATAGTTGCTCAGTTTTCTCCGTTTTTCATACTTTCTCAGACCTTTTTTCTCACCTTTATCATTAGTTTTAGGTAGGAATTCTCCAGAGCCTGTTTTGGGGATTCTTAGCTTAGGAGATACTTTTTCTTAGCGTTTTGGAGCTTGTAAGATCGTGATTCTTCGGAGATTGACAACCTTCGGTAACATTGTATCTTACAGGTTTTCTATTTATATTCATATATCTTTCAACATGTGTTCATTCAATCTTGCTATGATTTCTGTTGATTGCATGACATCTATGAGTAGCTAAACTTCTCGTTGGTGATAGTATGTGATTTCTTAGCGAAGGGTTAATAATTATGCTAATGGCTATATCGCGCATTATACTTTGAGTTATTGATTTATTTATTTGATCTATCTAAAACCTTTATCTTCGTAGTGTTGAATAATAACGGAACACAATTGGACAATTCATTGATCAAAGATCTCTATGCAAAACCGGGGACTTCATGCATGATTGTTAGGAAACTTATAATTTTGATTAGCAATTAACCATGCTAAATTAAGGAAAGTCCAGTAACTAGTACTCTTAAGTTCCATAGGAATTTAGAATTTTAAGGACATTGTAAAAGAGGAACGTTTGCTGAAGACTTAGATTAGGTGCTAGATAGGTTGGTTTTTACCGCTTATGATGTATCTTGTTTTCTGAAAAGATAATAACCTATTGAAGCATTTGCTGACGATGTACCTTGTTTTTACAAACAAACTATTGAAGCATTAAGAACCACTCAGAATCTTGAAGAATTTGAAGATATGAAGAATTGAAGATTTCGACGAACTGAAGACTTTAAGAATTCGAAGATCTGAAGACTAGAAGATTTCTGAAGACTGGTATCTACAAAGGCACATGTTGCTCAGAAAGTGGAAACTTCAGCAACAACATTGCATAAGTGAAAATCTGAAAGACAGAGTAGGTTGTGCTTGCTGAAACTGAGACTGACCACTTGCTGATGGAACATATGTGACCTCTTGCTGAAAGTACTTGCATTTGCGCTCCAATGTTACTGTTTGAATTCTATTCAAATATGCATTAAATGCAAAACTCGCACGCGATGGACATGAAGACTAGAAGACAAACATCTTAAAGATCAAAAGCCTTGGAATTTAAAATTCAAACGGCTCCTTACTTGCATTATAAATAGAGGTCATCCGGCGAAGAGTTGAAGTGTGTCAACAACGTGATCAAACTCTCACTTGTGCTTAAATTCACATACCTTCAAACTCTCTCTACTGCCATTGATCCGTTCCAAGACTTAAAGCTTGAAAAAGCTACTGGTGAAGAAGTAGAGTTTACACTACTAAGAAATTAGCTAACTGTTTTTTCTTTCTTTTGAACAAGAACGAGTCTTGACACCAGAAACAATCTAACTTGTCTACTGCAAAGTATTCAAAGTTATGTTTCTTAGGTTACTTGTTGTAACTGAATAAGTTATAATTAAGTTATCTCATCCCGAACCTCTCTAACTGAAAGTACACCCTTTCAGGCGTGATATTCAGGGGGACCTTAATCGAGCATAGTTTTGCTGATTAAAAGTACCAAGTTTGGTGGAGAACAAGGTTGCGTTCTCTAGATTAAGTTGGAAACGAAGCTAGTGTGCTTTGGTTTCTGTTTGAATCGCTCTAGATAGGATTTGTAAGGAACCTCAATCATATCTTAGTGGATTCAGTCTTAGAAAGGACAAAGTGGATTAGTTGAGAGATTACGCCACTCTCAGATACCACTATAAAGTGTTTGTGTGATTACTTAATGTATTTAGTTTTCAGCAAATCATATCTGTCTGTACACAGTCACTCACATCACTTGTTGAAACCTTTATTTACTGAAAAAGAACTTATTGTATCAAAGACTTCCGCTCTCTGATTTTAAGTATCATCAAACCGAGTTACTGCAAAGTATCTTGCGCTTGCTGAGAAAGTTAAGTATCAGCAAACTCATCAATCATGCATTCTACCATCATGTCCATCATTATCACATCAATAAACACAACCATAGACATGGAATGAAAGGAAAATAAGCAATGCACCTTAAGACATAGACATCTAGTAGGCAAAATTCTCAAACCAAAACACCAAGCATAATTGAACATGCAATTGATAGTGAATAACGTTTCTAATCACACAAACAATCAACCCATACATCATATAAGCTCAATTGAAGCATAAATCAAAAAACCCCCAAATTTGAAAAATTAGGGTTCATGTGAAGTTACCTCAGATCCGAAGAATGAATGAACTAGGATGAAATTTGTTCGGATGAAAAGAAAGAACATGTAATGGACTTCGATTGAAGCTAAAGAACACAAAATTTGATGGAGAATTGAAGATTTTATGAAAGATTGAAGAATTTTTGAGTTTTTGGGTATTTTGGGAGTAAGAGAGTGAAGAAGATGGAAAAATGAGGAAAAAGGGAAGAACTCCCATTTTTCTCTTGTCTGATGGTGTGGGATGATTCGCCCCACATGTGGGGCGAATCGCCCCCCACGGCCAGAGAGCTTGAAGCTCTGTTGCCATGGGGGGCGATTCGCCCCCCACCTCCAGATGTGGAGAGACGAAATTTTTTCGAAAAACTCAGTTTTTTATCCCCGAAAACCATTCTCCTCATAAAAAACACTCGAAAAAGTTCACTCAAACATAAACATAAGCACAAAGCAACAAATAAACGAACAAATTCACATAAAGAAAATCAAATTATTCTACGTATGAATGCATGTAATGCAATAAAGCGATAAAAACTCCGGGTTGCCTCCCGGATAGCGCCATTGTTTATAGTCTTTGACTCGACTCCTTCTTGCATCTTAGTTCTTCTTTTTGAGGGTACTGGACTTCCCCTTCATGGATCTTTTCCTCATGCCACGAACCTGTGAATGAGAATGAACATAGACAGCAAGACCAAAGTAGTTAATTGTGTGAGAAGCATTGAAGTGAATATTTGGATCAGAGATAGCTCGCAACACATGTTTCTTGCCATCCACCTCAATGGTGCAAGTTCTTCGGTAGATGTCTATCACGGAGCGTAGCTTAGTCAAAAACGTTCGCCCCAAGAGAACAACATCCCCCATCCCAGGTGTAGACGCCGGCATAACTACAAAGTTGGTGTACACAGAAGCTTCACCAATTGATGAATGTGTATTTTACACTTTCATTTGAGTCTTTTTTCACCAATTTAGCTATCCTCTATGTTAATTTAACTATATTTTAGTGCATTTTATTAGAATAGTGTCACGTTTCCCTTTAGTTTGTATTTTACAGGTTTTGAGTGAAAAATGAGGTTTATCGGGCAATTATATTGAAGTAGACAAGGAATTGGTGTTCCGAAGGCCTATTTGGAGTATCTAGAAGATTCCGGATAGGATTTGAAGTCTAGGGGTCGAGTGTGAAGGCTAAAAGGTCACTAGAAGACAAAAACCGAGTCCGAAAAGGAGAAGAAATCCAAAAACGCGTCGAAAACGCGTATATGGCCGTCAGAACCTCCCGGGCGAGTCACCCGGGACGTGGGGCGAATCGCCCCACACCAGGCGAATCGCCCGGTGTGTGGGGCGACTCGCCCCACCCCTGCCGAATCACTATATATAGTTGCTCAGTTTTCTCCGTTTTTCATACTTTCTCAGACCTTTTTTCTCACCTTTATCATTAGTTTTAGGTAGGAATTCTCCAGAGCCTGTTTTGGGGATTCTTAGCTTAGGAGATACTTTTTCTTAGCGTTTTGGAGCTTGTAAGATCGTGATTCTTCGGAGATTGACAACCTTCGGTAACATTGTATCTTACAGGTTTTCTATTTATATTCATATATCTTTCAACATGTGTTCATTCAATCTTGCTATGATTTCTGTTGATTGCATGACATCTATGAGTAGCTAAACTTCTCGTTGGTGATAGTATGTGATTTCTTAGCGAAGGGTTAATAATTATGCTAATGGCTATATCGCGCATTATACTTTGAGTTATTGATTTATTTATTTGATCTATCTAAAACCTTTATCTTCGTAGTGTTGAATAATAACGGAACACAATTGGACAATTCATTGATCAAAGATCTCTATGCAAAACCGGGGACTTCATGCATGATTGTTAGGAAACTTATAATTTTGATTAGCAATTAACCATGCTAAATTAAGGAAAGTCCAGTAACTAGTACTCTTAAGTTCCATAGGAATTTAGAATTTTAAGGACATTGTAAAAGAGGAACGTTTGCTGAAGACTTAGATTAGGTGCTAGATAGGTTGGTTTTTACCGCTTATGATGTATCTTGTTTTCTGAAAAGATAATAACCTATTGAAGCATTTGCTGACGATGTACTTTGTTTTTACAAACAAACTATTGAAGCATTAAGAACCACTCAGAATCTTGAAGAATTTGAAGATATGAAGAATTGAAGATTTCGACGAACTGAAGACTTTAAGAATTCGAAGATCTGAAGACTAGAAGATTTCTGAAGACTGGTATCTACAAAGGCACATGTTGCTCAGAAAGTGGAAACTTCAGCAACAACATTGCATAAGTGAAAATCTGAAAGACAAAGTAGGTTGTGCTTGCTGAAACTGAGACTGACCACTTGCTGATGGAACATATGTGACCTCTTGCTGAAAGTACTTGCATTTGCGCTCCAATGTTACTGTTTGAATTCTATTCAAATATGCATTAAATGCAAAACTCGCACGCGATGGACATGAAGACTAGAAGACAAACATCTTAAAGATCAAAAGCCTTGGAATTTAAAATTCAAACGGCTCCTTACTTGCATTATAAATAGAGGTCATCCGGCGAAGAGTTGAAGTGTGTCAACAACGTGATCAAACTCTCACTTGTGCTTAAATTCACATACCTTCAAACTCTCTCTACTGCCATTGATCCGTTCCAAGACTTAAAGCTTGAAAAAGCTACTGGTGAAGAAGTAGAGTTTACACTACTAAGAAATTAGCTAACTGTTCTTTCTTTCTTTTGAACAAGAACGAGTCTTGACACCAGAAACAATCTAACTTGTCTACTGCAAAGTATTCAAAGTTATGTTTCTTAGGTTACTTGTTGTAACTGAATAAGTTATAATTAAGTTATCTCATCCCGAACCTCTCTAACTGAAAGTACACCCTTTCAGGCGTGATATTCAGGGGGACCTTAATCGAGCATAGTTTTGCTGATTAAAAGTACCAAGTTTGGTGGAGAACAAGGTTGCGTTCTCTAGATTAAGTTGGAAACGAAGCTAGTGTGCTTTGGTTTCTGTTTGAATCGCTCTAGATAGGATTTGTAAGGAACCTCAATCATATCTTAGTGGATTCAGTCTTAGAAAGGACAAAGTGGATTAGTTGAGAGATTACGCCACTCTCAGATACCACTATAAAGTGTTTGTGTGATTACTTAATGTATTTAGTTTTCAGCAAATCATATCTGTCTGTACACAGTCACTCACATCACTTGTTGAAACCTTTATTTACTGAAAAAGAACTTATTGTATCAAAGACTTCCGCTCTCTGATTTTAAGTATCATCAAACCGAGTTACTGCAAAGTATCTTGCGCTTGCTGAGAAAGTTAAGTATCAGCAAACTTATTACTGAAAAGTAATAAGTACTTGCTGACAAAGTTTTAAACGACGAAAGTTTGAAAAGACTATTCACCCCCCCCCTAGTCTTTTCTTGTTGTTTAAAGGGACCAACAAGTGGTATCAGAGCTGGAGGTTCTTTAACCTTCAGCACTGAACCTAGATACCCTTAGGTGCTTTCCGTAAATCACTCTCACTTGATCAGTTTGGTAGTGCTTTGCTGACAGGATGTCTTTAGGAGATGCTCCCTTGCTGAAGCCGGAAAATTACGAAAAATGGCGAAACAACATGATGCTACATCTTGAGGCTATTAGTGATGAGATGGTCACCGTCATTAATGATGGACCTATCAATATCACTAAGGTTGAAAGCAGTTTCCCTCACAAGACCACTGAAGATGGAAAGGAAACTATCTTAGGCGAACCATCAGATACGGTTGTGCCAAAACCAAGAGAGGAATGGACTTCTGACGAAGCTAAGAGATTCCGTCTTGATGGCCAAGCAAGAAATATCATCATTCGATCAACTCCGGATACCATACAGTGCAAACTGTGGGGTGCTAAGACTGCAAAGGAAGCTTGGAAAATGGTTCAAGACCTTTGTGTTGGATCTGACAAAACCAAGGAAAACAAACTTGAAGTACTTAAATTAAAGTTTCAAAACTTTAAGCAAGGTACAAACGAGTCACTGGAAGACTTGGATTTCAGATTCAAAACTCTTGTTAGTGAAATGGCAGCCTTGGGTGTTGGAAACCTTTACTCAGATTCTGAGAAAGTGAAAACTATCATCAGAAGTCTGAATCAAGAATGGATCCACACTCAGAATTTCTATTACAATCAAGGAATGCCTGATATGACACCAACAGAGTTGTTCTCTCATCTTGCTACTGTCAACTATGACACAAAGCAAAGAGAAAATGTGTTTGCTGAAAAATCGCAAAACATTGCTCTTGCTGCAAAGCCGTCATCTTCTGAAAAGAAGAATGATAAAGAGCCTGCTGATGAAAACGCTTTGGTTGTTAAAAACATGAAGAAATTCATCATTAAGGAACTTGAAAGGCGAAAAGCAAAAGAGAAGCTGAAAAAGCATCTTCATAACAATTACCATAAGTACAAGAATGAGACTGGCTCGTTGAACAAGCAAGCTCAGCAAGCAACCTCATCAGAAGAACCTGCAGTTGGAAATGATCTATGCTTTTACTGCAAGAAGCCTGGACACTTCAAAGCTAATTGCCCTTTGCTGAAAGGCAAATCTGCTGAAAAGAAGAAGAAGTTCAAAAGAGCTTTTATTGCTGAAGAAAAGAAGAAGCTTCGAGCAAAAATCGACGCATTGTGCAATGATACTAGCTCCGAAGACAGTGAGGATGAAAGCTCAGACTCTGACGATGAAGAAGCCACTCTAGACGTGGAGATCGGCAAAGAAGTTTGTGGAATAGCTATGGAAGCTTATCCAGATGTGTCAAACTACGAGTTCTTCCTCATGGCCGGTCAGGTAAACAACCCTACCTCTGACTCAGACTCAGAAAGTGAAGACGAGATTGACCTTAACAAAATTCAAGGAGAAATCGAAAGATTTGAGAAAACTCTGAGCAGACAGCAAGAGAAACTACAGACTGCTGAAACTCTGACCAAGCAGACTACTAAAAAGTATGTCTTGCTGAAGGAAGAGACAGAAGAAAAGGATGTTGAAATAAGGCGTCTTAAGAAGTTGATTGCTGAAGCTACAGAGAAGAATTCTCAAATGGTATTAGAATTGGAAGAGTATCAGTTCTCAATTCTAAAGTTACTTGCTGAAATCCAAGAAATGAAAAAGATGAAAATCAATTTCAAATCTTATGCTGACGCCAGTAATACGCTGACTGAACTAAACTCTTATTTGAGAGATCCATCTCAGAAAGAAGGTTTAGGAGCAACGTATGAAGGTGATGACGTAGAAATCTTGAGTAAAGATAAATCACCGATTTCCTTTGTACGTGCTATTGATAGTGGTCTGCCAGAACTCTATCAGTTTGGTCAATCTAAGGTTGCTGAAACATGCAATGAAGTACATATGACCCTAAAGCCCGCTGTTGCTACTCAAAGTAACAAGACTTTAAAAGGAAAACAGGTTGCTGAGAAGCAAACTGGAAAGAAGAAGAATGTTGTGAAGCATCCCGCCAAACAAGTTGCTGAAAAGCAAGTTGTTAAGTCTAAAGGAAAGATTACTAAAAGTAATCAGAAGACCTTTGCTGACAAACCTGAATAAAGTAAGGTTGCTGACACAAAAGCTCAGCATTCTCCGAAACGTGGACTCGGTTTCAAAACCAAGCAAAGTCAACTTTTTCATGAGTATAAGCAAAGTCAGCAAAGATACTTCAAAGAGATGAAGAAAATCAAGCCTAAGAGTTCTGAAAAGACTCTTAATGCTAGGACTAGAAGGAACCTTGCTAGAAAGGAACTCACTGAAAAGTATGTTCAGCAAAAAGGTCAACAGAGCAAGACACCACATCAGAAAGTGGATTTGACCAGCACGAGTCAAAACCTCCTAGTTCCTCAGCAAGTAGAAAACAAGTCAAAGTTGAAAAACATAAGACTTGGGTTTCCACTGGACGCATTCTTGAACATGTTAATGGACATCCATTATTGGATAATTAACTTGTTTGCTCTTGATTGTGCAGACTTCAGCCACAGAGACAAACGATGCAATCTGGCACTTTGATAGTGGTTGTGGAAAGCACATGACGGGCAACAAGAATAACCTTATAAAGTATAGACGGTGGTCTAACGGTCCAACAATAAGGTTTGCTGGTGGAGGCTCCGGTTCTACAAAAGGCTATGGTGATGTGAAGTTAGGATGCATAACCATTACTGGAGTTCTTTATGTCAAAAATCTTAAGTTTAACCTTTTCAGCATGAGTCAGTTTGCTGACAAAGGATACTTCATCAAAATCAAAAGTGATGAATGTAAACTTATAGATTTCGAGACTAAAAAGGTAATAATGATTGCAAGAAGATCAGGAGGCTTGTACACCGTAGATTGGTCTTCAACAATCGTTGAAAAATGCCTTGTCTCAGATCACGATTGCCTTGCTGAAAAAGCATGGTTATGGCATAAACGAACAAGTCATCTAAACTTCAAGACGCTGAATAAGCTGTCTAAAAAGGCACTTGTAGTTGGATTACCTAGGGTTACTTTTAAGAATGATGGTGTTTGCAATGCATGTCAGCAAGGAAAGCAAACCAAATCTTCTTTCAAGAACAAGACAGTACCGTCAACTACAAAACCTTTACAACTCTTGCACATGGACTTGTTTGAATCGTCTTTAACAAGCTATGCTGGTAAAAAGTATGGTCTGGTCGTGGTGGATGACTATTCAAGATTCACTTGGGTAGTATTTATCAAGCACAAATCTGAAACCAAAATTGAAATACCTAACTTTCTGAATAAGCTTGAAGTCATGAAAAATGACCAATGTAAAAGTCATAAGGACAGACCATGGTATTGAGTTTGTAAACCAGTACATAACTGAATATTATACCTCAAAAGGTATTCAATAGTGGCCATTTATTAAAAGGAGTTACTTATCTAATGGCTAACAAAACAAAGAGAGAGAGTGCTCTGACGGTTTTAGTTAGTGGGCCACTACGCATTCAATGCAAAGGCTCCACTAACTCCAGTGTTTCTCTGTTTTACCCTTGCTGAGAGCTCAAATCGATTGAGTTTCTCACACATCAGAGACACTATATAAAGAAGGAGTTAGAGAAATGACAAAATTCTTTAACTCACATTTCCTTTCTCTGCAAATTTTAGCCTGAATCTACTGTACCTCCAGTCAAAAAGCAAACTATCTCTTTTCGTACACAAATTTTCTGCTCTATAAAAGAAATGGCTCCCAAGAGACAGTCTTCCAAGTCCTCTAAGTCATCAAAGGTTGACAGTGCTGAAAAACGCACTGCTCCGGTGACTACTCCGGCTACAAACACAACGAAAGTTGTGTTGAAAAATGTGAGATGTTGATGCAATGGGGAGGTTTTGCAAAAGAGAAGTACATTAGGTACTTCTATGAACAAGAACTCGATGACGAGAATGAAGAGGCACTTGAGTTTATCAAGCAACAAGGCCTCATGCACTTTATATCTGCTCGCACTAAGCAAGTGAGCATGATTGATACAATGGAATTCTACAACAATGCAGAAATCCAGTCCCTCACTGATAGTAAAGGAGTCACTGAAAAAGTGATCTTTACTGCAGTTCAGAACACGCAAATCGTCCGGAAATGGACTGATTTAGCGAAGATTTTTCAGATTCCAACCACTGGAACTGAAGATGACGTCACTACCACTGACGAAGAAATTGGAGCTTTCTACAGTGACGTCAGAAATGAGAAAATGAAGAAAGGCGAGATTGCTCCCGTGACTTGGACAAAGCACGTTAAGAGAAAGCATCTCTGCCATTCACTTGGTCTAGTAGCTCTGCTACTGATAAAAGTTCTTGACTCCCAAGTTGGAGGAATTGACCAAGTAGGCCTAAGAAGATGGTCGGTGCTGATGCATATTGATGAATGTGTATTTTACACTTTCATTCGAGTCTTTTCACCTATTTTAGCTATCCTCTATGTTAATTTATCTATATTTTAGTACATTTTATTGGAATAGTGTCACGTTTCCCTTTAGATTTTATTTTACAGGTTTTGGTTGAAATTCGGGGATTTCCGGGCAATTATATTGAAGTTGACAAGGAATTGGTGTTCCTGAAGCCTATTTGGAGTATCTGAAGGTTTCCGGATAGGATTTGGAGTCTAGGGGTCGAATCTGGAGGTTAGAAGGCCACTAGAAGTCTGAAACCGAGTCTGAAAAGGTGAAGAAATCCAAATCCGCGTCGAAAAACGCGGAATTCCGCGAAATTAATGGGGGGCGAACCGCCACAGGATGGGGCGAACCGCCCCAGAGTTATTTCGGGGCCTATATATAGAGCTCAGTTTTCTCTCCGAAAATCATATCTTTCCAAGCCTTCTTTATCACCTCTCTCTATAGTTTTAGGTAGGAACTTCCCGGGGCCTGTCCTGGGAGTTCCGTAGCTTAGGGGATACTTTTTCATAGCAGATTGGAGCGCGTAGGATCACAATCGTCCGGAGATTGACAACCTTCGGTAACTTTGTATCTTACAACTTTTATCTACTTATTTTATATATTCTTTCAATATGTTTTCTTCTATGATTGCTATTGATTGCATGCACATTATGAGTAGCTAAATTTATCGTTGGTGGTAGTATGTGAATTCTTAGCGTGGGAAGATAATTATGCTAATGGCTATATCGCGCATTATACTCCGTGTCATTGCTTTATTTCGTTGATGAGTTGAACACCAAAATTCTTGTATGTTGTATTGATCATTATGCACACTAGGACACTTGTCGGCCAAACAGACTTAATTATCTTCGTAGTGTTGAATGATTACGGAACACAATAGGACGTTAGTTGTTGACAGGTCAGACCCATACTATCTTCGTAGAACAGGACCCAAGATTCATTCAAAGATCTCTATGCAAGACCGAGGAATTTATGCATGATTATCGACCCATTATGTTAAGAAGGACCATACTATCACCAACCTCTATTATCTGCTTGAAAACCCCCTATTGCTTTTTATTTGCTGTTTTATATTTTCTTATTAAATAGATAAAGCTAGTTATAGTCCTGAGAGAACGACACTCGAGTCATTCTGCTGCTACACTACGGTTTTCGTTGTAGTTGTGGATTGCCTTTGGCTAAATACAAATATTATTTGATTGAACCCTGACAACGTTTCATCAAATTGGCGCCGTTGTCGGGGACTATACTCCTTTTTTCTGTTTAATTTGTTTTTATTTAAAGCTTTAGATTCCTATTTCATTTAGTTTTAGTTTTCCTTTTTAATCTCTCTCTGCTTTCCTATTTGTTTCTAATCACCTCTTCTAGTCTGTCACAGATAGTGTATGCCGCATACACGTTCTGCAGGTACACCGCTTGCTAATTCAATTGCTGAGATCGATAGAGTCTACCACCAGAGAAGGCGACTACTTGAAAGGCGCACACTAGAGGAAATAGAGGAAACCGATTTCTATGAATCTCTAATTAGTCTATTCAAGGAAATCGACGGAATGGCAGAAGCTAGACCACTGAAGGCATGGGTACAATCCACCAAGGATCGTATGAAGGGACCGGCGATTGTTCTTTCGCCTGCGACACGAGATCTGGAGATAAAAAACCACGCATTCCAACAACTTCCGAGGTTCTATGGCTTATCAAGGGAAGATGTGATGGGGTATTTGAACGATATCGATGATTTCGTCAACCAACTCCCACGACCCGGAGCTGACATAACAACGGATGAGTTGAGAATGAAGGTTTTTGCAATGGGACTTGGCGACAGAGCCAAGTCATGGCTGAGTTCTCTAACAGCCGGCTCGCTGGACACTTGGGAAAAGGTTTTTTCAGATTTCATGGAAAAATACTTCCCACACACTCTGACTACCGCGCTCAAAGCGCAAATCACTGGATTCAAGCAGGACTATGATGAGACCATCTACACCGCGTTCGAGAGGTTCCAAGATCTCACGAACAAGTGCCCTCACCATGGTTTTGAACTCTCCGACCTAGTCCAACACTTCTACAATGGACTAACCTTCGAGAACCAACAAGTGGTAGATTTTCAATGCCGAGGCAATATTTGGGAGGAAACCGCGGAAGCCGTCTGGGCTGTTTTCGAAAGGCTTGCCAAGGGTTCGCAGTTCAAGGACCCAAGAGCAATGGTTATGAGACGTGGACCTGAAGCTCCACCGACTCAAGAAGCCCCTATGTACAGGGGGAATGGGGATCAATTCGAGTGCTTTACCAACGAATTGAAGCAAGTCCTCAAGAGCGCCACCGGAACAACTGTTTCGAACGAAGTATGTCGAATATGCAAGAACTATGGGCATGGAGCTCATATGTGTAGATCGGAGCTGGCATACGATGATGGCAACTGGGCTCGAGGTGGAGAAGAAGAAGCCTTCGCTACGGAGTTTGGTACTCTAGAAGTAAGCTACGGACAAGACGGTAGGAATCCTCGAGGTAGATTTTGGAGAAGAGGATACCGTAACAATCAAGGATATGTACCGGCTAACCAAACTTATGGACCTAACCAAGACCGTAGTAGGCTTAACTATGGTAATGATCACTGCGAAAACCCCGCTCCGAAACAGCCACCGAAGTCGAAGATGGCTCTACTGATGGAGAACTTGCAGAAGATGGTCGATCACACACAAAGTTTTCTCAAACGGTATAAAGAGGATTCCGAGAAGACTAGGGCAAGGCTCGATAGGTTGGAAGAGAGCACTAGGCTTGCCCATCAAAAGATGCAAGAGTTGATCGACCGAGGAGCAAGTAGGGAACAAGGAAAACTTCCTAGCAACACTGAGAAGTCTTTCTCCATTAACTTAGTGGGTGATCTACCTGTTGAAATCACCATCAAGAAGGTTACTAAGTGCGAGAGTTGCAAGAGGGACCTACCTCCACAAGACGAAGAAGAAGGAAAGTACCTTGGTACCAACAAGAGTGAAGAGGAGCAAGAGGATTCCGAGCCACTCCCTCAAAGTTTCGATATTAAGGTCGGGATTGGGGAGCTCGAAGATGTCCGAGCCACACTGGACACAGGATCCTACTCTAATGTGCTCCCATTGAACGTTTTCAAGAAGAGTAACCTTGGAGAACTAACTGTGCATAAGGCTATTGTGCAACTGGCGGATGGATCCCTTGTGAAACCCGAAGGCGTTGTGAAGAATGTATTAGTCAAAATTGGTGAAGCTTCTGTCCACACCGATTTTGTAATTATGCCAGCATCAGCACCAGGAACGGGGGACGTCATACTCCTAGGACGAACATTCTTGACCAAAATACGCTCAGTGATGGACATCTACCGAAGGACCTGCACTATCGAAGTAGATGGCAAGCAACACGTGTTGCAAGCCATGACTGATCCACCTGATCCACCCATCACTATTGATTACAGTGGTCTTAACGTCTATGTTCACTCTTATTCACAGGATCAAAACACGGGAAGGAGAGTAATGACGGGGAAGTCTAGTACCCACAGAAGGAAAAGATAGGCGAAGACAGGGGTCGAGTCAGAGACCTTAAACAATGGCGCTATCCGTGAGGCAACCCGGGGTTTTTATCGCTTTCTTTACCGCTTTTTTGCATGCATTCATACTTGAACTATTTGCTTCTCATATGTGAATTTTTTCAGTTCTGTGTCGTATGTGCTTATGTTTTGTTCGAGTGCGATTTTTCGAGTGATTTTCGAGGAAAATGATTTTTCGGGGACTAAAAACCACTTTTTTATTTCAAAAAAACGTTCGTCTCCCACCTAAAAGTGGGGGGCGAATCGCGCCCGCACACCTCCAGAGAGTTAAAATCGGGGGTTTCTTCCCCAAACCCCCATTTTCTCCATTTCCATCCTTGAAACTCCAAAATTTCCTCCATATTCAAAATATCTTCAAATCTTCATAACTTCCTCATCTCTCCATCATTTTGTGTGTTCTTTAGCTTCATTCGAAGCCCGTAACGTGCTCTATCATTCTCTCCGAACAAATTTCTTCCTAGATCATTCAATTTCCGGATTTGAGGTATTGTCACATGAACCCTAATTTTTACAATTTGGGGATTTTTTGATTTATGCTTCAATTAGGCTTGTATGATGAATGGGTTGATGATTTATGTGTTTGGATTCATTATTCATTGTCAATTACATGTTCAATTAGGCTTGGTTTGATGATTTGAGATTTTGCTAATTGGATGGTATATGTGTTGTTAGGAATTGCCTCTCTTGCTTTAATTCCTTGTTTAAACATGTATTTAATGACATGAAGTTGATGAATGTATTGATAGAATGCATGATGGTTGAGATTGAGGATTTATGGTAGAAGTTGATTTTTATGATATGGATGGAACCTTGTGATTCAAGGCATATGTTGTTAGCAAAAGCATAATGTGATATGTTATTGTAGTAGGTACATTGATATGTTACGTAATGAATTAGCTAAACTAGGCTTAGGGTTCTTGAGGAGTTCGATTTTTGAAATTTTTACTCGTTTGTTCGCTCGTTTGTTTACATAAGCATAGGTCTGTTTTGCGTCGTACAAGATACTAATTGTTGTTTGTAGGAATCATGGCACCAAGGACAAGGAGAGCCGGCTCTAGCAAAAAGGGGAAGGGAGTGGCATCAAGCTCCCAACCATCTCATGATTTGTACGAGTTGTCTGCCGCTGCGATAGGGGTGCGACAATGGTTAGAGGAGGAGATGGCCGACGGAGGAAGGTCTATCATTCCCGACAGGAGGATTGACATTCCTGAGTCTGCAGTGAATAGAGCGGGGTATAGGACACTTTCCAGTTTGGGGTCACAGAGGAATTGGGCATGGTACAGTTCCGACGGGTTCAAAGGCTACGACGAGAGCCTCCTTAGATACTTCTACACCGGGTATACGGATTTGGACGAGAAGAATGGGGTGTTAGTCCGAGGCCTAATTATACCGTGGAGCCCAGAGCACATTTCTTCCTTCATCCACTTCGGGAACCTTGAATTCACAGAGAGCGCACACGCTTACTTGTATTCGAGGACCGCTAGGGGGATAGGGAGAGACATTACCCATGTGATCTGCAACAGGGGTACAGATATCGGGGAGTTGGGGGAGCACCTGGACGGATCGGTTATGGCGACCTTAGCATCGAAGCTAAGGTGATGATGAAATTTTGCATCTCCGACTTGATCCCAAGGAAGAATGACACTTGGATTCAGCCATACTACGCCGAGCTCCTCTACTGCCTCATTGACGGACATCAGGTCGACATAGGGCACATTATGTATGAGGAGTATGAGCGCCACTGGGAGAAGAATAGGAAGCCTTTCATCTTCCCGAGCTTCATCACAGCTTACTGCAAATATCATGGGGTAGACAATATTGATGAGGCGGATTGCGAGGTCGCTGCCCTTTCACCCTCGACCATTGAGGTACAGCTCAACAGGTATCAGTTGAGGAACCCCACTGCAGCTACTGCTGATGTAGGAGGGCCAGCCCAGCCGAATGATTCCGGACATGAGGATGCTATGGAGGCCGATGTTGGTGAAGCCCCGATTCCAGATATTCCATTTGTCAATCATGCATCGCATGCACCAGTTGGAGCACCACAGGGTTCTGGAGGATTTGACTTCTCCGAATTCCGTACGTACCTCGACAGCCGTTTTGACAGGATTGATGCCAACAACGCGGCCATGCGACAGGAGATCGACAGGCACATTGTCCAGCACAGCCGCGATTGGGAGATATTCGAGGAGCACCGCCGAGAGGATAGGCAACACATGTGGGAGCAGCAACAGCTGATCTAGCAACAGCAAGAAGCTCTACGACAGTCCAATGAGCTCATGAATGACATGTGGAGTGACTTTTATGGGGACTACCATCCCGATGACTAGTCCTTCCACTTGTCCACTCTCAGCCGACCGAGGCCAAACCCTTCGGTAACATTTAGTATCATTTCTTATTACTCATTCTCTTTTGCTAGGGGGCTAGCTTAAGAATCGTAAGGGGGATGGGATGTGAACCATGATGTTAAGTTTTTTTGGTTTTGTGTCAATTAGTATCTTGTTCTTTGTTTGCATTTGCACGTTTACTGCTTTCTTAGATTTTTTAGGTTGCATTCATCCTAGGATAGTTTTGCATCTTTTATATGGAGTTTATTGCCGAATTTTTTGAACTTTTTATTGGGTAAATCAACTAGCTATGCCATTAATCGTATGCTTCATCTCTATGAATTTGTTTGAGGTCTTTCTCGCTTGGTTTGTCACATTTATGTATTGCACATAGTTGAGCTAGGTAGTCTCGACATCACTTAGTGGTGTTTTCTCTACTGCGGTTCACGAAGGCCTTTATAATAGGATGATGCATGTTAGGGTCTTATGGTTGTTTTCCCGAGTAATTATGTACCTAAGAGGCAACAAGTCTTCACCATGCTTTGAGATTGCTAAATGCCTAGGAAGGAGGTAGTGTGAGTTTGTGTGATCCTTTGTTTATAACGTATTCTTCCGAACAGGTTTGGGGAGGGGGTTACACCATCATAGACTTGTTTCTGTTTTTCATTTTCGTATCGTGAGTTTATTTTTCATTTTCCGTAAATTTTGTACTCCAACCTATTCTTTCGAATAGGTTTGGGGAGGTCGTGTGAGTCATTTTGTTTCTCTCTTCGTTATGCTACTGCTGGCTAGAAAAAAATCGAAAAAGAAAGAAAAAAAAATTCCAGGAAAAAAGAAAAAGAAAAAAAAAGAGAATCTGGAAAGAAAAAAAAAGAAAAAAAGAAAAGACCCCAAAAAAGCAAAGAAGGGTCCAAAAAAAGAAAGCCAAATAGCAGTTTAGCAAAGTGTTGAGTCTTTTCCATTTCTGTAATGTTCGTAATCGTGTTTTTCTATTTTTTGTCTTGAGTGTCATCTGTTCTAGACCACCCTCGTCCTGCCATTCAGGAAGTGGTGAATAGCTTAAGACTTTACTTGAGAGATGGGTAGAATAGGGGAGAGTTATCTTTTATAGGGAACCCTCCTTCGTTTGATGAGAGCCAGTACTGGTTCGACCTCTTTTGAGGGAAAGTATTAACATGGTGGAACAGCAGTAAGTCCTCAGTTTCATAGGCACGGGGCAACCATTCGTATCTTAGCATGCTTCATTACGTCGTCACTGACTAGGTCCAGGTAGAGAATGTTACGAGAGACTGTCTTGTCTTGACATGAGTGCTTATGTGGATGTGTATAAGTTAATCGAGGTATTCTTCAACCTATATTCATGCTTTGATTCATATGGTTTTTGTTCATATGTTATTTGATAGATTCAGTAGATTAGTTCATTTTATTTGGCATGAAACTCCATTTTGTGTCTTGCATGTTTTTTGTATTAGAGTCTAGCTTAGTTGCTTGAGGACAAGCAAAGGTTCGGTTTGGGGAGTTTGATGAATGTGTATTTTACACTTTCATTCGAGTCTTTTTCACCTATTTTAGCTATCCTCTATGTTAATTTAGCTATATTTTAGTACATTTTATTAGAATAGTTTCACGTTTCCCTTTAGATTTTATTTTACAGGTTTTGGTTCAAATTCGGGGATTTCCGGGCAATTATATTGAATTTGACAAGGAATTGGTGTTCCAGAATCCTATTTGGAGTATCTGAAGGTTTTCGGATAGGATTTGGAGTCTAGGGGTCGAATCTGGAGGTTAGAAGGCCACTAGAAGTCTGAAATCGAGTCCGAAAAGGTGAAGAAATCCAAATCCGCGTCGAAAAACGCTGAATTCTGCGAAATTAACGGGGGGGCGAACCGCCGGAGGATGGGGCGAACCGCCCCAGAGTTATTTCGGGGCCTATATATAGAGCTCAGTTTTCTCTCCGAAAATCATATCTTTCCAAGCCTTCTTTCTCACCTCTCTCTATAGTTTTAGGTAGGAACTTCCCGGGGCCTGTCCTGGGAGTTCCGTAGCTTAGGGGATACTTTTTCATAGCAGATTGGAGCACGTAGGATCACAATCGTCCGGAGATTGACAACCTTCGGTAACTTTGTATCTTACAACTTTTATCTACTTATTTTATATATTCTTTCAATATGTTTTCTTCTATGATTGCTATTGATTGCATGCACATTATGAGTAGCTAAATTTATCGTTGGTGGTAGTATGTGAATTCTTAGCGAGGGAAGATAATGATGCTAATGGCTATATCGCGCATTATACTCCGTGTCATTGCTTTATTTCGTTGATGAGTTGAACACCAAAATTCTCGTATGTTGTATTGATCATTATGCACACTAGGACACTTTTCGGCCAAACAGACTTAATTATCTTCGTAGTGTTGAATGATTACGGAACACAATAGGACGTTAGTTGTTGACAGGTCAGACCCATACTATCTTCGTAGTGCACAATACTTACAACAGGACCCAAGATTCATTCAAAGATCTCTATGCAAGACCGAGGAATTTATGCATGATTATCGACCCATTATGTTAAGAAGGACCATACTATCACCAACCTCCATTATCTGCTTGAAAACCCCCTATTGCTTTTTTATTTGCTGTCTTATATTTTCTTATTAAATAGATAAAGCTAGTTATAGTCCTGAGAGAACGACACTCGAGTCATTCTCCTGCTACACTACGGTTTTCGTTGTAGTTGTGGATTGCCTTTGGCTAAATACAAATATTATTTGATTGAACCCTGACAACGTTTCATCACATATCCATTAAAATAAGACAGAACATAACTGGGTTAAGTACATTTTCAACAGGCTCGTTGATTGTGTATGGAATCAAGATATGCTATATCCTTGAACATTTCAGGATTCAGCTGAGAAACCCACTGCCAATCAAAAAGTCTGTATGCAATGTGGGAAGATCATTCTACAAGCAGAATGTACCTAAGACTGCTGGTAAGAAATCAAAGAAGACAACAGCTGCAAATGATGTCAGCACAAGCGACCAAGAAAGGTATACAACAGCTGCAGATGTTACCACTCAGCAACTTAGAGATGAAATTGTTGTTGGTGGTGGTAACACAAATGAAACTGCTGTAGAAAATCAACAAGGTACGTGTACAACAGCCGTTGCTGAAAATGCAACTATAGATGCCTCTGGGAAACTGGAGAAATCTAACAAGAAAAAGAGGAAAGCTGATGATGACACTCAGACTGCAGCGTCATCAGCAAACCCCGTACCCAAGAGGAAACGGACCAGAAACACAAGGAATAAAACACTGGCTCGCAAGTCAGTTCCTGCTGTCCAAGACCTCTCAGACAATTCCAAGACAAATGCTGAAACGCATTTGCCAATAGATGTTGCTGAGGTGATTACTGAAACATATGTCAGCAATGTTGAAGTGTTTGTGGAAGCCTTCAATAATCAACTTAATGTTGATCCTTCTACTGTGAATAGACCACAAGGCAGTGGAGATGAAATTCCTGCCCAAGTCCCAGATATCTACATTGTAGATACTTTAGATGATCCAACTATAGAACCAGCAAGTGACATTCCTGCTGATCTGCAAAAAGCGGCACTTGCTGATGCTGCTGAAAAGATGGTTGCTGAACAAGCAACTCATCAAATTGCTGAAACCCCGCTTGCTGAAGGACCAGTTGCTGAGACAGCAATGGTTCCAGTTCCAGAAGTTGCTGATACACAAGAAGCATTATTCAATGACGCATTTCGTGATGCTGAGAATACTGGCCCAAGTTCACCCAAGACATCAATTGACAAAGTCCAGCTTGTACTGGAAGCTATAAGCCAACAAATGGAGTTGGAGATTGAAGAATCATCCAACAAATCCATTGATGTCTTCATGACAAGCAGTGAGCTCAAGGGACAAGATGCTTCTGCTCAACTTGTCATTTCGGAGACAAGGGAGATTGCTGAAACCGCACAACTTTCTCAAATAGAGCAAGACAAGAAGTCTGCTGAAGAAACGGTTAATGCTGAAAGGACTGAGCCACAACCTGTCCTTCTTCAGCAGGTAGTTAATTCAACCATCAGTAAAACTTCAATTTCTGAAACTTATTCTTTTGCTAATATTATGTTATCTCTACAGACTTCTCAAGATGCAAGTCAGATGGTTACTGAAGCCACTGCACTAGAACCAACACTCCCTGCTCAGCATGTAGTTAATGTTTTTGGTAATAAAACTAAGTTTGACAGCTTAGTACTTGTATCTAACTCTACTTTATTTCAGGATGAACAAATGGAGGATGCTACTCAAGCTCCTCATGGAATGGAAATTGTACAACATGAGCTTGCTGACTCTCAGCAGGTAAATCATGTTTCAGATATGAACTCTAAAACAATTTTCCAAACCAATCCTGATCTAAATAACGTTCTTTTTCAGGCTCAGAAGGAGACCAATGAAGTGGTACTCATCACTGAAGATCATCAAGTAAGTTCTGAGGAACTGTACTTGAACTTCAAAAGGACTACTTTGTCACAAGTTGCTAAGTCCGCCAGCAACTGGCAAACATATAGGCGAATGGACTTCTCTGATCTCCATCTTCATCTTTCAAACGAGAAAAAGAGATCTTCTCTGCTGAAGCTCGAAATATTTGTCCACTCCATCCTCCCTGAAGAAATGACATATACTCAGCAAATGAGCTCGAATCTGATTCCTCAAATCAGAGAGAATATGAAGGCAAAATTCAAGAGTGCCTCTCCAGCTGAACAAGCTGTAATGCTCAAAGGTTCATTTATACAATTTCATTGATCCCCACAAAATCAATGAGGGAGAGGAAGTGACAAGTGGTTCTTTATACAAGCACGTTGAGCTAGTAATTCTGACCGATGATGATGAAGAGGAAGAAGATGAGAACATTCCCACTGATCCAAGTGATGATGAAGGGAAAGATTACAAGGACAAGAAAGACGATGATGATGACAATCAAGGTCCCAGTCCTGATGCTGGAGGATTAAAATTGACAGCTGCTGAAAATGCTCAACCAGAAAATCAGCAAGCTGAACAACCACAACCTCAGCAAGAATCTCAACCTTCTCCTGCTGATGCTGAAAATCAAGCACCTGTGCAAGGTGCTGATACTGAAGAGGAATATGCCAGAAAAAGGGTTGCCTTGAAAAATGGCAAAAGTCCAATTTCTGATGCCAAGGTTACTGAAGAAAACCTTGATGATGATGATGAACAGGATGAAGATTACCAACGCGCTTTACAGAACAGTCTGTTGATCCATGCAAGGCATACGCATGATCTGGAAATTGGTCAACCTTCAGGAGTAAGATCAAAGGAAGTCCACTCCCTTCCATCTACTACTGGCGAAACTCCAGTTATTGAGTCTCAAATGTTGCCTTCAGCAACTACTCAATTAAAACTAACTACTGGCGAAACTCCAGTTATTGAGTCTCAAATGTTGCCTTCAGCAACTACTCAATTAAAACTAACTACTGGCAAAACTCCAGTAATTGAGTCTCAAACTCAATTAAAACTAACTACTGGTGAAACTCCAGCTGTTGAGTCTCAAGTGTTGCCATCAGCAACCACTCAACAAAAAGGAAGTGAAGCTGCTGACTTAGGTTCTAAAGTTGCTGAACTTGATGAATTTCAGGATGACGACTACTTATCAGAAAATGAGGGTGAACAATCCAAAAGAGATCCAAAGGTTGTTCAAATCCCTCCTCCGGATTACATAAATGATTTAGACGATGGTCTAAGAGGAGAATTGCTGATAAGGGATGATCAGTTTGCTTCTGAACTAAAAGTTCATTCCTTGACACCACATCTAGTGCCGTTCCCAAGAGTTGAGGAGTTTACTCCTAGAATATTGGCACTAAAGAAAGTCCATGATGCCTGCAAAGCTGAAGATGAGGCATTGCTTGCTGAGAGCCCACTTGACTTTGGGAAGATATTGGCTACGGTGCTGAGACGCACTACTACTTTGACCATAGATCAGAAAGACATCAGTCTTTATCACAAAAGCTATGAAGAAGATGTAAGTCAAGCTCTCAAGCTCGCAAAGACCGCTCTCGTGAAGGCTCAGACTTTCATGGATGAGAAGGCCGCAACAGAGAAAAGACATGAAGAGAACATGATGAGCATTCAAAAGGAGTTGTCAAAAATGACTTCTGATCAGCAACAAATCATCATGATATAACAGTTTAAACACTCTTGCTGAAAATTGCAATGAGTTCTATTCTCTACACATCACTCCGATGTTGCAATCCATGTCTAAGGGGGAAAAGAAAAATACCAGAAAAAGAAACCAAACCCCTCCTGCTGTTGATGAGCCAGTGCCCTTAGAACCACTTGCTGAAAGAGAGCAAAGTTCAAAAGGCAAGCAGAATCTGAGTTGAATTCAGCAAGTACCAAAAAGAGAAAAACCGCTGCTGAACTCAAGATTTTTGCCATACTGAAAGTCATCACAATCTGAATGAAGATGATGAAGATGATGACTATCAGACCATAGCTCAAGCCATAAGAGCTAGACCCTTAACAGCCTTGACTCCGTCTGGCCACTCAAAGCATTTCTCGTCTGACTCTTCAGCAAGAGATCAAGACAATGCTAAATCAAGAAGAAGAAGGCAAAGACAGGAAGAAAAGAGGCTGGCCAGCATTGCTATTGGCTCCGGCATAGAATACACAAAGACCAGCAATGAAGAAACCACTCAGAATGTAATCAGAAACATTCATGGTTGCTGGATCTTAAAGCTGAAAGACTTGCTGGTAAATGAGTTCTTTCCTACAACCATATTGAATCAAATGTTCAAATGGATTGAACTCAAGGTCCAAAGAATTCAAAGGGAAGAATACCTCCCAAGAAATATTGCTGGGAAGTGGTTGAATGTTGAGGTCTCAGTAAGAAGAATTGCCATTGGTAAGACGTATGGACAAGAATCAAATCTGAACAAACCACCTGGCATTGCTTACTACTCTGACCCAGTAACAAAGAAAACAAAGAAGAGACTTGGATTGATTCCTTATGAGTATTTCTATCTCACTGCTAAGGATCAAGAAGAAGATCTTCTCTGGCTAAGAAAATTCATCCGAAAAGCATTTCAGATATACAGCTTCTCCATGCCAGCAATTGGGGCATGCATTTGTGGGTGACGAACTATATGGAAATTAATGCTGAAAAGCATCCTCATACTGCCTGCAAAAACGCAAGAATTCTTCAACTACAAGTCTGTACGCTTCTGGAAAACTACGAAAAGGACTGTGTTGAATTTACTGCACTTGCTGAGAAGAGTGTAAAGAGATTTTGAGAAAATCCTCTGAAACAGCTTAATTCCCTGTAATAGTTTTTGTTAAAGTTTGTTTGCTGATTCTGTTTATGTTATCTCTGCTATTTCATGTAAACTTCTGAAAGATAACTATCAGCAATGAAATTTTTTACTCTTATTGGTTTTTGATTATGCAATTTACTTATGCTTACTGTTTAATTATTCAAGTATGCTTGCATTAATCAACTGATTTATTCAACATTAGAAACCTCTAAAAGGGTAACAATTAATTTAGCCATGGATTGCTAACATCAAAAAGGGGGAAATTTGTTAGGAAACTTGTAATTTTGATGAGCAATTAACCATGCTAAATTAAGGAAAGTCCAGTAACTAGTACTCTTAAGGTCCATAGGAATTTAGAATTTTAAGGACATTGTAAAAGAGGAACGTTTGCTGAAGACTTAGATTAGGTGCTAGATAGGTTGGTTTTTACCGCTTATGATGTATCTTGTTTTCTGAAAAGAAAATAACCTATTGAAGCATTTGCTGACGATGTACTTTGTTTTACAAACAAACTATTGAAGCATTAAGAACCGCTCAGAATCTTGAAGAATTTGAAGATCTGAAGAATTGAAGATTTCGACGAAATGAAGAGTTGAAGAATTCGAAGATATGAAGACTAGAAGATTTCTGAAGACTGGTATCTACAAAGGCACATGTTGCTCAGAAAGTGGAAACTTCAGCAACAACATTGCATAAGTGAAAATCTGAAAGACAAAGTAGGTTGTGCTTGCTGAAACTGAGACTGACCACTTGCTGATGGAACCTATGTGACCTCTTGCTGAAAGTACTTGCATTTGCGCTCCAATGTTACTGTTTGAATTTTATTCAAATATGCATTAAATGCAAAACTCGCACGCGAAGGACATGAAGACTAGAAGACAAACAAGGACGCTGCTGAAAGTACAAAAGCAAGATAGTGACATCTTAAGGATCAAAAGCCTTGGAATTTAAAATTCAAACGGCTCCTTACTTGCACTATAACTATCACTTGTGCTTAAATTCACATACCTTCAAACTCTCTCTACTGCCATTGATCCGTTCCAAGACTTAAAGCTTGAAAAAGCTACTTGTGAAAAAGTAGAATTTACACTACTAAGAAATTAGCTAAGTGTTCTTTCTTTCTTTTGAACAAGAACGAGTCTTGACACCAAAAACAATCTAACTTGTCTACTACAAAGTATTCAAAGTTGTGTTTCTTAGATTACTTGTTGTAACTGAATAAGTTATAATTAAGTTATCTCATCCCGAACCTCTCTAACCGAAAATACACCCTTTCAGGCGTGATATTCAGGGGGAACTTAATCGAGCATAGTTTTGCTGATTAAAAGTACCAAGTTTGGTGGAGAACAAGGTTGCGTTCTCTAGATTAAGTTGAAAACGAAGCTAGTGTGCTTTGGTTTCTGTTTGAATCGCTCTAGATAGGATTTGTAAGGAACCTCAATCATATCTTAGTGGATTCAGTCCTAGAAAGGACAAAGTGGATTAGTTGAGAGATTACGCCACTCTCAGATACCACTATAAAGTGTTTGTGTGATTTACTTACTGTATTTAGTTTTCAGCAAATCATATCTGTCTATACACAGTCACTCACATCACTTGCTGAAACCTTTATTTACTGAAAAAGTACTTATTGTATCAAAGACTTCCGCTCTCTGATTTTAAGTATCAGCAAACCGAGTTACTGCAAAGTATCTTGCGCTTGCTGAGAAAGTTAAGTATTAGCAAACTCATTACTGAAAAGTAATAAGTACTTTCTGAGAAAGTTTAAAACGACGAAAGTTTGAAAAGACCATTCACCCCCCCCCCCCTAGTCTTTTCTTGTTGTTTAAAGGGACCACCAATGATTATTAACCTGCTATGCTTTGAATGACCATACTATCACCAATCTCCATTATCTGTTAAGAAAAACCCTTGCTATGTCGTCTGTTGATTGTGTATTCTTAAGTTAGATTAGATAAAGCTAGTTATAGTCCTTAGAGATCGACACTCGAGGTTATTTTACTGCTACACTACGGTTTTCGTTGTAGTTGTGAATTGCCTTTGGCTTAATACAAATTTATTTGATTAACTAGAATCTGACAAGTTCTAAAAACAGTTCATCAAATTGGCGCCGCTGCCGGGGACTATACTCCTTTTTTCTATTTAGCTTTTTTATATTTTCAGCATTGAATTCCTAGTTCTAGTAGTTTTGTTTTTCCTATAAAATCTCTCTATGATACTCCTTTCCTAGTTTGTTACAGATAGTGTATGCGACATACACGATCTAGAGGAACAGAGCTTGCTGATTCAATTGCTGAGATCGACAGAGTCCACCACCAAAGAAGGCGACTACTTCGAAGGCGTGAACTAGAGGAAATAGAGGACACCGATTTCTCTGAATCTCTACACAGTCTTTTCAAGGAAATCGACGGAATGGCAGAAGCTAGACCACTGAAAGCATGAGTTCAACCCTGCAAGGATCGTATGAGGGGACCGGCAAATGTTCTTTCGTCTGCAACTCGAGACCTGGAAATCAAGAACCACGCATTCCAACAACTTCCGAGGTTCTATGGCTTAGCAAGGGAAGATGTGATGGGGTACTTGCACGATATCGATGATTTCGTCAACCAACTCCCACGACCCGGAGCTGAAATAACAACGGATGAGTTGAGGATGAAGGTTTTTTCTATGGGGCTTGGCGACAGAGCCAAGTCATGGTTGAGTTCTCTACCAGCGGGCTCGCTGGACACTTGGGAGAAGGTTTTTCCAGCTTTCATGGAAAAATACTTCCCTCACACCTTGACTACCGTGCTTAAGGCGCAAATCACTAGGTTCAAACAAGATTATGATGAGACCATCTACACCGTGTTTGAGAGGTTCCAAGACCTCATGAACAAGTGCCCTCACCATGGTTTTGAGCTTTCGGATCTAGTCCAACACTTCTACAATGGACTAACCTTCGAGAACCAACAAGTGGTGGACTTTCAGTGCCGTGGCAATATTTGGGAGGAAACCGCAGAAGCTGTCTGGGCAGTTTTCGAAAGGCTTGCTAAGGGGTCGCAGTTCAAGGACCCAAGAGCAATGGTTAGGAGACGTGGACCTGAAGCTCCACCTACTCAAGAAGCCCCTATGTATGGGGGGAATGGGGATCGATTCGAGTGCTTTACCAACGAATTGAAGCAAGTCCTCAAGAGCGCCACTGGAACAACTATGTCTAACGAGGTTTGCCGAATATGCAAGAACTATGGGCATGGAGCTCATATGTGTAGATCGGAGCTTGCATATGATGATGGCAACTGGGTTCAAGGAGGCGAAGAGGAAGCCTTTCCTACGGAATTTGGTACTCAAGAAGCTAGCTACGGACAAGATGGTAGGAATCCTCGAGCTGGATTTTGGAGAAGAGGGTTCTGAAACAATCAAGGATATGCACCGGCTAGCCAAACTTATGGCCCTAACCAAGACCGTAGTAGGCCTAACTATGGTAATGATCACTGCGAAAATCCCGCTCCAAAAAAGCAACCGAAGTCGAAGACAGCTCTACTGATGGAGAACTTGCAAAAGATGGTTGATCACACCCAAAGTTTTCTCAAACGTTATGAAGAAGATTCTAAGAAGACTAGGGCAAGGCTTGATCGGTTGGAAGAAAGCACTAGGCTTGCCCATCAAAAGATGCAAGAGTTGATCGACCGAGGAGCAAGTAGGGAGCAAGGGAAGCTGCCTAGCAACATTGAGAAGTCTATGTCCATTACCTTGGTGGGTGATCTACCTGTTGAAATCACCATCAAGAAAGTTGCTAAGTGCGAGTGTTGCAAGGGGGAAGAACCCCCACTAGCCAAGGAAGAAGAGAAGGACCTTGGTTCTGACGAGAGTGAAGAGGAGCAAGAGGATCCCGAGCCACTTCCACAAAGTTTCGATGTTAAGGTAGGGATTGGTGAACTTGAATATGACCGTGCTACACTAGACACGGGATCCTACTCTAATGTGCTCCCGATGAATGTGTTTGAGAAGAGTAGCCTTGGAAAACTGTCTGAGCATAAGGCTATTGTGCAATTGGCGGATGGATCCTTTGTGAGACACGAAGGCGTTATGAAGAACGTATTGGTCAAGATTGGTGAAACTTCTGTATACACCAATTTTGTAGTTATGCCGGCGTCTACACCAGGGATGGGAGATGTCGTTCTCTTGGGGCGAACGTTCTTGACCAAACTACGCTCCGTGATAGACATCTACCGAAGGACTTGCACCATTGAGGTGGATGGCAAGCGACATGTGTTGCGAGCCATATCTGATCCACCTGATCACTTCAATGCTTCTCACACTATTAATTACTGTGGTCTTGACGTCTATGTTCATTCTTATTCACAGGTTCGTGGCATGAGGAGAAGATCCATGAAGGGGAAGTCTAGTACCCTCAAGAAGAAGAGCTAGGCGCAAGAAGGAGGCGAGTCAAAGACTATAAATAATGGCGCTATCCGGGAGGCAACCCGGAGTTTTTATCGTTTTTTTTACCGCTTTATTGCATGCAGTCATACATTGAACAATTTTCTTTTCATATGTGAATTTGTTCGTCTCTGTGTCGTATGTGCTTATGTCTTTGTTTGAGTGAACGTTTTCGTGTGGTTTTTTTAGTAGAATGGTTTCCGGGGATTAAAAAACCGCGTTTTTTCAAAATTGTCGTCTCCCCACCTCAGGAGGTGGGGGGCGAATTGCCCCACATGTCCAGAGAGCTCCGCGCTCTCTGGACGTGCGGGGCGATTCGCCCCACATGCGGGGCGACTCGCCCCGTGACTCCAGTAGGTAAAAAAACGGGAGATGACTCCCATATCTCCATTTTTCTCATCTCTTTCACCTTCAAACTCCAAAAATTCCCAAATTTTCAAAATCTCTTCAATCCTTCATAAAATCTTCATTACTCCATCAAATTGTGTGTTCTTTAGCTTCAATCGAAGCCCGTTACGTGCTCTTTCTTTTCATCCGAACAAATTTCTTCCTAGTTCATTCAATCTTCGGATTTGAGGTAATCTCACATGAACCCTAATTTTTCAAATTCGGGGGTTTTTTGATTTTTGCTTCAATTAAGCTTGTATGATGTATGGGTTGATGGTTTGTGTGATTAGAAACGTTATTTACTATCAATTGCATGTTCAATTAGGCTTGGCTTGAAGGTTTGAAAATTTTGCTATTAGATTTCTATATCTTGTTATGCAATGTATCTTTTCCTTTCATTCCATGTTTAAACTTGTGTTTGTTGATGTGATAATGATGGGCATGTTTGTAGAATGCATGATTGATGAAGTTGAGGATTTATGATGCTAGATTTTTTGTTACTATGGTATGAATTGAGCCTTATGATTCAAGACTATTTGTTGTCTAGCAAGAGAATAATGTGATATGTGCATGTAGTAGTTACATTGATATGTTGCATGATGAAGTAGCTAGACTAGACATGGGGTTTTGAGGAGTTCGATTGTTGTAGATATCGCTCGTATGTTCGCTCGTGCATTTGCATATGCATAAGTCTGTTTTGTGTCATACAAGATACTAATTGCTGTTTGTAGGAATCATGGCTCCACGAGGATCGAAGAAAGCTGGCTCAAGCAAGAAGGGTAAGGGGGTAGCATCAAGCTCCCAACCTTCCCACGAGATGTACGAGTTGTCTCTAGCTGCAATACATGTCCGACAGAGGCTCGAAGCGGAGCTAGCTCAAGGTGGGCGATCGATTATACCGGACAGAAGGATAGACATACCAGATGAAGTAGCTCACATGGTGATGAACGGAGATTTGTCAGATCTCGATTCAGCAAATAATATTTGTTATTTAGCCAAAGACAATCCACAACTACAACGAAAACCGTAGTGTAGTAGTAGAATGACTCGAGTGTCGTTCTCTCAGGACTATAACTAGCTTTATCTATTTAACAAGAAAATATAAAACAGCAAATAAAAAGCAATAGGGGGGGTTTTCAAGCAGATAATGGAGGTTGGTGATAGTATGGTCCTTCTTAACATAATGGGTCGATAATCATGCATAAATTCCTCGGTCTTGCATGGAGATCTTTGAATGAATCTTGGGTCCTGTTGTAAGTATTGTGCACTACGAAGATAATATGGGTCTGACCTGTCAACAACTAACGTCCTATTGTGTTCCGTAATCATTCAACACTACGAAGATAATTAAGTCTGATTGGCCGACAAGTGTCCTAGTGTGCATAATGATCAATACAACATACGAGAATTTTGGTGTTCAACTCATCAACGAAATAAAGCAATGACACGGAGTATAATGCGCGATATAGCCATTAGCATGATTATCTTCCCTCGCTAAGAATTCACATACTACCACCAACGATAAATTTAGCTACTCATAATGTGCATGCAATCAATAGCAATCATAGAAGAAAACATATTGAAAGAATACAAAGTTACCGAAGGTTGTCAATCTCCGGATGATTGTGATCCTACGCGCTCCAATCTGCTATGAAAAAGTATCCCCTAAGCTATGGAACTCCCAGGACAGGCCCCGGGAAGTTCCTACCTAAAACTATAGAGAGAGGTGAGAAAGTAGGCTTGGAAAGATATGAATTTCGGAGAGAAAACTCGCAACTATATATAGGTCCGAAAATCCTCTGGGGCGGTTCGCCCGAGGCACGGGGCGGTTCGTCCCCCCAGTTTTTCGCGGAATTTCCGCGTTTTTCGATGCGGATTTGGATTTCTTCACCTTTTCGGACTCGGTTTCAGACTTCTAATGGCCTTCTAACCTCCAGATTCGGCCCCTAGACTCCAAATCCTATCCGGAGACCTTCAGATACTCCAAATATGCTTCTGGAACACCAATTCCTTGTAGACTTTAATATAATTGCCCGTAAATCTTCGAATTTCAACCAAAACCTGTAAAATAAAATCTAAAAGGAAACGTGACACTATTCTAATAAAATGTACTAAAATATAGCTAAATTAACATAGAGGATAGCTAAATTAGGTGAAAAAGACTCGAATGAAAGTGTAAAATACACATTCATCAAACTCCCCAAACCGAACCTTTGCTTGTCCTCAAGCAATTAAGCTAGACTCTAATACAAAAAACATGCAAGACACAAAAATGGAGTTTCATGCCAAATAAAATGAACTAAATTACTGAATCTACAAAATAACATATGAACAAAAACCATATAAATCAAAGCATGAATATAGGTTGAAGAATACCTCGATTGACTTATACACATCCACATAAGCACTTATGTCAAGACAAGATAGTCTCTCGTAACATTCTCTACATGGACCTAGTCAGTGACGACGTAATGATGCATGCTATGATACGAATGGTTGCCCCGTGCCTATGAAACTGAGGACTTACTGTTGTTCCACCATGTTAAGACTTTTCCTCAAAAGAGGTCGAACCAGTACTGGCTCTCATAAAACGAAGGAGGGTTCCCTATAAAAGATGACACTCCCCTATTCTACCCATCTCTCAAGTAAAGTCTTAAGCTATTCACCACTTCCTGAATGGCAGGACGAGGGTGGTCTAGAATAGATGACACTTAAGAGAAAAAAGATAAAAAATAGAAAAACACAATTATGAACAATACGAAAAATGGAAAAGACTCAAACTTTGCTAAACTGCTATTTGGCTTTATTTTTTGGCCCCTTCTTTGCTTTTTTGGGGTCTTCTCTTTTTCTCCTTTTTTTTTCTTTCCAGATTCTTTTTTTTCTTTTTCTTCTTTTTTTTCTTCTGGAATTTTTCTTTCTCTTTTTTCGATTTTTTTCTAGCCAGCAGTAGCATAACAAAAAGAGAAATAAAATGACTCACACGACTTCCCCAAACCTATTCGAAAGAATAGGTTGGAGTACAAAATTACGGAAAAGGAAAAATAAACTCATGATACGAAAATGAAAAACAGAAACAAGTCTATGATGGTGTAACCCCCTCCCCAAACCTATTCGGAAGAATAGGTTATAAACAAAGGATCACACAACCTCACACTACCTCCTTCCTAGGAATTTAGCAATCTCAAAGCATGGTGAAGACTTGTTGCCTCTTAGGTACATAATTACTCGGGAAAACAACCATAAGATCCTAACATGCATCATCCTATTATAAAGGCCTTCGTGAACCGCAGTAGAGAAAACACCACTAAGTGATGTCGAGACTACCATGCTTAACTAAGTGCAATACATAAATGTGACAAGCCAAGCGAGAAAAACCTCAAACAAATTCATAAAGATGAAGCATACGATTAATGGCATAGCTAGTTGATTTACCCAATAAAAAAGTTCAAAAATTCGGCAATAAACTCCATATAAAAACATGCAAAAACTATCCTAGGATGAATGCAACCTAAAAAATCTAAGAAAGCAGTAAACGTGCAAATGCAAACAAAGAACAAGATAATAATTGACACAAAACCAAACAAAACTTAACTTCATGGTTCACATCCCATCCCCCTTACAATTCTTAAGCTAGCCCCCTAGCAAAAGAGAATGAGTAATAAGAAGTGATACTAGATGTTACCGAAGGGTTTGGCCTCGGTCGGCTGAGAGTGGACAAGTGGAAGGACTAGTCATCGGGATGGTAGTCCCCATAAAAGTCACTCCACATGTCATTCATGAGCTCATTGGACTGTCGTAGAGCTTCCTGCTGTTGCTGGATCAGCTGTTGCTGCTCCCACATGTGCTGCCTATCCTCTCGGCGGTGCTCCTCGAATATCTCCCAATCGCGGCTGTGCTGGACAATGTGCCTGTCGATGTCCTGTCGCATGGCCGCGTTGTTGGCATCAATCCTGTCGAAACGGCTGTCGAGGTAGGTACGGAATTTGGAGAAGTCAAATCCTCCAGACCCCTGTGGTGCTCCAGCTGGTGCATGCGGTGCATGATGGACAAATGGAGTATCTGGAATCGGGGCTTCACCAACATCGGCCTCCATAGCATCCTCATGATCGGAATCATTCAGCTGGGCTGGCCCTCCTACATCAGCAGCAGCTGCAGTGGGGTTCCTCAACTGATACCTGTTGAGCTGTACCTCAATGGTCGAGGGTGAAAGGGCAGCGACCTCGCAATCCCCCTCATCAATATTGTCTACCCCATGATATTTGCAGTAAGCTGTGATGAAGCTCGGGAAGATGAAAGGCTTCCTCTTCTTCTCCCAGTGGCGCTCATACTCCTCGTACATAATGTGCCCTATGTCGACCTGATGTCCGTCAATGAGGCAGTAGAGGAGCTCGGCGTAGTATGGCTGAATCCAAGTGTCATTCTTCCTTGGGATCAAGTCGGAGATGCAAAATTTCATCATCACCTTAGCTTCGATGCTAAGGTCGCCATAACCGATCCGTCCAGGTGCTCCCCAACTCCCGGATATTTGTACCCCCTGTTGCAGATCACATCGGTAATGTCTCTCCCTATCCCCCTAGTGGTCCTCGAATACAAGTAAGCGTGTGCGCTCTCTATGAATTCCAAGTTCCCGAAGTGGATGAAGGAAGAAATGTGCTCTGGGCTCCATGGTATAATTAGGCCTCGGACTAACACCCCATTATTCTCGTCCAAATCCGTATACCCGGTGTAGAAATCTCGAAGGAGGCTCTCTTCGTAGCCTTTGAACCTGTCGGAACTGTACCATGCCCAATTCCTCTGTGACCCCAAACTTGAAAGTGTCCTATACCCTGCTCTATTCGCTGCAGACTCAGGAATGTCAATCCTCCTGTCGGGAATGATAGACCTTCCTCCGTCGGCCATCTCCTCCTCTAACAGTTGTCGCACCCCTATGGCAGCGGCAGACAACTCGTACAAGTCGTGAGATGGTTGGGAGCTTGATGCCACTCCCTTCCCCTTTTTGCTAGAGCCGGCTCTCCTTGTCCTTGGTGCCATGATTCCTACAAACAGCAATTAGTATCTTGTATGACGCAAAACAGACCTATGCTTATGTAAACAAACGAGTGAACAAACGAGTAAAAAATTTCAAAAATCGAACTCCTCAAGAACCCAAAGTCTAGTCTAGCTAATTCATTACGTAACATATCAATGTACCTACTATAATAACATATCACATTATGCTTTTGCTAACAACATATGCCTTGAATCACAAGGTTCCATCCATATCATAAAAATCAATTTCTAGCATAAATCCTCAATCTCAACCATCATGCATTCTATCAATACATTCATCAACTTCATGTCATTAAATACATGTTTAAACAAGGAATTAAAGCAAGAGAGACAATAACAAGACATATATCATCCAATTAGCAAAATCTCAAATCGCCAAACCAAGCCTAATTGAACATGTAATTGACAATGAATAATGAATCTAAACACATAAATCATCAACCCATTCATCATACAAGCCTAATTGAAGCATAAATCAAAAAATCCCCAAATTGTAAAAATTAGGGTTCATGTGACAATACCTCAAATCCGGAAATTGAATGAGCTAGGAAGAAATTTGTTCGGAGAGAATGATAGAGCACGTTACGGGCTTCGAATGAAGCTAAAGAACACACAAAATGATGGAGAGATGAGGAAGTTATGAAGATTTGAAGATATTTTGAATATGGAGGAAATTTTGGAGTTTGAAGGATGAAAATGGAGAAAAATGGGGGTTTGGGGAAGAAACCCCCGATTTGAACTCTCTGGAGGTGTGGGGAGGTTTGCCCCACACCTGGGGCGGACCGCCCCGTGCGGGGCGAACCGCCCCGCGCGCCCAGAGCGCGCGCGCTCTGGTCGTGGGGCGATTCGCCCCATACGTGGGGCGATTCGCCCCCCACTTTTAGGTGGGAGGTGAACGTTTTTTTAAAAATAAAAATGCGATTTTAAGTCCCCGAAAAAGTTTTTTAGTCCCCAAAAAATCATTTTCCTCAAGAAATCACTCGAGAAGTCGCACTCGAACACAACATAAGCACACACGACACAGAACTGAACAAATTCACATATGAAAAGCAAATTGTTCAAGTATGAATGCATGCAATAAAGCGGTAAAGAAAGCGATAAAAAACCCCGGGTTGCCTCCCGGATAGCGCCATTGTTTAAGGTCTCTGACTCGACCCCTGTCTTCGCCTATTTTTTCCTTCTGTGGGTACTAGACTTCCCCGTCATGATTCTCCTTCCCGTGCTTTGATCCTGTGAATAAGAGTGAACATAGACGTTAAGACCACTGTAATCAATAGTGTTAGAAGTATCGGGTGGATCAGGTGGATCAGTTATGGCTTGCAACACGTGTTGCTTGCCATCCACTTCGATAGTGCAAGTCCTTCGGTAGATGTCCATCACTGAGCGTATTTTGGTCAAGAATGTTCGTCCTAAGAGTATGACATCCTCTGTTCCTGGTGCTGATGCTGGCATAATTACAAAATCGGTGTGGACAGAAGCTTCACCAATTTTGACTAATACATACTTCACAACGCCTTCGGGTTTCACAAGGGATCCATCCGCCAGTTGCACAGTAGCCTTATGCACAGTTAGTTCTCCAAGGTTACTCTTCTCGAAAACGTTCAGTGGGAGCACATTAGAGTAGGATCCTGTGTCCAGTGTGGCTCGGACATCTTCGAGCTCCCCAATCCCGACCTTAATATCGAAACTTTGAGGGAGTGGCTCTGAATCCTCTTGCTCCTCTTCACTCTTGTTGGTACCAAGGTACTTTCCTTCTTCTTCGGTTTGTGGAGGTAGGTCCCTCTTGCAACTCTCGCACTTAGTAACCTTCTTGATGGTGATTTCAACAGGTAGATCACCCACTAAGTTAATGGACAATGACTTCTCAATGTTGCTAGGAAGTTTGCCTTGTTCCCTACTTGCTCCTCGGTCGATCAACTCTTGCATCTTTTGATGGGCAAGCCTAATGCTCTCTTCCAACCTATCGAGCCTTGCCCTAGTCTTCTCGGAATCCTCTTCATACCGTTTGAGAAAACTTTGTGTGTGATCGACCATCTTCTGTAAGTTCTCCATCAGTAGAGCCGTCTTCGACTTCGGTGGCTCTTTCGAAGCGGAGTTTTCGCAGTGATCATTACCATAGTTCAGCCTGCTACGGTCTTGGTTAGGTCCATAAGTTTGGTTAGCCGGTGCATATCCTTGATTGTTACGGTATCCTCTTCTCCAGAATCCACCTCGAGGATTCCTACCGTCTTGTCCGTAGCTAACTTCTTGAGTGCCAAACTCCGTAGCAAAGGCTAATTCTTCGCCTCCTCGAGCCCAGTTGCCATCTTCGTATGCCAACTCCGATCTACACATATGAGCTCCATGCCCATAGTTCTTGCATATTCGGCATACTTCGTTCGAAACAGTTGTTCCGGTGGCGCTCTTGAGGACTTGTTTCAATTCGTTGGTAAAGCACTCGAATTGATCCCCATTCCCCCTGTACATAAGGGCTTCTTGAGTCGGTGGAGCTTCAGGTCCACGTCTCCTAACCATTGCTCTTGGGTCCTTGAACTGCGAACCGTTAGCAAGCCTTTCGAAAACTGCCCAGACGTCTTCTGCGGTTTCCTCCCAAATATTGCCTCGGCATTGGAAATCCACCACTTGTTGGTTCTCGAAGGTTAGTCCATTGTAGAAGTGTTGGACTAGGTCGGAGAGTTCAAAACCATTGTGAGGGCACTTGTTCGTGAGATCTTGGAACCTCTCGAACGCGGTGTAGATGGTCTCATCATAGTCTTGCTTGAATCCAGTGATTTGCGCCTTGAGCGCAGTAGTCAGAGTGTGTGGGAAGTATTTCTCCATGAAAGCTGAAAAAAACTTTTCCCAAGTGTCCAGCGAGCCGGCTGGTAGAGAACTCAGCCATGACTTGGCTCTGTTGCCAAGTCCCATAGCAAAAACCTTCATCCTCAACTCATCCGTTGTTATGTCAGCTCCGGGTCGTGGGAGTTGGTTGACGAAATCATCGATATCGTTCAAGTACCCCATCACATCTTCCCTTGATAAGCCATAGAACCTCGGAAGTTGTTGGAATGCGTGGTTCTTGATTTCCAGATCTCGGGTTGCAGGCGAAAGAACAATCGCCGGTCCCCTCATACGATCCTTGGTGGGTTGTACCCATGCCTTCAGTGGTCTAGCTTCTGCCATTCCGTCGATTTCCTTGAAAAGGAGTCGCCTTCTTTGGTGGTAGACTCTATCGATCTCAGCAATTGGATCAGCAAGCGGTATTCCTGCAGAACGTGTATGCGGCATACACAATCTGTGACAGACTAGGTAAAGTGATTAGAAACAAATAGGAAAACAGAGAGAGATTAAAAAGGAAAACTAAAACTAAAAGAATTAGGAATCTAAAGCTGTAAATAAAAACAAATTAAATAGAAAAAAGGAGTATAGTCCCCGGCAACGGCGCCAATTTGATGAACGGAGATTTGTCAGGTCCCGATTCAGCAAATAATATTTGTTATTTAGCCAAAGGCAATCCACAACTACAACGAAAACCTTAGTGTAGTAGTAGAATGACTCGAGTGTCGTTCTCTCAGGACTATAACTACCTTTATCTATTTAACAAGAAAATATAAAACAGCAAATAAAAAGCAATAGGGGGGTTTTCAAGCAGATAATGGAGGTTGGTGATAGTATGGTCCTTGTTAACATAATGGGTCGATAATCATGCATAAATTCCTCGGTCTTGCATGGAGATCTTTGAATGAATCTTGGGTCCTGTTGTAAGTATTCTTCACTACGAAGACAATATGGGTCTAACCTGTCAACAACTAACGTCCTATTGTGTTCGGTAATCATTCAACACTACGAAGATAATTAAGTCTGATTGGCCGACAAGTGTCCTAGTGTGCATAATGATCAATACAACATACGAGAATTTTGGTGTTCAACTCATCAACGAAATAAAGCAATGACACGGAGTATAATGCGCGATATAGCCATTAGCATGATTATCTTCCCTCGCTAAGAATTCACATACTACCACCAACGATAAATTTAGCTACTCATAATGTGCATGCAATCAATAGCAATCATAGAAGAAAACATATTTAAAGAATATATAAAATAAGTAGATAAAAGTTGTAAGATACAAAGTTACCGAAGGTTGTCAATCTCCGGATGATTGTGATCCTACGCGCTCCAATCTGCTATGAAAAAGTATCCTCTAAGCTATGGAACTCCCAGGACAGGCCCCGGGAAGTTCCTACCTAAAACTATAGAGAGAGGTGAGAAAGTAGGCTTGGAAAGATATGAATTTCGGAGAGAAAACTCGCAACTATATATAGGCCCGAAAATCCTCTGGGGCGGTTCGCCCGAGGCACGGGGCGGTTCGCCCCCCAGTTTTTCGCGGAATTTCCGTGTTTTTCGACGCGGATTTGGATTTCTTCACCTTTTCGGACTCGGTTTCAGACTTCTAATGGCCTTCTAACTTCCAAATTTTGCCCCTAGACTCCAAATCCTATCCGGAGACCTTAAGATACTCCAAATATGCTTCTAGAACACCAATTCCTTGTAGACTTTAATATAATTTCCCGTAAATCTATGAATTTCAACCAAAACCTGTAAAATAAAATCTAAAAGGAAACGTGACACTATTCTAATAAAATGTACTAAAATATAGCTAAATTAACATAGAGGATAGCTAAATTAGGTGAAAAAGACTCGAATGAAAGTGTAAAATACACATTCATCACATGGCAGGGTACAGGACGCTCTCCCGATTGGCGAGGAAAAGGAATTGGGGTTGGTATACTTCCAACAGATTCAAGGAGTACGACATGAGCCGCCTCCATGAGTTCTATGTTGGATTCACTAATCTTGAGGAGAAGGAGGGGGTACTCGTTCGAGGCCTAATTATGCCATGGACGTCGGCCTCAATTTCTGCATTCATCCATTTTGGGCAACAGGAGTTCACAGGAAGCAACCACGCCTACGAGTATTCAAGGGCCACTAGGGGGATCGAAAGAGCCATCACAGATGTGATCTGCAACAGGGAGTATAGGTATCCAGATACCGGAGCACAACCTGTACGGATCCGTCAGAGTGACCTTAGCATCGAGGCTAAGGTGATGATGAAATTCTGCATTTTCAACTTGATCCCCAGAATGAATGACACTTGGATACAGCCGAATTATGCCGAGCTCCTCTACTACTTGATAGGCAAGCATCGAATCGACATCGGTCACATCATGTATGCCGAGTATGAGCACCACTGGGAGAAGAAGAAGAAGCCCTTCATCTTTCCGAGCTTCATCACTGCCTACTGCAAATATTACGGGGTCGAGGACATTGATGAGGGGGATTGCGAGGTCGCTGCCCTTTCACCTTCGACTATTGATGTGCAGCTGACTAGGTATCAAATGAAGAACCCCACGGCTGATGCTGCTGATGTGGAAGCACCCTTCCAACTGACTGATTCAGATAATGAAAATGATTATGAGGATGCTATGGAAGCTGATGATGGCCGAGCCCCTATCCCGGATATTCCTTTTGTCCATAGAGCACCACATGCACCGCCTAGAGCACCACATGGGTCTCAAGGTTTTGACTTCTCTGATTTTCGGGGCCATATCACTGATAGTGTTGCAGCCTTGACCACCACTGTCCAAGGAATGCGACATGACCTTGACGGGCACATTGCCCAGCGCAACCGCGATTGGGAAATGATTGAGGAGCATCGCCGAGAGGAGAGGCAGGTAATGTGGGAACAACAACAGCTCATCCAGCAGCAACAGGATCTCCTGTCTGACACGTGGAGAGACTATTATGGGGATAACAATCCAGATAACTAGTCTTTTCACATTGTCCACTCTCAGCCGACCGAGGCCAAACAGTTCGGTAACATCTAGTATCACTTTTTATTTACTCATTCTCTTTTGCTAGGGACTAGCTTAAGTTTCATGAGGGGGATGGGATGTGAACCGTGATGTTAAGTATTGTTTGGCTATGTGTTGATTGGTATCTTGTTTTTTGTTTGCATTTGCATTTGTACGTTTACTGCTTTCTTAGTTTTTAGTTGCATACACTACATCCATCATAGGATAGTCTTGCATGTTTTATGTGGAGTTTATTGCCAAATTTTTGAACTTTTTTATTGGGTAGATTAACTAATTATGACATTAATCGTATGCTTCATCTCTATGAATTGGCTTGAGGTTTTTCTCGCTTGGCTTGTCACATTTATGTATTGCACTTAGTTAAGCTTGGTAGTCTCGACATCACTTAGTGGTGTTTTCTCTACTGCGGTTCACGAAGGCCTTTATAATAGGATGATGCATGTTAGGGTCTTATGGTTGTTTTCCCGAGTAATTATGTACCTAAGAGGCAACAAGTCTTCACCTTGCTTTGAGATTGCTAAATGCCTAGGAAGGAGGTAGTGTGAGATTGTGTGATCCTTTGTTTGCAACCTATTCTTCCGAATAGGTTTGGAGAGGGGGTTACGCTATCATTAGACTTGTTTTTCCATTTTTTCGGGTGTGTTGTGAGTTTATTTTTCCTTTTTCGTAAATTTTGTACTCCAACCTATTCTTTCGAATAGGTTTGGGGAGGTCGTTTGTGTGTCATTTTTATTTCTTTTTCGTTGTGCTACTGCTTGATGATGTCGTTTTTCACCAATTAAATTTGTTTAAAAGCCAAAGAACACCTTTCACTACACAAACAGAGTGCAATGGCAAGTTGTCCCCGAGTGTCGTTCTCTCGGGACCTAACGTGACTTTGTTTGTGGTTTTTGCTAGTTAATTCAGACAACGTGTTCAAGTGTTTATAGAATTGTTTTCTTAGAACAAAGCAACGAGAAATCAGATTGTTGTAATCAAGTTTGGAAAACGGTCGGTGGTAGAAATCGAATACACATGCATGGATTACGAATATGCTCACAAGTTCAGTGCGTAAAACCTTCAACTAAGTTTGCTAAGCAACTTGTCTAGGTAACTTTCAAGACACACATCATGAAAGGCCACTATCAATAATTTAGAGGTGTTTGTCACTAACACCATTTATCTAGCATGCTGCAAATCACTAACATACAATCCTATAGCTTTCATTGACCAACGAGTTTGTCACATACTCTATTCGAATATATTTTATAGGCAACTACGAATCATATGAAGTAATTTGCAGCAAGATTGACTCACAACCTCATGTAAGCATAAGCATAATCCATAACATGCATAATTCTACATTCTACCACCAACACAAAGGATTTAGCTACTCATATTCATCAACATAGACATCAAATCATATGAATTGTAAATAGAATACATCAAATCAAACTACTAGACAAGAGATAATGATACAATGTTACCACCAAGCTGTCACTAATCGGTGGGTATTGATGAAAACGTCTCCGTAGATGAAACAATGGATGCAATCCCATGACAAAACCTTTAATCCAATCTAAAATACAATGTAATCTGAGTTTTCTCTAAGTTTTGGGGCTTGGGAGCTCTGCCAAAACGAAGTCAATGTTCCCAAGTATCCAAAAAGTAACTGAAAATCAGATTTAAGAAGGAAAATCCGAAAACGTAACCGCTGCCAAGCAGACCGCTTGGAGAGGCCAAGCGAAGCGCTTGGTCCCTCCAAGCGCTTCGCTTGGCTGCTGTGCCAAAACTACTGGAAAATGAAGCGGAGCGCTTCACTATTCCAGGCGCTTAGCTTGGCTCCTGGGCAGATTTTTGTCTTCCAACTCAATCTTTTTGCCCTCGTACGGCCCTCGGGCGCCTTGGACTCGTCCTTCTCGGCACTTATTGGGGCTCAGACACTCACGAACAAGCCACGGAGATTGGGGAACTTCAACGGGGCCATCTTTTCCATCAAAAAGGCTCATTTTTAGCTCCAAAAACGCCGTTTCGTACCTAAGTTCCTGAAAATGCAGAAAACACAAAACGTGACACTATTATACAAAACTAACCAAAAAACGAGGCTAAAATATAGCAAAAGAAGGTAAAAAAGACAAGATGAACGCGTCAAAAATACGTTCATCAAACTCCCCAAACCAAACCTTTGCTTGTCCTCAAGCAACAAACTATCCTAAATGCAACACAAAAGGAGTCTCATGCCAAGTAAAGCGAACTAATCTATTGAATCTACCAAATGCTTATGAACAAAACCAAATGAGCATGATGATGAACGTATTTTTGACGCGTTCATCTAGTCTTTTTTACCTTCTTTTGCTATCTTCTAGCCTTGTTTTTTGGTTAGTTTTGTAGAATAGTGTCACGTTTTGTGTTTTCTGCATTTCCAGGCACTTAGGTACGAAACGGCATTTTTGGAGCTAAAAACGAGCCTTTTTGATGGAAAAGATGGCCCCGTTGATGTTCCCCAATCTCCGTGGCTTGTTCGTGAGTGTTTGAGCATCAATAAGCATTGAGAAGGATGAGTCCAAGGCACCCGAGGGCCGTACGAGGGCAAAAAGATTGAGTTTGAAGACAAAAATTTGCCCAGGAGCCAAGCTAAGCGCCTGGAATAGTGAAGCGCTCTGCTTCATTTTCTAGGAGCTTTGGCACAGCAGCCAAGCGAAGCGCTTGGAGGGCCAAAGCGCTTCGCTTGCCAAGCGCTCCAATTGGACTCTCCAAGCGGTCCGCTTGGCAGCGGTTACGTTTTCGGATTTTCCTTCTTAGATCTGATCTTCTGTTACTTTTTGGATACTTTTTGAACAGAGCTTCGTTTTTTAGAGCTCCTAAGCCCCAAAACTCTGAGAAAACTCAGATTACATTGTATTTTAGATTGGATTAAAGGTTTTGGCATAGGATTGCATCCGTTGTTTCATCTACGGAGAGGTTTTCATCAATACCCACCGATTAGTGACAGCTTGGTGGTAACATTGTATCATTATCTCTTGTCTAGTAGTTTGATTTGATGTATTCTATTTACAATTCATATGATTTGATGTCTATGTTGATGAATATGAGTAGCTAAATCCTTTGTGTTGGTGGTAGAATGTAGAATATGCATGCTATGGGTTATGTTTATGCTTACATGAGATTGTGATTCAATCTTGCTGCAAATTCCTTCATATGATTCTTAGTTGCCTAGAAAATATATTCGAATTGAGTATAGTGACAAACTCTTGGTCAATGAAAGCTATAGGATTGTATGTTAGAGATTTGCAGCATGCTAGATAAATGGTGTTAGTGACAAGCACCTCTAAAGTATTGATAGTGGTCTTTTATGATGTGTGTCTTGAAAGTTACCTAGACGAGTTGCTTACCAGACTTGATCGAAGGTTTTACGCACTGAACTTGTGAGCATATTCGGAACCCATGCATGTGTATTTGATTTCTACCACCAATCGTTTTCCAAACTTGATTACAACAATCTGATTTCTCGTTGCTTTGTTCTAAGAAAGCAATTCTTTAAACACCTGAACTCGTTGACTGAAATAACTAGCAAAAACCACAAACAAAGCCACGTTAGGTCCCGAGAGAACGACACTCGGGGACAACTTGCCATTGCACTCTAGTTTGTGTAGTGATAAGTGTTCTTAGGCTTTTAAACAAATTTAATTGGTGAAAAACGACATCATCAATTTGGCGCCGCTGTCGGGGACTTAACTCCTTTGGTTGGTGTTTTTGTCTTGGTTTTTTCAGCCAACATCTCTTCTTTGTCTCATTTCTGTTTTTGTTTCTTTTTGCTTGAGATACTCACTATCTTGTATTTCAGGTAAGTGCATGCCTAGAACCCGAACGGGTGGAACTATTATTGAACCTTTTGTAGACGAGATCGATCGTTTGTTTCAAAGGAGAAGGAGGAATTTGAATCTCGAGTTTGAAGAAGTAGCATCTAGAGCTTCCACTTCTGGTATTCGGGAAGAGTCTTCTTCTTATCTTTTGGAGCCAATTCTTGAATCTGTTTACTTGGAAGGTGAAATGGCGGAGCGTCCTATACGTACACTTACTAAGCCTACGGTTGGGGCTAGAGGACCAGCAATTGTCCTCAATGATGCCACAAGGAACTTGGAGATCAAGAATCACATGTTCCAACAACTTCCCAAATTCTATGGGATGGCTAATGAGGACGTGATTGGGTTCTTGAATGAGCTCGAGAATTTTGTTCTCCATCTTGGGCGACCAGGAGCTGGTGTTACGGATGATGATCTCCGTTTGAAGGTCTTTTCTATGGGTCTGGGTGATCGTGCAAAGGCTTGGCTTAATACTTTGGAGGCCGGGTCTTTGACAACATGGGATCTTTTTTTTGATAAGTTCATGGAGCGTTACTACCCCGCTTCCAAGACGATGGCTATGAAGAGCCAAATTAGCTCCTTCGAGCAGAGGTATGATGAGCCTTTCCACGAGGCCTATGATCGATTCATGGGGTTGCATCATCGATGCCCACATCACGGGTATGATAAAGGTCAGCTTCTCCAATTCTTTTACAATGGTTTACATCCCGAGATTCAATCTCAAGTGGATAGTATTTGTGGAGGTAGTATGGGGGAGTTGCTTCATTCTCAAGCTCAAGTGAAGCTGGACATGATGTACCGGAATTCCCAAAACCGGAATGTGAGGACTCGTGTGCTCCAAAAGGAGCAAAGAGGTGAGGACAAGGTAGTGGTAGAACAAGATGCCTTCGATGGGTTCGCCCATGAAGTGAAGCAAGCTTTGAGGCAAAGCGTTCCTTCTCCTTCTACGGAAGTTTGTGGTGTGTGCAAGAATTATGGGCACCCGGCCTATTTATGTCGTTCTGAATTTGCTAGAGAGCAATATATCACGAACGATGTCCGTCAAGAAGTGTATGCTGCTGAGGGAGAGCAAGTAGTTCGAGATGTGAAATATGGGCAAGGGTATGGCAATATGAGGCCACAAAACCGTGGACCCCGAGGTGGGTACCAGAATCAAGGAACCCGTGGTTATCTTCATAACCCGGATCAAAATGCCTATGGGCCTAATCAAGATAGAAGTCGTCTCAGCTATGGGAACAATTGGTATGAAGGAGCACCGCCTTCTAATCCTACACCTCCACCTCAGGTTGCTAGTTCAGGACCACAAGGTGGAGGGGTGCTTCCTTCACCTCTTGTCTCTTCTCTCAACGATCTTGTGTTGAAGACAAATAAGTTTATGGAGCATTACTATCGTAATGAAGCTACTAACAATCAGCGGTTTGAGAAGCTTGAGGCTAGTAGTAGCAACCTCCATAAGAAGTTGCAAGAGCTGATACATCGGGGGGCTAGTAGAGAGCAAGGGAAGTTTCCCGGGAACACGGAGAAGGCTATGGCCATAACCGTGGTGACTGATTTGCCCGTGGAGATCACGGTTGTGAGAGACAATGCACTAGTTGAGGTGCCAAGTTGCAAGATAACTGAAACTTGCAAGGTGAGTGAGGAGGTCGAGACTCCTAAGGTGGTTATGGAAGAGGAAGTTGTCGCACAATCTGATGCGATAGTTGAAGAGGTGAAAGAAAACTCATCGTCTGAGGATGAGATGGTGGATATGGTGGAAGTGCCCATCCAAGAGAGCTTCGATGTTGAAATCGGCTTGGGGAAGAAGGACGGAATAGTGGCAACTCTAGACACGGGAGCGGGTGTGAATGTTATACCCTTGAACGTGTATGAAGAGTCGGGTTTGTCTGGCTTGAGACCTATGAAACGCATGGTGCAATTAGCGGATGGGTCCATGAAAAAGCCGTTCGGTGTGATTGAGAACTTGGCGGTGAGGGTTGCCGGTGTAGAGGTGAAGAATAATTTCATCGTTATGCCTACATTTTCTGCTAAGCTCAAGGATGTGGTTCTCTTGGGTAGAGCCTTCATCAACAAAGTGCGTATGGTCATAGACATGTGTTAGGAAACTTGTAATTTTTTATGAGCAATTTACCATGCTAAATTAAGGAAAGTCCAGACTAGTACTCTTAAGGTCCATAGGATTTTAGAATTTTAAAGGACATTGTAAAAGAGGAACGTTTGCTGATGACTTAGTTAGGTGTTAGATAAGTTATTTCTTTTGTGTATGACGTATTTTATTTTCTGAGAAGAAAATATCTTATTGACACATTTGCGTATGATGTATTTTATTTTCTGAAAAGAAAATATCTTATTGATGCTTAGCTTTAATGTATCTTATTTTCTGAAAAGAAAATAACCTATTGAAGCATTTGCTGAAGATATATTTTGTTTTTTTTACAAACAAATTATTGAAGCAAATAAGAAACCGGTCAGAATCTTGAAGACTTTTGAAGAATCTGAACACTTGAAGAATTCGAAGACTTGAAGACTTGAAGATTGTTGAAGACTGGTAAGGCACGTGTTGCTCAGAAAGTGGAATTTTCAGCAACAACATTGCATAAGTGAAAATCTGAAAGACAGAGTAGGTTGTGCTTGCTGAAACTGAGACTAACCACTTGCTGATGAAACATATGTGACCTCTTGCTGAATGTACGTGAATTTGCGCTCCAAAGTTACTGTTTGAATTCTATTCAAATGTGCATTTAATGCAAAGCTTACACACGAAGACTAGAAGACAAACATAGTCGCTGCTGAAAGTACAAAAAGCAAGATAGTGACATGTTAAGGAACAAAAGCCTTAGGATTTGAAATTCAAACGGCTCCTTACTTGCACTATAAATAGAGGTCATCCGGCAAAGAGTTGAAGTGTGTCAACAACGTGATCAAACTCTCACTTGTGCTTAAAAACTCACAAACCTTCAAACACTCTTACTGCCATTGATCCGTTCCAAGACTTAAAGCTTGAAAAAGCTGCTTGTGAAGAAGTAGAACAAACTCGGCTAAGAAATTAGTTAAGTGTTCTTTCTTTCAAACAAGAACGAGTCTTGACACCAGAAACAATCAAACTTGTTTACTGCAAAGTATTCCAAGTTGTGTTTCTTAGATTACTTGTTGTAACTGAATAAGTTATAATTAAGTCATCTCACCCCAAAACTCTCTAACTGAAAATACACCCTTTCAGGCGTGATATTCAGGAGGAACTTAATCGAGCATAGTTTTGCTGATTAAAAGTACCAAGTTTGGTGGAGAACAAGGTTGAGTTCTCTAGTTTAGGTTGGATACGAAGCAAGTGTGCTTTGGTGTCTGTTGAATCGCTTTAGATAGGAGATTGTAAGGAACCTCAATCATATCTTAGTGGATTCAGTCCTAGAAAGGACAAAGTGGATTAGTTGAGAGATTACGCCACTCTCAGATACCACTATAAAAGTGTTTGTGTGATTTACTTACTGTATTTAGCTTTCAGCAAATTATATCTGTCTGTACACAGTCACTCACCTCACTTGTTGTAACCTTTTCTTGCTGAAAAAGTACTTATTGTTTCAAAGACTTCCGCTCTCTGATTTTAAGTATCAGCAAACCAAGCTACTGTAAAGTAACTTACGCTTGCTGAGAAAGTTAAGTATCAGCAAACTCATTAGTGAAAAGTAATAAGTACTTGCTGAGAAAGTTTTAAACGACAAAAGTTTGAAAAGACTATTCACCCCCCTCTAGTCTTTTCTTGTTGTTTAAAGGGACCAACAAGTGGTATCAGAGCAGGAGGTTCTTTAGCCTTCTGCACTGAACCTAGATCCCCTTAAGTGCTTTCCGTAAATCACTCTCACTTGATCAATTTGGTAGTGCTTTGCTGACAGGATGTCTTTAGGAGATGCTCCCTTGCTGAAGCTGGAAAATTACGAGAAATGGCGTAACAACATGATGCTACATCTTGAGGCCATTAGTGATGAGATGGTAACCGTCATTAATGATGGACCTATCAAGATCACTAAAATTGAAAGGAGTTTCCCTCACAAGACCATTGAAGCTGGGAAGGAAACCATCCTTGGCGAACCATCAGATACTGTTGTGCCAAAACCAAGAGAGGAATGGACTTCTGACGAAGCTAAGAGATTCCGTCTTGATAGACAAGCAAGAAATATCATCATCAGATCAACTCCGGATACCATACAGTGCAAACTGTGGGGTGCTAAGACTGCTAAGGAGGCTTGGAAAATGGTTCAAGATCTTTGTGCTGGATCTGACAAGACCAAGGAAAACAAACTTGAAGTACTTAAGCTAAAGTTTCAAAACTTTAAGCAAGGTGCAAACGAGTCACTGGAAGACTTGGACTTCAGATTCACAACTCTTGTTAGTGAAATGGCAGCGTTGGGTGTTGGAAACCTTTATTCAGATTCTGAGAAAGTGAAAACTATCATCAAAAGTTTGAATCAAGAATGGATCCACACTCAGAATTTCTATTATAATCAAGGAATGCCAGAAATTACACCAACAGAGTTGTTCTCTCATCTTGCTACTGTCAATTATGAGACAAAGCAAAGAGAAAACGTGTTTGCTGAAAAATCGCAAAACATTGCTCTTGCTGCAAAGCCGTCATCTTCTGAAAAGAAGAATGATAAAGAGCCTGCTGATGAAAATGCTTTAGTTGTTAAAAGATGAAGAAGTTCATCAGTAAGGAACTTGAAAGGCGAAAAGCAAAAGAGAAGCTGAAAAAGCATCTTGGTAACAACTACCATAAGTACAAGAATGATACTAGCTCGCTGAACAAGCAAGCTCAACAAGCTACTTCATCAGAAGAGCCAGCAGTTGGAAATGATCTATGTTTTTACTGCAAAAAGCCTGGACACTTCAAAGCTAATTGCCCTTTGCTGAAAGGCAAATCTGCTGAAAAGAAGAAGAAGTTCAAGAGAGCTTTTATTGCTGAAGAAAAGAAGAAGCTTCAAGCAAAAATCGATGCATTGTGCATTGATACCAGCTCCGAAGATAGTGAGGATGAAAGTTCAGACACCGACGATGAAGAAGCCACTCTAGACGTGGAGATTGGCAAGGAAGTTTGTGGAATAGCTATGGAAGCTTATCCAGATGTGTCTAACTACGAATTCTGCCTCATGGCCGGTCAGGTAAATAACTCTACCTCTGACTCAAACTCAGAAAGTGAAGACGAGATTGACCTTGACAAGATTCAAGGAGAAATCGAAAGATTTGAGAATACTCTCAGCAAACAGCAAGAGAAACTACAACTTGCTGAAACTCTGACCAAGCAGACTACTGAAAAGTACGTTTTGCTGAAGGAAGAGACAGAAGAAAAAGATGCTGAAATAAGGCGTCTTAAGAAGTTGATTGCTGAGGCTGCAGAGAAAAATTCTCAAATGGCATTAGAATTGGAAGAGTATCAGTCCTCAATTCTAAAGTTACTTGCTGAAATCCAAGAAATGAAAAAGATGAAAGTCAATTTCAAATCCTACGTGGAAGCAAGTAATACGCTAACTGAACTAAACTCTTATTTGAGAGATCCATCTCAGAAAGAAGGTTTAGGAGCAACGTGTGAAGGTGATAACGTAGAAATCTTGAGAAAAGATAAATCACCTATCTCCTTTGTACGTGCTACTGATAGTACTCCTCCAGTAATCTATCAGTTTGGTCAAACTAAGGTTGCTGAAACATGCAATCAAGTACCTATGACCATAAAGCCCGTTGTTGCTACTCAAAGTAACAAGACTTTAAATGGAAAACAGGTTGCTGAAAAGCAAACTGGAAAGAAGAAGAATGTTGTGAAGCATTCCGCCAAACAAGTTGCTGGAAAGCAAGTTGTTAAGACTAAAGGCAAGATTACTAAAAGTAATCAGAAGTCCTTTGCTGACAAACCAGAATCAAGTAAGGTTGCTGAAACTAAAGCTCAACATTCTCCAAAGAGTGGACTAGGTTTCAAAACCAAGCAAAGTCAACTCTTTCATGAGTATAAGCAAAGTCAGCAAAAATACTTCAAAGAGATGAAGAAAATCAAGCCTAAGAGTTCTGAAAAGACTCCCAATGCTAGGACTAGAAGGAACCTTGCTAGAAAAGAACTTACTGAAAAGTATGTTCAGCAAAAAGGTCAACAGAGCAAGACACCACATCAGAAAGTGGATTTGACCAGCACTAGTCAAAAGTCTTTCAGCTCAAAACCTCCTAGTTCCTCAGCAAGTAGAAAACAAGTCAAAGTTGAAAAACTTCAGACTTGGGTTTCCACTGGACGTATTCTTGAACATGTTAATGGACATCCATCATTGGATAATTAACTTGTTTGCTCTTGATTGTGCAGACTGCAGCCACGGAGACAAACGATGCAATCTGGCACTTTGATAGTGGTTGTGGAAAGCACATGACTGGAAACAACAATAACCTTATAAACTATAGACGGTGGTCTAAAGGTCCAACAATAAGGTTTGCTGGTGGAGGCTCCGGATCTAAAAAAGGCTATGGTGATGTGAAGTTAGGATGCATAACCATTTCTGGAGTTCTTTATGTCAAAAATCTTAAGTTTAACCTTTTCAGCATGAGTCAATTTGCTGACAAAGGATACTTCATCGAAATTAAAAGTGATGAATGTAAACTTGTAGATTTTGAGACTAAAAAGGTTATAATGATTGCAAGAAGATCAGGAGGCTTGTACACCGTTGATTGGTCTTCAGCAAACGTTGAAAAATGTCTTGTCTCAGATCATGATTGCCTTGCTGAAAAAGCATGGTTATGGCATAAACGAACAAGTCATCTAAACTTCAAGACGCTGAATAAGCTGTCTAAAAAGGCACTTGTAGTTGGATTACTGATGAATGTGTATTTTAAACTTTCATTCGAGTCTTTTTCACCTAATTTAGCTATCCTCTATGTTAATTTAGCTATATTTTAGTACATTTTATTAGAATAGTGTCACGTTTCCCTTTAGATTTTATTTTACAGGTTTTGGTTGAAATTCGGAGAATTACGGGCAATTATATTGAAGTCTACAAGGAATTGGTGTTCCAGAAGCATATTTGGAGTATCTGAAGGTTTCCGGATAGGATTTGGAGTCTAGGGGCCGAATCTGGAGGTTAGAAGGCCATTAGAAGTCTGAAACCGAGTCCGAAAAGGTTAAGAAATCCAAATCCGCGTCGAAAAACGCGGAAATTCCGCGAAAAACTGGGGGGCGAACCGCCCCATGGCTCGGGCGAGCCGCCCCAGATTATTTTCGGGCCTATATATAGTTGCGAGTTTTCTCTCCGAAATTCATATCTTTCCAAGCCTTCTTTCTCACCTCTCTCTATAGTTTTAGGTAGGAACTTCCCGGGGCCAGTCCTGGGAGTTCCGTAGCTTAGGGGATACTTTTTCATAGCAGATTGGAGCGCGTAGGATCACAATCATCCGGAGATTGACAACCTTCGGTAACTTTGTATCTTACAACTTTTATCTACTTATTTTATATATTCTTTCAATATGTTTTCTTCTATGATTGCTAGTGATTGCATGCACATTATGAGTAGCTAAATTTATCATTGGTGGTAGTATGTGAATTCTTAGCGAGGGAAGATAATCATGCTAATGGCTATATCGCGCATTATACTCCGTGTCATTGCTTTATTTCGTTGATGAGTTGAACACCAAAATTCTCGTATGTTGTATTGATCATTATGCACACTAGGACACTTGTCGGCCAATCAGACTTAATTATCTTCGTAGTGTTGAATGATTACGGAACACAATCGGACGTTAGTTGTTGACAGGTCAGACCCATACTATCTTCGTAGTGCACAATACTTACAACAGGACCCTAGATTCATTCAAATATCTCCATGCAAGACCGAGGAATTTATGCATGATTATCGACCCATTATGTTAAGAAGGACCATACTATCACCAACCTCCATTATCTGCTTGAAAACCCCCTATTGCTTTTTATTTGTTGTTTTATATTTTCTTATTATATAGATAAAGCTAGTTATAGTCCTGAGAGAACGACACTCGAGTCATTCTGCTGCTACACTACGGTTTTCGTTGTAGTTGTGGATTGCCTTTGGCTAAATAACAAATATTATTTGATTGAACCCTGACAACGTTCATCAAATTGGCGCCGTTGTCGGGGACTATACTCCTTTTTTCTGTTTAATTTATTTATATTTACAGCTTTAGATTCCTAATTCTATTAGTTTTAGTTTTTCCTATTTAATCTCTCTCTGATAGTACTTTCCTAGTCTGTTTCTAATTCTCCTTTCCTAGCCTTAGTAGTATTCGATATCTAGAAATATTCTCGATTTTCGAAATTTTTAACGAGGCTAATTTTTAGTTTTGAGTTACTCTTACTACAGACATACAGGTATGATGTCCATGCGCGCTCGCATGACACCCCAATTCTCGCAGGTGAGGAGAGGATCATCCATATACCTGGAAGATGAGTTAAGAAGGTTTGAGGTGACGGAGTCCATGGTGAGGTACTTACCGAGGTTCGAAGATGGAGCAGGGATGGACCCATGGAGTTTCATTCGATCCTATGAGGAGGAAATAGAAAGAATTCCAGCAGAAGGGTTTACTAAGGACCAATTGTGCAGAAAACTATTTTCTTTTGCTCTTGGGTATGAGCCGAGGCGTTGGATTGCAAGGTTTGAACCAGGATCGCTGAAAACTTGGGGCCAAGTAGTAGAGGAGTTCTTGGCGCGGTTCATGCCTTATCATGAGACGATTGCCTTACGTGATAGGATCCAATATTTCGAGCAAGGAGAGTATGAGCAGTTTTGTGACGCCTACGAACGTTTTGAGATGTATAAACGTGAGTGCCCCCATCACCGTTTCGAAGATGGGGAGTTGATTTGGTGCTTCGTTGGTGTACTTCGTGAAGAGGAACGACTTAGAGTGGATCAGTTGAGCGGCGGTCTGGGAGAATGTACGGTCGACGAGGCAGAAGAAGTCCTCCGTAAGTACGCCAGAGGTTCAACACAATCCGATGAGGTCATACCAATTCACATCACCGCAAAGGAAGTAGATCGAGGTGAAGCAGGAAGCTCATCCGAGGAATATTTTGAAACCGAAGAAATCAGTGAGGAAGATGCACATCCCGAGCAAGTTGAAGATGACCTTCGTATAGCAAAAGTTGTTGAAGAAGTTGAAGTAACTGAGCATCTTACGGAAGAATTCAGCTTGTTGAATTGTGCTGAAGTAGAAGAGGTTCGAGAACTTGAAGAGAAGAAAGGATTGGAAGGCGACGCCCCCTGGAGGCGGGGGGCGAGTCGCCCAACATGGGGGAGAACCGCCTCCCACGACCAGTGAGCTGGACGACCCCAGCTCCCCTGTTTCTTTACTCCCAGACATACGCATCAACCCAAAACCACTTCCTTCCGTTACTACTGAAGTTCTTAAGTACAAAGAGGTGAATCTACTTCTCCAAGGTGGAAAGCTTGACAAGCAAGATACACAGGAGCCACCGCTAAACAAGCACCTCGATGAAGTCAAAGTGAATGTCCTCCTATTGATGAAGTCCTTATTGGATATGCCTGCAAAACAAACCAGTCCATTCACCATGGTGAGATCTTTGAAGCTTCCTAGGTCTCTTTGCTACATCGGACCAAGAGAATGGCGGCCACCGTGGGGAGGTACTCTTGAGTCCATTCTTGAATACTCAGCCGACCGAGGCCAAACCGTTCGGTAACATCTAGTATCACTTTTTATTTACTCATTTTCTTTTTCTAGGGACTAGCTTAAGTTTCATGAGGGGGATGGGATGTGAACCATGATGTTAAGTATTGTGTGGCTTTGTGATGTTGAGTAGGATAGTCTTGTTTATTTTAATTGCATTTGCACGTTTACTGCTTTCCTAGGATAGTTTTGCATGTTTTTATATGGAGTTTATTGCCGAAGTTTTTTGAATGTAATTTATTGGGTAGATCAACTAGCTATGCCATTAATCGTATGCTTCATCTCTATGAATTTGTTTGAGGTTTTTCTCGCTTGGCTTGTCACATTTATGTATTGCACTTAGTTGAGCTAGGTAGTCTCGACATCACTTAGTGGTGTTTTCTCTACTGCGGTTCACGAAGGCCTTTATAATAAGATGATGCATGTTAGGGTCTTATGGTTGTTTTCCCGAGTAATTATGTACCTAAGAGGCAACAAGTCTTCACCATGCTTTGAGATTTCTAAATGCCTAGGAAGGAGGTAGTGTGAGGTTGTGTGATCCTTTGTTTATAACCTATTCTTCCGAATAGGTTTGGGGAGGGGGTTACACCATCATTAGACTTGTTTCTGTTTTTCATTTTTCGTATCGTGAGTTTATTTTTCCTTTTCCGTAAATTTTGTACTCCAACCTATTCTTTCGAATAGGTTTGGGGAAGTCGTGTGATTCATTTTTGTTTGTCTTTTTGTTATGCTACTGCTGGCTAGAAAAAATCGAAAAAAAAAGAAAGAAAAATTCCAGAAGAAAAAAAAAAAAGAATCTGGAAAGAAAAAAAGAATAACAAAGAGAAGACCCCAAAAAAGCAAAGAAGGGTCCAAAAAATAAAGCCAAATAGCAGTTTAGCAAAGTATTGAGTCTTTTCCATTTTTCGTATTGTTCGTAATTGTGTTTTTCTATTTTTTATCTTTTTTGTCTTAAGTGTCATCTGTTCTAGACCACCCTCGTCCTGCCATTCAGGAAGTGGTGAATAGCTTAAGACTTTACTTGAGAGATGGGTAGAATAGGGGAGTGTTATCTTTTATAGGGAACCCTCCTTCGTTTGATGAGAGCCAGTACTGGTTCGACCTCTTTTGAGGGAAAGTCTTAACATGGTGGAAGAGCAGTAAGTCCTCAGTTTCATAGGCACGGGGCAACCATTCGTATCTTAGCATGCATCATTACGTCGTCACTGACTAGGTCCAGGTAGAGAATGTTACGAGAGACTATCTTGTCTTGACATAAGTGCTTATGTGGATGTGTATAAGTCAATCGAGGTATTCTTCAACCTATATTCATGCTTTGATTTATATGGTTTTTGTTCATATGTTATTTGGTAGATTCAGTAATTTAGTTCATTTTATTTGGCATGAAAACTCCATTTTTGAGTCTTGCATGTTTTTTGTATTAGAGTCTAGCCTAGTTGCTTGAGGACAAGCAAAGGTTCGGTTTGGGGAGTTTGATGAATGTGTATTTTACACTTTCATTCGAGTCTTTTTCACCTAATTTAGCTATCCTCTATGTTAATTTAGCTATATTTTAGTACATTTTATTAGAATAGTGTCATGTTTCCCTTTAAATTTTATTTTACAGGTTTTGGTTGAAATTCGGAGAATTACGGGCAATTATATTGAATTCTACAAGGAATTGGTGTTCCAGAAGCATATTTGGAGTATCTGAAGGTTTCCGGATAGGATTTGGAGTCTAGGGGCCGAATCTGGAGGTTAGAAGGCCATTAGAAGTCTGAAACCGAGTCCGAAAAGGTGAAGAAATCCAAATCCGCGTCGAAAAACGCAGAAATTCCGCGAAAAACTGGGGGGCGAACCGCCCCATGGCTCGGGCGAACCACCCCAGAGTATTTTCGGGCCTATATATAGTTGCGAGTTTTCTCTCCGAAATTCATATCTTTCCAAGCCTTCTTTCTCACCTCTCTCTATAGTTTTAGGTAGGAACTTCCCGGGGCCTGTCCTGGGAGTTCCGTAGCTTAGGGGATACTTTTTCATAGCAGATTGCAGCGCGTAGGATCACAATCATCCGGAGATTGACAACCTTCGGTAACTTTGTATCTTACAACTTTTATCTACTTATTTTATATATTCTTTCAATATGTTTTCTTCTATGATTGCTATTGATTGCATGCACATTATGAGTAGCTAAATTTATCGTTGGTGGTAGTATGTGAATTCTTAGCGAGGGAAGATAATCATGCTAATGGCTATATCGCGCATTATACTCCGTGTCATTGCTTTATTTCGTTGATGAGTTGAACACCAAAATTCTCGTATGTTGTATTGATCATTATGCACACTAGGACACTTGTCGGCCAATCAGACTTAATTATCTTCGTAGTGTTGAATGATTACGGAGCACAATAGGACGTTAGTTGTTGACAGGTCAGACCCATACTATCTTCGTAGTGCACAATACTTACAACAGGACCCTAGATTCATTCAAAGATCTCCATGCAAGACCGAGGAATTTATGCATGATTATCGACCCATTATGTTAAGAAGGACCATACTATCACCAACCTCCATTATCTGCTTGAAAACCCCTATTGCTTTCTATTGCTGTTTTATATTTTCTTATTAAATAGATAAAGCTAGTATAGTCCTGAGAGAACGACACTCGAGTCATTCTGCTACTACACTACGTTTTCGTTGTAGTTGTGGATTGCCTTTGGCTAAATAACAAATTTATTTGATTGAACCCTGACACCGTTCATCACTTACCTGGTTTACTTTAAAGGAAGGATTGTGTTTTGCACTGCATGTCCGCAAGGAAATCCAACCAAATCTTTTCAAGAACAAGGCAGTACCGCAACTACAAACACTTTACAATCTTGCACATGGACTTAGTTTGAATCTTCTTCAACAAGCTAGCTGGTAAGAGTATGGTCTAGTTGGTAGATGACTATCAAGCTTCACTTGTAAAACCAAGACTGAAATACCTCTTGCTGAATAAGCTTGAAGTCATGAAAAATGACAAGGTAAAAGTCCTAAGGACAGACCATGGTCTGATTTTAAACCGTACATTAATTGAATATTGTTACCCTAAAAGGTATTCAACATCAGTTATCCTCAGTAAGAACACCACAGCAAAACGGTGTTGCTGAACGGAAAATCGTACCCTGAAAGAAGCCGCAGGAACAATGCTTGCTGACACTGAAATAAGTGAGGCTTATGGGTTGAGAATCTGTGCATGTTGTATTCTACGAAAAGACAAGGTGTACCTACTGAAGAAGAAATATCAGAATGTATGAAAAAGCTAATCATACATGAGCAAAGAACTGAATTGATGCTAGTCAATCAGTCAATCGAACTAAATGATGATTCGACAATGACTCTCCTTCCCCCAAGTCATGACCAAGATAAAATAGTTCACGACAAAGAATTTTCAGCAAAAGATGCGGTTGCTCCGGAAGTTGCTAAATTACGCAATCTCCAGTGCCTGCTGACGAATTACCTCCAACCCCAGCAATGCTGAACAAGCAGTTGCTGCCGAACAAATCTCAGCAGAGACACAAATTCCAGTAGTACTGAACAAGTAATACTGAAGAGTCACATGCTGATGAGCAAACATATCCTGATCCAACAAACAGGAAACCTGTTAATAAATGGATTAGAGATCATCCCTCTACGAATATGATTGGCGATATAATAAACGCCAAGTGACTAGATCCAAAGATAACTCAGGACTTGCTGAAGAAGCAATGTCGTAGAAGTAGAATCTAAGTCCTCTTGCTTTGTTTCAGAAATTGAACCTAAAACCATAGAAGAAGCTTTGAAGCATTCTGAATGGATAAAGGCAATGCAAGAAGAATTGGATCAATTTGAAAGGAACAAAGTCTGGAAACTTGTGCCACTTGCTGAAGATATGAAATCTGTGTGCGTCAAGCTGAGGGGTGTTCAGAAATAAGCCACGTTTAGTTGCTCAAGGTTACTGTCAGACTGAAGGATTGGACTATGATGAGTCTTACGCTCCAGTTGCAAGATTGGATGCAATTGGCTTTTCTTGGCCTTTGCTGCTCACAATGACTTCATTGTTTACCAAATTGGATGTTAAGAAGTGCATTCTTAAATGATGAACTTGCTGAAGAGGCTACCTAGAACAACCCCTGGCTTTGAACTTCCCTCAGAAACCAAGATGTATATAAGCTTCAGAAAGCTGTATATGGTCTAAAGCAGCACCAAGAGCATGGTATGATACCTTGGCTAAGTTCTTGCTGGAAAATGGTTTCAAGAAAGGTGAAGTTGACAAAAACATTATTACCATGAACCATGATGGTAAAATAATCTTAGTTCAAATTATGTGGATGACATAATTTTTTGGATCTAAGGACAAGCAACTTTGTGATGTTTTGCCAAA
>CM051455.1:89153182-89299524 GCA_028274465.1 Plantago ovata | reverse complement strand
GGATGGAAAGCTTGACAAGCAAGATACACAGGAGCCACCTAAACACGGCACCACGATGAAGTCAAAGGAATGTCCTCCTCTTGCTGACGCCTTATGGATCTGCTGCAAAACAAACGCAGTCCCTTCACCATGGTGCGACTTTGAAGCTTCCTAGGTCTTCTTCTGCTCACATCGCGACACCGAGAAGTGGCGGCCACGTGGGGAGTACTCTGAGTCTCATTCTTGAATCTCAGCCGACGAGGCCAAACGTTCGGTAAATCTAGTATCACTTTTATTTACTCATTTTCTTTTCTAGGGAGCTTAAGTTTCATGAGGGGGATGGTGATGAGAACCATGATGTTAAGTATTGTGTGGCTTGATGTTGAGTAGGATAGTCTTGTTTATTTTAATTGCATTTGCACGATTCATGCTTTTCTCTGATAGTTTTGCATGTTTTTATATGGAGTTTATTGCCGAAGTTTTTTGATGTAATTTTATTGGGTAGATCAACTAGCTATGCCATTAATCGTATGCTTCATCTCTATGAATTTGTTTGAGGTTTTTCTCGCTTGGCTTGTCACATTTATGTATTGCACTTAGTTGAGCTAGGTAGTCTCGACATCACTTAGTGGTGTTTTCTCTACTGCGGTTCACGAAGGCCTTATAATAAGATGATGCATGTTAGGGTCTTATGGTTGTTTTCCCGAGTAATTATGTACCTAAGAGGCAACAAGTCTTCACCATGCTTTGAGATTTCTAAATGCCTAGAAGGAGGTAGTGTGAGGTTGTGTGATCCTTTGTTTATAACCTATTCTTCCGAATAGGTTTGGGGAGGGGGTTACACCATCATTAGACTTGTTTCTGTTTTTCATTTTCGTATCGTGAGTTTATTTTTCCTTTTCCGTAAATTTGTACTCCAACCTATTCTTTCGAATAGGTTTGGGGAAGTCGTGTGATTCATTTTTGTTTGTCTTTTGTTATGCTACTGCTGGCTAGAAAAAATCGAAAAAAAAAGAAAGAAAAATTCCAGAAGAAAAAAAAAAAAGAATCTGGAAAGAAAAAAGAATAACAAAGAGAAGACCCCAAAAAGCAAAGAAGGGTCCAAAAATAAAGCCAAATAGCAGTTTAGCAAAGTATTGAGTCTTTTCCATTTTTCGTATTGTTCGTAATTGTGTTTTTCTATTTTTTATCTTTTTTTGTCTTAAGTGTCATCTGTTCTAGACCACCCTCGTCCTGCCATTCAGGAAGTGGTGAATAGCTTAAGACTTTACTTGAGAGATGGGTAGAATAGGGGAGTGTTATCTTTTATAGGGAACCCTCCTTCGTTTGATGAGAGCCAGTACTGGTTCGACCTCTTTTGAGGGAAAGTCTTAACATGGTGGAAGAGCAGTAAGTCCTCAGTTTCATAGGCACGGGGCAACCATTCGTATCTTAGCATGCATCATTACGTCGTCACTGACTAGGTCCAGGTAGAGAATGTTACGAGAGACTATCTTGTCTTGACATAAGTGCTTATGTGGATGTGTATAAGTCAATCGAGGTATTCTTCAACCTATATTCATGCTTTGATTTATATGGTTTTTGTTCATATGTTATTTGGTAGATTCAGTAATTTAGTTCATTTTATTTGGCATGAAAACTCCATTTTTGAGTCTTGCATGTTTTTTGTATTAGAGTCTAGCCTAGTTGCTTGAGGACAAGCAAAGGTTCGGTTTGGGGAGTTTGATGAATGTGTATTTTACACTTTCATTCGAGTCTTTTTCACCTAATTTAGCTATCCTCTATGTTAATTTAGCTATATTTTAGTACATTTTATTAGAATAGTGTCATGTTTCCCTTTAAATTTTATTTTACAGGTTTTGGTTGAAATTCGGAGAATTACGGGCAATTATATTGAATTCTACAAGGAATTGGTGTTCCAGAAGCATATTTGGAGTATCTGAAGGTTTCCGGATAGGATTTGGAGTCTAGGGGCCGAATCTGGAGGTTAGAAGGCCATTAGAAGTCTGAAACCGAGTCCGAAAAGGTGAAGAAATCCAAATCCGCGTCGAAAAACGCAGAAATTCCGCGAAAAACTGGGGGGCGAACCGCCCCATGGCTCGGGCGAACCACCCCAGAGTATTTTCGGGCCTATATATAGTTGCGAGTTTTCTCTCCGAAATTCATATCTTTCCAAGCCTTCTTTCTCACCTCTCTCTATAGTTTTAGGTAGGAACTTCCCGGGGCCTGTCCTGGGAGTTCCGTAGCTTAGGGGATACTTTTTCATAGCAGATTGCAGCGCGTAGGATCACAATCATCCGGAGATTGACAACCTTCGGTAACTTTGTATCTTACAACTTTTATCTACTTATTTTATATATTCTTTCAATATGTTTTCTTCTATGATTGCTATTGATTGCATGCACATTATGAGTAGCTAAATTTATCGTTGGTGGTAGTATGTGAATTCTTAGCGAGGGAAGATAATCATGCTAATGGCTATATCGCGCATTATACTCCGTGTCATTGCTTTATTTCGTTGATGAGTTGAACACCAAAATTCTCGTATGTTGTATTGATCATTATGCACACTAGGACACTTGTCGGCCAATCAGACTTAATTATCTTCGTAGTGTTGAATGATTACGGAGCACAATAGGACGTTAGTTGTTGACAGGTCAGACCCATACTATCTTCGTAGTGCACAATACTTACAACAGGACCCTAGATTCATTCAAAGATCTCCATGCAAGACCGAGGAATTTATGCATGATTATCGACCCATTATGTTAAGAAGGACCATACTATCACCAACCTCCATTATCTGCTTGACAACCCCCTATTGCTTTTTATTTGCTGTTTTATATTTTCTTATTAAATAGATAAAGCTAGTTATAGTCTTGAGAGAACGACACTCGAGTCATTCTGCTGCTACACTACGGTTTTCGTTGTAGTTGTGGATTGCCTTTGGCTAAATAACAAATATTATTTGATTGAACCCTGACAACGTTCATCAATTACCTAGGGTTACTTTTAAGAAGGATTGTGTTTGCAATGCATGTCAGCAAGGAAAGCAAACCAAATCTTCTTTCAAGAACAAGGCAGTACCGTCAACTACAAAACCTTTACAACTCTTGCACATGGACTTGTTTGAATCTTCTTCAACAAGCTATGCTGGTAAGATGTATGGTCTAGTAGTGGTAGATGACTATTCAAGATTCACTTGTAAAACCAAGACTGAAATACCTAACTTGCTGAATAAGCTTGAAGTCATGAAAAATGACAAGGTAAAAGTCCTAAGGACAGACCATGGTACTGAGTTTGTAAAACAGTACATAATTGAATATTGTACCCTAAAAGGTATTCAACATCAGTTATCCTCAGTAAGAACACCACAGCAAAACGGTGTTGCTGAACGGAAGAATCGTACCCTGAAAGAAGCCGCAAGAACAATGCTTGCTGACACTGAAATAAGTGAGGCTTATTGGGTTGAAGAATCTGTGCATGTTGTATTCTACGAAAAGTCACAAGGTGTACCTACTGAAGAAGAAATATCAGAATGTATGAAAAAGCTAATCATACATGAGCAAAGAACTGAATCTGATGCTAGTCAAATCAAGTCAATCGAACTAAATGATGATTCTGACAATGACTCTCCTCCCCCAAGTCATGACAAGATAAAAATAGTTCACGACAAAGAATTTTCAGCAAAAGATGCGGTTGCTCCGGAAGTTGCTAAAATTACGCAATCTCCAGTGCCTGCTGACGAATTACCTCAACCCAGCAATGCTGAACAAGCAGTTGCTGACGAACAAATCTCAGCAGAGACACAAATTCCCAGTAGTACTGAACAAGTACATACTGAAGAGTCACATGTTGATGAGCAAACATATCCTGATCCAACAAACAGGAAACCTGTTAATAAATGGATTAGAGATCATCCCTCTACGAATATGATTGGCGATATTAATAAACGCCAAGTGACTAGATCCAAAGCTACTCAAGGACTTGCTGAAGAAGCAATTGTCGTAGAAGTAGAATCTAAGTCCTCTTGCTTTGTTTCAGAAATTGAACCTAAAACCATAGAAGAAGCTTTGAAGCATTCTGAATGGATAAAGGCAATGCAAGAAGAATTGGATCAATTTGAAAGGAACAAAGTCTGGAAACTTGTGCCACTTGCTGAAGATATGAAAGCTATTGGTACAAAGTGGGTGTTCAGAAACAAGCTGAGCGAGTCTAGTGCAGTAACAAGAAATAAAGCACGTTTAGTTGCTCAAGGTTACTGTCAGATTGAAGGATTGGACTATGATGAGTCTTACGCTCCAGTTGCAAGATTGGATGCAATTAGGCTTTTCTTGGCCTTTGCTGCTCACAATGACTTCATTGTTTACCAATTGGATGTTAAAAGTGCATTCTTAAATGATGAACTTGCTGAAGAGGTCTACCTAGAACAACCCCCTGGCTTTGAACTTCCCTCAGAAACCAAGATGGTATATAAGCTTCAGAAAGCTGTATATGGTCTAAAGCAAGCACCAAGAGCATGGTATGATACCTTGGCTAAGTTCTTGCTGGAAAATGGTTTCAAGAAAGGTGAAGTTGACAAAACATTATTTACCATGAACCATGATGGTAAAATAATCTTAGTTCAAATTTATGTGGATGACATAATTTTTGGATCTAAGGACAAGCAACTTTGTGATGATTTTGCCAAACTCATGACAAATAAGTTTGAAATGAGTATGATGGGAAAATTGAATTACTTCCTAGGGTTGCAAGTCAAGCAACTCAAAGATGGAATATTCATAAATCAAGCAAAGTATTCGAAAGAAATGCTCATAAAGTTTAGGATCAAAGAGGATGAAAAACCTGAAAAGATCCCTATTAGTGTTGGCACCAAATTGGGCTATACTAAACAGGACAAAAGTGTTGAAGAACACAAGTATAGGAAGCTCATTGGTTCCTTGTTGTATCTAACAGCAAGTAGACCTGACATTCAGTATGATGTTTGTGTGTGTGCAAGATTCCAATCTGATCCAAGAGAATCACACTACAAAAAGGCAATTAAAATACTGAAATATGTTAAAGGTACAGTCAATGTTGGATTATGGTATCCTAAAGATTTTGGACTTGAATTGGTTGGCTATTCTGATGCTAATCATGGTGGATCAACTCTTGATAGAAAAAGTACCTCTGGAACTTGTCAGTTTTTGGGTACTAGATTAATATCATGGTTCAGCAAGAAGCAAACTTGTGTCGCCAATTCATCTACTGAATCTGAATACATTGCAGCTGGTTGTTGCACAGCTCAAATCCTATGGATTCAGCAACAATTAAGATATTATGGTATTTCTGCAAAGAAAACACCAATCTTTTGTGATAATACAAGTGCTATTGCAATTACACAAAATCCTAAGTTTCACTCTAGGACCAAGCACATTGATATTAGACATCATTTCATTAGAGATCATGTGGAAAAAGGTAATATTGAGGTTGTGAAAGTAGGAACTGAAGATCAACTTGCTGATATCTTTACCAAGCCCCTACCGGATAATAGGTTCGCAATGCTAAGGTATAACCTTGGATTAATTGAACTACCTCAATAAAGGATACACTCGGCAGAATGCTGAAACAGGTATTCAGCAAGCCGAAGTATTCCTATCCAAAAAGACCAAGTCACTGATTTCTTCTAAGAAATGATAAGTCACTACATGTTTGCTGAAACAGGCATTCAGCAAGTAATTCCTTCAAAACTGGTATTTGTTAGGAAACTTGATCACTTGCTGAGACAGGCACTCAGTAAGAGGAAGAACTTAAGGATTGCTGAGACGGGTACTCAGACAATCAAAAGATACTGAAACAGGTATTCAAGTATCAAAGGAATTTTCTGAGACGGGAACTCAGAAAAAGAGCAAAGCTCATCTCTCAGGTTTCACCAAAGGATGTCTCAAGTACAAAAGAATTTACTGATACGGGAAATCAGAAATATCTTTTAAACTTAAAGAAAATATGAGATATCTAAGTAAGGGGGAACTTTCAGCAAGTATCTAGATTGTTAATTCAAACTCGCTGAAAAGATTCTTGTCTATTTCAGCAAGCAATCTATCCCTTATTACTCGGTAAAATCAATTTGTGACGTTAAGCTGGCACAGATAAACTCGCAATAATCATGACATGAAATTCAATCGTGTCCATTGATTAAAAGGAGTTACTAATCTAACGGCTAACAGAACAAAGAGAGAGAGTGCTCTGACGGTTTTAGTTAGTGGGCCATTACGCATTCAATGCAAAGGCTCCACTATCTCCAGTGTTTCTCTGTTATACCCTTGCTGAGAGCTCAAATCGATTGAGTTTCTCACACACCAGAGACACTATATAAAGAAGGAGTTAGAGAAATGACAAAATTCTTTAACTCACATTTCCTTTCTCTGCAAATTCTAGCCTGGATCTACTGTACCTCCGGTCAAAAAGCAAAACTATCTCTTTTCGTACAATCTTTCTTGCTCTATATAAGAAATGGCTCCCAAGAGATAGTTATCTAAGTCCTCAAAATCGTCAAAGGTTGATAGTGCTGAAACACGCACTGCTCCGGTGACTACTCCGGTAACTACTCTGGCCCCAGACACAACGAAAGTTGTGTTGAAAAACGACCGAATCACTGCAAAACCTATGCCTCCGTCATATCTTGACACTGCAAAGTGTGAGATGTTGATGCAATGGGGAGGGTTTGCAAAAGAAAAGTACATTAGGTACTTTTATGAACAAGAACTTGATGACCAAAATGAAGAGGCGCTTGAGTTCATCAAGCAACAAGGCCTCATGAACTTTATCTCTGCTCGCACTAAGCAAGTGAGCATGATTGATACAATGGAATTCTACAACAATGCAGAAATCCAGTCCCTTACAGACAGTAATGGAATCACTGATAAAGTGATCCTTACTTATGTTCAGAACACGCAAATCGTCCTGAAATGGACTGATTTAGCGGAGATTTTTCAGATTCCAACCACTGGAACTGAAGATGACGTCACTGCTACTGACGAAGAAATAGAAGCTTTCTACAGTGACGTCAGAAATGCAAAGATGAAGAAAGGCGAGATAGCTCCCGTGACTTGGACAAAGCACGTTAAGAGAAAGCATCTCTGCCATTCACTTGGTCTAGTAGCTCTGCTACTGATAAAAGTTCTTGACTACCAAGTTGCAGGAATTGACCAAGTCGGCCTGAGAAGATGGCCATTGTTGATGCATATCTATGAAAATAAATCGGAACTTAACTGGGCTAAGTACATTTTCAACATGCTTGTTGATTGTGTCACTATGTTCAAAGTAAAGGTAGAAGACAACAAGGTCTCACCTTCCTTTCCAATTATGTATGGAATCAAGATATGCTATATCCTTGAACATTTCAGGATTCAGCTAAGAAACCCATTGCCAATCAAGAAATCTGTGTGCAATGTGGGAAGATCTTTCCACAGGCAGAATGTACCTAAGATTGCTGGAAAGAAAACTAAGAAGACGAACAACTGCAAATGTTGTCCGCACAAGCCAACAAGAAAGGTATACAACAGCTGCAGATGTTACCACTCAGCAACTGAGAGATGAAACTACTGTTGGTGGTGGTAACACAAATGAAACTGCTGTAGAAAATCAACAAGGTACGTGTACAACACCTGTTGCTAAAAAGGCAACAATAGATGACTCTGGGAAACTGGAGAAATCTAAAAAGAAAAAGAGGAAAGCTGATGATGACACTCAGACTGCAGCGTCATCAGCAAACCTCGTACCTAAGAGGAAACGGACAAGTAACAAAAGAAAGAAGACACTGGCTTCTCAGTCAGTCCCTGATGTCCAAGACTCCTTAGTCAATTCCCAGAAAAATGCTGAAACGCATTTGCCAGTATATGTTGCTGAAGTAATTACTGAAGCATATGTCAACAATGTTGTTGTTACTGAAGCATATGCCAAATGACCCAACTATGGAACCAGCAAGTGATATTGTTGATGATCTGCAAAAAGCGGCACTTGCTGATGCTGCTGAAAAGATGGTTGCTAAACAAGCAACTCATCAAGTTGCTGAGACCCAGCTTGCTGAAGAACCAGTTGCTGAAATAGCAATGGTTCCAGTTCCTGAAGTTGCTGAAACTCAAGAAGCATTGTTCAACGACGCATCTCATGATGCTGAGAATACTGGTCCAAGTTCACCCAAGACATCAATTGACAAAGTCCAGCTTGTTCTGGAAGATTTAAGCAAACAAATGGAGTTGGAGATTGAAGAAACATCCAACAAATCAATTGATCTCTTCATGACAAGCAATGAGCTTAAAGGTCAAGATGCTTCTGCTCAACTTGTCATTTCAGAGACAAGGGAGATTGCTGAAACCGCACAGCTTACTCAAATAGAGCAAAATCAGAAGTCTGCTGAAGAAACAGTCCCAAAATCTGAAGAAACTGTTAATGCTGAAAGGACTGAGCCACAACCTGTCCTTCCTCAGCAAGTAGTTAATTCAACCATCAGTAACACTTCAAATTCTGAAAATTGTTCTTTTGCTAAAATTATTCTTTCTCTACAAACTTCTCAAGATGCAAGTCAGATGGTTGCTGAAGCCTCTGCACCAGAACCAACACTCCCTGCTCAGTAGGTAGTTAATAATTTTGGTATAAAAACTAAGTTTGACAGCTTAGTACTTGTGTCTAATTTTAATTTATTTCAGGATGAACAAATGGAGGATGCTACTCAAGCTCCTCATGGAATGGAAATTGTACTACATGAGCTTGCTGACTCTCAGCAGGTAAATCATGTTTCAGATGTAAACTCTAAAACAATTCTCCAAACCAATCCTGATCTAAATAAAACTCTTTTTCAGGCTCAAAAGGAGACCACTGAAGTGGTACTCATCACTGAAGATCAGCAAGTAAGTTCTGAAGAACTTTACTTGAACTTCAAGAGGACAACTTTGTCAAGAGTTGCTAAGTCCGTCAGCAACTGGCAAAGGTACAGGAGAATGGATTTCTCAGATCTTCACCTTCATCTCTCAAATGAGAAAAAGAGATCTTCACTGTTAAAGCTCGAAACTTTTGTCCACTCCATCCTTCCAGAAGAAATGACATATTCTCAGCAAATGAGTTCAAATCTGATTGCTCAAATCAGAGAGAATATGAAGGCCAAATTTAAGAGTGCCTCTCCAGCTGAACAAGCTGTGATGCTCAAAGGTCTTTTTGTTCCTGTGGTGGCTGATCCCCACAAATTAACTGAGGAAGAGGAAGTGACAAGTGTTGCTTTGTATAAGCACATTGAGCTAGTCATTCTGACAGATGATGAAGAAGAATAAGAAGATGAGAACATTCCCACTGATCCCAGTGATGATGAAGGGAAAGATTCTAAGGACAAGAAAGACGACGATGATGACAATCAAGGTCCAAGTCCTGTTGCTGGTGGATTGAAGTCAACAGTTGCTGAAAATTCTCAATCTGACAATCAGCAAGGTGAACAACAACAATCTCAGCAAGAATCTCAACCTCCTCCTGCTGCTGCTGAAAATCAAGCACCTGTACAAGGTGTTGATACTGAAGAAGAGAACGCCAGAAAAAGGGCTGCCTTGAAAAATGGCAAAAGTCCAGTTTCTGATGCCAAGGTTACTGAAGAAAACCTTGAAGAAGAGGATGAAGAAGATGAAGATTACCAACAAGCTCTACAAAACAGTCTCGTGATCCATGCAAGGCATACACAGGATCTGGAAATTGGTGAATCTTCAAAACCAAGATCAAAGGAAGTTCCATCCCTTCCACTTACTACTGGCGAAACTCCAGTTATTGAGTCTCAAACGTTGCCTTCAGCAACTACTCAATTAAAACTAACTACTGGCGAAACTCCAGTAATTGAGCCACAAACTCAATTGAAACAACTATCTACTGGTGAAACTCCAGTCGTTGAGTCTGAAGTGTTGCCATCAGCAACCGCTCAACAAAAAGGAAGTGAAGCTACTGACAAAGGCTTAAAAGTTGCTCAACTCGATGAATCAGAGGATGATGACGACTTGTCAGAACATGACGATGAACAATCAAAGCAAGATCCAAAAGTCGCTCAGATTCCTCCTCCTAATTACCTCACTTATGAAGGAGATTCACTAAGAGCCGAGCTGCTTTTACGAGATGATCAGTTTGCTACTGAACTTAAAGCTCACTCCTTGACCCCTCAATTAGTGCCGTTCTCAAGAGTTGAGGAGTTTACTCCCAGAATTCTAGCACTAAAGAAAGTCCATGATGCCTGCAAAGCTGAAGATGAGGCCTTGCTTGCTGAGAGCCCACTTGACATTGGAAAAATATTGGCTACAGTGCTGAGACGCACTACAACTTTGACAATAGCTCAGAAAGACATCAGTCTTTATCACAAAAGCTATGAAGAAGATGTAAGTCAAGCGCTCTTACTTGCAAAGAATGCTCTTGTTAAGGCTCAGACTATTATGGATGAGAAGGCCGCAACTGAGAAAAGACATGAAGAGAACATGATGAATATTCAAAAAGAGTTGTCCACAATGAACTCTGACCAACAGGCAATCATCATGAAGTAAAACAGTCTCAATACTCTTGCTGAAAATTGCAATGAGTTTTACTCTCTGCACATCACTCCGATGTTGCAATCCATGTCTAAGGGGGAAAAGAAGAATACTAGAAAAAGAAATAAAACCCCTCCTCCTCCCGTTGCTGATGCGCCTTTGCCCATAGAACCACTTGCTGAAAAAGAGCAAAGTTCTAAAAGACAAGCAGAATCTGAGTTAAATTCAGCAAGTACCAAAAAGAGAAAAACTACTGCTGAAACTCAAGATTTCTGTCACACTGAAAGTCATCACAATTTGAATGAAGATGATGATGAAGATGATGACAATCAAACAATAGCTCAAGCCATAAGAGTTAGACCCTTAACAGCCATAACTCCGTCTGGCCATTCAAAGCATTTCTCGTCTGACTCTTCAGCAAGAGATCAAGACAATGCTAAAACAAGAAGAAGAAGGCAAAGACAGGAAGAGAAAAGGCTGGCCAGCATTGCTATTGGCTCCGGCGTCGAATATACAAAGACCAGTAATGAAGAAACCACTCAGAATGTAATCAGAAACATTCATGGTTGTTGGATTTTAAAGCTGGAAGACTTGCTGGTAAATGAGTTCTTTCCTACAGCCATATTGAATCAAATGTTCAAATGGATTGAACTCAAGGTCCAAAGAAATCAAAGGGAAGAATCCCTCCCAAGAAATGTTGCTGCGAAATGGTTGAATCTAGAGGTCTATGCAAGAAGAGTTGCCATTGGTAAGACATACAAACAGGAACCAAATCTGATCAAACCACCTGGCATCGCTTACTACTCAGACCCGGTAACAAAGAAACCTAAGAAGAAACTTGGATTGATTCCTTATGAGTACTTCTATCTCACTGCTAAGGATCAAGAAGAAGATCTTCTCTGGCTAAGAAAGATTCATCCGAAAAGCGTTTCAGATACACAGCTTCTCCATGCCAGCAATTGGGGCAAGCGTTTGTGGGTAATTAATTACATGGAAATGAATGCTGAAAAGCATCATCATACTGCCTGCAAAAACGCAAGAATCGTTCAACTACAAGTCCGTAGACTTCTGGAAAACTACGAAAAGGATTGTGTTGAATTCACTCCACTTGCTGAGAAGAGTGTAAGAGAGATTTTGAGAAAATCCTCTGAAAAAGCTTAGGTCCCTGCAATAGTTTTTGTTAAAGTTTTTATTTGCTGATTCTGTTTGTTATCTATGATTTTTCTTGTAAACATCTGAATGATAACTATCAGCAATGAATTCTTTTGACTCTTATTGGTTTTTGATTATGCAATCTATTTATGCTTACTGTTTAATTATTCAAGTATGCTTGCATTAATCAACTGATTTATTCAACATCAGAAACCTCTAAAAGGGTAACAATTAATTTAGCCATGGATTGCTAACATCAAAAAGGGGGAAATTTGTTAGGAAACTTGTAATCTTTGATGAGCAATTTACCATGCTAAATTAAGGAAAGTCCAGTAACTAGTACTCTTAAGGTCCATAGGATTTTAGAATTTTAAAGGACATTGTAAAAGAGGAACGTTTGTTGATGACTTAGTTAGGTGTTAGATAAGTTATTTCTTTTGTGTATGACGTATTTTATTTTCTGAGAAGAAAATATCTTATTGACACATTTGCGTATGATGTATTTTATTTTCTGAAAAGAAAATATCTTATTGATGCTTAGCTTTAATGTATCTTATTTTCTGAAAAGAAAATAACCTATTGAAGCATTTGCTGAAGATATATTTTGTTTTTTTTACAAACAAATTATTGAAGCAAATAAGAATCCGGACAGAATCTTGAAGACTTTTGAAGAATCTGAAGACTTGAAGAATTCGAAGACTTGAAGACTTGAAGATTGCTGAAGACTGGTAAGGCACGTGTTGCTCAGAAAGTGGAATTTTCAGCAACAACATTGATAAGTGAAAATCTGAAAGACAGAGTAGGTTGTGCTTGCTGAAACTGAGAGTAACCACTTGCTGATGAAACATATGTGACCTCTTGCTGAATCTACGTGAATTTGCGCTCCAAAGTTACTGTTTGAATTCTATTCAAATGTGCATTTAATGCAAAGCTTACACACGAAGACTAGAAGACAAACAGAGTCGCTGTTGAAAGTACAAAAAGCAAGATAGTGACATGTTAAGGAACAAAAGCCTTAGGATTTGAAATTCAAACGGCTCCTTACTTGCACTATAAATAGAGGTCATCCGGCAAAGAGTTGAAGTGTGTCAACAACGTGATCAAACTCTCACTTGTGCTTAAAAACTCACAAACCTTCAAACACTCTTACTGCCATTGATCCGTTCCAAGACTTAAAGCTTGAAAAAGCTGCTTGTGAAGAAGCAGAACAAACTCGGCTAAGAAATTAGTTAAGTGTTCTTTCTTTCAAACAAGAACGAGTCTTGACACCAGAAACAATCAAACTTGTTTACTGCAAAGTATTCCAAGTTGTGTTTCTTAGATTACTTGTTGTAACTGAATAAGTTATAATTAAGTCATCTCACCCAAAAACTCTCTAACTGAAAATACACCCTTTCAGGCGTGATATTCAGGGGGAACTTAATCGAGCATAGTTTTGCTGATTAAAAGTACCAAGTTTGGTGGAGAACAAGGTTGAGTTCTCTAGTTTAGGTTGGATACGAAGCAAGTGTGCTTTGGTGTCTGTTGAATCGCTTTAGATAGGAGATTGTAAGGAACCTCAATCATATCTTAGTGGATTCAGTCCTAGAAAGGACAAAGTGGATTAGTTGAGAGATTACGCCACTCTCAGATACCACTATAAAAGTGTTTGTGTGATTTACTTACTGTATTTAGCTTTCAGCAAATTATATCTGTCTGTACACAGTCACTCACCTCACTTGCTGAAACCTTTTCTTGCTGAAAAAGTACTTATTGTTTCAAAGACTTCCGCTCTCTGATTTTAAGTATCAGCAAACCAAGCTACTGTAAAGTAACTTACGCTTGCTGAGAAAGTTAAGTATCAGCAAACTCATTACAGGAAAGTAATAAGTACTTGCTGAGAAAGTTTTAAACGACAAAAGTTTGAAAAGAATATTCACCCCCCCCCCCTCTAGTCTTTTCTTGTTGTTTAAAGGGACCAACAACATGTATCGCCGAACATGTCACTTTGAGGTAAATGGCAAGCAACAAACGTTGCGAGCCATTGTTGATTCATGTGCTTATGTTGATACTAACGAACTTGTAGGATTTTTTGGTCCACTTTATGTTCGTCAAGATGTGCAGGGAATTGATGCTTTGAGAGGCAATTGGAGGGGGAAGTCTAGTACCCGAGGCGAAATCAATTCCGCATGAGTTGTGAAGAGTCGAGCCAACGACTTTTTAACGAAGGCGCTTCTCGGGAGGCAACCCGAGGTGGTAAGTGTTTTGCATTTAGTTAGCTTTCTTTGTGTTTGTAGTTGTGGCCTGTGTGCCTTTTGTCGTGATTCGTTAGTCTAGTGTTTGTCTTGGTGCCTTAGGTGATTAAGATAGGAAAAAACATCGAAAATCTGGAAACAGAGCCAAGCGAAGCGCTTGGTAAGCCCAAGCGGTCCGCTTGGATTTCAAGTAAGAATTTCATTCTTACTGGAATTTCAAGCGGAGCGCCTGGAGCCTCCCAAGCACTCCGCTTGACAAGAGGACCGCTTGGCGGGCTTGGCTCCCGCCAAGCGGTCCGCCAGGACCCTGTACCCAGATTTTCCTCGTTTTTTCCATTCTTCTCACCTTTGCGCACCCGTTTTCACATGTTTCTTGAGTCCTTTCAGGTTCTACTCATATATAGGAGTTGGACACGAACCTTATTCAGGGAAGTGTACTCTCAATCCAATTTTTTCTTTCTAAATCAACTTTTCTTTGCTCGAGGACGAGTAAAAGTTTAGGTTTGGGGAGTGGGTATTGGATTTTCAGTACTATATGCTTGTGTGGTTCGTACATGCCTGATTTTACTCAAGTTCATGTAATTTGTCGTGCTTTTTTTTTTTTTTTTTCAAATTTTTGCATGCATATCATCCCTAGATTAGTTGTTGCACGTTGTTGTGTGTGGAGTTTATTGCCAAGTCTTTTGAACGTTTTTATTGAGTAGACTAAGTATTTATGACCATTGATCATATGTTGCATCACTTTGCAAGTAGTTTGAGGCTTGTCTCGCTTGGTTTGTCACATTCGCATGTGCATTAGTTAAGCTTAGTAGTCTCGACATCACCTTGAGTGGTGTTTCTTCTGCTGCGGTTCACGATGGCCTTATAAAATGATGCATGTTAGAGTCTATGGTTGTAACCCGTGTAATTATGTACTTAAGAGGCGACAAGTTCTTCACCTCGATTAGAGATTGCCAAATGCCTAGGAAGGAGGTAGTGTGAGGTGTGCGATTCCTTGTATTAAACCTATTCTATCGAATAGGTTTGGGGAGGGGGTTGCTTCCTTATTGATCTTGTCTTTCGTCTTTGAGTCGTTGTAAAGTTTCCTTTTTCTTTTTCTTTTTGTTTTGTGTCCCAACCTATTCTTTCAAATAGGTTTGGGGAGGTGTCTTTGTAAAAGAGTCTTTTCTTTTTCTTTTTCGTCTTTGTGCTCAAACCTATTCTTTCGAATAGGTTTGGGGAGGTGTTCTTGACACTTAGTACTGTTGCTTGGCCTTATATAAAAAAAAAAAAAAGAAAGAGGAAAATAAAAGAAGAAAAACAAAAGAAAAGAAAAAGAGAAAATAAAAAAATAAAAAAAAAAAGAAAGAAAATAAAGAATAAGACCCAAAAGCAAAAGAAGTGTCGTTGCAAGCCAAAAGCAGTCTCGTAGTGTCAAGTGTCATGTAAATATTTTGTCCTTGTGAAGTATCGAGTTGTAAATTCTATCTTTCGTATCGTGTCGCCTTTGTCCAAGGCCTGTTCTTGACCGCCCTCGTCTTGCTATTCAAGAAGTGGTTAAAAGAGGCTCATTCTTGAGAGTCTGGGTAGAATAGGGGAGTGTTATCTTTCTAAGGGAACCCTCCTTCGTTTGATTAGAGCCAGTATTGGTTCGCCCTCTCTTGAGGAAAAGTCTCGCTTGGTGAACAGTTGTAAGCCCTCGGTTTCATAGGCACGGGCCAATTGTAGTATGATAACATGCATCATTGTGTCGTCACTGACCAGGTCCAGGTAGAAGATGTTACCAGAGACTCCTTTGCTTAACCAAGTGCACATGAGAATGTGTATATTCGCAATCGAGGCATTCTTCAACCTACTTGCATATACCAATGACCCCTCCCCAAACCTAAACGTTTGCTCGTCCTCGAGTAAAGAAAAGTTGACAAAAAAGGAAAAATTGGATTGAAAGTACACTTCCCTGATATAAAGGTTCATGTCCAACTCCTATAAAAGAGTAGTACCTGAAAAGACTCAAGAAACAAGTGAAAACGGGTGCGCAAAGGTGAGAAGAATGGAAAAAACGAGGAAAATCTGGGGTACAGGGTCCAGGCGGACAGCTTGGCTGGCTGGAGCCAAGCGGTCCGCTTGGTAAGCGGAGCGCTTGGGAGGTTCCAAGCGCTCCGCTTGAATTTCCAGAAAGTTTTGTAACTTTCTGAAAATTCAAGCGGGCCGCTTGGCCCTTCCAAGCGCTTCGCTTGGCACTGTTTCCAGATTTTCAATGTTTTTTTCCTATCTTAAATCACCTAAGGCACCAAGACAAAAACTAGACTATACTAATCACGACAAAAGGCACACAGGCCACAACTACAAAAGCAATAAAAATGAAAAACTAAACTACATGCAAAGAAATACCACAAAGGTTATCCATTATCAAATGGGAACGAATCTCGTGCATTCGTTCCATTACTCCTTGCATCTTGGGAACCATCTTTGGCTCCTCTCCTCAAGTCCTCAAGCAAATCCATGATTCCCTGAAAATAAAAATCAACTAAATTAAAAAAATCAAAATCTAAGAAATAACTAAAGGAATCAGAGGGAAAGTAAAAAGAAAAAAGTGGATCAAAACTCCGAAAGTAGCCTTCTATGCAAGTCCTCTCTAGGATGAACGTGTATGTCTCTTCTCCCGCGCAAACCATCTCAGAAATATCCAAGCCGGTTAGTTCCGGAATCAGTCCATCTTCAAGTAATGGTGTGCAAACAACGCTTGAATCTGAAGAGGATTCATCAATATACTCTTCGCCACATTCATCTTTATCAACTATGGAAACTTCCGGTGGTGGGGTGGCGAAGCGAGACGTCCATGGCATGAAACGCATAGAATTCCAACGCAAAAAACTATTAGCTATTTTGTTCTAGACTCTCAATGATCCTTCTAGGTGATACGTAAGCCATTCCTTAGTCGGTCCTCTCATAGCTCCACCAAATGTGCATATGCAAATCTGTTCAGGTGATAGAAGAATTCTCTCCTCATTCATACAAGGAAGCATCAACACACCGACCTCAAATGTCTCCAAGAATTCTCTAGGATTCCCAAATCCATCGTATGTGGGAAGGATGGAGTAGTACGAAGGGTCGACATAAAAATTCTTGCAATCTTTATCCAAGGCTATACAAGACCTTCCAGGTTTTCCATACAACAACTGGAACAAATGCTTCCTATAAGCATCTCCATCATTGTCCCCACCAGCTTCACAATGCAAGTCATTCATGAAATCCTACACACACAAAGACAAGCCCAAAAGGAGTAGTTTCGCAACAAAAGCAAAAAGCTATACTATGATATATACAAAACTCAACCAAGAGCACAAGCACACAAAGTAACAAAGAAATAGGGGGAAAGAAATGAGATAAGAAAGTGAAGTTGGTAAGAAACAAAAGTTAAACACTAAACCAAAGGAGTTAAGTCCCCGGCAGCGGCGCCAAATTGATGATGTCGTTTTTCACCAATTAAATTTGTTTAAAAAGCCAAAGAACACCTTTCACTACACAAACATAGTGCAATGGCAAGTTGTCCCCGAGTGTCGTTCTCTCGTGACCTAACGTGGATTTGTTTGTGGTTTTTGTTAGTTAATTCAGACAACGTGTTCAAGTGTTTATAGAATTGTTTTCTTAGAACAAAGCACCGAGAAATCAGATTGTTGTAATCAAGTTTGGAAAATGGTCGGTGGTAGAAATCGAATACACATGCATGGATTACGAATATGCTCACAAGTTCAGTGCGTAAAACCTTCAACTAAGTCTGCTAAGCAACTTGTCTAGGTAACTTTCAAGACACACATCATGAAAGGCCACTATCAATAATTTAGAGGTGTTTGTCACTACCACCATTTATCTAGCATGCTGCAAATCACTAACATACAATCCTATAGCTTTCATTGACCAACGAGTTTGTCACATACTCTATTCGAATATATTTTATAGGCTACTACGAATCATATGAAGTAATTTGCAGCAAGATTGACTCACAACCTCATGTAAGCATAAGCATAATCCATAACATGCATAATTCTACATTCTACCACCAACACAAAGGATTTAGCTACTCATATTCATCAACATAGACATCAAATCATATGAATTGTAAATAGAATACATCAAATCAAACTACTAGACAAGAGATAATGATACAATGTTACCACCAAGCTGTCACTAATCGGTGGGTATTGATGAAAACGTCTTCGTAGATGAAACAATGGATGCAATCCTATGCCAAAACCTTTAATTCAATCTAAAATACAATGTAATCTGAGTTTTCTCTAAGTTTTGGGGCTTGGGAGCTCTGCCAAAACGAAGCCAATGTTCCCAAGTATCCAAAAAGTAACTGAAAATCAGATTTAAGAAGGAAAATCCGAAAACGTAACCGCTGCCAAGCGGACCGCTTGGAGAGGCCAAGCGAAGCGCTTGGGCCCTCCAAGCGCTTCGCTTGGCTGCTGTGCCAAAACTACTGCAAAATGAAGCGGAGCGCTTCACTATTCCAGGCGCTTAGCTTGGCTCCTGGGCAGATTTTTGTCTTCCAACTCAATCTTTTTGCCCTCGTACGTCCCTCGGGCGCCTTGGACTCGTCCTTCTCGGCACTTATTGGGGCTCAGACAGTCACGAACAAGCCACGCAGATTGGGGAACTTCAACGGGGCCATCTTTTCCATCAAAAAGGCTCGTTTTTAGCTCCAAAAACGCCGTTTCGTACCTAAGTGCCTGAAAATGCAGAAAACACAAAACGTGACACTATTCTACAAAACTAACCAAAAAACAAGGTTAAAGATAGCAAAAGAAGGTAAAAAAGACAAGATGAACGCGTCAAAAATACGTTCATCACTGCTGGCTAAAAAACAAGAAATAAAAAAAGAGAAAAAGGAAAATTCCAGAAGAAAGAAAAAAAAACTGGAAAAGAAAAAAAGAAAAAAAAGAAAAGACCCCAAAAAGCAAAGAAGGATCCAAAAAAAAAAGCCAAAAAGCAGTTTAGCAAAGTGTTGTGTCTCATTTTTCAAATCATGTAATGTTCGTAATCGTGTTGTAATTTTTTGTCTTTTGTTCTTGAGTGTCATCTATTCTAGACCACCATCGTCCTGCCATTCAGGAAGTGGTGAATAGCTTAAGGCTTTGCCCGAGAGATGGGTAGAATAGGGGAGTGTTATCTTTTTTAGGGAACCCTCCTTCGTTTAATGAGAGCCAGTATTGGTTCGACCTCTTTGAGAAAAGTCTTAACTTGGTGAATAGTAGTAAGTCCTCAGTTTCATAGGCACGGGACAACCATTCGTATTTTAACATGTTTCATTACGTCGTCACTGACTAGGTCCAGGTAGAGAAGGTTACGAGAGACTATCTTGTCTTGACATAAGTGCTTATGTGAATGTGTATGAGTCAATCGAGGCATTCTTCAACCCATATTCATGTTATGATTTGTATGGTTTTTGTTCATATGTTTTTTGATAGATTCAATAGATTAGTTCATTTCATTTGGCATGAGACTCCATTTTTTGTGTTGCATTATTTTTTGCATTAGAGTCTAGCTTAGTTGCTTGAGGACAAGCAAATGTTCGGTTTGGGGAGTTTAATGAATGTGTATTTGACACTTTCATTTGAGTCTTTTTTCACCAATTTAGCTATCCTCTATGTTAATTTAGCTATATTTTAGTGCATTTTATTATAATAGTGTCACGTTTTCCTTTAGTTTGTATTTTACGGGTTTTGAGTGAAAAACGAGGTTTATCGGGCAATTATATTGAAGTAGACAAGGAATTGGTGTTCCGAAGGCCTATTTGGAGTATCCAGAAGATTCCGGATATGATTTGAAGTCTAGGGGTCGAGTCAGAAGGCTAAAAGGTCACTAGAAGGCAAAAACCGAGTTCGAAAAGGAGAAGAAATCCAAAAACTCGTCGAAAACGCGTATATGGCCGCCAGAACCTCCCGGGCGAGTCGCCCGGGACGTGGGGCGAATCGCCCCACACCAGGCGAATCGCCCGGTGTGTGGGGCGACTCGCCCCACACCTGCCGAATCACTATATATAGTTGCTCAGTTTTCTCCGTTTTTCATACTTTCGCAGACCTTTTTCCTCACCTTTCTCATTAGTTTTAGGTAGGAATTCTCCAGAGCCTTTTCTGGGGATTCTTAGCTTTGGAGATACTTTTTCTTAGCGTTTTGGAGCTTGTAAGATCGTGATTCTTCGGAGATTGACAACATTCGGTAACATTGTATCTTACAGTTTTTCTATTTATATTTATATATCTTTCAACATGTTTGCATTCAATCTTGCTATGATTTCTGTTGATTGCATGACATCTATGAGTAGCTAAACTTCTCGTTGGTGATAGTATGTGATATCTTAGCGAAGGGTTAATAATTATGCTAATGGCTATATCGGGCATTATACTTTGAGTTATTGTTTTATTTTTTTGATCTATCTAAAACCTCTATCTTCGTGGTGTTGAATAATAACGGAACACAATTGGACAATTCATTGATCAAAGATCTCTATGCAAAACCGAGGACTTCATGCATGATTATTAACCTACTATGCTTTGAATGACCACACTATCACCAATCTCCATTATCTGTTAAGAAAACTCTTTGCTAAGTCGTTTGTTGATTTTATATTCTTAAGTTAGATTAGATAAAGCTAGTTATAGTCCTTAGAGATCGATTAACTACGGTTTTACTGCTACACTACGGTTTTCGTTGTAGTTGTGAATTGCCTTTGGCTTAATACAAATTTATTTGATTAACTAGAATCTGACAAGTTCTAAAAACAGTTCATCACCAATCTTAACCAATACGTTCTTCACAACGCCTTCGGGTCTCACAAAGGATCCATCCGCCAATTGCACAATAGCCTTATGCTCAGATAGTTTTCCAAGGCTACTCTTCGCAAACACATTCAGTGGGAGCACATTAGAGTTAGATCCCGTATCTAGTGTAGCACGAACATCTTCAAGTTCTCCAATCTCGACCTTAACATCGAAACTCTCAGGGATTGGCTCGGGATCCTCTTGCTCCTCTTCACTCTCATCAGACCCAAAGATCCTTCTCTTCTTTCTTGGCTAGTGGAGGTTCTCCATCTTTGTAACACTCACATTTAGCAATCTTCTTGATGGTGATTTCGACATGAAGATCACCCACCAAGGTAATAGACATCGACTTCTCAGTGTTGCTAGGCAACTTCCCTTGCTCCCTACTTGCTCCACGGTCAATCAACTCTTGCATCTTTTGATGGGCAAGCCTACTGCTCTCTTCCAAACGATCAAGCCTCGCCCTAGTCTTCTCAGAATCTTCTTCATAACGCTTAAGAAAACTTTGGGTGTGATCAACCATTTTTTGCAAGTTTTCCATGAGTAGAGTTGTCTTCGACTTCGGTTGCTCTTTGGAAGCGGGATTTTTGCAGTGATCATTACCATAGCTAAGCTTACTACTGATGAACGTGTATTTTACACCTTCATTCGAGTCTTTTTTCACCTATTTTTGCTATACTCTATGTTAATTTAGCTATATTATAGTGCATTTTATTAGAATAGTGTCACGTTTCCCTTTAGTTTGCATTTTACAGGTTTTAGGTGAAAAACGTGGTTTTCCGGGCAATTATATGGAAGAGAATGAAGAATTGGTGTTTTGGGGACATTTTTGGAGTATCTAGAAGATTCCGGATAGGATTTGAAGTCTGGGGGTCGAGTCTGAAGGCTAAAAGGTCACTAGAAGGCAAAAACCGAGTCCGAAAAGGAAAAGAAATCCAAAAACGCGTTGAAAACGCGTCCTTGGCCGGCTGGAACTCCCGGGCGATTCGCCCGGGACGTGGGGCGGTTCGCCCCACACCAGGCGATTCGTCCGGTGTGTGGGGCGACTCGCCCCACACGTTCCGAACTCCTATATATAGTTGCTCAGTTTTCTCCGTTTTTCATATTTTCTCAGACCTCTTTTCATACCTTTCTCATTAGTTTTAGGTAGGAATTCTCCAGAGCCTGTTCTGGGAATTCTTAGCATAGGAGATACTTTTTCTTATCGATTTGGAGCGTGTGAGATCGCGATTCTTCGGAGATTGACAACCTTCGGTAACATTGTATCTCAGATTTTTCTATTTATATTTATTTATCTTTCAACATGTTTTCATTCAATCTTGCTATGAATTCTGTTGATTGCATGATCTATCGTTGGTGATAGTATGTGATTTCTTAGCGAAGGGTTAGTAATTATGCTGATGGCGGTAAAGCGAATCAGACTTTGAGTTATTGCTTTATTTCTTTGATCTATCTAAGCCATCTATCTTCGTAGTGCTGAATAAAACGGAACACATTAAACAATTCATGATCAAAGATCTCTATGCAAAACGATCGGGTACTTCATGCATGATTATTAACCCACTATGCTTTGAATGATCATACTATCACTAACTTCCATTATCGTCATAAGAAAAACCTGTGCTAAGTCGTTTGTTGATTTTATAGTTTAAGTTAGATTAGATAAAGATTTTGCTGCTGCACTACGGTTTTCGTTGTAGTTGTGAATTGCCTTTGGCTAAAAAACAAATTTATTTGATTAATTAGAATCTGACAAATTCCGGTTCATCAACTACGGTCTTGGTTAGGACCATAAGTTTGGCTAGCCGGTGCGTATCCTTGATTGTTCCGGAACCCTCTTCTCCAAAATCCACCTCGAGGATTCCTACCATCTTGTCCGTAGCTAGCTTCTTGAGTACCAAATTCCGTAGCAAAAGCTTCCTCTTCGCTTCCTTGAACCCAATTGCCATCATCATATGCAAGCTCCGATCTACACATATGAGCTCCATGCCCATAGTTCTTGCATATTCGGAAAACATCATTCGACATAGCTATTCGAGCGGAGCTCTTGAGGACTTGTTTCAACTCATTGGTAAAGCACTCGAATCGATCCCCATTCCCCCCATACATAGGGGCCTCCTGAGTAGGTGGAGCTTCATGTCAACGTCTCCTAACCATTGCTCTTGGATCCTTGAATTGCGAACCCTTAGCAAGCCTTTTGAAAACCGCCCAGACGGCTTCCGCGGTTTCCTCCCAAATATTGCCACGACATTGGAAATCCACCTCTTGTTGGTTCTCAAAGGTCAGTCCATTGTAGAAGTGTTGGACAAGATCCGAAAGCTCAAAACCATGGTGAGGGCACTTGTTCATGAGGTCTTGGAACCTCTCAAACGCGGTGTAGATGGTCTCATCATAGTCTTATTTGAATCCACTGATTTTCGCCTTAAGCGCGGTAGTCAAGGTGTGAGGAAAGTATTTCTCCATGAATGCTGAAAAAACCTTTTCCCAAGTGTCAAGCGAACCTGCCGGTAGAGAACTCAATCATGACTTGGCCCTGTCGCCAAGCCCCATAGAAAAAACCTTCATTCTCAACTCATCCGCTGTTATTTCAGCTCTGGGTCGTGGGAGTTGGTTGACGAAGTCATCGATATCGTGCAAGTACCCCATCACATCTTCCCTTGCCAAGCCATAGAACCTCGGAAATTGCTGGAACACGTGGTTTTTTATTTCCAGATCTCGAGTTGCAGGCAAAAGAAAAATTGCCGGTCCCCTCATACGATCCTTGGTGGGTTGAACCCATGATTTCAGTGGTCTAGCTTCTGCCATTACGACGATTTCCTTAAAAAGATTGTGTAGAGATTCAGAGAAATCTGTATCCTCTATTTCCTCTAGTTCACGCCGTCGAAGTAGTCGCCTTCTTTGGTGGTAGACACTGTCGATTTCAGCGATTGGTTCAGCAAGCGGTGTTCCCCTAGATCGTGTACTTCGCATACACTATCTGTAACAAGCTAAGAAGAGAGTATCAGAGAGATCAAATTAAAGAAAACTACTAAAACTAGGAATTGAATGCTGAAAATATATAAAAGCTAAACAGAAAAAAAGAGTATAGTCCCCGGCAACGGTGCCAATTTGATGAACCGAAAGTTTGTCAGACTCAATTAATCAAATAAATTTGTTTTTAGCCAAAGGCAATTCACAACTACAACGAAAACCGTAGTGTAGCAGTAAAATAACCTCGAGTGTCGATCTCTAAGGACTATAACTAGATTTATCTAATTTAACTTAAACTATAAACTCAACAAACGACTTAGCACAGATTTTTCTTATCAAAGATAATGGAAGTTAGTGATAGTATGATCATTCAAAGCATCAGGTTAATAATCATGCATGAAGTACCCGATCGTTTTGCATAGAAATCTAAGATCATGAATTGTCCAATGTGTTCCGTTCAATTCAACACTACGAAGATAGAGGGCTTAGATAGATCAAAGAAATAAAGCAATAACTCAGGTCTGATTCGCGTTACTGCCATCATGCATAATTAAGAACCCTAGCTAAGAAATCACATACTATCACCAATGATAGATTTAGCTACTCATAGATGTCATGCAATCAACAGAAATCAAAGCAAGATTGAATGAAAACATGTTGAAAGATATAAATATAAATAGAAAAATCGTGAGATACAATGTTACCGACGAAGGTTGTCAATCTCCGAAGAATTGCGAACTCACAAGCAAGATAATCCTCCAAATTGATAAGAAAAATAGTCCCCTATGCTAAGAATTCCCAAAACAGGCTCTGGAGAATTCCTATCTAAAACTAATGTGAAAAGTATGAAAAAAGGTCTGAGAAAGTATGAAAAACGTAGAAACAGATGCAACTATATATAGGAGTTCGGAAGGCATGGGGCGAGTTGCCCCAGACACCGGGCGAACCGACTGGTGTGGGGCGAACCGCCTGGGAGCTCCAGTCGGCGGAAACTCGTTTTTGGTCTTCTTTTCCTTTTCGGACTCGGATTTTACCTTCTAGTGACCTTTGAGTCTTGAAACTCGACCCCTAGACCTCAAATCTCATCCGGAACCTTCTAGATACTCCACGAATGTCCTCGAAACACGGATTCTTCGTTCTCTTCAAGATAATTGCCCGGAAAATTACGTTTTTCACCTAAAACCTGAAAAATGCTAAGAAAAGGGAAACATGACACTATTCTAATAAAATGCACTAAAATATAGCTAAATTAACATAGAGGATAGTTAAATAGGTGAAAAAAGACTCGAATGAAAGTGTAAAATACACGTTCATCAGCAGCATACTATGATTATGAGATTTGGCAAATGGATGTGAAAATTGCTTTCCTTAACGGAAATCTCGAGGAAGAGGTGTATATGATACAACCTGAAGATTTTACATCTAAGTCAAATCCCAAATTAGTTGCAAGCTAAAGAGATCCATTTATGACCTAAAGCAAGCCTCAAGGAGTTGGAATATTCGCTTTGATGAAGCAGTCAAATCGTTTGACTACATCAGATGTGCGGAAGATCCATGCGTTTATGTTAAACGCAGCGATGCTGGAATTGTTTTCATGGTTATATATGTTGATGACATATAAATCATGGGAAACAATGTCCAAATGTTACGATCCACAAAGGAGTGGTTATCTAAGACTTTCTCGATGAAAGACTTAGGTGAAGCCTGTTACATTCTTGGAATCAAAATCCATAAGGATAGATCCCGGAGATTGTTAGGGTTGTCACAATCCACGTATGTCGACAAGATAGTGAAACGCTTTAATATGGATGGATCCAATAAAGGTTTCTTACCAGCTAGACATGGCGTCGCTCTCACTACGGAGGATAGTCCTTCTACTGATGAGGATATCGAACACATGAAAAGGATCCCATATGCATCAGCTATTGGATCTATCATGTATGCCATGAATTGTACAAGGCCGAATGTGGCCTATGCACTTAGCTGTACTTGTCGACACCAACAGAATCCAAGTATGAAACACTGGACAGCTGTGAAAGCAATTCTTAAGTATCTTAGAAGAACTAAAGATTCATTTCTGGTATATGGTGGACAACAAGAGTTGCGAATGAGTGGTTATGCCGATGTTGGTTTCCAGTCGGACCCAAACGACTACAAATCACAAACTGGGTATGTGTTTACACTCAATGGTGGGGCCGTCACTTGGAAGAGCTCAAAGCAATCCACCTTGGCTGATTCTACAATCGAATCCAAGTACATTGCTGCTGCAGACGCCTCAAAGGAGGTTGTCTGGATTTCAGAATTCCTAAAGGAACTAGGGGTAGTTCCTAATAGTAGTCCTATAACAGTCTAAACGAAGACGCTGTTGCACAAGCAAAGGAACCAAGATCCACTAACAAGAATAAGCATGTACCTAGGAAGTATCATCTAATTAGAGAGATGATAGCTAGAGGAGAAGTATCTATAGAACGAGTTTCCACTGAGGAAATGTGGCAGATCCTTTCACCAAAGTGTTGAACATTGACAAACATGTTAGAGGTCCTGTCGCATGGCCGCGTTGTTGGCATCAATTCTGTCGAAACGGCCGTCGAGGTAGGTACGGAATTCAGAGAAGTCAAATCCTCTAGACCCCTGTGGTGCTCGAGGTGGTGCATGCGGTGCTCGATGGAAAAACGGGATATCTGGGATAGGGGCTTCGCCAACATCAGTCTCCATAGCATCCTCATGATCGGAATCATTTGGATGGAATGGTGCTCCTACATCAGCAGCGACAGCTGTGGGGTTCTTCAACTGATACCTGTTGAGATGCAGCTCAATGGTCGAGGGTGAAAGGGCAGCGACCTCGCAATCCCCCTCGTCAATATCATCGACCCCATGATATATGCAGTAGGCTGTGATGAAGCTTGGGAAGATGAAAGGCTTCCTCTTCTTTTCCCAGTGGCGCTCGTACTCCTCATACATAATGTGCCCTATGTCGATCTGATGTCCGTCTATGAGGCAGTAGAGGAGCTCGACATAGTAGGGTTGAATCCATGTGTCATTCTTCCTCGGGATCAAGTCGGAGATGCAAAATTTCATCATCACCTTAGCTTCAATGCTAAGGTCGCTATAACTGATCCGTCCAGGTTCTGCCCCGATTTCCGAATATCGGTACTCCCTATTGCAGATCACATATGTGATGTGTCTCCCTATCCCCCTAGAGGTCCTCGAATACAGGTAGGCATGGTCGCTCCCTGTGAATTTCGGGTTCCCGAAATGGATGAAGGAAGAAATGTACTCTGTGTTCCACGGTATAATCAGGCCTCGAACTAGCACCCCATTCTTCTCCTCGAGATCCGTGTATCCAGTGTAGAACTCTTGGAGGAGGCTCTCGTCGTAACCATTGAACCTGTTGGAACTGTACCATGCCCAATTCCTTTGTGACCCCAATCGTGACAGCGTCCTATATCCCGCTCTATCCACTGCGGACTCGGGAATGTCAATCCTCCTATCGGGGATGATCGACCTTCCTCCGTCGGCCATCTCCGCCTCTAGCCTTTGTCGCACCTCTATCGCAGCTACAGACAACTCGAACAAATGGTGAGATGGTTGGGAGCTTGATGCTACTCCCTTCCCCTTCTTGCTAGAGCCGGCTCTCCTTGACCTCGGTGCCATGATTCCTACAAACAGCAATTAGTATCTTGTACGGTGCAAAACAGACCTATGCATATGTAAATATACGAGCGAACAAACGAGTAATATTTTCAAAAATCCAACTCCTCAAAACCCAAAGCCTAGTCTAGCTAATTCATTACGCAACATATCAATGTAACTACTACAATAACATATCACATTATGCTCTTTCTAAACAACAAATGCCTTGAATCACAAGGTTCAATCCATACCATAAAAATCAAAAATCTAGCATAAATCCTCAATTTCATCAATCATGCGTTCTATCAATACATCCATTATTATCATATCAACAAACACATGTTTAAGCATGGAATGAAAGTAAGAGAGACATTTCCCTAACAAGACATATATCATCCAATTAGCAAAAATCTCAAATCATCAAACCGAGCCTAATTGAACATGTAATTGACAATGAATAACGAATCTAATCACATAAAACATCAACCCGTACATCATACAAGCCTAATTGAAGCATAAATCAAAAAATCCCCAAATTGTAAAAATTAGGGTTCATGTGATAATACCTCAAATCCGGAAATTGAATGAGCTAGGAAGAAATTTGTTCGGATAGAAAGATAGAGCACGTAACGGGCTTCAAATGAAGCTAAAGAACACACAAAATGATGGAGAGATGAATAAGTTATGAAGATTTGAAGTTATTTTGAATATGGAGGAAATTTTGGAGTTTGGAAGATGAAAATGGAGGAAAATGGGGGTTTTGGGAAGAAACCCCCGATTTTAAGAATCTGGAGGTGTGGGGCGGTTCGCCCCACACCTGGGGCGGACCGCCCCGTGCGGGGCGAATAGCCCCGCACATCCGGAGCGCGCGCGGGCGCTCTGGACGTGGGGCGATTCGCCCCCCACTCCTAGGTGGGAGACGAACGTTTTTGAAATAAAAATGTGGTTTTTAGTCCCCGAAAAATCATTTTCCTCAAAAAATCATTCGTAAAGTCGCAGTCGAACACAACATAATCACATACGACACAGAACCGAACAAATTCACATATGAAAAGCAAATTGTTCAAGTATGAATGCATGCAATAAAGCGGTAAAGAAAGCGATAAAAACCCTGGGTTGCCTCCCGGATAGCGCCATTGTTTAAAGTCTCTGACTCGACTCCTGTCTTCGCCTATCTTTTCCTTCTGAGGGTACTAGACTTCCCCTTCACGAGTCTCCTTCCCGTGCCTCGATCCTGTGAATAAGAGTGAACATATACGTTAAGACCACTGTAATCAATAGTGTTAGAAGTATCAGGTGGATCAGGTGGATCGGATATGGCTTGCAACACATGTTGCTTGCCATCCACTTCAATAGTGCAAGTCCTTTGGTAGATGTTCATCACGGAGCGTAGCTTAGTCAAGAATGTTCGTCCTAAGAGTATGACATCCCCCATTCCTGGTGCTGACGCCGGCATAATTACAAAATCGGTGTAGACAGAGGCTTCACCAATTTTGACTAATACATCCTTCACAACGCCTTCGGGTTTCACGAGGGATCCATCCGCCAGTTGCACAATAGCCTTATGCACAGTTAGTTCTCCAAGGTTACTCTTCTCGAAAACATTCAAAGGGAGCACATTAGAGTAGGATCCTGTGTCTAGTGTGGCTCGGACATCTTCAAGCTCCCCAATCCCGACCTTAACATCGAAACTTTGAGGGAGTGGCTCGGGATCCTCTTGCTCCTCTTCACTCTTGTTAGTACCAAGGTCCTTCTCTTCTTCTTCGGCTTGTGGGGGCATTTCCCTTTTGCAACTCTCGCACTTAGCAACCTTCTTGATGGTGATTTCAACAGGTAGATCACCCACTAAGGTAATGGACATCGACTTCTCAGTGTTGCTAGGCAGTTTGCCTTGCTCCCTACTTGCTCCTCGGTCGATCAACTCTTGCATCTTTTGATAGGCAAGCCTAGTGCTCTCTTCCAACCTATCGAGCCTTGCCCTAGTCTTCTCGGAATCTTCTTCATAACGTTTGAGAAAACTTTGTGTATGATCGACCATCTTTTGCAAGTTCTCCATCAGTTGAGCCGACTTCGACTTCGATGGCTCTTTCAGAGCGGGGTTTTCGTAGTGATCATTACCATAGTTCAGCCTACTACGGTCTTGGTTAGGTCCATAAGTTTGGTTCGCCGGTGCATATCCTTGATTGTTTCGGAATCCTCTTGTCCAAAATCCACCTCGAGGGTTCTTACCGTCTTGTCCGTAGCTAACTTCTTGAGTACCAAACTCCATAGCAAAGGCTTCTTCTTCGCCTCCTCGAGCCCAGTTGCCATCATCGTATGCCAGCTCCGATCTACACATATGAGCCCCATGCCCATAGTTCTTGCATATTCGGCATACTTCGTTCGAAAAAGTTGTTCCGGTGGCGCTCTTGAGGACTTGCTTCAATTCGTTGGTAAAGCACTCGAATTGATCCCCATTCCCCCTATACATAGGGGCTTCTTGAGTCGGTGGAGCTTCAGGTCCACGTCTCCTAACCATTGCTCTTGGGTCCTTGAACTGCGAACCTTTAGCAAGCCTTTCGAAAACTGCCCAGACGGCTTCTGCGGTTTCCTCCCAAATATTGCCTCGGCATTGGAAATCCACCACTTGTTGGTTCTCGAAGGTTAGTCCATTGTAGAAGTGTTGGACTAGGTCAGAAAGTTCAAAACCATGGTGAGGGCACTTGTTCGTGAGATCTTGGAACCTCTCGAACGCGGTGTAGATGGTCTCATCATAGTCCTGCTTGAATCCAGTGATCTGTGCCTCTAGCGCGGTAGTCAAGGTGTGAGGGAAGTATTTCTCCATGAAGGCTGAAAAAACCTTCTCCCAAGTGTCCAGCGAGCCTGCTGGAAGAGAACTTAACCATGACATGGCTCTGTCGCCAAGTCCCATAGCAAAAACCTTCATCCTTAACTCATCCGTTGTATGTCAGCTCCGGGTCGTGGGAGTTGGTTGATGAAATCATCGATATCGTGCAAGTACCCCATCACATCTTCCCTTGATAAGCCATAGAACCTCGGAAGTTGTTGGAATGCGTGGTTCTTGATTTCCAGATCTCGAGTTGCAGACGAAAGAACAATCGCCGGTCCCCTCATACGATCCTTGGTGGGTTGAACCCATGCCTTCAGTGGTCTAGCTTCTGCCATTCCGTCGATTTCCTTGAAAAGAATGTGTAGAGATTCAGAGAAATCGGTTTCCTCTATTTCCTCTAGTGCGCGCCTTTCAAGTAGTCGCCTTCTTTGGTGGTTGACTCTGTCGATCTCAGCAATTGAATCAGCAAGCGGTGTTCCTGCAGAACGTGTATGCGGCATACACTATCTGTAACAGACTAGGAAGGGTGAATTAGAAACAGACTAGGAAAGCAGTATCAGGGAGAGATTAAAAAGAAAAACTAAAACTAGTAGAATTAGGAATCTAAAGTTGTAAATATAAACAAATTAAATAGAAAAAAGGAGTATAGTCCCCGGCAACGGTGCCAATTTGATGAACGCGCTGGTGTCATGTTCCAACGCGAACGAATCAAATAAATTTGTAATTTAGCCAAAGGCAATCCACAACTACAACGAAAACCGTAGTTGATGATGTCGTTTTTCACCAATTAAATTTGTTTAAAAGCCTAAGAACACTTATCACTACACAAACTAGAGTGTAATGGCAAGTTGTCCCCGAGTGTCGTTCTCTCGGGACCTAACGTGGCTTTGTTTAGTGCAAACAATTGTAATTAACCAAGAAGCAAGTTTTGTAAGATTTAACCAAACACTCATGCAACCAACACTTGCTAGAAGAAGATAATCACGAAGAGAAAGATGCTGGTGGTAGCTTAGTGGTAATGATAAGCAACGAATCACGAATACGCTTACAAGTTCAGTGCGTAGAACCTTCGATCAAGTCTGCTAAGCAACTCGTCTAGGCAAATTTAAGACACACATCATGAAAGATCACTATCAATACTTTAGAGGTGCTTGTCACCAACACCATTTATCTAGCATGCTGCAAATCTCTAACATACAATCCTATAGCTTTCATTGACCAAGAGTTTGTCACAATACTCAATTCGAATATATTTTATAGGCAACTAAATGAAGGGATTTGCAGCAAGATTGAATCTCAATCTCATGTAAGCATAAACATAACTCATAACAATATCAATCTCACATTCTACCACCAACATAAAGGATTTAGCTATTCATAATCATAATGGAAAACATCACAAAATATGAATTGTTACAGAAAGACATTGGATCAAACTACCAGACATGAGATAGATACAAGTTACCACCAAAGATGTCACTATTCAGTGGAATTGATGCAAAACCTCTCCGTAGATGAAAATATCATGCAATCCTATGGCTAAATCTTCAATCCTTTGATGATAATCAACCTTCTAGCTAATGGGTCTGAGCTCTGGAGCCTCCAAGAGCTCTCCAAAACTTTTACAAAGTGAAAGGAATGAGAAAAAGTAACTGAAAATCGAGTTTAAATGCCAAAATCGCGATTTGGATCTGACTCCAAGAGCCCCGCTTAAAGAGGCCAAGCGGTCCGCTTGAAATTGCAGAATCTGTCCCAGGACCCAAGCGGCCCGCTTGGAACAGTAAAGCGGCCCGCTTGGCTGCCCCACTTCTTCTTCAACTCGCTCTCCAGGGCTCATACGATGTCGGATCAGGGCGTGTAATATATAGTTGGATAGCTGTTTGAGTTAGCTACACGTGGAAGTTGGTTTGAGGTCAATACACTTCTGTATGAGAAAGTTATGACCGAAATGGTTAGGCTGCATCAATCTTGCACACTCGAACGACTCCAAAACTTCCACCCGAACATTTGAATTTTCTTCCAAGGTAAGGCTAGGCTCTCCAAAGTGTGATTCTTGGCTTAACTCGAACTAAGGCACTCACAAATATCCACGGAGATCAAGGAACTTCAACGGGGTCATTTTTCATCCAAAATGCTTCGTTTTTAGCTCCAAAAACACCGTTTCGTACCTAAGTGCCTGAAAATGCAAAAAACATAAAACGTGACACTATTCTACAAAACTAACCAAAAAACTAAGCTAAAAGATAGCAAAAGAAGGCAAAAAGGTCAAGATGAACGTGTCAAAAAAACGTTCATCAAATTCCCCAAACCAAACCTTTGCTTGTCCTCAAGCAACAAACTATCTTAAATGCAACACAAAAGAAGTCTCATGCCAAGTAAAGTGAACTAATCTATTGAATCTACCAAATGCTTATGAACAAGACCATATGAGCATGACATGCAAGTAGGTTGAAGAATGACTCGATTGCGAATATACACATCCTCATGTGCACGTGGTTAAACAAAGGAGTCTCTTGTAACATCTTCTACCTGAACCTGGTCAGTGACGACACAATGATGCATATTATCATACTACAATTGGTTCGTGCCTATGAAACCGATGGCTTACTACTGTTCACCAAGCGATACTTTTCCTCAAGAGAGGGCGAACCAATACTGGCTCTCATCAAACGAAGGAGGGTTCCCTAGAAAAAGATAACACTCCTCTATTCTACCCTGACTCTCAAAGAATGAGTCTCTTTCAACCACTTCTTGAATAGCAAGACGAGGGTGGTCAAGAACAGGCCTTGGACAAAGGCGACACGAAACAAAAGATAGAATTTACAACTCGATAACTTCACAAGAACAAAATATTTACATGACACTTGACACTACGAGACTGCTTTTGACTTGCAACGACCCTTCTTTTGCTTTTGGGTCTTATTCTTTATTTTCTTTCTTCTTTTTTTTTTATTTTCTTTTCTCTTTTTTTCTTCTTTTCTTTTCCCCTTTTTTTTTTTTCCTTTTCTTTTTCTCTTTTTTTTTTTTTTAGGGAATTTTACGTCTGGACCCCCTCTTATGCGACGTCTCCCTATTTCTTCCCCTCTTATGCAAACATTTACATTCAGACCCAAAATAAGCAGTTTGGGTTGACCAGCTTATTTCCCACTGTTGCTCTTTCTCTTCCCAAACACGGCCTTAGTAATTTTAGCCGTTTTAAGCCTTTTCCCTTTTATTATTTTCTCATAACTCCCTCTTTCCAAAAGCTTGCACCCATGTCCAACAATGGTGATTTCAAATCCAATTCGATTTCCCATCCAATCCAGTGTTCTAAACAATCAATCAATCAATCAATCAATAATCAATCAATCAATCAATCAATCAATTAAACATCACTCATCCACACGAGTCATCAAGAATCTGAAAACCCCCAAATCAATTTTTTTTTTCTTTTAAATCTGATCGATCTTGACAGATTGCGATTGTACCTCGCCATGGAACACGCAATTCCCGTTTGTGTTTTCGGTGAGGATCTGAGGCCAAGGGACGAACGGAGCCGAGCTCCAGTGGTCGAAGCTTGTGAAGCTTGACGGTCGCCTTTAATGGGTTGGACCTATCCATCCTCAAATTCAAACGAATCTGAAAAACCCGATCCGACTGTGAGAGGACGAAGAATATAGATGATTGATGAACTCGGTTTGGAGAATGAAGGCCCGACGGAGTCTCCGGTAAAGCTCGAAGCCTTTTTCGTCCATGACGGACGAACTATTCATCCGTGAAGTTTACTACTTTGATGGACAATTTAATTAATAATGGTGTGAGGATTGAATTGCACATATAGCATGGACAATCCAAGTTAATTAATTGATTAATTATCCCAAATCATGTGATGGAAATTAAACCTTGTTTAATTGAAAAATTCGTCAAACCCAGTTTATAGACAACAGTACAAAATATATTTCTCTCGAACATAAAACTCAAAATAAACAAACAATAACAATAACATGTAAATTATTCATTCATTCAATCAAGCCCAGCTCTGATACCACTGTTAGGAATTGTAGGAAATTACATCTAAGGTTAATGCAGCGGAATTCAAAATTTTCCTACATGGATCGTTGATTGAATGATTATTCAACATGCCCCATATAAATTACATATGTTCCCTTCTTATGCCATGGTAATTACATCCAGCCCCCACGTGCCTTGCACGTGTAAATAAGCTGTTTGGCTCATCCAAGAATCAAATATTTCAGTGGGGGCAAATTAGACATTTCCTGGATTAAGAGCGGCGAAAGTCAAGGTCGTGGGCCTATGTGTAATTAAATGTGTATAAGGAGGGAAAATAGGTAAATCTTTGCATAACAGGGGAAAAATCGTAATTACGTCGCATAAGAGGGGGTCCATATGTAAATCGCCCTTTTTTTTAATAGGGGCAAGCAGCAGTACTATGTGTCAAAAACACCTCCCCAAACCTATTCGAAAGAATAGGTTTGAGCACAAAGACGAAAAAGAAAAAGGAAAGACTCTTTACAAAGACACCTCCCCAAACCTATTCGAAAGAATATGTTGGGACACAAAACAAAAAGAAAAAGAAAAAGGAAACTTTACAACGACTCAAAGACGAAAGACAAGATCAACGAAGCAACCCCCTCCCCGATAGAATAGGTTTAATACAAGGAATCGCACACCTCACACTACCTCCTTCCTAGGCATTTGGCAATCTCTAATCGAGGTGAAGAACTTGTCGCCTCTTACGTACATAATTACACGGGTTACAACCATAGACTCCAACATGCATCATTTCATAAGGCCATCGTGAACCGCAGCAGAAGAAACACCACTCAAGGTGATGTCGAGACTACTAAGCTTAACTAGTGCACATGCGAATGTGACAAACCAAGCGAGACAAGCCTCAAACCACTTGCATAGTGATGCAACATATGATCAATGGTCATAAACACTTAGTCTTACTCAATAAAAGGGTTCAAAAGACTTGGCAATAAACTCCACACACAACAACGTGCAACAACTAATCTAGGGATGAAATGCATGCAAAAATTTGAAAAAACACGACAAACCACATGAACTTGAGTAAAATCAGGCATGTACGAACCACACAAGCATATAGTACTGAAAATCCAATACCCCCTCCCCAAACCTACACTTTTGCTCGTCCTCGAGCAAAGAAAAGTTGAAAGAAAAGGAAAATTTGGAATGAAAGTACACTTCCCTGAGATAAAGGTTCGTGTCCAATCTCCTATATATGAGTAGTACCTGAAAGGACTCAAGAAACAAGTGAGAACGGGTGCGCAAAGGTGAGAAGAATGGAAAAACGAGGAAAATCTGGGTACAGGGTCCAAGCGGAGCGCCTGGGAGGCTCCAGGCGCTCCGCTTGAATTTCCAAGAAGTTGCAAAACTTCCTGGAATTTGAAGCGGACCGCTTGGCCCTTCCAGGCGCTTCGCTTGGCCCTGTTTCAAGATTTTCGATGTTTTTCCTCTCTTAATCACCTAAGGCACCAAGACAAAACTAGACTAAACTAATCACGACAAAAGGCACACAGGCCACAACTACGAAAGCAATAAAAAAAAGAAAAATAAAAACTAAACTACATGCAAAGAAATACCACAAGGTTATCCATTATCAAATGGAAACGAATCTCGTGCATCCGTTCCATTACTCCTTGCATCTTGGGAACCATCCTTGGCTCCTCTCCTTTGCTGCTCGAGCAAATCCATGATCCCCTGAAAACTAAAATTAACAAATCAGTAAAATCAAAATCTAAAAAATAACTAAGGGAATTGGATGGAAAATAAAAAGAGAAAAAAGATCAAAACTCCCTTGAAACTCGTCGTTGGGGGCATGGACCATAACATAAGAGTCAAGATCAGGAATGTCTAGAACAATAGAGTCTAAGCACGCCGGTTCAGAGGTGCCAATATCCTCAAAGACTAGCTCCTCAACCTCAAGACAACTCGGAACAAGGATTTCTGAGTCGGGGGAAGTAATGGATTCGATCGTCACCTCCTCCATGACTTCTTCCTCACCAACGATAGGAATATCCTTGACGATAGGTGTCTCAACATGCTCACTCACAACATTCACTGAGATCTCATTCAATTGCCTTTGTACTTCTTCTTCACCCCATAACTTCTTCTTCACCCCATAAGAAAGGATAGTGAAGCTTAACCTCATTCATGGTCAAAACATCCACGGGATCTTCACCAATATCTCGAAGGGCGCTGAAAATTTGATCAGCAAACTCATCGCAAGCAAGCTTGATAACACTCGGTGTCATATCAAGGATATCTCTCCCAGTTCTTTTTTCCAAATCCATTTGATGCCCGGATCTCAAACCGCAGTAGAAATACCACAACAATTCCCCGAGCTCCATCTGGTGTTTGGAGTTCCTCCTCGAGTAAAGGTATTCAAATCTACGCCAAGCAAAATGAAAACCTTCATTCGGGAACTGACGGAATGAGGTGATAACACTTCTATCCATACAAGCATCAGCAACATGCCCATCCTCCCCACAAACTTCGCAATACAAGTCATTCATGTATACCTACACACACAAAGACAAGCAAAGAAGAGTAGTTCCGCAACAAAAACAAAAACTAAACTATCATATGCACAAAACTCAACCAAGAGCACAAGAACACAAAGTATCAAGTTCTGAATAGAGAAGTTTGCTGAAAAGATAGGGGGAAAGAAATGAGGTAAGAAAGTGAAAGCCCAAGCGGTCCGCTTGGGACCTGAAGCTCCCAAATCCATTTTTTTTCAACTTTTGCTAAATTTTCACCCCAAAAAACTTGTCTAAACAACGAAACAAAACTTTAAACGTGCTTCTAATCTACATGCAATTACCTACAACCTCGGGTTGCCTCCCGAGAAGCGCCTTTGTTTAAAAGTCGTTGGCTCGACTCATCTTAGCTCATGCGGGATCAATTTTGCATCGGGTACTAGACTTCCCCGTCCAAGTGCTCTTCAAAGCACTAAGTCCCTGCACATCTTGACGAACATAAAGAGGACCAAAGAATCCTACAAGTTCGTTAGTATCAACATAAGCACATGAATTAACTATGGCTCGCAACGTATGTTGCTTGCCATTTACCTCGAAGCTACATGTACGACGGTACATGTCTATCACCATATGTACTTTGTTGATGAAGGCTCTACCCAAAAGAACCACATCCTTGAGCTTTGCGGAGGATGTATGCATGACGATGAAGTTCGTCTTGACCTCTACACCGGCGACTCTTACCACTAGATTTTCGATCACACCCAATGGCTTCTTCATAGACCCATCCGCCAATTGCACCATGCACTTCATTGGTCTTAAGCCAGACAAACCCGACTCTTCGTACACGTTCAAAGGTATGACATTCACACCCGCTCCCGTGTCTAGAGTTGCCACTATTCCATCCTTCTTACCCAAGCCGATTTCCACATCAAAGCTCTCTTGGATAGGCACTTCCACCATATCCACCAACTCATCCTCAGACGATGAGTTTTCATTCACTTCCTCAACTATCGCATCATATTGTGCGACCACTTTTTCTTCCACAACTACCTTAGGAGTCTCAAGCTCCTCGCTCACCTTGCAAGTTTCAGTTACCTTGCAACTTGGCACGTCAACTAGTGCATTGTCTCTCACAACCGTGATCTCCACGGGCAAATCAGTCACCACGGTTATGGCCATAGCCTTCTCCGTATTTCCGGGAAACTTCCCTTGCTCTCTACTCGCCCCTCGATCTATAAGCTCTTGTAGCTTCTTATGGAGGTTGCTACTACTAGCCTCAAGCTTCTCAAAGCGTTGATTGTTAGTAGCCTCATTACGATAGTAATGCTCCATGAATTTATTCGTCTTCATAACCAGATCATTGAGTGAAGAGACAAGAGGTGAAGGAAGCACCCCTCCACCTTGTGGTCCCGAACTAGCAACCTGAGGTGGAGGTGTAGGATTAGAAGGCGGTGCTCCTTCATACCAATTGTTCCTGTAGCTGAGACGACTTCTATCTTGATTAGGCCCATAGGCATTTTGATCCGAGTTATGAAAATAACCACGGTTGCCTTGATTCTGGTACCCACCTCGGGGTCCACGGTTTTGTGGCCTCACATTGCCATAACCTTGCCCGTAGTTCACATCTTCAACTACTTTCTCTCCCTCAGCAGCATATACTTCTTGTCGGACTTCGTTCGTGATGTATTGCTCTCTAGCAAATTCAGAACGGCACAAGTAGGCCGGGTGCCCATAGTTCTTGCACACACCACAAACTTCCGTAGAAGGAGAAGGAACGCTTTGCCTCAAAGCTTGCTTCACTTCATGGGCGAACCCATCGAAGGCATTTTGTTCCACTACTACCTTGGCCTCACCTCTTTGCTCCTTTTGGAGCACACGAGCCCTCACATTCTGGTTTTGGGAATTCCGGTACATCATGTCCAGCTTTACTTGGGCTTGAGAAGGAAGAAACTCTCCCATACTACCTCCACAAATACTATCCACTTGAGATTGAATCTCAGGATGTAGACCATTGTAAAAGAATTGGAGAAGCTGACCTTTATCATACCCGTTATGTGGGCATCGATGATGCAACCCCATGAATCGATCATAGGCCTCGTGGAAAGGCTCATCGTACCTCTGCTCGAAGGAGCTAATTTGGCTCTTCATAGCCATTGTCTTGGAAGCGGGGTAGTAACGCTCCATGAACTTGTCGAAACATAGGTCCCATGTTGTCAAAGACCCGGCCTCCAAAGTATTGAGCCAAGCCTTTGCACGATCGCCTAGCCCCGTAGAAAAGACCTTCATGCGGAGATCATCATCCGTAACACCAGCTCCCGGTCGTCCAAGATGGAGAACAAAGTTCTCGAGCTCATTCAAGTATCCTATCACGTCCTCATTAGCCATCCCATAGAATTTGGGAAGTTGTTGGAACATGTGATTCTTGATCTCCAAGTTCCTGGTGGCATCATTGAGGACAATTGCTGGTCCTCTAGCCCCAACCGTAGGCTTAGTAAGTGAACGTATAGGTCTCTCCGCCATTTCACCTTCCAAGTAAACCGATTCAAGAATTGGTTCCAAAAGATAAGAAGAAGACTCTTCCCGAATACCAGAAGCAGAAGCTCTAGATGCTACTCCTTGAAACTCAAGATTCAAATTCCTCCTTCTCCTTTGAAACAAACGATCGATCTCGTCTACAAAAGGTTCAATAATAGGTCCACCCGTTCGGGTTCTAGGCATGCACTCACCTGAAATACAAAATAGTGAGTATCTCAAGCAAAAAGAAACAAAAACAGAAATAAGACAAAGAAGAGATGTTGGCTGAAAAAATCAAAACAAAAACACCAACCAAAGGAGTTAAGTCCCCGGCAACGGCGCCAAATTGATGATGTCGTTTTTCACCAATTAAATTTGTTTAAAAGCCTAAGAACACTTATCACTACACAAACTAGAGTGTAATGGCAAGTTGTCCCCGAGTGTCGTTCTCTCGGGACCTAACGTGGCTTTGTTTAGTGCAAACAATTGTAATTAACCAAGAAGCAAGTTTTGTAAGATTTAACCAAATACTCATGCAACCAACATTTGCTAGAAGAAGATAATCACGAAGAGAAAGATGTTGGTGGTAGCTTAGTGGTAATGATGAGCAACGAATCACGAATACGCTTACAAGTTCAGTGCGTAGAACCTTCGATCAAGTCTGCTAAGCAACTCGTCTAGGCAAATTTAAGACGCACATCATGAAAGATCACTATCAATACTTTAGAGGTGCTTGTCACCAACACCATTTATCTAGCATGCTGCAAATCTCTAACATACAATCTTATAGCTTTCATTGACCAAGAGTTTGTCACTATACTCAATTCGAATATATTTTATAGGCAACTAAGAATCATATGAAGGGATTTGCAGCAAGATTGAATCACAATCTCATGTAAGCATAAACATAACTCATAACAATATAAATCTCACATTCTACCACCAACATAAAGGATTTAGCTATTCATAATCATAATGGAAAACATCCACTACAACAAAAAAGACTTATTGAGACACAGAAATCTGTCTCCACATATACCATATTGAGACATTTTTCATTTTCGAGACACACAAAAATGCCGTCTCATAAGATGGCGTCTCATAAGATGCCGTCTCAATAAGTTTGGGACACTTTTTTTCACTTTTTTTCCCTGTCCCATTATTTTAGATTACGGGACATCAATTAGTATCCCTTTAGTCATATATTGAGACACAAAATATTATTGCCCAAAATAATATGACTTTTTACAATATTTTTATTGAGACACTTGCCTATGTCCCTACATATATTAAGGGAGATTTTAATGTATCTTAATAGAATTATTCAATTTTTTAATAAATACATAAAGTCATGTATTAGTGTCCCAATATTCATTTTTTGAGACACTAATTATGCACCCCATAAATAAGGCACACATTTGGTAGTCTATATTGAGACATTTTTAGTGTCTCTACATTGAACATGTGTCTAGTGTCTCAAATTCATATTTCTATGACAATGGTTTAGCTAAATGAGCAACAATTGAAAGGGTGTTGCGAGAATCGAACTCGCAATCTCTCACATAAAGCGAGAATCATACCACTAGACCAAACACCCAAATAGATAATAAGCATCACTAATTCATATCCCTAGCAATATAGTCTTAGAAAAAACTGCTATATGATTAAATGTAACGTTTGGTAAATGAAATGCAGACAAAAAATGGCACCAAATATACAAGACAAAAATACCAGCATGAAAGCCGTAAATTACCTGGATGCTATTCATTAACTTTGGCCAAGTTACTCTAGTAATGATTCTGATCATTATCTAAACATACAACTCTCAGTACCTGATATTAATTATTAATCCAAGTTCAAATCAATCAATCAATAGAAGAAACATTATATATAATCACACGGATCAGCTGCAAAATGTGAGACCCTCCAGAACCGAACACTTTGCCAATAGAAACATGGAAACACTTTTGGAATGAAAGAAGGTTCCAACTATGCCTCTTTTTTATGGAATTCTCTAATAATTTCAGTTTGTTTTGCACCATCCATTTGCTTAAATGAAAACATAATACGCCAATCAGTTAGCCAATCATTTTACAACCCATAAAGAACTGCCTGTATCACTTTTACTTGTCCATTTTCACAAGTAAAAGTGAACCACACCATTCAAAATTGGTTAACCAATAAAATAATTTCTCCAATGATTTACCATCGAAGAACAAAGTGCCAAATGAATTTGAGTACGATTAAATAACCGTTTTCGTTTTCATTGATAGTTTACATGATGCATGCGAGGATAATAAAATAACTAGGCTAACTCGTAATTAAACATTCCGGTAAATATAGAAGTGCTAGTATACAGAGCCTAGACATGTGAAAAGATCTATTAGAAGAAGAAAAAACCAAAGGGAGTAACAAACAAGTAACATGATTTATAAATAATTTGTGATTGTACCTGTGTATGAGTGGCAACACCTTGCTAGCTTGTTATATTTTGTCGTAGGCAAACCAACTGGTTGGTTAGGATTCTGATGGCAGCCTAGTTCAAGTTGAGAAAACCATCTATCAGGACTCTGAATGTAACTTGTTGTAAATGAAACACATTCAAACATGGCACCCGAGAAACAAGACAAAGATACCAGCAGAAAAGATGTAAATTACCTGGATACTTATCATCAATAACTTTGACCGAGTTACTCTAGTACTGATTCTGATTATTATTCAAAACATATACAACTCTCGTACCTGATATTACTCCATTTGAAAACAATCAATCACTCGACAATAGAAGAAGCATTCTACATAATCACTAGGATCAACTGCAAAATGTGAGATTTAGTATCCTGAACAAATGCTTTGCCACAAAAAAGATAGAAACTTCTCAGGCTATCCCAACATGAACGTGTGCATATCCATTGCTACCATAATTCAAGAAATGGTACACCTCAGCTTGAAATGAAAACTCTAAGATTAAAACAAGAAGTTTTGGTACGCTGGGTTTGACAAGAGAAAGACATAGTGTTATGGAAGGTTATACCTTAATGATGAAGGCCTGGAAATTTCATTCGGAAGAATGCATATAGTCAATCAATATCCATCAATCTCTGCCACTAGTATTTTCTCCTAATGATTGGAAAAAGAAAGAAAATGAGCAAGGTTCATGTTCAACTATGAATTATAGGTGCTTATCACATTAGAGAACTGCATCATGAAGGAGAATGTTGTGATTTATAACGCCTAGCAACATACCTCAAATTACTACCAACTGCAACACTATCAACTCCAAACTTCGAAAACCAAGACTCAACGTTCTTACTATGACATTTGTACATGGCATCATGAAATCAAACAACAAAAATGAACTTCCATAACCACGGACAAGTAATAATGTTTGAAGATGCAATAATTTACCAAGTCAAAGATTTACAATTGAGAGGACCTTGACAGTTGGAAAGAAAAAAGTGTACCTGATAAAATAAAAAGAAAAAGAAATAATATATTATTCTCCACACGAGATAAACTGATGAGTACTCAAAACATTTCCACACAAGAGTGATGGAGCATGATGAATTTAGAACAGATAGGTTATGAAAGAGCTAACTGATTAAAATTATACTATATGTCATATATATATGATACTACTAGACTACTAGTTAGCCTAATATTACATCAATCAGTCGAGACAAATTCAGGGAAACAAGAAGTTACAAAATCTGTTGCAAAACTCATTCTTTCCACAACCCTCGAGTTATAATACATAAAGAATAAGATAACATTCTCTTTTAATACAAAGTGATTTAATTATTAATTTCAACCAATAAACTAATTATTAGAACAAAAGTAAATGAATTAATATAGCAAAGATGAAATATTTAAGGTCTGCCAATCAAAAGAAATCAACATTGAAAACCTCAACTTTCTCAAGAGCTTGTAGAAACCAGATGTACATACCCCATATCAATTCATTATACTTAGTTAATACTACTTGAAGAAAACAAAACTGTATAATTTTTATGAATCTCTGAATCTCGAGCAAGATAGACAGAAACTAGGTATCAGTGGTGAGTTTAAAACTAACAAGGAACCATACTGTCCATACATTACAAAAACCAGGATAAATAATAGAAAGCTTGAAACCTGCCTCCTTGCTATGGCTTCGAAGCAATCTAATAGTCCTAGAAGATATAGCTACTACACTGAGTCTTAAATAAAAGGAATTCAACCATGAGAGCGTAAAAAACCTAAGAAAAAGAAAAGCCCAAACAATAACCGAGAAACCAAGAGGTTCTGGAGTTCACACAAGGCAACAAGAAACATTAATATAGAAAACCCCTTGTTAACAAATACATCGACCAACTATCAATTCAATAAATTCAATAAAAGAAGAAGAAGGTATGAGAATGAAATCTTACTTGGAATTGGAATTACCCATGCCTGAAACGAATAGAATCGATATCTCGATAAAATACGGAGCTGCATATCGTAAGGATACTGAATTGCTAGAGTGAAAGTTCGAAATTTTCAGATCTGTAATTTGAAGAGTGAAATTTCAGATCTGGAATTTTGAAGCTGGAGTCAAATGAATTGAAGGGAGCTTTTGGTAAAGATGGAAAGAAGTATTAAAATATAATTAAAATTGATTTTTCCCAGGAATGGAAGGTGCGGGAACTGAAAATTTCTACCGCCTAATAATATGAAGCCTTACAATTTTTTATTTTTTTATACATATTGGGACACAAATATATATATGACCCAATAATCATTTTTTGAGATACTTAAAAATTGTATCTCGCCATATTATACTTGTAAATAAATTACTTCATACTAATAAAAGTGTCCCAATAAATTTAAGTATATTAAGACATAAAGCAAATATGTCTCAATAACAAAATATTGGGATACATTTAAAAATGTATCTCTAAATAATGAATTATGATAGTTTATTCTATAAAAAAAGTGTCTCAATATCTATATACAAGCGAGACACAATTATAGAAGTGACTCAATAATATGGTATCGAGACACATGCGAAAAAGTATCCTTATAACAAGTGTCTCTATATCTATATTTTGTTGTAGTGATCACAAAATATGAATTGTTACAGAAAGACATTGGATCAAACTACCAGACAAGAGATAGATACAAGTTACCACCAAAGCTGTCACTATTCGGTGGAATTGATGCAAAACCTCTCCGTAGATGAAAATATCATGCAATCCTATGGCTAAATCTTCAATCCTTTGATGATAATCAACCTTCTAGCTAATGGGTCTGAGCTCTGAAGCCTCCAAGAGCTCTCCAAAACTTTTACAAAGTGAAAGGAATGAGAAAAAGTAACTGAAAATCGAGTTTAAATGCCAAAATCGCGATTTGGATCTGACTCCAAGCGCCCCGCTTGAAGAGGCCAAGCGGTCCGCTTGAAATTGCAGAATCTGTCCCAGGACCCAAGCGGCCCGCTTGGAACAGTAAAGCGGCCCGCTTGCAAGCGGCCCGCTTGGCTGCCCCACTTCGTCTTCAACTCGCTCTCCAGGGCTCATACGATGTCGGATCAGGGCGTGTAATATATCGTTGGATAGCTCTTTGAGTTAGCTACGTGTGGAAGTTCGTTTGAGGTTAATACACTTCTGTATGAGAAAGTTATGACCGAAATGGTTAGGCTGCATCAATCTTGCACACTCGAACGACTCCAAAACTTCCACCCGAACATTTGAATTTTCTTCCAAGGTAAGGCTAGGCTCTCCAAAGTGTGATTCTTGGCTTAACTCGAACTAAGGGCACTCACAAATATCCACGGAGATCAAGGAATTTCAACGGGGTCATTTTTCATCCAAAATGCTTCGTTTTTAGCTCCAAAAACACCGTTTTCGTACCTAAGTGCCTGAAAATGCAAAAAACACAAAACGTGACACTATTCTACAAAACTAACCAAAAAACTAAGCTAAAAGATAGCAAAAGAAGGCAAAAAAGTCAAGATGAACGCGTCAAAAAAACGTTCATCAGTAGTGTAGCAGTAGAATGACTCGAGTGTCGTTCTCTCAGGACTATAACTAGCTTTATCTATTTAACAAGAGAATATAAAACAACAAACAGATAGCAAAGGGGGTTTCTAGCAGATAATGGAGATTGGTGAAAGTATGATCCTTCTTAGCATAACGGGTCGATAATCATGCATATATTCCTCGGTCTTGCATAGAGATCTTTGAATCAATCTAGTGTCCTGTTGCAAATATTAAGCACTACGAAGATAATTGGTCTGACAGGTCAATCACTATTGTCCTAATGTGTTCCGTAATTATTCAACACTACGAAGATAATTGGTCTGATGGTCGACAAGTGTCCAATTGTGCATAATAATTAATACAACATACGAGAATTTAGGCTGTGCCTGATCAACGAAATAAAGCAATGACACGGAGTATAATGCGCGATATATCCATTAGCATGATTATCTTCCCTTCGCTAAGAATTCACATACTACCACCAACGATAAGTTTAGCTACTCATAATAGGCATGCAATCAACAGAAATCATAGAAGAAAACATGTTGAAAGATAAATAAGAATAAGTAGATTAAACTGTAAGATACAAGTTACCGAAGGTTGTCAATCTCCGAAGAATTGCGATCCTATGAGCTCCAATCCGCTATGAAAAAGTGTCCCCTAAGCTACGGAACTCCCAGGACAGGCCCCGGGAAGTTCCTACCTAAAACTATAGAGAGAGGTGAGAAAGTAGGTCTAGAAAGATATGATTTTCGGAGAAAACTGAGCAACTATATATAGGCCTCGAAATACCACGGGGCGGTTCGCCCCAGCTGTGCGGCGGTTCGCCCGGCGGGTTTTTCGCGGAATTCCGCGTTTTCGACGCGTTTTTGGATTTCTTCCCCTTTTCGGACTCGGTTTCTGACTTCTAGTAGTCTTCTAACCTCCAGATTAAGCCCCTAGACTCCAAATCCCATCCGGAAACCTTCAGATACTCCAAATAGGCTTCTGAAATACCAATTCCTTGTCAACTTCAATATAATTGCCCGGAAATCTTCGAATTTCAACCAAAACCTGTAAAATAAAATCTAAAGGGAAACGTGACACTATTCTAATAAAATGCATTAAAATATAGCTAAATTAACATAGAGGATAGCTAAAATAGGTGAAAAAGACTCGAATGAAAGTGTAAAATACACATTCATCAGTGGATACCAAGGTCGAAGGAAGTAATCAACCTGTTGATGAGCCATCTTGGAGATTCTGTTGACGAAGATTTCATCTCTGAAGAAGAAGAAATCAACCAGTTATCGGACGAGGAGATTGCAAGGCTCTGTCTGGAGATTGAGGAGCAACTACCCGGTGAATTTACTTATCTGTTGGAGGACACGTAAGTAATATCTTCTAGCATAATAAACGTAATATAGTCATATCAGTTTAGTGATAAAATTTTTAAACTTCCGCTGCTTAGCCTTAGAGACAATTTTTCTCACTTTTACTAACACCTTGTCGGCACTTCCTTCGACAATTTGAATTTCTTCGAGGGTTTCTCTCGCCTCGATCTTGTTTTCCTCGAAGAACTTCTTCTTCTTGGAAGAGGGTGGTACTGGGGGTATAAATTGATACTCCTCGAGCTCCTTAACAGCTCCTACTAGGTTATCTCTCTCCTTCTTTTGGATTGCTTTCCTTCGCCTAAGTGACGGACTTAGATTTTTCGACTTTTTCTTCACTCGTCGAACCGTATAAAAACGGTAAGGAGCGTGATGAACTAAGGGCTGCTCCTCGAGCGATTGACCCGGATTTGGCTCTCCAATGGAAACCTTGGAAGTGAATTTTGCCGACATACTGTAGCATTCTCATGCTTCTCTTATGTTCCATTCTTCTTGTCCAATTCCCAATGGAGTGGTGAATTTCAACTTGTTGTGGACCGTAGATACTACGGCTCGGAATTGAAAGAGGGCATGCCTTCCCAAGACCGCAAAGTAGTCAAAGGGCATATCTACAACGACGAAGGGGACGTGTTGAGTTACTCTTCGTGGAGCACTCCCCATTGAGATCGTCAAGTTGATCATTCCAAGGGGCATGATGGGTTGTCCTCCAAATCCTACTAGGGCACTCCTCACTTCTCTAAGACCTTCCCTTGGGTTCATATGCATCCTCTTCAAAGTGCCCATGAAGATTAAATTAGCCGAACATTCGGTGTCGACTAGAATCCTTCCCAAGTTGTAAGATTGAACATCGAGGGATAACACTAGAAGGACACATGGGTCGTAGATGCTTTCTCCTCCGGCGTGCCTTAGAGGGAGTTCGCTATCATCAAAAGAAATCAAGTTGGTTCCTGGTTGCGCAACTTGGGCATACTTCACATCTCTAATATTGAGATTATCAACTGTGATCTCCCTTTGATTTCGAGTGTCGCCTCCCGCGGATCCTCCGGCGATTGTAAGAGTATGGATTCTTCCATTTACGGGACGGTTCTCATAATTGTTGAAATTATGAATATCGTCGTAACGAGGGTTTCCCTGGGGGTGGTGCTCGATCCCCACTTGTGGTGGTGGAGGGAGGATGGCCAGAGGTTCTTCCTCTCGAATATAGTTGACCAATTGTCCATTGTGAATCATTCTCTCAATCTTGTTCTTGAGCTCGACGCACTCGTCGGAAGTGTGTCCCTTTCCTTTGTGAAATTGGCAAAACTTCTCGGAACTCTTGTTCTTTCGATTCTCTTGGATTGGAGGTGGCCATGAGACGTCTAGCTTCATCGAGACTATATAGTTCAAGATGTCGGATCTTGGCCTATTTAAGTCTGTGTAGTTGCTATACCTCCTTGGAGGAGATCTCCTCGGAGGGGTTCTCTTGTCTCTAAACTCATTTCTTGGGTGACCTTCCTTGATCAAACCGTGATTTTGATCCCTCCTTTGCTTTCCAGGATTTTGTTGCCTTGGAGGATATTCCTTCTCCCTTTCTTTTTCTTTACCTTTTTCCTTGGGAGGGTTGGTTCGCACGGTGACCGTTTTCTGGAACTCTTCCGTTTCAAGGAAATCCTTGCAAACTTTTGCTAGTTGAGTTTCACTTTCGACACATGATGCTGAGAGCACCTCTTGGAATTTGACATTGGTAGTGTTACCATACAAGTATTCCTTCTTATCATTGATCGAGTGGTCCTCAACTTGGAGGGCTGCTTCATGAAAACGGTTGATGAAGTCCCTCAGATCTTCATTATTCTTCTAAACAATTTCGGCCAAGTACCTCACTCTTCTTTTGTTGTTCATGACCTTCTCGAATCTCTTAGAGAACTCCTTGCAGAGCTCTCTATAGGATTTGATCGAGCGCTGAGGAAGGCGCGACCACCATTTCATGGCTTCTCCTAAAAGGTTAGCCGGGAAGAGTAATGCTTTCGTCTTGGAGTCATGACCATATGCATCCATTTTGATACCAAATCTTACCAAGTAGTCCTTTGGACAACTTGTTCCGTCATAGCTCTCGAAAGTAGGGAAGCCTCTCTCGATTTTTGCTTGATGACTTCTTATCTCGTCGCACAATGGACTTGGATCTTGGTCTTGCTCATTCTCTTGCACATCGCCTCTCAAGGTTTCTATCTGATCCTCGAGTGCGGGCTTCCTCATTTTAAGTTATTCCAAAGTGAGCTTCCTCACCGTGATTGGGTCGATCCCAATCAAGGGGGTTACCTCCACTACGGTCCTCAAAGTGTTGTTCTCCGCCACTGCCTCGGGTTGATTGTGAGGAATTACTTGGTTGCGCATGACTTGGTTTGGGAGAGTGGGTGGTGTAGCGACCACCTAAGCTTGGTTTTCTTGAGGAACTACATTTTGCATTGACGCGCGTAACCTATTATCGATTAGATCTCTCAAATCATCAGGAGCACCTTGTGGTCCCAATCTAGATTGAACTCTTGAAGGTCCAAGCCTAGATTGGATTGGCCTTTTGTTGGCTCTTGAATGTGCTTCATCTTGAACTAGAGGTGCTCTTGGTTGGGATTGACGAGGTACGTCAAAATTCTCATGAGGTTGCTCCTATACTTGTGCTTGTTGTACTCCTCGGGCTTGGAGTTCTACTTCAACCCTTGCAGCGTAGTTCTCTCCTATGTATCCTTGTATAGTGAGAAGGAACAAACCGTATTGAGCTTCGCCCATCCCAAAGTCTGATGGTCGGACTACTCGTCCGTTGGGAAGGGTGAAGTTCAATGCGGCTGGCTAAGGAGGATTCACTGCTACATGAGGAGGATGTCCTCTTGGTGTGACATTGCATTGTTTGCTCTTAAAGCTCCATAAGCACTTCCAGCCGGGAAGCCTTGGGGATGATTTTCTCCCGATATTTCTTCTTGGGAGCCCGTGACATTGGTGAATGCCCCCTCCATCATATCTTGATTCCTTTCAACATTGTTATTTCTAGGTGCCCTTGAAGCAGCTACCCTTCCTCCTCCTCGGCCATTTATAGGGGGACAGCCCCTTGGGCGAGGAGGATTCTCTGGTACTGCATTGGCAAGTCGAACACTTCTTCTAGGAGGCATCTCGAGGAGCGTCTCGAGGAGAGTATCTTGGCTCGACCAGTAGGGCAAGGAATGACCTCTCGATCAGATTCCCACAGACGACGCCAAATGTTGAAGGGTAGTTCGTGCTTCCTCTTAAGTTCATACTAAACCGTCACAGGAAACTACTTAGGTCTTCTTTATGTAGTCTTCCTCTGATAGGAGTAGGTATCCTTCATGTAGCTTCCTCGTACCTGAAAGAGACTGGAGGGGGGGTTAGTACCTCGTGCCTGGTCTGTCAAGGATCAGACCGGAGGGACGACTTTACGTGTAGGGAGTTTAAGGGATTCCCTAGTAAGAGTAGTAAATGTGGTAGGTGAGTGGTAGGTGAGAGCTATGATTGCTTACCTAGGGATTATGAATGAGTCCTTTTATATACTTGTAGTAATTTATTGTCACTTTATGTAGGATCGTGACAAGTGTCTGGCTAAGATTGAAGCCTCCTTTGGCCCAAGCCCATTGAGGTCCATGGGCTTTGACCCAAACATCTTGACTAGGGTTTGGAGGGCACTATTGACCTTTCGGGTCTCATGGAATATTCTGGAAGGTGGGCCCCACAGGGACCGACCATGGGTGGTCGACCTGGGTCCTCGTGCCTTCCTTTGATATTCATGGTCTGAGTAGTGCTATGCCTAGTCTTCTTTGGAGGGTGTCACCTTGACGTAAGGTCCTCCTCGATCCCTAGAGATGCTCCTCGCGCCCCACTTCTATCTTTTCCTTGTAGTGAGCTTATCTTGAGGGTCGGCCTCACAGTGATTGTCGGACCACATATTGGTTGAGCCACACTTAAGTTACATACTTGGGGGTGGTCGCGCCCCTTGAGGGACGGCCCTTGATGCCTCGTCGCGCTCTTAGACCACTATAGTTCGTACATGCAGACTGGACATATTTTAAAACCAACACTTAGTACTAGTTGCACCAGCCTTGGCTTTCTTCTTTCCCTTACCCTTAGTTCCCTTGCTTTTCGGTTTTGGGTTGTAAGATTGGCCAACCATCACGACTGTTTTATCCTTCCGAGGAAGGGATTGGTAATAAGTCTTCAACAGATTATGGAGTTCCGACAGTGTTGCTTATTTCGCATTCATGGTATAGTTCACAATGAACTGTGAATACGAACTGGGCAATGACTGAAGGACGAAGATAACTGCTACCTTATCTTCTAGCTTGATTCCCGCTATGGCAAGCTTCTCAAAAACACCAATCATTTTGAGTACATGTTCAGACATGTTTCCACCTTCACTGAGTTTGCATTTGAATATCTCTTTCATCAAATCAAATTCGACACTCCTTGCAGTCGTCTTAAAGAGCGACTCCAGATGTTTCAACATCTCATATGGCAACATGCTTTGATGTTGCCTTTGCAGCTCATTGCTCATTGCCGCAAGCATTATGCACTGCGTGGATTTAGCATCTTCTTTATGCTTATGAGCTGCTGCCTGATCCCAAGCCGCAACCTGTTAAGAAGTTTGATTGTCTGGACGCACGGGTATGTCTTTGTCCAAGACATACTCAATCTTTTCGTACCTCAGCACCAGACAGATATTCCTGATGTAAGTTCGGTCCAGTCAACACTTGCTTCTCTAAGATAGCACGGTCCAGTCATATAAACGACAATAATAAATCAACAACTGAAATTAAATTTCTAAAACACAATCAACAACTAAATAACAAGGACCTTTAGCCATTTAGCTCCCACTATTTTCACATATGTGTTGCCCCAAAACAAGTACATACGAGTAATGTCGAACAGTCACTTTAGTGGCCAAGACCCACATCACTACTATGCTATACCCCAACGTGGGTTGGTTGCATAACATAGCATGACTGGTAGGACTATCCAATTGCACATGCAACTCTTGGTTGGCTAAATCTAATTTAGCCTTAATGCCCTTACATTACAAGTCTTGTTGCGATCATGTAATGCAAGAAAGTCATAACCATAAGCAAAATTATAGAGTGACGATGACTATCACTGAATAAATGCGTGGGCATAATATTGCAGAATAGAGAGAGTTCAACTATAATTCCCTTATGGAAGGCATTATAGATATATATATTAAAACATACATATTTCAAGAATTATATTGTATGGGGATTTACGTTTTGAGGGTTCTTAACTCAGTTATCTACAAATACGGGTGCCGCCTACCCAACATGCATGAGCGGTCTACACATAACGGATGCCGCCTATTCATTCTAATTGTAAGACGCGGTCACACACATAATGGGCGCTTCCTACCCAACATATAAAATGCGGTCCAACAAATAAGAGGGCGCCGTCTACCCTCGCATGCAATCCGGTCTAACATAAAATAAAATACAACATGCGTGGTATTTAAACTTACATTGACATACAATTGCATATAAAGCATACAATCATACAAACAAACATTAGCCTATGTGGATAACAAAATACTTCATAATTTAATTATGAAAATTATCATCCCATAATTATAATTTCTATGTAAAATTCTGAAAATTTTGCACTAGATTGAAATTTTAAAAATTCAAGTGACCAAGTAGCAATTTTCAAAAACCTTGAGGATTTATTCGTATATTTCAAAACTTGGAGGGCTTAAGTATAATTTTTTAAAGTAGAATGACTTATTTGCAATAAACAATTAATTGATAAATTTAAAATAGCCCCTTCAACTTAATACTAATTAATTCTTAATAATCTAGCTAATACTAATTACAATTAAATCCAATTTATATTCAAAATATAAAATTCAATCTCAAATTTCAAAATTTTGATTTTCAGGTCAAACCCTAAATATAGAATATACATATATATACTTATACGGGGAGGAATTGGATCCCGCCCCTTTTCCATCGGCCTGCGAGTCGCCACCCCTAATGTGTATGTGTGTATGTAGTATGTGTGTATATATACTTATTCTAATTCTTATTGCACAAGTAAACCTTTATGTCCAGATTCATTTCCTAATTAAATAATAACTCAATTAGGAAAAACTTGCCCCTGAAGTTTGATTGGGAGAAGGAGTCAAACTCCTCCCCCAATTCGGTCGCGCCTGTGGTATGGGAGGTGAGTTTCACTTTTGGGACCCACATGCAAGTCTAGAGCAATTTAAACTCTTAATTAAATTTTTCCCATGTGCATATATTAATTCAATTAATATATCCTTTAAATTTCAACCACAATTATATTTCTAAAATATAATTATATTGTATTTTCATATATACAATTAATTAAATTAATATTCTCTTAATAGTAATTGTTCCATAATTAATTATAATTAACACAGTTAATTATAATTTCTTTCCTATAGTCATGCGGATAAGCAGGTTCACCACATAGTATGACCCATAGGGCCTCAATGTATTAAGCTAGATCAAACACTAGGCTTTATGGAATTCGTAGACAATTCCATTTGCAATATTAATACATGAGGACGTTTGAGAAGAACCTCAAAACTACCTTTCGTTGTGAAGCGTGTTGCACTCAATGCGGCGATGGTAAGGTCCTTTTATCTGACTGACTCGAATGCAACTAGGATCGATAAAGTGTCTATCCCAATAATACACTCATGGCACCTTTAGTGAGTTGCTTGGTTAACACAATATATTTATGGCCCTTCATAAATATATCTATACGCTGGCCAACGGTTTTGCCAACACAACTATGAACGACTAGAGCAGTTCTCTCCAATGCTACACATGAGAGATGAATCCTCTCCAGAGACCAACTATCATCAACCCTTTATATATTTCCAAGCTCCCAGTTGGACCATATCTACCATTGTTTCAGGTGCAAGATTTGGTTTCAGCCAAAGATCAGGGCGCAACATATGTGATGATTAAGACCTGAGAGTCTAAGGACGAATGGCATCACTTCAACAACTCCGATTTCCATAGACACTTCAGTGTAGAGTGTACATCGATGGGAGCTCCAGTGAGTACTTTCATTGTTTGGATATTCTCCTCGAACAACTATGCGCAGTTATGGGAACATCATGGACTCACTCTAACGATCCGTTCCGTGGTCGTGTGATCGACTTAACTTGATCTAACAAGTATAACCTCCACGCATACTAGTCTCGATTGCATCATTCTGACCCCTACATGCGAGATGAGCTTCGACTAGGGAGAGTTTGGGATGAATGATAATTCACATAGTTCCCACTAATTATGTGATCAGTCATTCATCCACTGGGGACATGTTTGATATCGATACAGACCAACCAGATTAAGATATGACATGTGGAATGCCTGGTGTAATGTAAATACATAAGTAAACATTAACATGAATAAGCAAACATATATTATATTACGTTGATTGTGAAATAGTATATTTGTCCTTAAAAGTGATTGTCTCTAGGACATACATACTATCATATTGCCAGCCACAGTATTGAGATTCCTATAACTGAGCATCAACTAAAGTAGCAGACACCTCCAATGTTGTCATGTGTATGTAGAACAATATTTTTCAAATCACCGAATATCACCCAAGCATCCGGTTTATTATAACACAATCCTCCTTATCTCAATCCACAAAGAGTTTTTGCCTTCATGTGTATTCTGGCCATATTGATAAGTCCGTTTTATGCCTACTTATCACTATCTTTTTACTTGATATTTTGTAAGTCTAAAAGCTATTTTTGTCCAATTTTACTTGTTTTATATTTATTTTTGCCTAGGTGGTTCGCGTTGGTGATTTATGGAAATACGGGCTAAAAGGAACTTATTTGGAGCTGATTTGATGATAATAACTTATGGAAAAAAGTCCCAATGGTTGGGTATGGCCCATGGCCCAATTTTTTAAGTTTCCTACTCCGTTTTGGACTTGAAAGACCCAGATTTTCAGCCTTTTTAGGTTTCCTGCGGGATTATGCTATATATGAGGTTAAATTAGACTTTTTCAATTATTCTGATTATTAGACAGACAAAGAGATCGACAATTAGGAGAGCGAATCGACCAGACATCAAAACTTGGTTTCTTCGTTTCTTTTCTTCTATCTTTTGTTGGATTATGTTTTCATATTTTTTGATTGTTGATTCTTGAATTATATTGAACTAATTCTTTTTTCTACGGTTACGATGTAGCCTAGTTATGAATATGTTTGTTTAAGTATTCGAAGTTAATTCATGGTTTTTCATGATTGTTGAGTATTTTAATATGTTCTTATTGCTTGTAATTGCTTGAACACCAATTGCATGATTTTAGGGCTTTAATTCGAGATTCAAGAGATGAGAATTAATTCTGCCAATAGATTAAAATACCGTAAAATACTGTGAGATAGAGATATCCATAGGTTTTATGCAATGTGTGTAAGTTTCCTTGAGTTTATTGCGTTCTATTATGTGTGTTAGAGATTCGAGAGATGATAACGGCATGATAGAATAGGTTTGTTAATTCTCGAGAGAGATTAGTGAATTAACTAGGGAAGCTTAATTGTTGCAACCAGACTAATTGTCATTAGTTGAGAATAATGAGAATGCATGTGATTAACTATGGTGAAGTCGAAATCCCTAGATATCTTGTCTATTGATTTAATCAAAAGTTTATATTTGTCGGTAGTGGTGGTGAAGAAGGCCCCTAAAGAACTAACAAGTGCACACAATTTGCTATTATAGAACGCTTGGGGTACAAGAAAGTAACTGAGGTTGGGTGGGAACAGCATAACGAGAATAACAAAAGTGAGTATGGATGGAAAAAGAGATGCATCCTATGGGATTTGCCTTATTGGAGTAGTCTTCGCATACGTCATATCTTGGATGTCATGCATATTGAGAAGAACGTATTTGAGAACTGCTTCAACACCATTTGTGAAATACCCAACAAAACAAAGGACACGGTTAGGTCCAAGGAAGAATTGGATATTCTATGCAGGAGGCCCGGACTGTCAAACAAGAATGCTGATGGCAAGTGGCCGAAGGCTAAATACAATTTGTCCAAAGAGGCTAGAGCGGAACTTTTTGATTGGGTGAAGTTGTTGAAGTTCCCCGACAATTATGCTTCTAAATTTGCTCGGTGTGTGGACACGAGTAAGACAAAGATGTATGGGATGAAGAGCCACAATTGTCATGTGTTCATGGAGAGGCTCATCCTGATTGCATTTCGCCAGCTCTTAGATAGATCGGTATGGAGTGCCTTGACCGAGTTGAGCTTGTTCTTCAAGAATCTATGCACACGGGTTGTTGAGGTTGAAGTGTTGAAGACGATGAAGGCTAACATACCGGTGATTCTGTGCAAGCTCGAGCGTATCTTTCCACCTAGCTTCTTTGATTCCATGGAACACTTGCCCATTCACCTACCAGATGAGGCGTTGCTAGCCGGACCTGTTCAGTATCGTTGGATGTATCCCTTTGAGAGGTAAATGTTTTAGTATCATATTTACAAACATATATGACACATAATTGTATAGTATATCTAATTATGACAAACATATTATAACAGATACTTAGGCAAGCTGAAGCATTATGTGAAGAACAAAGCTCAGCCTGAGGGTTCGAATGCCAATGCATACATTCGAGCAGAGACTGCAACTTTTTGCTCCTATTTCTTTGACACTGGGGTCCTTTCGAAGACATCTAGGCCGGCTAGGAATGCCAACACATTTCAAGTGCAAGAGGACCATAAAGTTTCACTATCAATCTTTAAGGTTTCGGGGAGGGCGTATGGTGAAGAAAAAGTGGCATATCTGACAAATAAGGAGTACAATGTTGCACATTCGTATGTCCTTCAGAATTGTGCTGAGCTCAACCCATTCCATCTCAAGTTTACTAGGTTAGTTGCCTTCTTACGTTTTACGATTGAATTAAAATCTTATTTTAAAGAAAATGGTAGTATTAAACCAAATATACGCATCATGTGCAGTTTCTTCAGCCCCCGTTGTGTAGAGCAAAATCCTATAGTGGCGGATGACACAATTGAGGACATGCTTAGGGAGGCCCTAGTCTCCGAATTTCCAACATGGTTCAAAGAGCATGTACAGAACCCGGCCAACAAAATAACATGTCCGTACTTAAGAGCACTAGCAAGTGGACCTGGGAGAAGATACTCCTCCTTACCATCTTACATTGTAAATGGACTTAGGTTCAACAGTAGTGAGTGTGGATCGACAGATGCTACAGTTAATGGTGGGGTTCGTGTCTTGGGGAAAGACATAGGTGATGATGTCTACGATTACTATGGGAAGCTTAGGCGTATTATTCGCCTCGAATATCCCGGAGTACCTTTGAAAAGAACAATGTTGTTTGATGTTGATTGGTATGATCCCACTGATGTAGGCACCAGAAGGCTTGAGGAGTATGATATGGTGGAGATAAACTATAAGAAGAAGTACAAATTGTACGAACCATTTATCTTGGCAAGTCAAGCACTTCAAGCTGTATTTCTTCAGTTTCCTACCTTGGAAAGCCAACTGGCTGTTGGGAGTTCCGCCTTCGGAATGGATGCCAGCTCCCCTTCATGAGTATTGGCAGGCCTACTGGCGTGACCACCCAAATGTCCAGCGTCGTTCCTTACTTTATCTCTTAATGACTTTACATGTTTTATATTCAATTGTGTATTTACTAACATGGATCTTTTTATTGCAGATGCCACGACCCATGAGGCCACGATACATGACCCCGCAGTCCCAGAGGTCAGATACCGACGGAGAGGACACCGGGCAGGGCTCACAGTAGGGCTCCCCTACTATTTTGGGACTCCACCTGGGTCGAGTAGGGGATCGACTCCTCATTCCTCCCTCCACGACCCGTGGGCCCACATTCCAGACGACGGTTGTCCCTTTCAAAGGCCGGAAGATGGTCTGCTGTGGAATGGTCGCCCTGTCCGTTACCCCAATGGAGAGAAGTAAGTATTAGGCATTAACTGATTTACGAACTTTTAATATATATATACCGAACTAACCTTCTCACTATTGACTTACCTGTTCTTCACAGGTTGTGTGGGGAGGGCGCTGCTAAAGTACTCAGTGGGATAATACGGAACAGGATGATCCCATCGCAAGAGGGTGGCAGCCAGTGGCATTGCATCCCGGACCAAATTAAGGGAGAGTTGTTCGAGGAGCTGAGGGTGAGTTAATAATCGTACATTAGTTACCTAATTGTTTGTGTTGTGAGTGGTATGTTAGCCACTTTGTGTGAGTGGTATGTTAGCCACTGTACTTGGGTGATATGTTAGTCACCATTGTTTTAGTGAAATATAGGACAATGTGAGTGGTATGGTAGCCACTATATTTGAGTGGTATGTTAGCCACTGAACTTGGGTGATATGTTAGTCACCGATATACTTGAATAGATGCTGTTTCCCCTTGTTATATATTTGATACATGTTGTTTCCCCTTGTTATACTTGAATGTTTTTAAGTATTCACCAACGTATGTGTTTCGATGTTTATTTGTAATTGTGTAGAAAGATTTCTTCCTTCCAAAAGCATTGCTGATGGATCTCTGGTGGAGCTTCGACTCTCACGGTAGTGCCCTTTACAAGTGCATGGTTCATAACATGAAGAAACTGTGGACACATAACTGTCCACGTACCGGTGATTGGCCCGGAGATGAAATTTGGGAGGCGTGGAAGGTGTATTTGGCTAACGAGAGAGTCCAGGCGCAGGCTGACCAGAACACTGATAACAGGAAGAAGTAGCCGAATGATGAGAGCCGTACCCTGGTGACACACCGTTTTGGCTCTGAGTCGATCGCTACAGCACATGTGAGACAGAAGGTAAGTGTATTAACTTTGTGAATTCATCATTCTTATACTTGTTATTTACTTGCATTTCGAACTTTCAAACTAAGTATATGATGCTTTCATGTGTCATTCAGTTGAAGGATAAGGAGAGTCTCCTATTCACCTTGTTCTCGAGATCTCAGAAGGCCAAGGACGGACAGTGGTTGTGTGACGAGGCCACAACAATTGCGGTAAGTTCAACAATACATGTGTTTATTAAATACTGATGATTTCATAACTAATTAACAACATAACTAACATCTTATACTCTTGATTTATAATTTCAGACGACCTACGAGGACATGATTCGTGATCAGGATCTCACTGTTGAGGAAATGAATGTCATTTTCCTCGAGGTGAATCCTCTAGACGAGAAGGGTCGTCGCTTAGGACTGGGGAGTGCAGCAGTCGTCCCTGAATTGGACTCGAGGCCGACTCGTCGTTCCCGTGCCAGTACATCTTCATCATCTTCAGCAGCAGCTTCCGCTCGAGAGCAGGCCCTCTTACTTCAGTTGCAGGAGAAGAATGAGGAGGTGAAGAGGCTAGCTGCGGAGCAGGCTGCGCAGAAGGCTAAATATGGTACTATGTTTGCTGAGTTGTATGCGAAGCTGGGATGGACCCACCTACCTCTCCATGATCCCCTATCCTTTTTGACTCTATTTACTATTTTCTACAGGAATACTGTGTACACTATGATATTATTTTGGATTAGTATTGTGTACGTATGATTATATGTAAGGAGGGTTTTGGTACATTTATTATGATTTTTTTGGATTATTTTTTGGTTTATTTGGTCTATAAGAATTTCTGTAACATGTTGCTTAATTGAACAGGTTGCATTTGATTTTGGTTCTCATTATTATATCTAAACAATTAAAAAAAATAATAATAATTAGCAACCGATGACTTTATCCGTCGCTAGTAGCTCCAGAGCTCCAGCGATGGATAAGTTATCCGTCGTAAATATCTCCGGAGATCCGGCGACGGATGCGCAATCCGTCGCTGGATCTCCGGGGTCTTTTGCGACGGATAAGTCATCGGTTGCTAAAATTCAACCTCCTAATCCGTCGCTAATTAGCGACAAATAACTCATCGGTCGCTAAATCGCTAGCGACTAACGGTTTAGCGACGATGATTTCATCCGTCGCTAAAAACACCGATCGGTCGCTAGCGATTATTAGCGACCGATCGGCATCATTTAGCGGCGGATGGATCCGTCGCTAAATGTCGACCTCCTTGTAGTGAAATGAGCGTTCGTCTAGCCACATTCGTCGTGGGAGTCTCAAACCCAAACATGCTATAGACTCCTGGCTTGGCTTTCGCACTGCTTCCTTGACTCTTGCCGTGCCTCCAGATCTTCCTTCTTCAGCCAGGGAGTTACGTCTCAGACAAACACTAATCTTATGCTCCTTGCTACTAAAAGCCAAGCATACACCTTGCTTCCTCCAACAGTTCTTCTATTCATGAGTTGTTCCTCCGTAGAAGTTGCAATTTCTTCGAGATGACAGTTTAGTAGTTTCAGCCACACGATGAGGTCGACTTTCCTGTTGATTGCGAGAATACTTGGATGGCGAATGACGACCCTTGCTACTCCTGTGACTGGAACTCCTTTTTCTTGAACGGTGTGGTTCATAACTCTCAAGTTCTCCCAAACCATCATCTACTTCAGCAACTCTTTCAACGACCTTCGTATACGTAGACATTTCAATCCCAAACAAGCTGTAACGAATCTCTGAGTTCAGACCCTTCACAAAATATTGTACTTTCTCCCTTTCATAGTTCTGAAAGTGTGGCACGTATTTCAACAGTCGCGTAAATTCGGAGTCATAGTCGGATCGAGACATCCAATCTTCCTTGCACTAAGTCTTTGAATTCATCCTTCTTCTTCTCACGAACTCGGTGCGACACAAACTTATCCATGACTCTTTCTCGAAGGTCACCCAAGTGCGGCCAGTTTGCTCTTGTCTCCACTTCGTTTCCACGGTTCTACATTAGTTTCGTGCTACTCCCTTGACTGGAATGCTGCGAGCTAATCTTCCTTTCATCAGGGTAGTGCAAGATCGAGAACAGATTCTCCATGCTCTCTAGCCAAAGCTCAGCCTTTCGGGCCTTGGGTGCCCCATCAAACCTCACGGGACGACAACGAGCAAAACGTTCGGCAACTTGGTCGATCGATAGAGGCGGTAGCGGTGTAATCGGTTGTGAAGGAGGTGGCCTAGCTTTGCGCTTGCTCTCACTGATGTTTCCCAAATCTGCAATGATCCGTTACACTTGGTCTTGAGTGTCAACATTGTTGTTGTCATTGCTGGTGGTGCCGTTACCGCGAGTGTTGTTACTTGGAGCCATCCTATCGCAATTAGTCTAAGGTCAATAACGTAAGTATCATCCTCGAGCGTGACTATCCTAATGTGTAACGTGAACCAAGGCACTAACTTAAGTCAATCCACGTGAACAAGCAAGAGACTCGTAAAAGTAAACAAAAATTACTAAGGTCAAATTCAAATTAGGGAGTCAATAGTATGATAGTAACTGATCAATAACTAAATCATCGAGTGTGTCTAACCTAGCATACAAGCCAATCATAAATTGAAAGGAAACGATAAAGCATATGTAACAAATTCAAATGTTGCATAAAACAATACCATGATTATTAAACAAACTAATATCTCGATGTGTCCTCTCACATAATGACCAGTTATTTGACTTCAGTTAACACGAATCACATAAACAGTCGGTCGCCTGCCAGTGATTTATGTCGACTTTGGTTAAACAATAGATCACAATATGACAAAACCGAGCAAGAACATACATCAACCATACTCAGTAAAATGATTGCATAAAAGAGTGTTTACATCGTGCGATCAATAACGTCATACTAAATAATCATTCTTTCAAACAAATACTCATGCATTTAAAAGAAAAATCTAATAGCCTTCAACAAAATGAACAAAAGTAGCAATACTAAGCTAGTTAATAATTTAGTAGAGGTTAAACATAATCAACAACAATACAACTTCGGAAGACAGAATAGTGGGTCAGTTAAAAGACCAAAAGAACGGTTCAGAGTTAATGCGGAAGATCAAACTGTAAAAGAGACGGAACAAAAACCACTCAATCTATATCCAGCGACTTGGACCCTCACACACTCCAAAGGCCAGAAGAACCTATCCTAGCAAGCTCGAGTTTGCACTCAAGCTTTGATACCAACTGTAACGGTACCGATTTTTTAAAATAAAATATTTTTTTGAAATAAAAGTAATTTTAAAAATATAAAAACAACGATCTTCAATAAATTATAAGGAACGGGTTTTGGCGCTCAAATGATTTTACAAATTTAAAGTAGGAAAGAGATAACGGTAACTAAACTCAGTGTCAATTTTAAAATGAACAGACAACGAAGATGAAAGAGGTTTTCTTCTTATTTCGAGCAAATAAAATCCCACGAGCTCCCAAACCCAACTCTCAGTCGCTGGACGCCTAGACTCGGTCTCCTTCAACAGAATCTACAAAAAAGAAAATTTTAAAAACAAAAAGAGTGTGAGATAAAGGATCTCAGTGAGGTTCGAAAAGTTAACAGACAGAAAAGATAAACATTTTTTTTAAACAAAAGAATTTGTTACACATATGACAACAGATTAAGCAGATAACAAAATAGATTAAACAGATAACAGAACTGATAAGACAGATTCAGAACAGATTTTGTTGGTGCAGCTCGCCTTATTGCTCCTACTCCCAGATTGCCCTTGTAACTCCCTCTAGAGATGGCCTTCTCTAAACAGAAACAGAGCTCCGTGTACTTTGGGGAAACAGATCCTACGATCCTAATAGACCTCAACGACGTCTTCCTCGCGTCTAAAAGGGAATAGACTAGGAAAACAACCAAGCAAACCCGAGAGTTAACACAACCCAAGTCTACCTAATCATTAACCTAATTGGCCGGCAAAACAGAGCTCAGAAACCGAGAACAGACAGACAACAAAGCTCGAGGGATCGAGACCAAACAGAGCAATTAGAGCATACAAACAAACAGAATACAAATAGAACACTAACAGATAAAGTACTCGGATAACAGAGTTACATTCCTGCAGAAGAGTCAGTACAAACAGAACAACATCATACAGAATATAGTAAAATAGTCATACATAGGACATATTTACTTTCAAAGCGGTAGCATAAAGAATACAATACGCATATGTATATATACATGCATAGCACATTGCCTTACAGGTTTTAACAACAAACAAACTTTGGGATGAACACTCACCTTAGAGATAGATGAACTCAACCATGGAAAGTTCAAGATACGGAACACCAGACAGAACACCTAAGAGCTCGGATTACGGAGTAACAAACAGATTCACCTAAACAGAATGCGGACGATTACAATCTAATAGTCGAAACGGAAGTCGGGAAGATAAAAGATAAAATAATCGAAAAGAGGTAACGGGGGGATTTGGAACTCAAGACATCACGGTTAAACTCTCAACACTTAACCAGTTAAGCTAGCAAGCAACCCAGTCAGTTTATAAGTTCAGAAAGTAACTAAGTAAACGTTAACCTTCAGAAAGATAACACTAAACCCTAAAACAATCAGATTTGCAGAACAATCAGTTTTAGTAAATTATAAACAAGTCCTTTTTAGATTTTTTTGGAATTCACAAACAATCCCCAAAAGTTTCGAACGACAAAGATTAAAGTCAAGACAAGGTCACAGTCATCAACTAGGTCAAGCTCAAAGTCAACTCTTCGATTTCTCAAGTATTTACAAAAGGACCTTAGAAAGCTAGTAATTATAAAATAATCCTTAACTTTCAAAAAAGATTACGAAAGGTTCCTCAAGGTACATTATATTACTAAAAATCCCCTTGCAGCTTAAATTTACCAAAAGTCACTTAGTGTCAGAATTAACCATACAGTTCAAAAACTTTATAAAAATTACACTTTAGTCCTTCCAATAATTAAAACCATAAATAACTCCAGCACTTTTCAGAAATTACCAAATTACCCACATATTTTAGATAATTAACAAACAATCCCACAAGTCTCCAAAATTACAAGAATAACCAAAACAGTTTTCGACAGCAAATCAAGATGATTTATGGGAGTTAGATATCTACATGTCAGTAAGATTCCTATAAACCGGAAACAAAAAGAGGAAGATAAAGGTTGCCAAACTCACCAATGCCCAGATTTTGTGGACTGCACAGGATCTGTTCAGGATCAATTTCAGGTACTGTAACTTGATGGAATATAAAATTTCAGGATCACAATGTGATCTACACAGAGAGAGCAACGTGTGGATATAAGGTTCGTAAAATTCGGGTCGGTAATGAAAGAGATATGACCGGTTAAACATACCCTATGCACGCAGTTCTCTACTCGGACAGATAGTGCCACAGGTCGAATTCAGGGCTTTAAACTCAATCAAATCAGGCATTTCAAGATCCTAATGTCATCTATACAGAAAGAAGAACGACTGGGTATCAAATACAAGAGTTTTCGATAGATACCGAAGGTGATCGGAAGCGATGAACTTACCCTGCACAAGAAGTTTTCCGCTGGGACAGAGCCTGTTACAGGTCCGATTCTGGCTTCTATACTCATTTGAATTCCTCCATTCAAAATCCTAGAAAAAACTATACTCATAGGGGAACGTGTTGATATAAATTTTGATAAATTACGACGGATAATGAAGGACATACAAGGCAATGAACTTACGTAACCGAAACTGAGATTTGCCATGATGTTGGATGAAAATTCGCTGATGATGATGTATGGTCGAGCAGAGGATGAGGCCGATCGGAGAAGATGATGAATCCGGTGGTTGTGATGATTTGATGATGATGGTGGTACGTACTGAGAAACGATGAAGAGGAAACAGGCGGAAACATTTTGTTCTTTACTTCTGATTTAGTGGCAGCGTAGAGGAAAATGAGGGAAGGGAAAAAAGGAAACTGAATGTAAATTTTTTGGTGGATTTAGGTTTAGAATTTTATGGATCAGGGCCTTACAAACTTGGCATGCTTATTGAACCACGACATAAAGATTTTGGCTTGTAGAGAGCTACCTCAATTGGGCCAAAGGAAGAGTGTTCGAAAATCAGATTCTAAAACTGAAATCGCAAACGGTCCACTAACCAATCAATCTTCCAAAATTCGAGTTCGATAACGCGGGAAGGAGAATTAATTAAATTACCGAATAATTCAAATTACTCAGGTAATTAATTAATTTAAAAAAAAAAAATACGGGATGTTACAGTCCCGCATCAAGGTGCCTAGCACTAGGCGCACCGATGTGGGATGAGCCTCCCTTTCGTCCGAGCTTCTAGACAGGGCCGCATTGGTCCCGCATCTGGGCCGCGCCAATGCGGCCCATATCTATTTTTTTTAAATTAAAAAGAAAGAAGAAAAGGGAAACGACAGAAATAGAAAGAAGCTCCGTTCGTCTTCCATCATCGCCGCTCACCCCAGCTCCGTCCACCGGAACACCACCACAACACCATACTCCGTCCTTTCCCCCTTTCTCTCCTATTCTTCTCTGTCAGAAATGCAATCCTCCACTGTAACAGTACGGTAATTTTGAAAATAATATTTAATCGGAAAATCGAACGGTCTTTTAAAAATAACGGTAAGTAAAAGTTTTGGCTCTCAAATGAACTTACAATTTAAACAGAAAATAAATGCGGAAGCTAAAACATAATTAATGTTTAGTAGAAAATAACAGGTGAAGACAACAGTTTCTTCTTATTAAAAAAAAACCAAAGCAAATAAATTCCCACACTCTCGAGTCGCCAGATGCCTATACAAGCTCATTAGATGTTGAACCTACAATGAAGTATTTAGAAAGAGTGGTGAGATAGAGGATCTCAGTGGAGTTCGTGCAGTGGTGAATTTTGACAAAACAGAAAATACGGTTTCAGAAACAGTAAACACTCAATCATGCAAATAGAAAAGAAAAGCAGACGAAAAATTCAGACAATAAAACAGCAATGGAGCGGAACAGTATTCGTTGGTGCAGCAGGCCTTATTGCTCCTACTCCCAATAGCCCTTATCACCCCGTCTAGAAAGATCAATTCTAGCCAGTACACTATCCTTTGTACATCAGGAAAGTCCTACGACCCAAATAGACCTCGGCTTCTTCTGCCTTGCATCTTAAGGGATTAGACTAGGCGACTCTTAAATAAACGTGATAGTCAACACTACCCAAGTCTACCTAATCACCAACCTAATCGGCCGGCCAACAGTGCTCGAAGACTCGAGAAACAAACAAAGCAAACAGTGCTCGGAGATCCTTGAAACAGACAGAGCGGTCAAATCATATAAACATACTGAACAACAGTGCTTGGGAATCGGAGAGGGTTTTAGAAAATAGTTGACAGTTAAGAAAACAGTAGTTAGTTGAACAGACAGTAAGACCAGCAAACAATGACATGTTATAGGACGGTACAATAATCAATTCTCAAAGTTCGATGAATTAATACGGTCATGCATAGTATTTCGAACGTGCGATTATACTTATGAAAGTAACATGCATGTAAGTACACATATGAAGCAGGAACATACAACAAGTACCGTTATACAGTAAACAGTTAACACATAACTTCCTTGCAGTTTTAAAAACAGGCAGTAACACTCACCTTAACCTTGCGAGCAAGAACCACAGAAAGTTCAGAATACGGAATACGCAGAATTCGAACATGAAGAAGAAGAAATCGAGAATCGGGATTTACCTTCCAAAATGGGAAATGGTAGAACTCTGCAATCAAGAATAAGGATAACAAATACGGGATTAAATCCCAAAAACGAGTCAGCAACGGGATCTCAAGTCGAAAACGAAAATAAAAGAAAACGAAATGGATTAGCTCAGAACCGAGCCTTACCGGAGAAGATTAGAGATGGTGAATGGGGAAGACAAATCAGAGGGAACGAATCGAGCGGAGCAGAAGCAAACGGCAGAACTGAAGACGAACATAGCACGAACGAAACTGGGCAGAACCACAAGCAGAACAAAGCCGGAGATCTCGAACTGAACATACGGATTCGGCGCACTTGAGGTGGCAAAATGGAGCAAAGATGATGTTGATGTTACGGTGGTGAAGATGGCGTCACAGTGATGATGAAATCAGATGATGATGTGCTGAATATGGTGAATCTCAAAACCGAGAAATCGAGGAATGATGAAAATGGTGGTGGGCGGCAAATGAAGATGGGAGGGAAGAGAGATAAAAAATTAAATGGTCGGGGAAAAGAGAAGGATGGAGATTTAGGGTTAGATTTTGGACATGGGCTTGACTAATGGGCCAAGTTGGGCCATCAGAAATGGATCAACAAAACGCTTCCAAACCGAAATACTAGCTAGCCCAAAGACTGAAATTGCAAACGGTCCACTAACCAATTGAGCATTCAAAATTCGAATTCGATAAAGCGGGAGGAAAAATTAATTAAATCACCGAATAATTAAATTACTCAGGTAATTAATTAATTAAATAAATAAAAATAAATTGGAAAAATACGGGATGTTACATCCATAACTGCCTTGAAGAACTATGCCAGCCTAATTCGCCAGATCTTGGCCACTCCAAAAATGCACTAGTTTGGCTATCAGTCAAGAGCGAATTCGTCTGAAGACAAATGAGTTCAAGTTGTTGCGACACCTTTTCACTCCAAAGAAGCAACAACCCGGCGACACGTGTTTTAATCTGGTGCCTACATTTCCAACGTTATTAAAATCGACGGTTGCTGCTCTCCTTGGGTTGCAAGCTTAGTAGATCAGTACCTTTCCAGTTTTCAGTCCTTTTTCATTGCATTTCTCTTATCATTATCTTCTTGGCAAAGTTGTTTTCCTAGTTTATCCCTAAAGAACCGTTGGTCAGTAGATGAGTGGAACTCTCTAGTTATAAATTACGCGGATGTAAGTCAGATGTCTTTATGAAATGAAGTTCTAATTTTAGTATTTTTCTGTCTTCTCCATTTTTGTTTATGTCTTTCAATAATTTCTTCAATTCTGCACACTCCCTTACCTTATCACTATAGGTAAAGGGAGAAATCGTGACAAATTGGTACCAGAGCTAAGTTAGTAGAATATTACGACGAGTTAGAACCAGTCTACACTGAATGACAAACATTAGAACAGAGGATCTGTTGGATCTACAAAGGAAACTTCAAGAGCAGATGGCACAGTTGAATGCTCAAACTAATGAGAATCAACAAGAGATATCCAACTTGAAATTGTCCGTGGACAAACTAAGCGCCTCTATGGATCTAATCATCAAGCAACTGGATTCCATGAATAGAAATCCACCAAAACAAACAAAAATACAAACACCACCACAACCAAATGTTGCGTCTACCTCTGCACCAGAAACTCCAAACAACAACCAGAACACGACGCCTCTGAACCCAAATGCACCACCAATCTTCTCACCAAACACCAGAGCTCCAAATCCTCTTTTCATACCACTGAATAATCACTTTTACCCACAGAACATGGCTTCTCCAGGCCCGTACCAACAACAACCTTTTCCACAGCAACATATACAAAATTCTAACATTCATCACTTTCCCAGAGTTGATTTCCCAAGATTTGACGGTACCAACCCAAGAAATTAGGTCATGAAATGTCAAAGATACTTTGCTATTACCATTGACATGCCAGAACACAACAAGGCCAATGTTGCTTCTTTGTATTTCGAGGGAAAAGGTGATAAATGGTTTCAATGTTTTGCGTTCAATAGAGGCATCATTCCTTGGGATATGTTAGTTCAAAATGTTTTAAAACGATTTGGGGAAGAAAAGGAAAAAAATGTGGTTTTACAGTTACATCAACTGGTGCATTTTTTGTTGGTTGCTTTCTAAGTGGGCTAAAAGAAGAACTTAGATACGAAGTTCTTTCCTTTTCACCTACAAATCTTTTACAAGCCTATGCAAGTACACCACTCTATACATGTTGATGTCTGAAGAAGAGGAGTTATACAGTGCTTGAAAGAAGCAGAAAATGAGAGTGATGCTATTGTTAACAACTCCACAGAAACAGCTCAGGTTTCGTTGAATGCTATCACGGGTAACGACCCTAATACACTGAAGTTCAGAGGTAATTATGGTAAGAATGAATTCACTGTTCTTGTGGACACATGTAGCACACATACTTTTATTGATGAGCAAACAACTTTTAAGCTAGGCTGCATTCTAGAACCTGTGAATCCTCTTGTTATCTCTGTAGCTAATGGGGAGCAACTTGTTAGCTCTCAAATTTGCAACAACTTTGCTTGGAAAATTCAGGGGCATATTTTCAAATTTCCTATCAGATTACTCAAGTTAGGTGGTTACCAAATGATTTTAGTGGGTGATTGGTCGAGAGAGTACAACCCTTTACAATTTGATTATAAGGAAATGCACCTTACTATATGAGAAAGGAGAGAAATACACACCAAATTCACTAGTTGAGACAGGTGAATGCAAGTTAATCTCTAGAAAAAGCTTGAGAAAGTTACTTAAGAGTGGTCCTATAGGTGCTATTTGACATTTTTATGCTATTACTGCTAAACCTGTTGATACTAATGTGCCTCATGTGATAACTAATCTGATTAGTGAGTACAATGATGTTTTTCAAGAACCAAAGGAGTTGCCTCCATCCAGAGAAATTGAACACCATATCACACTCAAGCCTGATGTTGTGCCCAGGAAACAGGCTCCATACAGGTATTCACATGCCTTCAAGGGAGAAATAGAAAAGATCATTAAAGAGATGACGGACTTTGGCATTATCAGAAACAGCGCAAGTGATTTTTCTTCTCCTGTGTTGCTGGTAAAGAAGAAAGATGGATCATGGAGACTATGTGTAGACTACAGATACCTGAATGATCTTACAGTTAAACATGAGTACCCCATGCCAGTGATTGATGAACTCTTGGATGAGCTACATGGAGCCTCTATCTTCTAAAAAATTGATCTGAGGTCCGGCTACTTTCAAATCAAAATAAAGGAGGAATCTATTCCATACACAGGTTTCAGGACTCACCTAGGGCATTATGAATTTCTCGTAATGCCATTTGGATTGAGCAACACTCCGGCCACCTTCCAATCATTGATGAACCAGGTTTTCTTTGAAACATGTCAAAAAATTCATACTTGTTTTCTTTGATGATATTCTTGTTTACAGCCCCACCATTGAATTACATGTTGAGCACTTGAAAATGACTCTTGAAATTTTGAGAAAACATGAATTATATGCTAAAATGTCAAAGTGTTGTTTTAGACAAGAACAAGTGGAATACCTTGGGCATATTATAAGAAAGGACGGTGTTGCAACAAATCCTGAAAAGATACAATATATGCTTGACTGGCCCAGAATGTTATGGAATTGAGAGGTTTTCTTGGTATAGCTGGTTACTATAGAAAGTTTTGTGCTAATTTTGGTCTCATTGCAAAGACACGTCATGCTCTCACTAAGAAAGATAGCTTTGGTTGGAACCAAGAAGCTGAAAATGCTTTCCGGAAATTGAAAGCGGCAATGACTGAGTCACCAATATTAGCACTTCCTGATTTTCTAAACAGTTCATTGTGGAGACAGATGCTTGTGGTGTGGGCATTGGAGATGTTTTAATGCAGGAAAGAAGACCCATTGCTTATCTCGGTAAAGCTCTAGGACCCAGAAACCAAGCTCTATCCATATATGAAAAAGAGTTCTTGGCATTGCTTCTAGCAGTCCAGAAATAGGCATTATTTACAAGGCCATAACTTTATCATCAAGATAGATCAGCAGAGCCTTAAGTATTTATTGGAACAGAAGATCACCACAGCATTGCAGCAGAAATGGATTGCAAAGCTACTAGGCTTTGATTATGAAATTCACTATAAGAAGGGTGTTGAGAATTCTGCTACTGATGCTTTATACAGAAGTAAACATGATGAAGCTGAAATATGTGCTATTACAGTAGTCCAACCACAGTGGTTGGAAGATGTCAAAGCTAGCTATCAAACTGATGAACAAGCACAAGACATAATTGTAGCTCTACTAATAGATCCCACTTCCAGACCAAAGTACACATTTATCAATGATGTGCTCAGGTATGATGGCCATACTTAACCATGTGCATAAGTCTTCTTTGGGTGGACATTCTGGCATGAGTGGTACTTATGAGAGAGCTAAATCTGTTTTCTATTGGCCTGAAATGAGGAAATATATTATAACATATGTGCAAGCCTGTAATGTATGCAAAATGAGTAAAAGTGAGAATATTTCATATCCTGGTTTGTTACAACCCCTCCCCATTCCTCATCAAGCATGGTCACACATTTCTATTGATATGGGTTACCCAAGTCTGAAGGTAAAGAAGTTATCTTTGTTGTTGTTGATCAATTTACAAAGTACAATCACTTCATTGGTCTATCTCATCCATTCATTGCAAGTAACATTACTAGAATTTTCATGGACAACATTTACAAACTTCATGGCATGGCTATTAGCATAGTCTCAGATAGAGACAAAATCTTCACCAGTACCTTTTGGCAAGAATTTTTCAAGTTGGAAGGTACTTCTCTTCAAATGTCCACAGTCTATCACCCTCAAACTGACGGGAAAACTGAACGGGTGAACCAATGCATAGAGAATATTTGCGATGTATGGTGAGCCAGCATCAAAACAAATGGAATAAGTGGCTAGCACTTGCAGAACATTGGTATAACACCAATTATCATTCTGGGCGGTTATGCTCCGTCCCAGTTATCAATCGGGCCTTACCTACTCACTCACCACCCTGAAGTCGAACAAGATACAGAGGAGAGAACTAAGGCAACTCAACTACTCAAAGCGAACTCACCGAAGCACAGAGAAGAATGAAGTTTTATGCAGACAAGAACAGAACAGAAAGGCAATTCGAACTGGGGGATCAAGTATACTTAAAACTGCAACCATATAGACAAACATCTGTGTTTATCAGGAAGTGTATCAAACTCAGCTCTAGATACTTTGGCCCTTTTACTATTACTGAAAGAATTGGAAAAGTCGCTTACAAACTTCTCTTGCCTCCACAGAGTACTATTCATCCAGTCTTCCATGTGAGTTTGCTGAAAAAGAAGATTAGCTCAAGGTACATTTCCTCGCCGACAATGCCCATAACCGACTCTGAAGGCACCTTTAAGGTGTTTCCGCTTCAGATCTTAGGCCGACACATTGTACCGTGTAATAACGTAGCAATCCACAAATCCTAGTCCACTGGATCAATTGTACTCCTGAAAAAGCCACTTGGGAGGATTACTCATTCATACAATCCACCTTCCCAGACTTCGACCCTAGTGAACAAGGGTCGTCTCAAGCCGGGGGAAATGTCAGAAATGCAGACCTCCATAGCTGCCTTGAAGCACTATGCCAGCCTAATTCGCCAGAGCCTTGCCACTCCAAACGCACTAGTTCGGCTATCAGTCAAGAGCGAATTCGTCTCAAGACAAAATGAGTTCAAGTTGCTACGACTCTGTTTTCACTCCAAAGAAGCAACAACACGTCGACACGTGTTTTAATCTGGTGCCTACATTTCCAACGCCATTAAAATCGACGGTTGCTGCTCTCCTTCGGCTGCAAGCTTAGTACATCAGTACATTTCCAGTTTTCAGTCCGTGTTCATTGCATTTCTCTTATCCTTATCTTCTTGTCAAAGTTGTTTTCCTAGTTTAGCCTTAAAAGAGTCGTTGCTCAGTAGATTAGTGGAACTCTCTAGCTATAAATTACGCGGATGTAAGTCGGAGGTCTTTAAGAAATGAAGTTCTAGTTTTAGTATTTTTCTGTCTTCTCCATTTTTGTTTATGTCTTTGAATAATGTCTTCAATTCTGCACACTCCCTTACCTTATCACTATAGTTAAAGGGAGAAATCGTGACATTCTCTTTGTTCTATGCATATAGACATCTCTCTTCCAGATATGAGTTTATGTCCTAATTTTATAATTGTGAAACGAATTCCATGTTCGCTCATGGGTAATTTGAGGCTTGTTAGGGTTATGTACTGATGAATATATGCTCGTTTTTGTTTAAGGGAAAGAGGGATTATGGCTATTTAATGGGACAATAATTTACAAAGTATGCCCATAAGGTGCTCGATAAATTGCCTCACTTAATCTATTTGTGGCTTTTACCTTGAAATTCGTACCTAGAGCTATATGGTTGGTATGTTGATGGTAATGTGAATTGTGGAGTAATTGTTGGATTTGTTAAATGCTTCCCTCTCAGGTGTTGAGATGATTAGACCATGTTTGCACTTGAATATCCTAAAACATTGGACTTGGTTGGAATACTATTGGTTTAGCACTACTTAATCAAATATTTTAATTAACATGTCACATTCAAGGTAGTCTCCATGAGAGATTAGTTTGTTTTGGACTAATGTTGCTTTGAGGTTTTGATGTTTGAGTAGGAGCAGGTTGTTTGGATGAGGATGGTTGCTGCTAATAATGCTTGGACACGGATACTTCATGACGAGGCTAGTATTGTTAATCTCTATTTTTCTCTTAATCTTTCATTGTGCTAGGGAATAGCTCATTTTTTAGTTTGGGGGAGGGGAAATAGAGATCATTTGTCCATGTGTGTTTGTCTTTATTTCAATGATACTTTTATTATATTACCCGTAATCTCAGTGTCAGTTTTTGTTCTAGTTTGTGTGGTTTCTTATCGTATTGCATGCATATCATGTTTCATTTAGTCGAAGTCTTTATTCCAAGTTTTAGAAATTTGTATTAAGTTAATTCGGTGTTAGTGAACTTTTTCCATGCAATATATGATTGGTTGTAGTTTGAAATTCGCAAGGAAACAGGCTATTGGTACGTTACATCCACATACACATTCACTTTTGTTAAGTTTAGTAGTTTAAGAACACATCATTCCACATGAGTGTGCTATTCTCTAATTGCGGTTCACGAAAGGCCTATGGATAACTATTTTTAGCATGAATATGCTAAGGCGTCATGGCATTTACCTTATTGCAAACTACTTGGTTTCGATACAGGAGCATCTAAGGGATTGTCATTGTTATGTAATGTGATGTTGTTGTTGCTGTTGATTTTGTTGTTAAAAAATAAAAAATAAATTTAAGCATACGGTTGTCAAACCTATATTGTGGATCGTTGTTATCTCCCTTGCTGGTCCAGTATAGGACATGACAACGTGGTTGTTTCGAGGTCGTGCAGTACACACCATACTGGTATCTCATTTAGGTTTTAGGAGCTCTGTGTCACCTCCACGGATTCGCAATCCTTACGGAAACCAAAAGAGTGAATGCTAAAAGGCAACCAATAGGTTAAAAGAAAAAAAAAGAAAGAAAACAAAAAAAAAACAAAAAGAAGAAAGAAAGAATAAAAGACCCGCAAAAGCCTTATGGGGTCCAACAGCTTGTTATGTTTCTTCCCGTCATTTGACTTTGTCTTGTCTTGTGTGAGCATTCTTGCTCTTTTGTTTGTACTATTTGATCCTGACCACCCTCGTCTTGCCATTCAGGAAGTGGTCTTTGGTCTTCGTTTGTTATTTGGTGATTAGAGTAAGTCCTTTGATTTGTGTGAATTGTCCATAATAGTCGTTAATGACTTGGGTCAAGATTAGAGATGTATCAAAGAATAGGGTAAGAATACCGTATTTAACTTGGTGCATGTGTGTTGGGATGTATATGTATAGACAATAGAGGTGAGTTTCAACCTATCAACTGGTTATGTTTTGTTGGAACTTGTTCATAATTGTTCGGTTAGCTTATTAGAATGTTTCTAAAACTTTGCGACTTTACATGTGTCTGTTTGTTTGCCTTTGCATTGCATTTAGTTTGTGTGCTTGAGGACAAGAAAATGTCTAAGTTGTGTGGAGTTGATACACCACTTATCACTATCTTTTTACTTGACATTTTGTAAGTTTAAAAGCTATTATTGTCCAATTTTACTTGTTTTATATTTATTTTGGCCTAGGTGGTTTGAGTTGGTGATTTATGGAGATACGGGCTAAAATGAGCTTATTTGGAGCTGATTTGATGATATTAACTTATGGAAAAATAAAGGCCCAATGGTTGGGTATGGCCCAAGGCCCAATTTTTTAAGTTTCCTACTCCATTTTGGACTTGAAAGACCCAGATTTTCAGCCTTTTTAGGTTTCCTGCGGGATTATGCTATATATGAGAGTAAATTAGACTTTTTCAATTATTCTGATTATCAGACAGACAAAGAGATCGACAATTAGGACACATAATCGATCAGACATCAAAACTCGGTTCCTTCGTTTCTTTTTCTTCTATATCTTGTTGGACTATGTTTCATACTTCTTGATTATTGATTCTTGTATTATGTTGAACTAATTCATTTTTCTAGGGTTACGATGTAGCCTAGTTATGAACATGTTTATTTAAGTATTCGAAGCTAATTCATTGTTTTTCATGGTTGTTGAGTATTTTAATCCGTTCTTATTGCTTGTAATTGCTTGATCACAAATTGCATGATTTTAGGGTTTTAATTCAATATTCGAGAGATCAGAATTAATTTTGCCAATAGATTAAAGTACCGTAAAATACTGTGAGACAGAGGTATCCATAGGTTTTATGCAATTGTGTGTAAGTTTCTTGGAGTTTATTGTGTTCTATTATGTGTGTTAGAGATTCTAGAGATGATAACTGCATGATAGAATAGGTTTGTTAATTCTCAAGAGAGATTAGTGAATTAATTAGGGAAGCAATTGATTGTTGCAACTAGACTAACTGTGATTAGATGAGAATATGAGAATGCATGTGATTAATTATGGTGAAGTCGAATTCCCTAGATAACTTGTCTATTGATTTAATCAGACGTTTATATTTGTCGTTAGTAGTATTTATTTAGTACAGAATTCTCAATTACTATTTCCCACCTAATTTGGATCTTAGTTAAATATACGTTAGTATTTGTGAACAAATCAGTCACTGTGGAGACGATACTTAAACTTAAAACCACACCATAACCTCATAAAATCATACCGTGAATAATTTGACCGGTCGGACAGACCAAGTAAACTAAAAAACCAACTGCATGTTTGGCTTCCATTTAGCGAGAGGCCTTTTGAACAACGATTAGAAATGGTAATAGTGTTTACTGTTGAGAGGGTTTGTGAAATTAGGTTTGGGTTTGAGTTAGTAAAAGGTAGTAGGATGTAGGGGAATATTAGTAGGAGTGATGATGAGAGGTGATGATTGGATGATTGAATGATTGATTAGTTATAGTTAGTTAAATTTAGTTGTATTGAGATTGTGGGAGAATATATTGAAAATTGAGTAGCTGTGGTTGAATTGTATTTTTTATATTAGATGAAATAATCTGAAAGGTAGTAGAGTAAAACAATATCTAAGAATACAAAAATATCTGTTCATATTTTATTTTTTAATAAACTGATGATGGATAGAGATATATAAATATGAACGAATATGAATAATTATATTTAATTAAATTAACTGTGATGCTGCAATGTTATTCTCGTTCCGGCTACTTGTGCTCACTCGAATGAACTTGAAACCACTACACTTTGATGTCGTCATCGTACGACAACCATAGTTCAGCTTCAGTAGCATTAGTCAACAAATGGTGGCTACCTTGTATTAAATCACTAACGTCATGCAGGAGCCTTGGCCTCAACCTATGAATTTCATCCTTGATCTTTTGCAGATTTTTCCTTCGGCGTTGTCTTTCCATATTAAGTAGTGCGGCTAGGTGCACTGCATTGAGGTTGTCTGCCATAGCTACATTTCAATTGAATGAAAAAGTTATTGAAACACATGGAATAAATGTTAATTGACATATAACAGGGAGAAATATTAATTCAATTGTGAAATGCAGAAAGAAAAGAAATGTAACATAAAAAGAATTTCAAGTGTTTGTTTTATTTGTAATTTACATAGGAGTGGTATACGAAGCTAGAATGAAATATTGTAGTACAACAGAGTGTTCCTTGACACTCCTCTGCTATAGCCGGGTGGTATATAGCAGAGGAGTCTCAAGGACGACTCGGTAATAGTACCATATATCAACCTAGCGGAAACATTGACTATGCCAATATTGATTGATTCCCAAACCGTTCTATTTTACCCATATGATGTTATTTAATTCTTCAGAAGCTTACCTTCAATGCATACGATATGTAGGATTGAGATCTTATTTGGGTTGCTCATTCGGCCACATCTGCATGGCCTCAACGAAGCTGGGGAAGATTAATTCACGTGAGCTTGTCTCACTGTCTACATGGTGCCAACCGTGAATATTTGGAGGTACTACAAGGTCCCCTGTGGATAAATCAACCTGACAGTTCAGATCATTACCGAGTCTCATCCGTGTAGTGACAAGTTTCAATCTAAGGAATAGTGCTTTATTAACCTATTCTCGTTCCGTTACACCACCAACAGTGCTAGGGCAAAAATGATGCATCCGAGTGATAATCTGATTCCATCCCTCCTTGCTGAAATCATTTCTTGTCATATGGACCCCATTGTTGTATCTGGCGACCTCGCTCATGACGTTTATGGTAATTTTGTTGTCTCGTAGGTCCATTCAAACCTGTTGACATTTGTGGGATGGTCGCAACACTATGTACAATATGAAACCGGTATTGTTAGTTAGCATTAACATTTAGAAAATAAGATTGTACTGTAAAAACAATGAAATCAATGAAAACAAACAAAAGGGCGAACCCTTTATGACATTCATCTTATTTAATTATCCCAGGTCAAGTACAATGTCAAGTACAAAGAGGATATAGAAAATCCAAATCATTTTGACATTAATAATCATAATATGAATATCTAAACATAGGGGGCAATCAAGTTATCCTCTGTCGGTGATTCGGTAAGCTCCCCAACACGGACATGTGGTCCTAGAGAAGTAGCGGACGTAGTATCGAACTCCGTTGCATGGAAAGCAGCAACCATGATACAAAGCTTCGTACTTGCCAAACTACTGTGCAGCGGAAGGAAACATCTGAAAAAGTTGCTTAATACCATTAGATATAAAATTGTTTTTGTAAATCTTGGTTGAATGAGGGGAAAAAATGCTTAATTGGGTAGTATACTTACATCGGTAATGCCAGGATGCTGAACAGTGGGGACATAACACTGAGACCTTTCCTCAAACATCTCCACCCCCGAAAACCGAAGGAGGTAAGTCCACGTATTGTACCTCTGGACAAGAATGTTGAACTTCGTAAGAATGTAGTTTTTTCTGAAACACTGCCCTTGAAACTGACCGTGTAGGAGGGTCGTTAGGTCACACAATCCTTGCCCCTGCATATGCGCCCTGCTTAAGACAACACGCCTTGTTTGGACACAGTAACGTAGGATGAATCTGTCATGCCGATCACTCCAAACCCTGTCCGGCTCATATTGACAGTTAGAAGTATAATGGAAGGTCCATTACCCTACGTTTCAAATACTATTTCACTTATATGGAACAACACGTACTCACAAACAAAAATACAAGAACAAGGAAACACACTGATGAACGTGTATTTTACACTTTCATTCGAGTCTTTTTTCACCAATTTACTATCCTATATGTTAATTTAGCTATATTTTAGGGCATTTTATTAGAATAGTGTCACGTTTCCCTTTAGTTGTATTTTACAGGTTTTGGATGAAAACGAGGTTTTTCGGGCAATAATATTGAAGTGGACGAGGAATTGGTGTTCCGAAGGCCTTTTTGGAGTATCTAGAAGATTCCGGATAGGATTTGAAGTCTAGGGGTCGAGTCTGAAGGCTAAAAGGTCACTAGAAGGCAAAAATCGAGTCCGAAAAGGAAAATAAATCCAAAAACGCGTCAAAAACGCATAACCAGCCGACTGGAGGTCCCGGGCGATTCACCCGGGACGTGGGGTGAACCGCCCCACACCAGGCGATTCGCCCGGTGTGTGGGGAGACTCGCCCCACACCTGCCGAAAACCTATATATAGTTGCTCAGTTTTCTCCGTTTTTCATACTTTCTCAGACCTTTTCTCTCACCTTTCTCATTAGTTTTAGGTAGGAATTCTCCAGAGCCTGTTCTGGGGATTCTTAGCATAGGAGACACTTTTTCTTATAGTTTTGGAGCTTGTAAGATCGCGATTCTTCGGAGATTGACAACCTTCTGTAACATTGTATCTTACAGTTTTTCTATTCATATTTATTTATCTTTCAACATGTTTTCATTCAATCTTGGTATGATTTCTGTTGATTGCATGTCATCTATGAGTAGCTAAATTTATCGTTGGTGATAGTATGTGATTTCTTAGCGAAGGGTTAATAATTATACTGATGGCTGTAAAGCGAATCAGACTTTGAGTTATTGCTTTATTTCTTTGATCTATCTAAAACCTCTATCTTCGTAGTGTTGAATAATAACGGAACACAATTGGACAATTCATTGATCAAAGATCTCTATGAAAAACGATCGGGTACTTTATGCATGATTATTAACCTGTTATGCTTTGAATGATCATACTATCACTAACCTCCATTATCTGATAAGAAAAACCTGTGATAAGTAGTTTGTTGATTTTATAGTTTAAGTTAGATTAGATAAAACTAGTTATAGTCCTTAGAGATCGACACTCGAGGTTATTTTACTGCTACACTACGGTTTTCGTTGTAGTTGTGAATTGCCTTTGGCTAAATACAAATTTATTTGATTAATTAGAATCTGACAAATTCCAGTTCTTCAAATTGGCACCGCTGCCGGGGACTATACTCCTTTTTTCTGTTTAGCTTTTTTATATTTTCAGCATTCAATTCCTAGTTCTAGTTGTTTTTATTTTACTATTTAATCTCTCTCTGATACTCCTTTCCTAGCTTGTTATAGATAGTGTATGCGACATACACGATCTAGAGGAACACCGCTTGCTGATTCAATTGCTGAGATCGACAGAGTCTACCACCAAAGAAGGCGACTACTTCGAAGGCGTGAACTAGAGGAAATAGAGGATACCGATTTCTCTGAATCTCTACACAGTATTTTTAAGGAAATCGACGGAATGGCAGAAGCTAGACCACTGAAAGCATGGTTCAACCCTCCAAGGATCGTATGAGGGGACCGGCGATTGTTCTTTCGTCTGCAACTCGAGATATGGAAATTAAGAACCACGCAATCCAACAACTTCCGAGGTTCTATGGCTTATCAAGGGAAGATGTGATGGGGTACTTGCACGATATCGATGATTTCACAACTATTGAAAATGAGACACAACACTCTGCTAAACTGCTTTTTGGCTCCTCTTTTTTTTGGATCCTTCTTTGCTTTTTCGGCTCTTTTCTTTTTTCTATTTTTTCTTTTCCAGTTTCTTTTTCTTTTTTCCTGGAATTTTTCTTTTTTCTTTTTTTTTTCGATTTTTTTAGCCAGCAGTAGCATAACGAAAAAGAAACAAAATGACTCACAAACGACTTCCCCAAACCTATTCGAAATAATAGGTTGGAGTACAAATTTACGAAAAAGGAAAAATAAACTCACAACACGGAATTGAAAAACGAAAAACAAGTCTAATGATGGTGTAACCCCCTCCCCAAACCTATTCGAAAGAATAAGTTGCAAACAAAGTATCACACAACCTCACACTACCTCCTTCCTAGGCATTTAACAATCTCAAAGCATGGTGAAGACTTGTTGCCTCTTTGGTACATAATTACTCGGGAAAACAACCATAAGACCCTAACATGCATCATCCTATTATAAAGGCCTTCGTGAACCGCAGTAGAGAAAACACCACTAAGTGATGTCGAGACTACCAAGCTTAACTAAGTGCAATACATAAATGTGACAAGCCAAGCGAGAAAAACCTCAAACAAATTCATAGAGATGAAGCATATGATTAATGGCATAGTTAGTTGATTTACCCAATAAAAAAGTTCAAAAATTTTGGCAATAAACTCCATATAAAACATGCAAGACTATCCTAGGATGAATGTAGTGTATGCAACAAAATACTAAGAAAGCGGTAAACGTGCAAATGCAAATGCAAACAAAAAACAAGATACCAATCAACACAAAGCCAAACAGTATTTAACATCGCGGTTCACATCCCATCCCCCTTATGATACTTAAGCTAGTCCCTAGCAAAAGAGAATGAGTAATAAGAAGTGATATTAGATGTTACCGAACGGTTTGGCCTCGGTTGGCTGAGAGTGGACATGTGGAAAGACTAATTATCGGGATTGAAATCCCCATAATAGTCCCTCCACATGTCAGACAGGAGATCATTACCACTAATGTTATCCATTATCAAATGGAAACGAATCTTGTGCATCCTTTCCATTACTCCTCGCATCTTGGGAACCATCCTTGGATCCTCTCCGTATCTGCTCAAGCAAGTCCACGATTCCCTGAAAACTAAAATTAACAAAACCAAGAAAACAAAATCTAAAAAGCAACTAAGGGAATCAGATGGAAAATAAAAAGAGTAAAGAGGATCAAAACTCCTTTGGGACTCATAGGTGGGTGCATGGACCAGAACGTAGGAGTCAAGATCAAGAGTATCTGCCGCAATTGATTCAAAGACACCAAAATCTTCAGAGATTGGCTGCTCGACCTCAACACAACTCACGCCATCACCTTCTGACTCCAGTGAAGCAATGAATTCAGTTATTACTTCCTCCACGACTTCCTCTTGACCATCAACTTCGACGTCCGCAAGTAAGGACGTGGAATCCAAGCTAAGCACTGAGGAACTTCATCAATGGATTCTTCTCCACATTCCTCTTCATCGACAATGTCGATTTCTGGTGGCTGACTACTGAAGCGAGACGTCCATGGCCTTGTCCCGAGAGGTGAATCCCTATCCCAATGTTCCAGAAACTTGTTGGTTACTTCACCCCAAGTGCGCAATGATTCTTCCGGCGGGATTCTGAGCCATCTTCGAGCGTACCCTTTCAAGGCTCCCATAAATCCTCTCATACAAAGTTGCTCATGTGATAAGATAACCCCCTCCTCATTCTCACGAGGTATCCTCCACACACCTTCCTCGTACGTGTCTAAGAACCCTCTTGGATCATCACCCATTGAAAACGTGGAGAGAATGGAGTAGTACGAAGGATCAAGGTCATAATTCCTGCAATCGTCATCCAATGTTATGCAAGGCCCTCGAGGCATCACATACCGGGGCAACGGTGGTTGACTCATCCTTCATATCACTAGTTTCTGCACAGGAGGAAACAAGAAACCAAGGAGCAGAATCCACAAAAGAAAAATAAAAACTTGCAAAGAAAAGCACAAAGAGTGCAAACAAACACAATGTAACCGAGAACTACGAGAGCGCAAGCATGTAAGGTAACCGAGATCAGATTAGAAGAATTTTCTTAAAAAGATAGGGGGGGAAGAAATAGGGTAAGAAAGTGAGATTTCCTGAGAGCAAACCCCCAGAGCCTGTTCTTCTGTAGTGAACTGAATGCTGAAAATATAAATAAGCTAAACAGAAAAAAGGAGTATAGTCCCCGGAAGCGGTGCCAATTTGATGAACGTTTGGATGTCGGGTTCCAACGAATCAAATAAATTTGTATTTAGCCAAAGGCAATTCACAACTACAACGAAAACCGTAGTGTAGCAGTAGAATAACCTCGAGTGTCGATCTCTAAGGACTATAACTGGCTTTATCTAATCTAACTTAAGAATATAAAACTGCAGACGACTTAGCGAAGGTTTTTCTTAACAGATAATGGAGATTGGTGATAGTATGGTCATTCAAAGCATAACAGGTTAATAATCATGCATAAATTCCTCGGTTTTGCATGGAGATCTTTGATCAATGAATTGTCCAGTTGTGTTCCGTAATTATTCAACACTACGAAGATATAGATTTAGATAGATCAAAGAAATAAAGCAATAACTCAGAGTATAATGCGCGATATAGCCATTAGCATAATTATTAACCCTTCGCTAAGAAATCACATACTATCACCAACGAGAAGTTTAGCTACTCATAGTTGTCATGCAATCAACAGAAATCATACCACGAATGAATGAAAACATGATGAAAGATATATAAATATAAATAGAAAAACTGTAAGATACAATGTTATCGAAGGTTGTCAATCTCCGAAGAATCGCGATCTTACAATCTCCAAACTGCTAAGAAAAAGTATCTCCTAAGCTAAGAACCCCCATAACAGGCTCTCGGAAATTCCTACCTAAAACTACTGAGAAAGGTGAGAGAAAAGGTCTGGAAAAGTATGAAAAATGGAGAAAACTGAGCTCATATATATAGGTGTTCGAATTGTGTGGGGCGAAGGGCCCCACACACCGGGCGATTCGCCTGGTGTGGGGCGATTCGCCCCACGTCCTGGGCGACTCGCCCGAGAGTGTTTTTCGGCCTTTTACGCATTTTCGATGCGTTTTTGAATTTCTTCCCCTTTTCGGACTCGGGTTATGCCTTCTAGTGACCTTTTAGCCTTCAGACTCGACCCCTAGACTTCAAATCCTATCCAGAATCTTTCAGATAATCCAATTAGGCTTCTGGATCACCAATTCCTTGTCTACTTCAATATAATTGTCCGGAAAACCTCGTTTTTCAACAAAAACCAGTAAAATAAAAACTAAAGGGAAACGTGACACTATTCTAATAAAATGCACTAAAATATAGCTAAATTAACATAGAGGATAGCTAAAATAATTTAGCTATATTTTAGTGCATTTTATTAGAATAGTGTCACGTTTCCCTTTAGTTTGTATTTTACAGGTTTTGGGTGAAAAACAAGGTTTTCCGGGCAATAATATTGAAGTGGACGAGGAATTGGTGTTCCGAAGGCCTTTTTGGAGTATCTAGAAGATTCCGGATAGTATTTGAAGTCTAGGGGCCGAGTCTGAAGGCTAAAAGGTCACTAGAAGGCAAAAACCGAGTCCGAAAAGGAAAAGAAATCCAAAAACGCGTCGAAAACGCATAACCAGCCGACTGGAGGTCCCAGGTGATTCGCCCAGGACGTGGGGCGAACCGCCCCACACCAGGCGATTCGTCCGGTGTGTGGGGCGACTCGCCCCACACCTGCCGAATACCTATATATAGTTGCTCAGTTTTCTCCATTTTCATACTTTCTCAGACCTTTTCTCTCACCTTTCTCATTAGTTTTAGGTAGGAATTCTCCAGAGCCTGTTCTTGGGATTCTTAGTATAGGAGACACTTTTTCTTATCATTTTGGAGCTTGTAAGATCGCGATTCTTCAGAGATTGACAACCTTCGGTAACATTGTATCTTACAGTTTTTCTATTCATATTTATTTATCTTTCAACATGTTTCATTCAATCTTGGTATGATTTCTGTTGATTGCATGTCATCTATGAGTAGCTAAATTTATCGTTGGTGATAGTATGTGATTTCTTAGCGAAGGGTTAATAATTATGCTAATGGCTGTAAAGCGAATCAGACTTTGAGTTATTGCTTTATTACTTTGATCTATCTAAAACCTCTATCTTCGTAGTGTTGAATAATAACGGAACACAATTGGACAATTCATTGATCAAAGATCTCTATGCAAAATGATCGGGTACTTCATGCATGATTATTAACCTGCTATGCTTTGAATGATCATACTATCACTAACCTCCATTATCTGATAAGAAAAACCTGTGCTAAGTAGTTTGTTGATTTTATAGTTTAAGTTAGATTAGATAAAGCTATTTATAGTCCTTAGAGATCGACACTTGAGGTTATTTTACTGCTACACTACGGTTTTCGTTGTAGTTGTGAATTGCCTTTGGCTAAATACAAATTTATATGATTAATTAGAATCTGACAAATTCCGGTTCATCACACACACGCAAAGAAGTTTCAAAAGAAGCAACCCATGGACCATTTATTAGTTTGCAAATTCAACGATTCTTCCCCCGCCACATTGTCCTTTCCAATTGATCGCGAATATCATCCATGTCGCTACGGGTACGAGGTTCCAACACTTCCTCTGGGCAGTCTTCACAAAAATTTTCTCCCATGTGCCTCTTTGATTCCACGTTCAACAAAGCATATGTTGGGTCAAATATGACATCGCACCATTTGTACGCAAAACTCCGGAGCTTAATGATGAACGTGTCAGATTCAGTCAAATAAATTTGTAATAGCCAAAGGCAATCCACAACTACAACGAAAACCGTAGTGTAGCAGTAGAATGACTCGAGTGTCGTTCTCTGAGGACTATAACTAGCTTTATCTATTTAATCAAGAGAATATAAAACAACAGATAGAAAGCAATAGGGGGTTTTCAAGCAGATAATGGAGGTTGGTGATAGTATGGTCCTTCTTAACATAATGGGTCGATAATCATGCATAAATTCCTCGGTCTTGCATAGAGATCTTTGAATGAATCTTGGGTCCTGTTGTAAGTATTGTGCACTACGAAGATAATATGGGTCTGACCTGTCAATAACTAACGTCCTATTGTGTTCCGTAATCATTCAACACTACGAAGATAATTTGGTCTGATTGGCCGACAAGTGTCCTAGTGTGCAAAATGATCAATACAACATACGAGAATTTTGGTGTTCAACTCATCAACGAAATAAAGCAATGACACGGAGTATAATGCGCGATATAGCCATTAGCATGATTATCTTCCCTCGCTAAGAATTCACATACTACCACCAACGATAAATTTAGCTACTCATAATGTGCATGCAATCAATAGCAATCATAGAAGAAAACATATTGAAAGAATATAAAATAAGTAGATAAAAGTTGTAAGATACAAAGTTACCGAAGGTTGTCAATCTCCGGATGATTGCGATCCTACGCGCTCCAATCTGCTATGAAAAAGTATCCCCTAAGCTATGGAACTCCCAGGACAGGCCCCGGGAAGTTCCTACCTAAAACTATAGAGAGAGGTGAGAAAGTAGGCTTGGAAAGATATGATTTTCGGAGAGAAAACTTGCAACTATATATAGGCCCGAAATATCTCTGGGGCGGTTCGCCCCCCAGTATTTCGCGGAATTTCCGCGTTTTTCGACGCGGATTTGGATTTCTTCACCTTTTCGGACTCGGTTTCAGACTTCTAATGGCCTTCTAACCTCCAGATTCGGCCCCTAGACTCCAAATCCTATCCGGAAACCTTCAGATACTTCAAATATGCTTCTGGAACACCAATTCCTTGTAGACTTCAATATAAATGCCCGTAATTCTCCGAATTTCAACCAAAACCTGTAAAATAAAATCTAACGGGAAACGTGACACTATTCTAATAAAATGTACTAAAATATAGCTAAATTAACATAGAGGATAGCTAAATTAGGTGAAAAAGACTCGAATGAAAGTGTAAAATACACATTCATCAAACTCCCCAAACCGAACCTTTGCTTGTCCTCAAGCAACTAAGCTAGACTCTAATACAAAAAACATGCAAGACTCAAAAATAGAGTTTCATGCCAAATAAAATGAACTAATCTACTGAATCTATCAAATAACATATGAACAAAAACCATATAAATCAAAGCATGAATATAGGTTGAAGAATACCTCGATTGACTTATACACATCCACATAAGCACTTATGTCAAGACAAGATAGTCTCTCGTAACATTCTCTACCTGGACCTAGTCAGTGACGACGTAATGATGCATGCTAAGATACGAATGGTTGCCCCGTGTCTATGAAACTGAGGACTTACTGCTGTTCCACCATGTTAAGACTTTTCCTCAAAAGAGGTCGAACCAGTACTGGCTCTCATCAAACGAAGGAGGGTTCCCTATAAAAGATAACACTCCCCTATTCTACCCATCTCTCAAGTAAAGTCTTAAGCTATTCACCACTTCCTGAATACCAGGACGAGGGTGGTCTAGAACAGATGACACTTAAGACGAAAAAGATAAAAAAATAGAAAAACACGATTACGAACAATACGAATAATGGAAAAGACTCAAACTTTGCTAAACTGCTATTTGGCTTTATTTTTTGGACCCTTCTTTGCTTTTTTTGGGGTCTTCTTTTTTCTTTTTTTTTTCTTTCCAGATTCTTTTTTTTTTTTCTCTTTTTTTCTGGAATTTTCTCTCCATTTTTTTCGATTTTTTTCTAGCCAGCAGTAGCATAACAAAAAGAGAAATAAAATGACTCACACGACTTCCCCAAACCTATTCGAAAGAATAGGTTGGATTACAAAATTCACGAAAAAGGAAAATAAACTCACAATACGAAAATGAAAGACAGAAACAAGTCTATGATGGTGTAACCCCTTCCCCAAACCTATTCGGAAGAATAGGTTATAAACAAAGGATCACACAAACTCACACTACCTCCTTCCTAGGCATTTAGCAATCTCAAAGCATGGTGAAGACTTGTTGCCTCTTAGGTACATAATTACTCGGGAAAACAACCATAAGACCCTAACATGCATCATCCTATTATAAAGGCCTTCGTGAACCGCAGTAGAGAAAACACCACTAAGTGATGTCGAGACTACCTAGCTCAACTAAGTGCAATACATAAATGTGACAAGCCAAGCGAGAAAAACCTCAAACAAATTCATAGAGATGAAGCATACGATTAATGGCTTAGCTAGTTGATCTACCCAATAAAAAAGTTCAAAAAAATTCGGCAATAAACTCCATATAAAAACATGCAAAACTATCCTAGGATGAATGTAGTGAAATGCAACCTAAAAATCTAAGAAAGCAGTAAACATGCAAATGCAAATGCAGACAAATAAAGCATGCGAGGTACTATACTCGTCCTACCAATTCCAAGTTCCAAACTAACAACATCAGATCACTTAAATCCCACCCCCCCTCATGAAATTAACGCTAGTCCCTAGCAGTAAGAAAATGAGGAAATAAGATGTGATACTAGATGTTACCCCATGGTTGGGCCCCCTCTCTGAGTTTCATAGTGTGACATCAGGTCTTCTGATGGTTGCGGTAGTTCCATTTTTAGGCTGGTCAGGATCAACTCCTCTATCAGAGTCATCATTGCCCGTATGGCCTTCATTGTCACTACTGTCATCATCATCATCGCCAGTAGAGTTGTAGTGGCAGGTAGAATTCTCAAGATTAGCCGCCGCTGTTATGGAATTCTCCATCCTGTAGCCCTTCAATAGGATGTGAACTGTTGAAGGGGAAAGGGCAGTGGTATCAGGACCTCCCCCTCCAATGATTTACACCTCGAGAAGGTTACAGTAAGCTGTTCGGACACTCAGAAGTCTTCTACCTTTTTCTCCAATTTTGACCACTTTATCCACTGTTGCTCCGACCAATGTCAATATGATGCTCACTTTAGAGGCAGGCAAGGGGTGCCCCAACGAGGGACTGTGTACCCATGTCGTTACGTTTTGGAACCAAGCTAGCGCTTCGGAACCTTCTAGCAATCGCGAACTCAAGATCAAATCCGTCGTTGCTAGACTGTCCCGGTGCCTTCCTATTCACTCGAACTCTGTAGTCCTCGTGATGGAGTGCTGACATAATAGTGGTTTCTGACCCTTCGGTGGTGCATGAATAGGCATAGGAGTCCTTACTCCATGTGTACTCTAGCTCCTCCTCTTGGTTAATCCACGACGTTGTTGCCAAACCCCTTGGCTCGAACGCACATCTAGCGAGATCACCTTCCTTGACATGGTTCTTCACATCAATCATACGGAAATACTCCCTTCCCTTAGTATGGTACCTACAACCAGCGATTAGCACCTCGTACGACTCAAAACAGACTCAAATATATGCTAGTGTAAAAGCGAGACACACAAGTGATAAATTCATCAATCGAACTCCCCAAACCGCAATGTCTAGCCTAGCTACTTCATCATGCAACATATCAACGTAACTACTACATGCAATACATCACATCATGCTCTTACTAGACAACCAATAACCTTGATAACAAGATTTCAATTCATACCATAGCAGCGCAAAAAATTCAACAGCATAAATCCTCATTCTCAACTAATAAGCATTCGGTCGTCAAATCCACCAACATTACACCAATAAACATATTCATATGCTATAAATCAAAGATAAAGACATAATGCATAACAAGATATATCATCTAATAGCAAAATACCCAAATCAACAATTTAAGCAATTTAAGCAAAATTGAGCATGCAATTGATAGTAAATAACATGTCTAATCACATAAACAACATACCCATGCATCAAACAAGCATAATTGAAGCTCAAATTAGAAAACCCCCAAATTCGAAAATTAGGGTTCTTAAAGATGATACCTCAGATCTGCAAATCTAACGAATTAGGATGAAATCTGATCGGTTTGGATGATAGATCATGTAATAGGCTTCGAATTAAGCTAAAGAACACTCAATTTGGTCAAGAAACGAAGAAGTTATGAAGATTTAGAAGCAAAATCGCACTTTTCGGGTTTTTTGGGAGTAAGGATGAAGAAGAGTGAAGAAAATAATGATTTGGGGTTGAAATCCGCGTTTTTTAAGTTCTGGGACTGTGGGGCGGTTCGCCCCCCAAGTGGGGCGGTTCGCCCCGTGCTCCCCGATGCGGGGAGACGGGTCCCGATGTCGAAAAATGCGGTTTAAATCCCGAAACTAATTTTTTCAAAAAACCACTCGAAAAATCTCACTCAAACAAAAGCATATACGACACACACATGAACAAATTCGCATATGAGAAGCAAATAGTTCAAGAATGAAATGCATGCAGAAAAGCAGTAAAGAAAGCGATAAAAATTCCGGGTTGCCTCCCGGATAGCGTCACTGTTTTAAGTCTTTGACTCGACTCCTGTCTGCGCCTATCTCTTCTTTTTGCGGGTACTAGTCTTCCCCTTCATTGATCTCCTTTCCATGCCACGAACCTGTGAATAAGAAAGAATATAGGCTGCAAGATCACAATAGTGAGTAATAATATCAGGCGGTTCCGGTGGATCAGGTATGGCTTGTAATACGTGTTGCTTGCCATCCACCTCAATGGTGCAAGTTCTTTGGTAGATGTCCATTACTGAGCGTAGCTTGGTCAAGAATGTTTGCCCTAAGAGTATGACATCCCCCGTCCCAGGTGCAGATGCCGGCATAACTACGAAATTGGTGTTTATTGATGCTTCACCAATCTTGACCAACACATTTTTCACAATGCCTTCGGGTCTCATGAATGATCCATCCGCCAGTCGCACAATAGCCCTTTCCTCAGATAGTTTTCCAAGGTTACTCTTTTCAAACACATTCAACGGAATTATGTTTGAGTAGGATCCCGTGTCTAGCGTGGCACGGACATCTTCAAGCTCACCAATCCCTACCTTAACATCGAAACTTTTAGGGAGTGGTTCGGGATCCTCTTGCTCCTCATCACTTGCGTCAGAACCAAGGTCCTCCTCATCCTGTAGAAGTTCTTGCTTCATGCAACACTCGCACCTAACGACCTTCTCAGTGTTGCCTTGTTCCTTACTTGCTCTTCGGTCGATCAACTCTTGCATCTTGTGATGGCAAGCCTAGTGCTCTCTTCCAACCTATCGAGCCTTTCCCTAGTTTTCTCGGAATCCTCTTCATACCGTTTGAGAAAACTTTGTGTGTGATCGACCATCTTCTGTAAGTTCTCCATCAGTAGATCCGTCTTCGACTTCGGTGGCTCTTTTGGAGCGGGGTTTTCGCAGTGATCATTACCATAGTCCAACCTGCTACGGTCTTGGTTAGGTCCATAAGCTTGGTTAGCCTGCATATCCTTGATTGTTACGGTATCCTCTTCTCCAAAATCCACCTCGAGGATTCCTACCGTCTTGTCCGTAGCTAACTTCTTGAGTGCCAAATTCCGTAGCAAAGGCTTCTTCTTCTCCTCCTCGAGCCCAGTTGCCATCATCGTATGCCAACTCCGATCTACACATATGAGCTCCATGCCCATAGTTCTTGCATATTCGGCATACTTCGTTCGAAACAGTTGTTCCGGTGGCGCTCTTGAGGACTTGCTTCAATTCGTTGGTAAAACACTCGAATTGATCCCCATTCCCCCTGTACATAAGGGCTTCTTGAGTCGATGGAGCTTCGGGTCCACGTCTCCTAACCATTGCTCTTGGGTCCTTGAACTGCGAACCCTTAGCAAGCCTTTCGAAAACTGCCCAGACGGCTTCTGTGGTTTCCTCCCAAATATTGCCTCGGCATTGGAAATCCACCACTTGTTGGTTATCGAAGGTTAGCCCATTGTAGAAGTGTTGGACTAGGTCGGAGAGTTCAAAACCATGGTGAGGGCACTTGTTCGTGAGATCTTGGAACCTCTCGAACGCGGTGTAGATGGTCTCATCATAGTCCTGCTTGAATCTAGTGATTTGCACCTTGAGCGCAGTAGTCAGAGTGTGTGGGAAGTATTTCTCCATGAAAGCTGAAAAACCTTTTCCCAAGTGTCCAGCGAGCCGGCTGGTAGAGAACTCAGCCATGACTTGGCTCTGTCGCCAAGTCCCATAGCAAAAACCTTCATTCTCAACTCATCCGTTGTTATGTCAGCTCCGGGTCGTGGGAGTTGGTTGACGAAATCATCGATATCGTTCAAGTACCCCATCACATCTTCCCTTGATAAGCCATAGAACCTCGGAAGTTGTTGGAATGCGTGGTTCTTGATTTCCAGATCTCGGGTTGCGGGCGAAAGAACAATCGCCGGTCCCCCAATACGATCCTTGGTGGGTTGTACCCATGCCTTCAGTGGTCTAGCTTCTGCCATTCCGTCGATTTCCTTGAACAGACTAATTAGAGATTCAGAGAAATCGGTTTTCTCTATTTCCTCTAGTGCGCGCATTTCAAGTAGTCGCCTTCTCTGGTGGTAGACTCTATCGATCTCAGCAATTGAATTAGCAAGTGGTGTTCCTGCAGAACGTGTATGCGGCATACACTATATGTGACAGACTAGAAGAGGTGATTAGAAACAAACTAGGAAAGCAGAGAGAGAAATTAAAAAGGAAAACTAAAACTAAAAGAATTAGGAATTTAAAGCTGTAAATAAAAACAAATTAAACAGAAAAAAGGAGTATAGTCCCCGGCAACGGCGCCAATTTGATGAACGTGTCAGATTCAGACAAATAAATTTGTAATAGCCAAAGGCAATCCACAACTACAACGAAAACCGTAGTGTAGCAGTAGAATGACTCGAGTGTCGTTCTCTGAGGACTATAACTAGCTTTATCTATTTAATCAAAAGAATATAAAACAGCAGATAGAAAGCAATAGGGGGTTTTCAAGCAGATAATGGAGGTTGGTGATAGTATGGTCCTTCTTAACATAATGGGTCGATAATCATGCATAAATTCCTCGGTCTTGCATAGAGATCTTTGAATGAATCTTGGGTCCTGTTGTAAGTATTGTGCACTACGAAGATAATATGGGTCTGACCTGTCAACAACTAACGTCCTATTGTGTTCCGTAATCATTCAACAGTACGAAGATAATTTGGTCTGATTGGCCGACAAGTGTCCTAGTGTGCATAATGATCAATACAACATACAAGAATTTTGGTGTTCAACTCATCAACGAAATAAAGCAATGACACGGAGTATAATGCGCGATATAGCCATTAGCATGATTATCTTCCCTCGCTAAGAATTCACATACTACCACCAACGATAAATTTAGCTACTCATAATGTGCATGCAATCAATAGCAATCATAGAAGAAAACATATTGAAAGAATATAAAATAAGTAGATAAAAGTTGTAAGATACAAAGTTACTGAAGGTTGTCAATCTCCGGATGATTGCGATCCTACGCGCTCCAATCTACTATGAAAAAGTATCACCTAAGATATGGAACTCCCAGGACAGGCCCCGGGAAGTTCCTACCTAAAACTATAGAGAGAGGTGAGAAAGTAGGCTTGGAAAGATATGATTTTCGGAGAGAAAACTCGCAACTATATATAGGCCCGAAATATCTCTGGGGCGGTTCGCCCGAGACATGGGGCGGTTCGCCCCCCAGTATTTCGCGGAATTTCCGTGTTTTTCGACGCGGATTTGGATTTCTTCACCTTTTCGGACTCGGTTTCAGACTTCTAATGGCCTTCTAACCTCCAGATTCGGCCCCTAGACTCCAAATCCTATCCGGAAACCTTCAGATACTTCAAATATGCTTCTGGAACACCAATTCCTTGTAGACTTCAATATAAATGCCCGTAATTCTCCGAATTTCAACCAAAACCTGTAAAATAAAATCTAACGGGAAACGTGACACTATTCTAATAAAATGTACTAAAATATAGCTAAATTAACATAGAGGATAGCTAAATTAGGTGAAAAAGACTCGAATGAAAGTGTAAAATACACATTCATCACTTAATGAAATTATGAATTGTGCAACATGCCGTTACCAATTTTGCCTGAGCCCTACGAGTGTAGCCGTAGGTAGTACATGCGACTTGTGAAAATGGGGAATCGCACTTTAAGTTGTCCGATAACCCGTTCTATCACATTACGGATCCTTGTGTGTTGCTTGTTGAAGTACTCCAATCCTTAGGGCCGTCCAGAAAGTGTCGCTCGTAGTCTGGGATGTGGTACATAGTGTTCCTAGACGGAGCTAAGTACTACGGCTTGCTTGCGTAGCCTGAATCTACCCGGTAGTGATGATTTCAGTGGATCAGGGAAGTTGGGAACGTGAGCTATTGCGTAGTCTAGAACCGCCGCGTCATGAGCAGAACCTTCATATCGGGAAAGGACATAAGTAATTCCGCCATCAAAGTCAAACGCGACTAGCACATTTAATTCTGGGAAATAGTTCCTTGCTTGTTACGATACCGCTCTTTCAAATAGGTGCGGACATAGGCATTAACAGGTGTCCCGTCAATAGCCCCTACACATCCGTACGGAATTTCTAAAGGAAACAAAGTTACTAAATAAGGGTTGAAGGTACTGTCACCCTTTAACTTCGGAGGGTGGTTCACAAAATCAGGTGGCCTGATCAACAACGGAGCGATGGCAAACAAAGATTCAAACACGTTGTTGAAGTGTCTGGAAATAGTCTCAGTTGAGTGTTGGAACCGGTTTTGCAAATCTCTAGACTTTGCACCTCGTGCAACGACCCTCAAGAATATAGCCAGCGACTCCATGGTTGACACCGTTGATGTATTCCCTTCTTGCCTATGTTCTGAAACCCGGACCCGGGGTTTAACCGGAAACAAATCTCGGACGGGTTAACCCGGGTCAACTCGGAAGGTTGACCCAGATGACATCATAAATAATTAAATACATAAAATTATATATAATCATGTTTAAATTACAAATAAATGCAATATACTCTTTAAAAAAATTATCTCACATATTTATCTTCAAAAAATATTTATAATGCATTAAAAAAAGTCATAACTCATAAACAATAAATTCCAATGCATAAGATCACAACAATTCAAATAAACAAACTTTAATAGTCTAGACAAATAACAAAAATTCAAACAAAATTGAAACTACAATATTATTTTATTTTATTTTTAATTTTTTGGATTTACCCGGGTTAACCCGGCAAAATCTCGGAAAACCCCCGGGTTTTGAGATTTTCCCAAAATTTCTCCCCCGTCCCGTAAAAGCTTCCGAGACCGGTTTAACCGGGCGGGTTTTAAAGCACAACTTCTTGTAGACCACCCCTTGTTACTAAAACAGTATGTAGCTCGATGAAAAGTTTCTTCTTCATCCGCAGTTGCCAATAGAAAGTGGTTGGATGCCTGTTCAGCAATTCATGGACCCAACGTCCCTCGGTGGTAATGAATTATGCCACGAACCAGGGTCACTGCGGTATCGTAATGGAGGTGGCCTGCGGCTAATCATGAACCATATGACGCTATTGAAGAAATTATTTAATAAGTCGGCAACATCCCCCCCCCTAACTCATCCTCATCATCGAATAAGTGAACAATTATCGTTGGTTCCTGTTTTTGCTGCGTAGGTGGGTTGCGTGGTTCTCTAGCGACACCGAGGTCTCGTGGGGCGAATTCAGTAAAATCAAGAGGATCGGCCTCTGCTTCGAACCGGTCTACTTCGTTAATCACGTCCTCGAACTGATAGATGGTTCTCTCGTTCAACTCAAATTCCTCCGCCTCCTGAACGAGCTGATTCCATTCATCATTGGAATCTTCACCAGCATTTAACATTGGGTCGTATACCAAGCCTTGGTTGTTAGTGTTTACTTGTTCGCTGTGGTACCCATAACCCCCTACGGATAAGGAACTTGACCCCCTGAGTAACCATACGATGCTCCACGAGCACTAGATGTCCCCTCGCCATAGTACTGTTGCAAACGATACTGGCTATCTTCTACAATGAGGTTTCGAAAATCTTGTAACATGTCATATGCATCATTTGGATTTTGAGAATCTTGATACTCGTGGTTTAGGAAAGGATCCATTTCTGTTCAAAAGTTGAAGTTAGAAATTGAAGGTATTTTACTTCGGTGCATGTATGACACAAGTACGGGGTACATGTAATGTAATATAATTTTTAATGCATACACATATTTTAAAAGTGTTAAATCTTATTGATGTCTTCTTACTACATTACACATTATTGGTCACCTAAAGACATGGATACGATACATTACACAACATATCCAACAGAGTACGTTACGAGTTATTATATTCAGTTCGCGGGTGGTTTCTAGGATCGGTACCACAACAGCTTCAAGTTGTCGTTGTATTGCAACCAAATCCTCACTTCGTGAACACTTCGCATAAGGAGGGAGTTACCGGCAAAGTATCGGCGAATATCATTCTGCATTTGCAGGAATAGCCTCGCAGTATCTTGCAAAACGAGCTCGTGAATCTTTCGCGCTTCTTGGCGGTCGTTCTGCACATCAGTCGCTAGGTTGCCATATCCAGCAAAGTCAACCGACGAAGCGCTGTTGCCACTATGAGTTGCGTTGCTACCCCTTCCCTTATATCTCTTCCTTGTACTGTCGCGGTAATGTTGCCTCTCTCTTAAGACAAATACTTTGTTGAGTTTGAACAATGGTTACAAGTGGAGGGTCTTGAGCTGTCATTCCAAATGAAAGCTCAATTAAGTAAGCATAAGTATCAAACAGAGGTAAACTCTTTTGCGCATAATGCTTCTATGAAGTCTATTGCTCACGAAGTTGGAAAAGAGAAACTTGTCTCTTCTTCTTCTTACTTGGTCGAATCTTCCAACTTGTGGCATAATAGACTTGGACATGTTAACTACAAGTCTCTCAAGAAACTTGTAAAGACTAAAACATTGCCTTCTATTGATATGGAACCTCAACACAAATGTGAGGTGTGTGTAGAAGCAAAGTTAACAAGGTTACCTTTCCATTCAGTGGAAAGAAGTACCAAACCTCTAGAACTAATCCATAGTGACCTATGTGATTTGAAGTTCATTCAGACTAGAGGTGGTAAGAAATACTTTGTGACGTTCATTGATGATAGTACAAGGTATTTTTATGTATACTTGCTTCGTAGCAAAGATGAAGCCTTGAATGCGTTCAAGCACTTTAAAACTGAGGTTGAGAACCAACTCAGTTTACGAATTAAGGTGATTCGTAGCGATAGAGGTGGGGAGTATGGAGCACCATTTGATGAGTTTTGCTCTCAACATGGTATTATACATCAAACTACTGCCCCATATTTCTCCTCAATCAAATGGTATTGCTGCACGCAAGAACCGAACATTGAAGGAGATGATGAATGCGATGCTATTGGCTTCTAGTTTACCCCAAAATTTGTGGGGAGAGGCTATTCTAACAGCCAATAAAATTCTGAATAGAATACATCGCAAGAATCATGACAAAACTCCATATGAATTATGGAAAGGTAAACCTCCAACTTTGAAATACTTTAAAGTGTGGGATGTTTGGCAAAGGTAGAAATACCTAAACCTAAACAAGTGAAGATTGGCCCAAAAACTGTAGATTGCATCTTCGTTGGATATGCAAATAATAGTAGTGCATATCGCTTCTTAGTTCATCGATCTGAAATAAGCGACATACATGTGGGGACAATCATTGAGTCAAGGAATGCAAAATTCTTTGAAGATACATTTCCTAGGAAGGAAAAGAAGGATTTGGCTTTTATTAAGAGTCAAATGAGTAACCTTGGTGAGAATCGTAATTCTGTACGAAATGATGAAAGTGGATCAAATGTGGGGACTTCAAGTACGGTATCTAGTTCAAGTCAAGAGATAACCAAGGCTCATGATCTTGAATCTAGTGGTTTCCTTGGAATTTCAATACAAGAGATACCCAAGGCTCATGATGTTGAAAATAGTGGGAAGAAACGTAAGAGGAATTCAATGCAAGAGAATAAAGAGACTCATGACACTGAACCTCGACGTACCAAACGTGCGAAGAAGCCAAAAGAATTTGGTCCAGATTTTCTAACCTCTTTTTTGGTAGAAAATGACCCAAGAACAATCAACGGAGCATTGTCTAGTCCAGAGGCTCCTCTTTGGAAGGAAGCAGTCGAAAGTGAAATAGGATCCATCCTACAAAATCACTTGGCAACTAGTTGATCTACCACCGAGAATCAAGACACTAGGTTGCAAGTGGATACTTAAACACAAGATGAAAGCGGATGGAACTATTGACAAGTACAAGGCCAGATTGGTAGTGAAAGGCTATCGACAAAAGGAAGGCCTAGATTACTTTGACACGTACGCACCCATGTCGCGAATAACATCCATAAAAGTATTCATTGCCATAGCACCCTTGCATGGTTTTGAGATACACCAAATGGATGTGAAGACAGCCTTCCTAAATAATGATTTGAAGAGGAAATTTACATGGAACAACCTGAGGGCTACTCAGTTCCTAGGAAAGAAGGCAAGGTTTGCCATCTTGTGAAATCATTGTATGGACTAAAACAAGCTCCAAAACAATGGCATGAGAAATTTGATAATGCATTATTACCAAAAGGTTTCTCTATAAATGAATGTGACAAGTGCATATACATGAAAGGGGATTCAGAGTCCTTTGTAATGATTTGTCTCTATGTTGATGATTTGCTCATAACGGGACGTAGTCCCGAGTTAATCTTGGAGACCAAGAACATGTTGAAAGGGATGTTTGACATGAAAGATATGGGCATAGCTGATGTGATCTTAGGAATTAAGATTTCTAAGACTGCTGATGGGTTGGCACTAACGCAATCTCATTACATTGAAGATGTTTTGAAGAGATTTGATGCTTCTGATCGGTCGCCGCTAAAAGCACCGATGGATATAAGCAAAAGCATTGCCAAAAATTCTGGACAACCCATAGCACAAGGACGGTACGCGCAAATCATTGGCTGCCTTATGTACATTGCTAATTGTAGACGACCGGATTTGGCATACCCGGTTAACAAGTTGGCAAGGTTTACGCAAAATCTGGGCCAAAACCATTGGGTGGCATTGGATAGCGTATTAAGATACCTAAAGCATACACTCAATTATGGTTTGCATTATTCGAGATATCCAAGTTTGTTGGAAGGTTATAGTGATGCTAACTGGATATCTGATAGCAAGAACACCAAATCTACTAGTGGGTAAGTGTTTACCATTGGTGAAGGTGCGGTGTCTTGGAAGTCCTCCAAACAACCGTCTTGTGAAATCATTGTATGGACTAAAACAAGCTCCAAAACAATGGCATGAGAAATTTGATAATGCATTACTATCAAAAGGTTTCTCTATAAATGAATGTGACAAGTGCATATACATGAACGGGGATTCAAAGTCCTTTGTAATGATTTGTCTCTATGTTGATGATATGCTCATAATGTCAAGTAGTCCCGAGTTAATCTTGGAGACCAAGAACATGTTGAAAGGGATGTTTGACATGGAAGATATGGGCATAGCTGATGTGATCTTAGGAATTAAGATTTCTAAGACTGCTGATGTGTTGGCACTAACGCAATCTCATTACATTGAAGATGTTTTGAAGAGATTTGATGCTTCTGATCGGTCGCCGCTAAAAGCACCGATGGATATAAGCAAAAGCATTGCCAAAAATTCTGGACAACCCATAGCACAAGGACGGTACGCGCAAATCATTGGCTGCCTTATGTACATTGCTAATTGTACACGCCCGTATTTGGCATACCCGGTTAACAAGGTTGCAAGGTTTACGCAAAATCCGGGCCAAAACCATTAGGTGGCGTTGGATAGGGTATTAAGATACCTAAAGCATACACTTAATTATGGTTTGCTTTATTCAAGATATCCAGCTGTGTTGGAAGGTTATAGTGATGCTAACTGGATATCTGATAGCAAGAACACCAAATCTACTAGTGGGTATGTGTTTACCATTGGTGGAGGTGCGTATCTTGGAAGTCCTCCAAACAAACTCTCATTTCAAGGTCGACTATGGAATCTGAGTTTATTGGTTTGGATAAAGCAGGGGAAGAAGCTGAGTGGCTTCATGATTTGTTGGAGGATATCCCTTGTTGGGATAAACCCGTGCCTTCAATAACGATAAACTGTGATAGTTTATCGGCTATAGGAAGAGCACGATAATGGCAAGTCTAGACACATGCGTCGTAGACATAAGACCATTAGGCAGTTTATCTCCATGGGAGTTATCTCTTTGGATTTTGTAAGATCAAAAGATAACATTGCGGATCCGCTAACAAAAGACTTATCTGGAGATCAAACATACTGCTTGTCTAGCGGAATGGGGTTAAAACCCATATCATAAAAGAATCGTGCGATGGAAACCCAACCATACTGACTGGAGATCCCAAGAATTTGGTTCAATGTGGAAAACTAAGCTGTACAGATTCAGTTAACGCTTCGAGAGTGTGCTTGACACACTAAGGAGTAAGAGCACTTCGGATGATGTCACTTTGTGACTATAACTCCAAAGCCCATTCCCGCGTAAGACACTAAGTGCTATCCTGCAGAACGGGTAAAGGATGAGTTTATGAACTCTTAATGAATCCCAAACTTGAGCTCACCTTGGGTCAAGTGGGGCATTGGCAGAATGTCCTTATTGGGAGTTCACCTATCTAAGTGCGAAGACGGGCCGCTTCAAATGTAAGCACTTTGAGAAACCAGGAGTTGTCCACGGCCACAACGGACATACCATAAGAACCTGAAACGAGTACAGGGTTGTGATAGTGTGAATTATCTTTGTCTTGGTATACACAAAACGCCGACCGGTTCAAGGCCTCAGGCCCACCGCGTGGCAAGTATATCCGAAGGTATTTTACAAGGGAGATTCAAAGGGAAAGCTATAGACCCCGATGCTATCACTTCTCGCCGAAAGAGTGCATGTGCATCAATCCCCTTTCATATGGGGATTGTTGGGAATTTTAGTGAAATGATTGAGCTTTCAATTCCTTTCAATTCATTTGAAGTATTTGTCTTATGGGCCCAACGTGTTGGAAATAAGCTTTCCATTATCCGTTTGTTGAAATGGATGTCACTAAAGCGTTAAATCACCAAAATCCCGTAGGGTGAAAGGTGATTAATGCACATAGTGTATCGGTCAATACATGAATGAATTAAGTCGATCGTTAAAATACAGTTGGTACCACTGTGCTAAAATTCATGGACAAAAGGCAAATGAGGTTTGCATAGATTTGTGAAAAATGCACTGTTGGAATGTTATTCATTTGTGTTTAATTGTAATTAATTACTCAAAGTCGATGAGAAAATTAATTTACAAGTTAAACAAGTTGAATTAGTGAATTTGTGACCTTTCACAATGGTTTCCAACAAGAAAAGGTGGAAAAAACGTCAAAACCAAATAGTTGCACCTATTGGGAATCAAACCTGAGACCTGTTCGTTGACAGGCGCGTGTCCATTCCACTGGACCAACACAACACTTGTGAAAAGTTTTGACTTTTGGCGATTTTATCCAACATACATGTCTTGCGGGTTTTTCCCACATTTTGGCATTTTGTTGAATGGTTTGCTACCATTCATTGTGACCTTTTGATGGGATTTCATACCTCTTCATTGAAGCTTTTGAGAAGTATAAATATGGGAGTGGGGTTCATTCCCAAACACACATCCAAGGCATTTGATACTTCTTCTCATTTGCTTACTCTTTGCACTCTATCATACTCAAAGTAAGTTCGCTAGATTCGACTATTGGAGTGCTCCTCAGTCGTCTTAGAGTAGTTTTATCCTGGGATAAAGAATGCCGAAATTCCGTAAGCACCACACGAGCGGGGAAAGTATTTGTCCTAAGGAGAGATAGTCCAACTATCGACTCTACTCCCCATTTATTGTTGTTGTTACTCCTTTGAGGAGTTGTTGGAAGTCCATCTGTTGTTGCAATCTGTACATGGTTCGTTGCATTCTTATAGTGCGCAAGGAAGGGCTTTGTGATTGAATCAATTCTACTTTGTAAGTTCATTTGTTTGTTATATATTGATATATATACTTACATTTGGTTTTGTGTTCCTACTTGTTTTTGTCTCAAACTCTTGTTCAAGTAAAAGCCCATCGGCTCCAACAGCCTCGCGTCCTCCTTGTCCAACGAGTCGAGGTAAACTTATTCCTCATCTACTTGTTCGTCCTCCCACTCACGACAAGGGTTCCCAGTTTCGGTTGAATAATTTACATCGTCATCGCACCCCCCCACCTATGATCGAATTTAGAGGCCATTGGGAAATCGTTTTGATTGAGGGTTTCGGCAGCTTCCTCAGTTCCATCCTGAAATAATTTACGTCTTTAGAATGATTAAATGTATATTCGTTACTTTCGTGGATATTGTGTTGCTTAGTTTTATGAAACTTTAAGGCCATGCACGTACCTCAAAAAACATATCATTCGGTTTCATTAGCTTGCCGGTATGTGGATCGCGATACCACCCGTCCTCTCCTAACTTTCTCGCAACCCATATTGGGTACGAGTGCTTCAGTCGAGTTAGTTTTTGTTGAAGTCTCTTCTTATCCCAATCCATATTTGTTGCGAGAACTATATCACTATGAATAACGACCCACGTCTTAGGCTTGAATGTTTTCCCAGCAATCATCCGCATTCCCACATATGGTGAAGAATTTTTATAAACGTGATCGTGATCGTGTTTTCCCTCGACCAAGCCTCAGGAGGGACACGAACACGGGCGACAAAAGAGCTTCCTTCGTTGCCTTTTTCTTTCCCTTTCTTCCATCCGAATCCCCGCCACATCTAAACGTAGTAACAGGTCAATCAGATGACAATTCTGATACTTAATTTCAAAAGGTTTGGTTGTACAAGTACGACTACATTGCTTGTACTTTTTTATTTAATTTGTACGTTAATCCCACGTGCCGGATTTACAGGTCAGTATGATTCATACGACAGTACTTTTGCAAATTTAAGTTTACATATTGATGTTGTATTATAGGCTTTGCCATGCGATGTTTTTATGGTTAGCTTGTCTTAATATTTTCTTATTAGTGTTCTTCTTTATTAATCAATATCGGAGTTTTGAAATGATTATAAACGATTTTTACAATGTACAAGGTGTCGAATAAAAGTACAATAAAGAATACTTGAAATTAAGTATACAAACGAGATCATGTTGGCTGCAACTATAACCAAATTCTGGATCAAGATCAACTTTCTGGAGGCAAAAGAACCTTATTTCTTGGCCGCAAGATGGAGATCGAAATACGACTTTCCTTCATCGAAATTTGAAAGTCACTACAACTAATGGTGGGATATCTTCTATTCTCATCAATGGCGCGCTAACAGAGGATAAGAATCAGATTCGTGATCATGTTGTACATTACTATGAGCAGCTCTTCAGTCAAGATACATCCGATGTTCCCAACTTCTTGGGCATGGATGCTTTCCTCCCCATGCGAGTTACAGAGGCTCAAAATCAGGAACTTATACGGGTTCCTTCTTCGGAAGAAATACGGCATGTGGTGTTTGGAATGAGCCCTGATAGTGCTCCTGGCCCTGATGGTTTTGGAGGACGCTTTTACCAACAAATGTGGCACATTATTGGTGAGGATGTGTCTAGTGCTGTTCGGACTTTCTTTATTCATGGTGCGTTCCCGGTAGGCTTGAATGCTAGTTTCGTCACTTTGATTCCGAAGCTCAGGGATGCAAATCGAGTGGAGGACTTCCGGCCTATTGTTCTGGGGAATGTTCTTTATAAAATCATTAAGAAACTGCTTGCTGATCATCTAGGGATTATTCTATCTGGTTTGCTCTCTTTTCATCAGTTTGGTTTCATTCCTGGTCGTCGGATCCATGATTGTATTGCTCTTGCTTCTGAAGGAGTAAACAGCTTGGGCTACCGGTATACGCAGGGCAACATGGTTTTGCAGATTGACATTCAAAAAGCATTTGATAGTCTAAACTGGAACTTTCTTTTGGAAGCGTTGAGGCTGATGGGATTTACTCATACCTTTATAGATTGAATCCGATTTATTTTGCATTCTGCAAGGCTTTCGGTTTAGATTAATGGTTCACCGGAGGGCTTCTTTTCTTGTTCCCAAGGGGTTCGGCAAGGAGATCCGCTTTCTCCTTTTCTTTTATGTTTGGCAAAAGAGGTTTTCAGTCGACTGCTAACTGCTGCGGCCTCATCAAGGGAGATTGCTTCTTTGTTTCTTGGTCGTAATATTGATTTCCCTTCTCATTTACTATATGCAGATGATGTGATTATTTATTGCAGGGCCACTTCTGAAAATTGCAGAGCTATTCTAAAGATACTTAATACCTATAAAGGTTGGTCGAGACAACACTTCAATCCGCAGAAGTCATGGGTTTATTTCAGTACCTTCTTGCCACCGGCGTTTACAGGAAGGTTACGGAGGATCTTGACTATCAGTTTTAGTGCTTTGACATTTGTGTACCTTGATGTCCCTCTCTTTATTGGGGTTCCTAGAAGACAACATTTACAGCATTTAGCTGATGGGATGGCTGCTAAGTTTGCTCGATGGAAAGGCTCCTCCATCTCCATGGCAGGCCGGATCTGCCTGGTTCAATCTGTCATTCAGGGAGCCTTCGTACACTCTATGATAGTTTATCGCTGGCCAAAGTCTCTACTCCAGGATCTAGAAGGTAAAATGCGAAATTTCATCTTCACGGGTGATATTCTTAAGATGAGTGCGGTCAAGATATCTTGGAAACGATGCTGTGTTCCTAAGTCTGAAGGTGGTCTCGGGCTTCGTTCAATGGTAGCTGCCAATAATTCATTTCTCTCACGTTTTACTTGGGATATCATGACGCGTAAGGAGCCTTACATGAATATTTTGTTGGATCAGTATATCTCGCATGGCAAGCTGCGCTCCTCTGTTCGATCTTCAGTTTGGTTTGGATTCAGAGATTGTTATCCTGCTTTAGTTTCTGGCTTTCGTTGGATGGCTAGTTCAGATTCCTCACTACGTTAATGGCTGCATAATTGGTTGGGGTATTGCATTGCAGATAGACTCCACATTCCTGATCATCTTCGGCATCATTATGAATTTACAATTGTAGACTACATCCTGAATGGTACGTGGGATTTGACTCCAGCCTTCATCATGGCTCACCCTGACATTGCTCAGGATATTTTTTCGTATCATCTCGCGCCACCCCAACAGGATAAGCGAATTTTGTCTAAATCCATGGATGGAGCTGTTTCTAGTGCTATCTTTTATCATCACACCGTCCCACATTTCCTGAAGTCACCTGGGGTAATTGGATTTGGGCTGATTTCATTCCCCCACGGTGTTCTACTACTATCTGGAAGGCTATTCATGACAAGCTCTGTACACTTGATCATCTTAGAGGAATTGGTTTTGTGGGACCATCGGTCTGCGTTTTCTATTATGCCGCTGCGGAAGATGTAGATCATCTCTTGGTGACCTGCTTCTTTACTCGTGCTCTTTGGACTCGTGTTTTTGATCTTTTTCATTTGTCTTTTACAGATTGCCACAACTTCGATGAACTGGTTCTGCAAGCGATGTCTAGACATTTCAGCACACAAGTATCGAGGCTTTGACGTTTAGTTTTTGTTACTCTTACTTGGCTGATTTGGAGAAGTCGCAATGTATGGATTTTTGAGGGGCAGAGATTCACTCTTAATTCCATCATGCACACTCTTTTTAGTCTGGTTTATGAGCATAAGAACCTTTTGAAGGGCACTATGCATAACACCATCGAGGATTTTCTCACTCTACGATCTTTTAGCATTATAGGAAGGCCGCGGTCTGCTCCTTTGATTACTGAAGTTCGGTGGATACCACCTTCCATAGGTTGGATTCAATTTAATACGGATGGGAGCGCTTTGGGGGCTCTTGGAGCAGCTACAGCGGCAGATGTTTTCCGGACCACAAACAGCACGGTAGTGGGTTGTTTTGTGCAGCACATTGGCACTTCTCATGCTTTTGAGGATGAATTGGTGGCGGAAATTATGAGTATTGAGTATGCATACCAACAAGGGTGGCACAAGCTCTGGATTGAGACAGATTCTACTTATGTTCAGAATGTAGTTACCTCTCGATCTCTGCGGGTTCCTTGGCCACTACTATAATCGATGGCTTAGGGTTGTAGCACGCATTAGTTCAATGGACATCCAGGTCACTCATATTTATCAGGAAGGGAATATGGTGGCTGATATTCTCTCCAGCCATCCAGTTTCAGGATTCTGGCTTCATCAAATTGATTGCATTACGGATCAGGTGGTTCCGGACGCTTCCGGACAGCCTTACTATCGACTTACGCAACATTAACACTCATGCACTCTTTTTCCCATTCATAGGTTTTTCCCACTGGGTTTTTCTATGAATGGGTTTTAACGAGGCCCGTGGTTGCAACCAGGAATCACTTTTCATGGGTATAGTTTACCGTTTACTTTGTCTTCGTTTGTTTTTGCAGTCCGTTTGTGGACTTGAGCTATGCTCATGACTCTTGTATTTTCTTTCTTTTAATATAAGTTCGACCTATTCAAAAAAAGAAAGAATACAAACGAGATATTACGTGACAAAAGATAGACAATGTAACATAAATGAACTTCCAAATGAAATCATCAACTCAAATAAAGTGTTTACAATACAAATGTTGTTCTCCTTTCACATAGTACAAATGTACAAATAGAATCAATAAACTTAAAGTTAACTTCACAGTAATTTAGAAATGTAAGATTGGAAACGAACAAAAACCCCTTCATCCATTAATTGTAAATGAGGGGTTGGAGGTCCGAATCGCATGTTTTGATATGTGTTGCACCTCTTTTATAGTGTGGGTTTTAGGACATATATAAATAATTATCCAAAACCAACCACTAAAGGAAATAAATTACAATCATAACTCTTGGAAAACTTCACTGCCCAATCTTAGCTAGGCTCAGTTTAAAAAGAAAATTCTTTTTTTTAGAGCGAGGTCGTTATCACTCAGGAGTCACTGGTGCATTTTTCCAACACACAAAAAAAAAAACCATGCTCAATTTCGATCATAATGACACCATGTCACAGTTGAATAAAACATTTCGACCAAGCCAACAAAACCTTTCTCCTTTTTCTTTTTTTTTTTTCCTTTTTTCTGTCAAACAACCACAAGAGCAACAAACTTTCTCCACTTTTCTAAACTGTAAACCGGCATAAATCGAAACCGACATAATACTTTATATAAAGAGGTTTTATTTGTTTCAACCAACCGTAGGAGCAATAAAAAAACCCTCCAACTTTTCAGAACATACTAAAAACCGACATCAATCCAACCCATAGAGTAGTAAAGAACTGTTCACACAAATCAAAGACACCATAAGTGTCAAGTAAGCCAAACATGCTGCAAACTGCCAGTGTGCTAAAACACAACAAACTTCCAAGTCAATTTCCAAACTGCCAAAGGAAAAACCAAACGGCCGAACTACCAATGCAAATACTAAACTGCCAAACTGCCAAGTGAAATACCAAAATGCCAAAGCAGTTACTAAACTTCGAAAGCAAAACCAAACTGCCTAATGATAAACCAAACAGCAAAAACTACCATAAAGAGCACAACAAGCACAAGAATGCGACATGTAAGGAAACAAAAAATGAATAATGGTTTCAGAATCACCTCAGAATGTACAGGCTCAAGTTTTGAATGGAAAAAAGGATGAACCAGTTGATGAAATTGAAGACTAAGCAGTTGATAATATAGCTTTTGTTCTTTTTTTTTTTTTGCTATTCATATGATTGTGCGTTTAGAACCAGACTAGTGTGGTGTGTGAGGTGGGAGTGAGTGAATTATATAGAAGAGAAGTTGGAAAGGAGTAAAAAGAGGTCACATTTACAAGATGGAGACCCCACTGTATAGTACACATTTCAAATTTCAGCTCACAAGTGGGTGAAATAATGCAACATTATTTCACAACCAACCAAACAAACAGTCCCTACAACAAATATATAGGGTAAAAACAGTCAACTAAAGGACAAGGGCACCAATATCAACCTAATGGACAGCCATTCCATTATAGCAACACAACAAACAAAGTTACATCCTAGCATGCATACCCTAGATCACATAAAGCGAGAGCGGGAGAGAATTCGAAAGCGAGAGCCACAATTCGTGAAAACTAAAAAATGATGATAGCGAAGCGCCTTAGAGCGTTGAAAAAAATAAATTTACAAAAATATTTATATGACGAAAATAGCTCATATTTGACGAGATCAATCAACATTTTACTACTTAGTCCATAAATAAATAAAATTATTGATTTAAACAGCCAATTAAATTCCTATATTTTAGTATATACAACAATTTTACTCACATATGAAATAGCATTATAATTTATAACCTAACCCAATCAACTATGTTAAAGCCCAAGCCCATATCTTAGAATACCCTAACGCTATTTGCAAATAGTATTTCAAGATTAGTTCATATACTTCACACTTCTAGTCTACTAGCTACTACCGCAGGACCGCCACCAGCTTTTCAACATTCCTCTTTTTCTTTTTTATTTCTTCTGAATCTTCATCACCATTCATCCCTAATTTTTCAAGACAATCTCCAACTTCTCAGATCTACCTAATCTATAATCTAGAGTCCTAGATATCCATTCATCCACGTCTTACTTTATCTTCTCTTGTGCGATCTCAAAGATTGAGAAAAGATGGTTGAGCCTTTCCATCCCATCTTCATTCTCTCCACGCTGAGTTTCTGAGATTTTTCTTGCGCGATTGCATCCGATTCTCGTATTCCATCCCATCTTCATCCGTCTCCCTCTGCTTGTTTTGTGCCAAGTTTTAGGCATGATTCCTACACAACGAACTAGTACTAATCTAGTTCACGATTTAGAAAAACTAAAGTCGGTATAAATTGCGATTTTCGCTCTCAACTCGACAAAGCGCAATTGGAACGCAATTCGAGGACTATGTTGGACGAATTATGTGACCTAGTGCATACCTCTATTCAGAAAAGAACCAAATCAGCAAGCATTGTCATTGAAATTCCCATTCAACTTTAACCAAACACCACCCAAAAAAGTAAACATAGTGGGAAAAAAATGGAGTTTCACAACCAAACAGAGAAGCCACATATCATAAACATGAAGGATTTGGGCTCAGATTATTCAAAGAGTTCAATCATTTCAAAATTACTTCAAACACTTCATTTGGCATCCGCCATGGCTGCAAAAAACCATATTGGTTATCACCACGCGAAGATACGATTATGCTCTATTAAAGTGGAAGATATTTATTTTTCAAAAACTGTTAGTCCCTTTAGACAACAAGTAGAGACTAGAGGGGGGGGGGGTTGAATAGTATCTAAAACCTTTTCTCGTCGTCTAAAACTTTCTCAGCAAGATGCTTTTACTTTACAGTAAAGAGCTTATGCTGATACTTAATACAAATTTCTCAGCAAGGTACTTAATACTTGTTCAGTAGTAAGCTTTGCTAATACTTAAATAATCAGAGAACGAAAGTCTTTTGAAATTAAGTGCTTTTGGTAAAACAACAACTCAGCAGGTTAAGCAAAACAAATTTAAACCAAGTCTGCTGAGTAAAAGCTTTTTGAGAGAATCTGCCGTAAGTAAAATAAAGCTTTGTTGAAATATAAAGGCAGTAAGTAAATCACATAAACACTTTATAGTGGTATCTGAGGGTGGCGTAATCCCTCAACTAGTCCACTTTGTCCTTCCTAGAACTGAATTTACTAAGATAGATGATGAGGTTCCTTAAAACACCTAATCTACTAGAATTCCAGAAACCAAATCCTTGCTTGATTAGTTCCCCCTGAATTTCACGCCTGTAAAAGGGTGTTTTATCATTTAGAGAGGTTTTGGGTGAAGATCACAATGAGATTAACTTTACAGCTAATACCAAGTAATCTTAAGAAACTCAACTGAATAACTTTTTAGTTATAAGTATATTGTTTCTGGGTGTCAAGACTGTTTCTTGTTCAGGAGAAAGAACACTTCACCAATTTCTTAGCCAGAGTTCTATTTCTTCACAAGTAACGTTTGTTTCAAGTTTAAGTCTTGAGTCGGATCTTTAGACAGTAGTGAACTTAAGAAAGATGTGACTTTGAAAGCACAAGTGAGTGTAAGATCACGTTGCTGACACACTTTCTTTCACTGCCTAAGGGTCTCTATTTATAGTGATTTCTTGGTACCGTTTGAATTTTAAAATTCTAAGCCGGAGCCAAAAAAATGTCACTATGTTGCTACGAAAGTACTGTCAGCAGCGTGTTCAACTTTTTCAGAACGGCATGCTTTTCATTTAATGCTCTTTGACCTTTTTCAACGTTTGAAACTTGGAGCTCAAATAAAAGTACTACTTCAGCAAGTATGGTCATAAGTAGTTACTTTAGCACGTTATATGAGCTCAGCAGACAAAAGTTTTACACTTGTATTTTCTGCTTTGCTGAAATCTGTACTTTACTTAACTTTACTATGTTCCTTATATAGATACCATATCTCAGCAAACTTCAAGTCTTCTTGTCTTCAAATCTTCAAGTCTTCAAGTCTTCTGAGTCGTTCTTATACTTCAATAGATTGTTTCTGCAAACAACGTACATCATCAGCAAGCAAAAGAACCTATCTAGTACCTATACTAAGTCTTCAGCAAATGTTCCTATTTTACAATGTCCTTTAAAAATTCTAATTTCCTATGGACCTTAAGAGTACTAATCACTGGACCGTTCTTAATTTAGCATGGTAATCTGTTCATCAAAATTACAAGTTTCCTAACAAATTTCCCCCTTTTTGATGACAGCAATCCATGACTAAATTAATTGTTACCCTTTTAGAGGTTCCTGATGTTGAATAAATCAGTTGATTAATGTAAACAAGCTTGAATAATAAAATAGTAAGCATAAGTAATTTGCATAATCAAGAACCAATAAGAGTCATCAAAACTTGATTGCTGATAGTTATCTTTCAATACTATGTTTTACAAGAAAGAACATAGATAACTATTACAATCAATACACAAGGAAAGCTTTTAAAGAATCTCTAAACTTTTCCAGCAGAGGATTCTCTGAGAATATCTTTCACACTCTTCATAGCAAGGGTCGTAAATTAAACGCAGTCATTCTCGTAATCTTCAAGAAGTTTGCAGACTTCAAGTTGATTTATTCTTTCATTCTTACAGGCAATATAGTGATGACTTCATATCTTTGTAGTGTACTACACATAAGTAATTTCAAGTTGAATTATTCTTGCGGAATTCAGATCTTTGTAGTGTACTACCCATAAGTGCATACCTCAATTGCTAGCATGTAAGAGCTGAGTGTCAGAAATTCCCTTGTTGGCATGAATCTTCCTTAACCAACGCAGTTCTTCAACTTGATCCTTTGCAGTAAGATAGAAATATTCATAAGGAATCAAGTGAAGTTTCTTTTTGGACTTGTTGGTTATAGGGTCATTGTAGTAAGCAGCATCCATGGGCTTGATGAAGTCAGGCTCTTGTCTTAACTTCTTGCTGATGGAGTTTCTTCTTACCAAGATTTCAGTATTAAGCCATCTTGAAGCAATGTTCCTTGGGTAGGGAGGAGGATCCCTTTATTTCTTTGCAACCTTAAGATCAATCCAAGTATAAAGCTGATTCAGCACAACAGTTGGAAAGAAATCATTTGCTAGTAGGTCTTCCAGCTTAAGAATCCAGCAACCTTTAAGGTTTCTAACCAAATTTTGAGTGGTTTCCTCGTTGCTAGTCTTAGTATATCCAATACCAGTACCTACTGCAATGTCAGCAAGCCTTCTTTCTTCTTCTATTTGTCTTCTGCTTCATGACATAGCATTTCCTTGATTCTTTTGCTGAGGATCTTGGAGTCAGAAGAGAAGTGCTTAGACTGTCCAGAAGGAGTCGAAGCAGTGATAGGCTTAATATTGAGCACTTTGGTCAGGCAACTCATCATCATCATCATTGTCAGTTTCGTACATGATGTGAGCTTCTCCACAAGTTTCAGAAGTGTCAGCAACAGTTCTCATCTTCTTTGCTGCAAGTGCTGAACTTCTCTCAATTTCAGTCTCAGATCTTTTCTGAGATCTAGTTGATACGTTTTCAGCATCAAGTGGAGAATTTGTCAATTTCAACACCGGGAGAGGAGAAGTAGGAGGTAAATCCTTTTTACCCTTCTTTGATCTCTTTTGTTTTTCTTCCCCCTTAGACATGGATTGTTTGTCAGCAAAGACTTGGGTAGAGAAGTACTCATTACAAAAGTCTGTAAGAGTCTTTAGCCCATTAAAATGCAAGATTAGCTCTTGCTGACCTTTGTTAAGTGTAGACATAGTGTGTCTAACTTCATCCATATCTCTGTTCAATCTTTCAATGATGACATCTTTTTCTTCAAGGTCCATTTGTGCCTTTTTTAGTGCATTTTTAGAAACTCTCATTGTTTGGACTGAAGATGTGATGAAGCGAGATTGTCAGACTCAATTAATCAAATAAATTTGTTTTTAGCCAAAGGCAATTCACAACTACAACGATAACCAAGGCACGTAGTGTAGAAGTAAAATAACCTCGAGTGTCGATCTCTAAGGACTATAACTAGCTTTATCTAATTTAACATAAACTATAAACTCAACAAACGACTTAGCACATATTTTCTTATCAATAATAATGGAAGTTAGCGATAGTATGATCATTCAAAGCATCAGGTTAATAATCATGCATGAAGTACTTGAACGTTTGCATAGAAATCTAAGATCATGAATTGTCCAACGTGTTCCGTTCAATTCAACACTACGAAGATAGAGGGCTTAGATAGATCCAAGAAATAAAGCAATAAGTCAAGTCTGAATCGCGTTACAGCCAGTCATGCATAATTAAGAACCCTAGCTAAGGAATCACTTACTATCACCAACGATAGATTTAGCTACTCATAGATAAATTGCAATCAACAAGAATCAAAGCAAGATTGAATGAAAACATGTTGAAAGAAATAAATAAAAGTAGAAAAATCATGAGATACAATGTTACCAACGAAGGTTGTCAATCTCCGAAGAATTGCGAACTCACAAGAAAAATTGATAAACAACGAGGTCCAATTGCTATGCTTAATCCTCCAAATTGATAAGAAAAAGAGTCTCCTATGCTAAGAATTCCCAGAACAGGCTCTGGAGAATTCGTGTCTCAGAATAATGTGAAAAGGTATGAAAAACGTAGAAACAGGTGAAACTATATATAGGAGTAGGGAAGACGTGGGGCGAACCGCCCCAGAGGCCGGGCGAACCGCCCGGGAGCTCCAGTGGCGGTGGACGCGTTTTCTTGACTTGATTTCCTTTTTGGACTCGAATTTTGCCTTCTAGTGACCTTTAAGCCTTGAAACTCGACCCCTAGACCTCAAATCTCGTCCGGAACCTTCTAGATACACCACGGATGGCTACGAAACATCAAATCTTCCACCTCTTTAATATAATTGCCCGGAAAATCACGAGTTTTACCTAAAACCTGAAAAATGCAAGAAAAGGGAAACGTGACACTATTCTGATAAAATGCACTAAAATATAAGCTAAATTAACCTAGAGGATAGCTAAATTGGTGAAAAAGACTCAAATGAAAGTGTAAAATACACGTTCATCAAACTCCCCAAACCGAACCTTTGCTTGTCCTCAAGCAACTAAGCTAGACTCTAATGCAAAAAACCAATGCAACACACAAAGTGGAGTCTCATGCCAAATGAAATGAACTAATCTATTGAGTCTATCAAAAACTTATGAACAATGACCATACAAATCACAACATGGATATTGGTTGAAGAATGCCTCGATTGGCTCATACACATTCACATATGCACTATGTTAAACAAGATAGTCTCTCGTAACATTCTCTACCTGGACCTAGTCAGTGACGACGTAATGAAACATGTTAAAATACGAATGTTGTCCCGTGCCTATGAAACTGTGGACTTACTACTGTTCACCAAGTTAAGACTTTCCCTCAAAGAGGCCGAACCAATACTGGATCTCATCAAACGAAGGAGGGTTCTCTAAAAGTTCACACTCCCCTATTCTACCCATCTCTCAAGAAAAGTCATAATGAATCACCACTTCCTGAATGGCAGGACGAGGGTGGTCTAGAACAGATGACACTCAAACAATCAAAAGACAAAAAAATTACAACTCGATTACGAACATTACAAGAATTGAAAAACAAGACAAACACTTTGCTAAACTACTTTTTGGCTTCCGTTGGACCCTTTTTTGCTTTTTTGGGATCTCTTTTTTTCTTTTCCAAATTTTTTTCTTTTCCTGGAATTTTTTCTCTCTTTTTTTCGATTTTTTTTATATATAGCCAGCCCAACGAAAAATAAATTACAATGACTGACAAACGACCTCCCCAAACCTATTCGAAAGAATAGGTTGAAGCACAACTTTACGAAAAAGGAAAACAAACTCACAACACTCAAAAATCAAAAAACAAGTCTAATGATAGCGTAACCCCCCTCCCTTCGAATAGGTTGCAAACAAAGGATCACACAATCTCACACTACCTCCTTCCTAGGCATTTAGCAATCTCAAAGCAAGGTGAAGACTTGTTGCCTCTTAGGTACATAATTACACAGGAAAACAACCACAAGACTCTAACATGCATCATCCTATTATAAAGGCCTTCGTGAACCGCAGTAGAGAAAACACCACTAAGTGATGTCGAGACTACCAAGCTTAACTAAGTGCAAACATAAATGTGACAAGCCAAGCGAGAAAAACCTCAAACATATTCATAGAGATGAAATGCATGGTCAAAGGTCATAAATAGTTAATCTACCCAATAAAAAACTTCAAAAAATTTGGTAATAAACTCCTCAAAAAACATGCAAGACTAGACTAGAATGAATGTAGTGTATGCAACTAAATTACTAGGAAAGCGATAAACGTGCAAATGCTAATGCAAACGAATTTCAACAAAATACAAGGTACTATACTCAAAATACCAATGCCAAGATCCAAACTGACAACAATAGTTCACTTAAATCTCATCCCTCCTCATGAAACTAAAGCTAGTCCCTAGCAATAAGAGAATGAGGAAATAAGAAGTGATACTAGATGTTACCGTGTGGTTTGGCCTCGGTCGGCTGAGTACACAAGATGTAAGGTATTGAGATTGCTCGAGGGCCTTTGTTGGTGATCATCGGAGCCCGTGGTGGTGGTGGTGGTTCTACTAATAGATCGAATAGGGCCAACTCCTACATCAGTATTCATGGTATCCTCATTGTCCCTATTGTCTTCATTGTTACCATCATCATCATTAGAAGAATTGCGTTGTCGAAGAGGAGCCTCAAGATTAGCCGCTGCAGCTATGGGGTTTTCCATCTGGTATATCTCTAATAGCCCGTGAATTGTTGAAGGGGAAAGAGCCGTGCTCTTAGAGTCTCCCTCACCAATGTCCTCTACCCCATAGATCTTACAGTAAGCTGTGATGAAACTCGGAAACACAGAGGTTTTCTTCTTCTTTGCCCAATGTCGCCCACATTCTTCACGGTTGATGGTCCCGATGTCTATATGGTGCTCCCTCAATAAGCAGTCGAGGAGCACCCCAAAGAAGGGCTAGGTGTCCATGTCATTATGTTTTGGAATCAAGTTAGCGATACGGAACTTCATCACCACTGTCGACTCAAGACTAAATCTGTTGTGATGAGGCCGCCCCGGTTGCTTCCTAGTCTCTCGAACCTTGCGTTCCCTGTGGTAGATTTCTGCTGTGATATTACTTCCAATCCCTTTAGTGGTACGTGAATAGACATAGGAATGGTCACTCCCCGTGAGTTCTCGTTCCACCATATGGATAAAGCGCGAAGTTGATGCAAAAGTCCATGGCTCGAACGCACCTCTAACGAGATCACTCTCCTTCTCTTGAAGATTAGTATACCCAACATAGAACTCATGGAGAACGTCCTTGTCAAACCTTCGACATGGTTGGAATCGAACCACCTCCAATACCTCATTGTAACCAAACGAAAGTGCTCCTCTCTCTTTGTGGCATGGTTCCTAAAAACATCCATTAGTACCTCGTACCACAAAAAGCTTCATGCATATGCAAATGCAAGAGTGAAACAAACGAGTAACTACATCATCACGCCTAATCTTCAAAACACCAAGTCTAATCTAGCTACCATAATCCAACTATCAACATATCATAATATGTAATATATCTCAACAAGCTTTATGATAGATAACTAGTAACCTCAAATCATAAGATTCATTCAAACCATAGTACTCAAAAATCTCACCAAAAAGTCTCAAACCCCATCAATCAAGTGTTCTACCAACATTTCTACCTTTATCATACCAATAATCTCCTCATATAACATGGAATGAAAGAAAAGAAGCAATGCAAAACGAGACATAGACATCAAGTAAGAAAAAATTCCCAATTCATCAAACCAAGCAAAAATGAGCAAGCAATTGGCAATGAAAATTGATTCTAATCACACAAACAATCAACCCATACATTATATAAGCTTAATTGAAGCACAAATCAAAAAAAACCCCAAATTTGAAAAATTAGGGTTCATGTGAAGTTACATCAGATCTGAAAAACGAATGAACTAGGATGAAAGTTGTTCAGATAGAATGAAAGAGCACGTAATGGGCTTCGATTGAAGCTAAAGAACACAAAATTTGATGGAGAATTGAAGATTTTATGAAAGATTGAAGATTTTTTGAGTTTTTGGGTGTTTTGGAGTAAGAGAGGTGAAGAAGATGAAAGAATGAAGAATTTAGCGAGAAATCCCGTTTTTCTTCTTTCAGGAAACGGGGGGCGATTCGCCCCACACACGGAGAAAGATAGGGAAATTTTAGTCAATCCCGTTCAATGAGTCTATGTGAGGGGCGAATCGCCCCACACACGGGGCGAATCGGCCCCCACTGCCAGAGAACTTCAGGCTCTCTGGCGACGTGGGGCGATTCGCCCCCCACCTCCAGAGGTGGTGAGACGAAATTTTTTGAAAAAACTCTGTTTTTATCCCGGAAACCCATTTCCCTCATAAAAAACACTCGAAAAAATTCACTCAAACATAAACATAAGCACAAAACATCACATAAACGAACAAATTCACATAAAGAAAAGCAAATTGTTCAAAGTATGAATGCATGCAATGCAATAAAGCGATAAAAACTCTGGGTTGCCTCCCGGATAGCGCCCTTGGTTATAGTCTCTGACTCGACTTCTTCTTGCTCTTAGTTCTTCTTTTTTAGGGTACTAGACTTCCCCTTCATTGATGTTAGGAAACTTGTAATTTTGATGAGCAATTAACCATGCTAAATTAAGGAAAGTCCAGTAACTAGTACTCTTAAGGTCCATAGAAATTTAGAATTTGAAGGACATTGTAAAAGAGGAACGTTTGCTGAAGACTTAGAGTAGGTGCTAGATAGGTTGGTTTTACCGCTTATGATGTATCTTGTTTTCTGAAAAGAAATACAACCTATTGAAGCATTTGCTGATGATGTACTTTGTTTTTACAAACAAACTATTGAAGCATTTAGAACCGCTCAGAAACTTGAAGATTTCGAAGACTGAAGACTAGAAGATTTCTGAAGACTGGTATCTACAAAGGCACATGTTGCTCAGAAAGTGGAAACTTCAGCAACAACATTGCATAAGTGAAAATCTAAATGACAGAGTAGGTTGTGCTTGCTGAAACTGAGACTGACCACTTGCTGATGAACATTTGTGACCTCTTGCTGAAAGTACTTATATTTGCGCTCCAATGTTACTGTTTGAATTTTATTCAAAAGAGCATTAAATGCAAAGCATGCACGCGAAGGACATGAAGACTAGAAGACAAACAAGGACGCTGCTGAAAGTACAAAAGCAACATAGTGACATTTTAAGGAACAAAAGTCTTAGAATTTGAAATTCAAACGGCTCCTTATTTCACTATAAATAGAGGTCATCCGGCAAAGTGTTGAAGTGTGTCAACAACGTGATCATACTCTCACTTGTGCTTAAACTCACATACCCTTCAATACTCTTTACTGCCATTGATCCGTTCCAAGACTTAAAGCTTGAAAAAGCTACTTGTGAAGAAGTAGAACTTACACGACTAAGAAATTAGTTAAGTGTCCCTTTAAACAACAAGAAAAGACTAGAGGGGGGGGGGTGAATAGTCTTTTCAAACTTTTGTCGTTTAAAACTTTCTCAGCAAGTACTTATTACTTTTCAGTAATGAGGTTGCTGATACTTAACTTTCTCAGCAAGCGTAAGTTACTTTACAGTAGCTTGGTTTGCTGATACTTAAAATCAGAGAGCGGAAGTCTTTAAAACGATAAGTGCTTTTTCAGCAAGTAAAGTGTTTCAGCAAGTGATGTGAGTGACTGTGTACAAACAGATATAATTTGCTGAAAGCTAAATGCAGTAAGTAAATCACACAAACGCTTTTAGAGTGGTATCTGAGAGTGGCGTAATCTCCCAACTAATCCACTTTGTCCTTTCTAGGACTGAATCCACTAAGATATGATTGAGGTTCCTTACAATCTCCTATCTAAAGCGATTCAACAGAAACCAAAGCACACTTGCTTTGTCTCCAACCTAAACTATAGAACTCAACCTTGTTCTCCACCAAACTTGGTACTTTTAATCAGCAAAACTATGCTCGATTAAGTTCCCCCTGAATAGCACGCCTGAAAGGGTGTATTTTCAGTTAGAGAGATTTGGGGTGAGATAACTTAATTATAACTTATTCAGTTACAACAAGTAATCTAAGAAACACAACTTGGAATACTTTGCAGTAAACAAGTTTGATTGTTTCTGGTGTCAAGACTTGTTCTTGTTCGAAAGAAAGAACACTTAACTAATTTCTTAGCCGAGTTTGTTCTACTTCTTCACAAGTAGCTTTTTCAAGCTTTAAGTCTTGGAACGGATCAATGGCAGTAAGAGAGTTTGAAGGTTTGTGAGTTTTAAGCACAAGTGAGAGTTTGATCACGTTGTTGACACACTTCAACTCTTTGCCGGATGACCTCTATTTATAGTGCAAGTAAGGAGCCGTTTGAATTTCAAATCCTAAGGCTTTTGTTCCTTAACATGTCACTATCTTGCTTTTGTACTTTCAGCAGCAACCTTTGTTTGTCTTCTAGTCTTCATGTCCTTTGTGTAAGCTTTGCATTAAATGCACCTTTGAATAGAATTCAAACAGTAACTTTGGAGCGCAAAATCACGTACATTCAGCAAGAGGTCACATGTGTTCATCAACAAATGTTCATTCTCAGTTTCAGCAAGCACAACCTACTCTCTCTTTCAGATTTTCACTTATGCAATGTTGTTGCTGAAAATTTCACTTTCTGAGCAACACGTGCCTTACCAGTCTTCAGCAATCTTCAAGTCTTCAAGTCTTCAAATTCTTCAAGTCTTCAGATCTTCAAAAGTCTTCAAGATTCTGACCGGTTTCTTATTTGCTTCAATAATTTGTTTGTAATAAACAAAATACATCTTCAGCAAATGCTTCAATAGGTCATTTTCTTTTCAGAAAATAAGTTACATCAAAGCTAAGCATCAATAAGATATTTTATTTTCAAAAATAAAATACATCATACGCCAAAGTGTCAATAGATTAATTTCTTTACAGAAATTAAAGTACGTCATCCACCACAATAAAAACTTATCTAACACCTATCTAAGTCATCAGCAAACGTTCCTCTTTTACAATGTCCTTTAAAAATTCTAAAATCCTATGGACCTTAAGAGTACTAGTTACTGGACTGTTCTTAATTTAGCATGGTTAATTGCTCATCAAAATTACAAGTTTCCTAACAAATTTCCCCCTTTTTGATGTTAGCAATCCATGGCTAAATTAATTGTTACCCTTTTAGAGGTTTCTGATGTTGAATAAATCAGATGATTAATGCAAGCATACTTGAATTAATAAACAGTAAGCATAAGTAAGTTGCATAATCAAAAACCAATAAGAGTCAAAAATAATTCATTGCTGAAAGTTATCATTCATAAGTTTACAAGAAAGCGTAGATAACAGAGAATCAGCAAACAAAACTTTTAACAAGAAACTATTGCAGGGACTTAAACTCTTTCAGAGGATTTTCTCAGAATCTCTCTTACACTCTTCTCAGCAAGAGCAGTGAATTCAACACAATCCTTCTCGTAGTTTTCCAGTAGCCTACGGACTTGTAGTTGAAGAATTCTTGCATTTTTGCAGGCAGTATGATGATGCTTTTCAGCATTCATTTCCATGTAGTTAATTACCCACAAATGCATGCCCCAATTGTTGGCATGGAGAAGCTGTGTATCTGAAATGTTTCTCGGATAAATCTTTCTTAACCAGAGAAGATCTTCTTCTTGATCCTGAGCAGTCAGATAGAAGTACTCATAAGGAATCAATCCAAGTTTCTTCTTAGGTTTCTTTATTACCGGGTCAGCATAGAAAGCGATGCCAGGTGGTTTGATTATATCTGGTTCTTGTCTAAATGTCTTACCAATGGCAACTCTTCTTACATGGACCTCAAGATTCAACCATTTCCCAGCAATATTTCTTGGGAGGGATTCTTCCCTTTGCTTCTTTTGGACCTTGAGTTCAATCCATTTGAACATCTGATTCAAACAGGCTGTAGGAAAGAACTCATTTACCAACAAATCTTCCAGCTTTAGGATCCAGCAACCATGAATGTTTCTAATCACATTCTGAGTGGTTTCATCATTGCTGGTCTTTGTATATTCAATGTCGGAGCCAATAGCAATGTTGGCCAGCCTTTCTCTTCCTGTCTTTGCCTTCTTCTTCTTGTTTTAGCATTGTCTTGATCTCTTGTTGAAGAGTCAGACGAAAAATGCCTTGAGTGGCCAGACGGAGTTATGGCTGTTAAGGGTCTAGCTCTTATGGCTTGAGCTATTGTTTGATTGTCATCATCTTCTTCATCATCTTCATTCAGATTGTGATGACTTTCATTGTGACAGAAAACTTGAGTTTCAGCAGCGGTTTTCTCTTTTTGGTACTTGCTGAATTTAACTCAGTTCTGCTTGTCTTTTAGAACTTTGCTCTTTTTCAGCAAGAGGTTCTAGAGGAAGTGGCGCATCAGCAGCAGGAGTAGGAGGGGTTTGATTGCTTTTTCTAGTCTTCTTTTCCCCCTTAGACATGGATTGCAACATCGGAGTGATGTGCAGAGAATAAAACTCATTGCAATTTTCAGCAAGAGTGTTGAGACTGTTATACTTCATGATGATCTCTTGTTGGTCAGAGTTCATTGTTGCTAACTCTTTGTGAATGATCAGCATGTTCTCTTCATGTCTTTTCTCTGTTGCGGCCTTCTCATCCATAATAGTCTGAGCTTTGACAAGAGCACTCTTTGCCAGCAAGAGAGCTTGACTTACATCTTCTTCATAGCTCTTGTGAAAAAGACTTATGTCTTTCTGAGCTATGGTTAAAGTTGTAGTGCGTCTCAACACCGTAGCCAATATTTTTCAATGTCAAGTGGGCTCTCAGCAAGCAATGCCTCATCTTCAGCTTTGCAGGCTTCATGGACTTTCATTAGTGCGAGAGCTCTGGGAGTAAACTCCTCAACTCTTGGGAACGGCACTAAATTAGGGGTCAAGGAGTGAGCCTTAAGTTTAGTAGCAAACTGATCATCTTGTAAAAGCAACTCAACCCTTAATGAATCTCCTTCATAGCTTAGATGATTAGGAGGAGGAATCTGAACGACTTTTGGGTCTCGCTTGGATTGTTCATCTTCATTTTCCGACAAGTCGTCATCATCCTCAGATTCATCAAGTTGAGCGACTTTTGAGCCTTTGTCAGTAGCTTCACGTCCTTTTTGTTGAGTGGTTGCTGATGGCAACGCTTCAGACTCAACGACTGGAGTTTCACCAGTAGATAGTTGTTTCAATTGAGTTTGGGGCTCAATTACTGGAGTTTCGCCAGTAGTTAGTTTTAATTGAGTAGTTGCTGAAGGCAACGTTTGAGACTCAATAACTGGAGTTGCGCCAGTAGTAGGTGGAAGGGATGGAACTTCCTTTGATTTTGGTCTTGAAGATTCACCAATTTCCAGATCCTGCGTATGCCTTGCATGGATCACGAGACTATTTTGTAAAGCTCGTTGGTAATCTTCATCTTCTTCATCCTCATCTTCAAGGTTTTCTTCAGTAACCTTGGCATCAGAAACTGGACTTTTGCCATTTTTCAAGGCAGCCCTTTTTCTGGCGTATTCTTCTTCAGTATCAGCACCTTGTACAGGTGCTTGATTTTCAGCAGCAGCAGGAGGAGGTTGAGATTCTTGCTGAGATTGTTGTTGATCAGCTTGCTGATTGTCAGAGGGATTAGTTTCAGCAGCTGTCAACTTTAATCCACCAGCACCAGGACTTGGACCTTGATTGTCATCATCTTCATCCTTTTTGTCCTTAGAATCTTTCCCTTCATCATCACTGGGATCAGTGGGAATGTTCTCATCTTCTTCTTCTTCTTCATCATCAGTCAAGATGACTAGCTCAACGTGCTTGTACAAAGCAACACTTGTCACTTCCTCTTCCTCAGTTAGTTTGTGGGGATCAGCCACCACAGGAACAAACGAGCCTTTGAGCATCACAGCTTGTTCAGCTGGAGAGGCACTCTTAAATTTGGCCTTCATATTCTCTCTGATTTGAGCAATCAGATTTGAACTCATTTGCTGAGAATATGTCATTTCGTCAGGAAGTATGGAATGGACAAATGTTTCGAGCTTCAGCAGCGAAGATCTCTTTTTCTCATTTGAGAGATGAAGGTGAAGATCTGAGAAGTCCATTCTCCTATATCTTTGCCAGTTGCTGACGGACTTAGCAACTCTAGACAAAGTTGTCCTCTTGAAGCTTAAGTAAAGTTCTTCAGAACTTACTTGCTGAGCTTCAGTGATGAGTACCATTTCAGTGGTCTCCTTTGAGCCTGAAAAAGAATTTTATTTAGATCAGGATTGGTTTGGAGAATTGTTTTAGAGTTTAAATTTGAAACATGATTTACCTGCTGAGAGTCAGCAAGCTCATGTAGTACAATTTCCATTCCATGAGGAGCTGGGGTAGCATCCTCCATTTGTTCATCCTGAAATAAATTAAAATTAGACACAAGTACTAAGCTGTCAAACTTAGTTTTTATACCAAAATTATTAACTACCTGCTGAGCAGGGAGTGTTGGTTCTGGTTCAGAGGCTTCAGCAACCATCTGACTTGTATCTTGAGAAGTCTGTAGAGATAGTATAATATTAGCAAAAGAATAAGTTTCAGAATTTGAAGTTTTACTGATGGTTGAATTAACTACCTGCTGAGGAAGGACAGGTTGTGGCTCAGTCCTTTCAGCATTAACAGTTTCTTCAGCTTCTTGGACTGTTTCTTCAGCAGACTTCTGAGTTTGCTCTAACTGAGAAAGCTGTGCGGTTTCAGCAATCTCCCTTGTCTCTGAATTGACAAGTTGAGCAGAAGCAACTTGACCTTTAAGCTCACTGCTTGTCATGAAGAGTTCAATTGACTTGTTGGATGATTCTTCAATCTCCAACTCCATTTGTTTGCTTAAATCTTCCAGTACAAGCTGGACTTTGTCAATTGAAGTCTTGGGTGAACTTGGGCCAGCATTCTCAGCATCAAGAGATGCGTCTTTGAATGATACTTCTTGAGTTTCAGCAACTTCAGGAACTGGTACCATTGCTATCTCAGCAACTGGTCCATCAGCAAGCTGGGTTTCAGCAACTTGATGAGTTGCTTGTTCAGCAACCATCTGTTCAGCAGCATCAGCAAGTGCCTCTCTTTGCATATCAGCAGCAATGTTGCTTACTGGTTCCATGGTTTGATCATCTAGATTATCTACAAAGTAGATATCTGGGACTTGGGCAGGAATTTCATTTCCACTGCCTTGTGGTCTATTCTCAGTAGAGTTATCAACGTTAAGTTGATTGTTGAAGGCTTCCGCAAACACTTCAACATTGCTGATGTATGTTTCAGTAATTATCTCAGCAACATCTACTGGCAAATGCGTTTCAGCATTTGTCTGGGAATTGACTGAGGAGTCTTGGACGTTGGGGACTGACTGAGAAGCCAGTGTCTTCTTTCTTTTGTTACTTGTCCGTTTCCTCTTAGGTACGGGATTTGCTGATGACGCTGCAGTCTGAGTGTCATCATCAGCTTTCCTCTTTCTTCTTTTAGATTTCTCCGGTTTCCCAGAGTCATCTATTGTTGCATTTTCAGCAACGGCTCTTGTACACGTACCTTGTTGATTTTCTACAGCAGTTTCATTTGTGTTACCACCACCAACAACAGTTTCATCTCTAAGTTGCTGAGTGGTAACATCTGCAGCTGTTGTATACCTTTCTTGCTGGCTTGTGCTGACAACATTTGCAGTTGTTGTCTTCTTGGATTTCTTTCCAGCAATCTTAGGTACATTCTGCTTGTAGAAAGATCTTCCCACATTGCACACAGATTTCTTGATTGGCAATGGGTTTCTTAGCTGAATCCTGAAGTGTTCAAGGATATAGCATATCTTGATTCCATACATAACTGGAAAGGAAGGTGAGACCTTGTTGTCTTCTACCTTTACCTTAAACTTAGTAACACAATCAACAAGCCTGTTCAAAATGTACTTAGCCCAGTTAAGTTCCGATTTATTCTCATGGATATGCATCAGCAATGGCCATCTTCTCAGGCCTACTTGGTCAATTCCTCCGACTTGGGAGTCAAGAACTTTAATCAGTAGCAGAGCTACTAGACCAAGTGAAGGACAGAGATGCTTTCTCTTAACGTGCTTTGTCCAATTCACGGGAGCTATCTCGCCTTTCTTCATTTTTGCATTTCTGACGTCACTGTAGAAAGCTTCAATTTCTTCGTCAGTGGCAGTGACGTCGTCTTCAGTTCCATTGGTTGGAATCTGAAAAATCTCCGCTAAATCAGTCCATTTCAGGATGATTTGCGTGTTCTGAACATAAGTAAGGATCACTTTTTCAGTGATTCCATTACTGTCTGTAAGGGACTGGATTTCTGCATTGTTGTAGAACTCCATAGTATCAATCATGCTCACTTGCTTAGTGCGAGCAGAGATAAAGTTCATGAGGCCTTGCTGCTTGATGAACTCAAGCGCCTCTTCATTTTGGTCATCAAGTTCTTGTTCATAAAAGTACCGAATGTACTTTTCTTTGCAAATCCTCCCCATTGCATCAACATCTCACACTTTGCAGTGTCAAGATATGACGGAGGCATAGGTTTTTCAGTGATTCGGTCGTTTTTGAACACAACTTTCGCTGTGTTTTGGGTCAGAGAAGTCACCGGAGCAATGCCTGTTTCAGCACTGTCAACCTTTGACGATTTTGAGGACTTAGATGACTGTCTCTTGGGAGCCATTTCTTTATATAGAGCAAGAAATTGTACGAAAAAGATAGTTTGCTTTTTGATCGGAAGTACAGTAGTTTCAGGCTAGAAATTGCAGAGAAAGGAAATGTGAGTTAAAGAATTTTGTCATTTCTCTAACTCCTTCTTTATATAGTGTCTCTGGTGTGTGAGAAACTCAATCGATTTGAGTTCTCAGCAAGGGTAAAACAGAGAAACACTGGAGATAGTGGAGCCTTTGCATTAAATGCGTAGTGGCCCACTAACTAAAACCGTCAGAGCACTCTCTCTCTTTGTTTTGTTAGCCGTTAGATTAGTAACTCCTTTTAATCAATGGCCACGATTGAATTTCATGTCATGATTTATTGCGAGTTTATCTGTGCCAGCTTAACGTCACAAATTGATTTTACCGAGTAATAAGGGATAGATTGCTTGCTGAAATAGACAAGAATCTTTTCAGCGAGTTTGAATTAACAATCTAGCTTCTTGCTGAAAGTTCCCCCTTACTTAGATATCTCATAATTTCTAAGTTTAAAAGATATTTCTGATTTCCCGTATCAGTAAATTCTTATTGCAATTTGAGACATCCTTTGGTAAAATCTGAGAGATGAGGTTTTGCTCTTTCTCTAAATTCCTGTTTCAGAAAATTCCTTTGATACTTCAATACCTGTTTCAGTATCTTTTTGATTGTCTAAGTACCCGTCTCAGCAATCCTTAGATTCTTTCACTTACTGAGTTCCTGTCTCAGCAAGTGATCAAGTTTCCTAACAAATACCTGTTTTGAAGGAATTACTTGTTGAATGCCTGTTTCAGCAATCATGTTGTGACTTATCATTTCTTAGAAGAAATCAGTGACTTGGTCTTTTGGACAAGAATACTTTGGCTTGCTGAATACCTGTTTCAGCATTCTGCCAAGTGTATTATTTATTGAGGTAGTTCAATCAATCCAAGGTTATACCTTAACATTGCGAACCTATTATCCGGTAGGGGCTTGGTAAAGATGTCAGCAAGCTGATCTTCAGTACCTACTTTCACAACCTCAATATCACCTTTTTCCACATGATCTCTAATGAAATGATGTCTAATATCAATGTGCTTGGTCCTAGAGTGAAACTTAGGATTTTGCGTAATTGCAATAGCACTTGTATTATCACAAAAGATTGGTGTTTTCTTTGCAGAAATACCATAATCTCTTAATTGTTGCTGAATCCATAGGATTTGAGCTGTGCAACAACCAGCTGCAATGTATTCAGATTCTGTAGATGAATTGGTGACACACGTTTGCTTCTTGCTGAACCATGATATTAATCTAGTACCCAAAAACTGACAAGTTCCAGAGGTACTTTTTCTATCAAGAGTTGATCCACCATGATCAGCATCAGAATAGCCAACCAATTCAAGTCCAGAATCTTTTGGATACCATAATCCAACATTGACTGTACCTTTAACATATTTCAGTATTTAATTGCCTTTTTGTAGTGTGATTCTTTTGGATCCGATTGGAATCTTGCACACACACAAACAGCATACTGAATGTCAGGTCTACTTGCTGTTAAATACAACAAGGAACCAATGAGCTTCCTATACTTGTGTTCTTCAACACTTTTGTCCTCTTTAGTATAGCCCAATTTGGTACCAACACTCATAGGGATCTTTTCAGGTTTTTCATCCTCTTTGATCCTAAACTTTATGAGCATTTCTTTCGCATACTTTGCTTGATTTATGAATATTCCATCTTTGAGTTGCTTGACTTGCAACCCTAGGAAATAATTCAATTTTCCCATCATACTCATTTCAAACTTATTTGTCATGAGTTTGGCAAAATCCTCACAAAGTTGCTTGTCCTTAGATCCAAAAATTATGTCATCCACATAAATTTGGACTAAGATTAATTTACCATCATGGTTCATGGTAAAAAGAGTTTTGTCAACTTCACCTTTCTTGAAACCATTTTCCAGCAAGAACTTAGCTAAGGTATCATACCATGCTCTTGGTGCTTGCTTTAGACCATATACAGCTTTCTGAAGCTTATATACCATCTTGGTTTCTGAGGGAAGTTCAAAGCCGGGGGGTTGTTCTAGGTAGACTTCTTCAGCAAGTTCACCATTTAAGAATGCACTCTTAACATCCATTTGGTAAACAATGAAGTCATTGTGAGCAGCAAAGGCCAAGAAAAGCCTAATAGCATCCAATCTTGCAACTGGAGCGTAAGACTCATCATAGTCCAATCCTTCAGTCTGACAGTAACCTTCAGCAACTAAGCGTGCTTTGTTTCTTGTTACTTCACCAGACTCGCTCAGCTTGTTTCTGAACACCCACTTTGTACCAATAGCTTTCTTATTTTCAGCAAGTGGCACAAGTTTCCATACTTTGTTTCTTTCAAATTGATCCAATTCTTCTTGCATTGCCTTTATCCATTCAGAATGCTCAAAGCTTCTTCTATGGTTTTAGGTTCAATTTCTGAAACAAAGCAAGAGAATAAAGATTCTACTTCCACGACAGTTGCTTCTTCAGCAAGTCCTTGAGTAGCTTTGGATCTAGTCACTTGGCGTTTATTAATATCGCCAATCATATCCGTAGAGGGATGATCTCTAATCCATTTATTAACAGGTTTCCTGTTTGTTGGATCAGGATATGTTTGCTCATCAGCATGTGACTCTTCAGTATGTACTTGTTCAGTACTACTGGGAATTTGTGTCTCTGCTGAGATTTGATCGTCAGCAACTGCTTGTTCAGCATTGCTGGGTTGAGATATTTCATCAGCAGGCACTGGAGATTGCGTAATTTCAGCAACTTCCGGAGCAACCGCATCTTTTGCTGGAAATTCCTTGTCGTGAACTATATTCATCTTGTCATGACTCGGGGGAGGAGAATCATTGTCAGAATCATCATTTAGTTCAATTGACTTGATTTGTCTAGCATCAGATTCAGTTCTTTGCTCATTTATGATTAGCTTTTTCATACATTCTGATATTTCTTCTTCAGCAGGCATACCTTGTGTCTTTTCGTAGAATACAACATGCACAGATTCTTCAATATTTAGTGCCTTTTGTTGTAAATTCTGTAAGCTTTACTATGCAAGGAGTAGCCAAGAAATATCGCTTCGTCTGCCTTTGGTTGAAATGTTCTTAGGTATTCTCTACCATTGTTAAGAACGAAACACTTGCAACCAAATACTCTTAGATGAGTGATGTTAGGAGGTCTTCCAGCAAACAATTCATAAGGAGTTTTGTTGTATTCCTTAGTAATTAAACATCTATTCTGAGTATAGCAGGCGGTATTAATCGCTTCAACCCAGTAAGCCTCACTTATCTCAGTGTCAGCAAGCATTGTTCTTGCGGCTTCCTTCAGGGTACGATTCTTCCGTTCAGCAACACCATTTTGCTGTGGTGTCCTTACTGAGGATAACTGATGTTGAATACCTTTGGAGGTACAATATTCAGTTATGTACTGGTTTACAAACTCAGTACCATGGTCTGTCCTTATGACTCTTACCTTATCATTTTTCATGACTTCAAGCTTATTCAGCAAGTTAGGTATTTCAGTCTTGGTTTCAGATTTGTGCTTGATGAATACTACCCAAGTGAATCTTGAATAGTCATCTACCACGACTAGACCATACTTCTTACCAGCATAGCTTGTTGAAGAAGATTCAAACAAGTCCATGTGCAAGAGTTGTTGTTGGTCCCTTTAAACAACAAGAAAAGACTAGAGGGGGGGGTGAATAGTCTTTTCAAACTTTTGTCGTTTAAAACTTTCTCAGCAAGTACTTATTACTTTTCAGTAATGAGGTTGCTGAAACATAACTTTCTCAGCAAGCGTAAGTTACTTTTTACAGTAGCTTGGTTTGCTGATACTTAAAATCAGAGAGCGGAAGTCTTTGAAATAATAAGTGCTTTTTCAGCAAGTAAAGTGTTTGAGCAAGTGATGTGAGTGACTGTGTATAATACAGAAATAATTTGCTGAAAGCTAAATGCAGTAAGTAAATCACACAAACACTTTTAGAGTGGTATCTGAGAGTGGCGTAATCTCCCAACTAATCCACTTTGTCCTTTCTAGGACTGAATCCACTAAGATATGATTGAGGTTCCTTACAATCTCCTATCTAAAGCGGTTCAACAGAAACCAAAGCACACTTGCTTTGTTTCCAACCTAAACTAGAGAACTCAACCTTGTTCTCCACCAAACTTGGTACTTTTAATCAGCAAAACTATGCTTGATTAAGTTCCCCTGAATATCACGCCTGAAAGGGTGTATTTTCAGTTAGAGAGTTTTTGGGTGAGATAACTTAATTATAACTTATTCGGTTACAACAAGTAATCTAAGAAACACAACTTGAAATACTTTGCAGTAAACAAGTTTGATTGTTTCTGGTGTCAAGACTTGTTCTTGTTCGAAAGAAAGAACACTTAACTAATTTCTTAGCCGAGTTTGTTCTACTTCTTCACAAGTAGCTTTTTCAAGCTTTAAGTCTTGGAACGGATCAATGGCAGTAAGAGAGTTTGAAGGTTTGTGAGTTTTAAGCACAAGTGAGAGTTTGATCACGTTGTTAACACACTTCAACTCTTTGCCTGATGACCTCTATTTATAGTGCAAGTAAGGAGCCGTTTGAATTTCAAATCCTAAGGCTTTTGTTCCTTAACATGTCACTATCTTGCTTTTGTACTTTCAGCAGCAACCTTTGTTTGTCTTCTAGTCTTCATGTCCTTTGTGTAAGCTTTGCATTAAATGCACCTTTGAATAGAATTCAAACAGTAACATTGGAGCGCATAATCACGTACATTCAGCAAGAGGTCACATATGTTCATCAGCAAGTGTTTATTCTCAGTTTCAGCAAGGACAACCTACTCTGTCTTTCAGATTTTCACTTATGCAATGCTGTTGCTGAAAATTTCACTTTCTGAGCAACACGTGCCTTACCAGTCTTCAGCAATCTTCAAGTCTTCAAGTCTTCAAGTCTTCAGATCTTAAAAAGTCTTCAAGATTCTGACCGGTTTCTTGTTTGCTTCAATAATTTGTTTGTAATAAACAAAATACATATTCAGCAAATACTTCAATAGGTCATTTTCTTTTCAGAAAATCAAAGCTAAGCATCAATAAGATATTTTCTTTTCAGAAAATAAAATACATCATACGCTAAGGTGTCAATAGATTAATTTCTTTTCAGAAATTAAGGTACGTCATCCACTTAAGTGTCAACAAATTATTTTCTTCTCAGAAAACAAAATGCGTCATACACCAAGATAAAAGCTTATCTAACACATATCTAAGTTATCAGCAAACGTTCCTCTTTTACAATGTCCTTTAAAAATCTAAAATCCTATGGACCTTAAGAGTACTAGTTACTGGACTGTTCTTAATTTAGCATGGTTAATAGCTCATCAAAATTACAAGTTTCCTAACAAATTTCCCCCTTTTTGATGTTAGCAATCCATGGCTAAATTAATTGTTACCCTTTTAGAGGTTTCTGATGTTGAATAAATCAGATGATTAATGCAAGCATACTTGAATTAATAAACAGTAAGCATAAGTAAGTTGCATAATCAAAAACCAATAAGAGTCAAAAAGAATTCATTGCTGAAAGTTATCATTCAAGAGTTTACAAGAAAGCGTAGATAACAGAGAATCAGAAAACAAAAACTTTTAACAAGAAACTTTTGCAGGGACTTAAACTCTTTCAGAGGATTTTCTCAAAATCTCTCTTACACTCTTCTCAGCAAGAGCAGTGAATTCAACACAATCCTTCTCGTAGTTTTCCAGTAGCCTACGGACTTGTAGTTGAAGAATTCTTGCATTTTTGCAGGCAGTATGATGATGCTTTTCAGCATTCATTTCCATGTAGTTAACAACCCACAAATGCATAACCCGATTGCTGGCATGGAGAAGCTGTGTATCTGAAATGTTTCTCGGATGAATCTTTCTTAACCAGAGAAGATCACCTTCTTGATCCTGAGCAGTCAGATAGAAGTACTCATAAGGAATCAATCCAAGTTTTTTCTTTGGTTTCTTTGTTACCGGGTCAGCATAGAAAGCGATGCCAGGTGGTTTGACTATATCTGGTTCTTGTCTAAATGTCTTACCAATGGCAACTCTTCTTACATAAACCTCAAGATTCAACCATTTCTTAGCAATATTTCTTGGGAGGGATTCTTCCCTTTGCTTCTTTTGGACCTTGAGTTCAATCCATTTGAACATCTGATTCAAACAGGCTGTAGGAAAGAACTCATTTACCAACAAATCTTCCAGCTTTAGGATCCAGCAACCATGAATGTTTCTGATCACATTCTGAGTGGTTTCATCATTGCTGGTCTTTGTATATTCAATGCCGGAGCCAATAGCAATGTTGGCCAGCCTTTTCTCTTCCTGTCTTTGCCTTCTTCTTCTTGTTTTAGCATTGTCTTGATCTCTTGCTAAAGAGTCAGACGAAAAATGCCTTGAGTGGCCAGACGGAGTTATGGTTGTTAAGGGTCTAGCTCTTATGGCTTGAGCTATTGTTTGATTGTCATCATCTTCTTCATCATCTTCATTCAGATTGTGATGACTTTCAATGTGACAGAAATCTTGAGTTTCAGCAGCGGTTTTTCTCTTTTTGGTACTTGCTGAATTTAACTCAGTTTTTGCTTGTCTTTTAGAACTTTGCTCTCTTTCAGCAAGAGGTTCTAGTGGCACATCCACAGCAGAGTAGGAGGGGTTTGATTGCTTTTTCTGGTCTTCTTTTCCCCCTTAGACATGGATTGCAACATCGGAGTGATGTGCAGAAAATAAAACTCATTGCAATTTTCAGCAAGAGTGTTGAGACTGTTATATTTCATGATGATTTCTTGTTGGTCAGAGTTCATTGTTGCTAACTCTTTTTGAATATTCATCATGTTCTCTTCCTGTCTTTTCTCTGATGCGGCCTTCTCATCCATAATAGTCTGAGCTTTGACAAGAGCACTCTTTGCCAGCAAGAGAGCTTGACTTACATCTTCTTCATAGCTCTTGTGATAAAGACTGATGTCTTTCTGAGCTATGGTTAAAGTTGTAGTGCGTCTCAGCACCGTAGCCAATATTTTTCCAATGTCAAGTGGGCTCTCAGCAAGCAATGCCTCATCTTCAGCTTTGCAGGCTTCATGGACTTTCTTTAGTGCGAGAATTCTGGGAGTAAACTCCTCAACTCTTGGGAACGGCACTAAATTAGGTGTCAAGGAGTGAGCCTTAAGTTCAGTAGCAAACTGATCATCTTGTAAAAGCAACTCAGCCCTTAATGAATCTCCTTCATAGCTTAGATAATTAGGAGGAGGAATCTGAACGACTTTTGGGTCTCGCTTGGATTGTTCATCTTCATTTTCTGACAAGTCGTCATCATCCTCAGATTCATCAAGTTGAGCGACTTTTAAGCCTTTGTCAGTAGCTTCACGTCCTTGTTGTTGAGTGGTTGCTGATGGCAACGCTTCAGACTCAACGACTGGAGTTTCACCAGTAGATAGTTGTTTCAATTGAGTTTGGGGCTCAATTACTGGAGTTTCGCCAGTAGTTAGTTTTAATTGAGTAGTTGCTGAAGGCAACGTTTGAGACTCAACAACTGGAGTTGCGCCAGTAGTAGGTGGAAGGGATGGAACTTCCTTTGATTTTGGTCTTGAAGATTCACCAATTTCCAGATCCTGCGTATGCCTTGCATGGATCACGAGACTATTTTGTAAAGCTCGTTGGTAATCTTCATCTTCTTCATCCTCATCTTCAAGGTTTTCTTCAGTAACCTTGGCATCAGAAACTGGACTTTTGCCATTTTTCAAGGCAGCCCTTTTTCTGGCGTATTCTTCTTCAGTATCAGCACCTTGTACAGGTGCTTGATTTTCAGCAGCAGTAGGAGGGGGTTGAGATTCTTGCTGAGATTGTTGTTGATCAGCTTGCTGAATGTCAGAGGGATTAGTTTCAGCAGCTGTCAACTTTAATCCACCAGCACCAGGACTTGGACCTTGATTGTCATCATCTTCATCCTTTTTGTCCTTAGAATCTTTCCCTTCATCATCACTGGGATCAGTGGGAATGTTCTCATCTTCTTCTTCTTCTTCATCATCAGTCAAGATGACTAGCTCAACGTGCTTATACAAAACAACACTTGTCACTTCCTCTTCCTCAGTTAGTTTGTGGGGATCAGCCACCACAGGAACAAAGGAGCCTTTGAGCATCACAGCTTGTTCAGCTGGAGAGGCACTCTTAAATTTGGCCTTCATATTCTCTCTGATTTGAGCAATCAGATTTGAACTCATTTGCTGAGAATATGTCATTTCGTCAGGAAGTATGGAGTGGACAAATGTTTCGAGCTTCAGCAGTGAAGATCTCTTTTTCTCATTTGAGAGATGAAGGTGAAGATCTGAGAAGTCCATTCTCCTATATCTTTGCCAGTTGCTGACGGATTTAGCAACTCTAGACAAACTTGTCCTCTTGAAGCTCAAGTAAAGTTCTTCAGAACTTACTTGCTGATCTTCAGTGATGAGTACCATTTCAGTGGTCTCCTTTTGAGCCTGAAAAAGAATTTTATTTAGATCAGGATTGGTTTGGAGAATTGTTTTAGAGTTTAAATCTGAAACATGATTTACCTGCTGAGAGTCAGCAAGCTCATGTAGTACAATTTCCATTCCATGAGGAGCTGGGATAGCATCCTCCATTTGTTCATCCTGAAATAAATTAAAATTAGACACAAGTACTAAGCTGTCAAACTTAGTTTTTGTACCAAAATTATTAACTACCTGCTGAGCAGGGAGTGTTGGTTCTGGTTCAGAGGCTTCAGCAACCATCTGACTTGTATCTTGAGAAGTCTGTAGAGATAGTATAATATTAGCAAAAGAATAAGTTTCAGAATTTGAAGTTTTACTGATGGTTGTATTAACTACCTGCTGAGGAAGGACAGGTTGTGGCTCAGTCCTTTCAGCATTAACAGTTTCTTCAGCTTCTTGAACTGTTTCTTCAGCAGACTTCTGAGTTTGCTCTAACTGAGAAAGCTGTGCGGTTTCAGCAATCTCCCTTGTCTCTGAATTGACAAGTTGAGCAGAAGCAACTTGACCTTTAAGCTCATTGCTTGTCATAAAGAGTTCAATTGACTTGTTGGATGATTCTTCAATCTCCAACTCCATTTGTTTGCTTAAATCTTCCAGTACAAGCTGGACTTTGTCAATTGAAGTCTTGGGTGAACTTGGGCCAGCATTCTCAGCATCAAGAGATGCGTCTTTGAATGATGCTTCTTGAGATTCAGCAACTTCAGGAACTGGTACCATTGCTTTCTCAGCAACTGGTCCATCAGCAAGCTGGGCTTCAGCAACTTGATGAGTTGCTTGTTCAGCAACCATCTGTTCAGCAGCATCAGCAAGTACCGCTCTTTGCAAATCAGCAGCAATGTTGCTTACTGGTTCCATGGTTTGATCATCAAGATTATCTACAAAGTAGATATCTGGGACTTGGGCAGGAATTCATTTCCACTGCCTTGTGGTCTATTCTCAGTAGAGTTATCAACGTTAAGTTGATTGTTGAAGGCTTCCGCAAACACTTCAACATTGCTGATGTATGTTTCAGTAATTAACTCAGCAACATCTACTGGCAAATGCGTTTCAGCATTTGTCTGGGAATTGACTGAGGAGTCTTGGACATTGGGGACTGACTGAGAAGCCAGTGTCTTCTTTCTTTTGTTACTTGTCCGTTTCCTCTTAGGTACGGGATTTGCTGATGACGCTGCAGTCTGAGTGTCATCATCAGCTTTCCTCTTTCTTCTTTTAGATTTCTCCGGTTTCCCAGAGTCATCTATTGTTGCATTTTCAGCAACGGCTCTTGTACACGTACCTTGTTGATTTTCTACAGCAGTTTCATTTATTTCTCCCCAAAACCCGAAATTCGCGAAATTACCTTCAAATCTTCATAAAACCTTCATTTCTCCACCAAATTTAGTGTTCTATAGCTTTAATCGAAGCCCATTACGTGCTCCTTCTTTTCATCCGAACAGATTTCACCCTAGTGCACTCGTTTTCCAGATCTGAGGTATCTTCTTATGAACCCTAATTTTACAAATTTGGGGGTTTTCTAATTTGAGCTTCAATTTGGCTTAAATGATGTATGGGTAGGATGTTTGTGTGATTAGAAGCATTATTTACTATCAATTGCATGCTCAAATATGCTTGAAATGTTGATTTGGGAATTTTGCTACTAGATATATTGTTATCTTGTTATGCAATATATCTTTTTCTTTGATTTCATACATATGATTGTGCTTATTGATGTGATGATGATGGATTTGATGGTAGAATGCATAACTGTTGAGTATGAGAATTTATGATGCTAGAATTTTTCGCTTCTATGGTATGAATTGAGGCTTGTTATTTAGGTTATTGGTTGTCTAGAAAAAGCATAATGTGATGTATTGCATGTAGTAGTTACATTGGTATGTTGCATGTTGAAGAAGCTAGGCTAGACATTAAGGATTTGGGGAGTTCGATTGTTGATTATATCACTTTTGTGTTTCGTTCTTACATTAGCATATGAGTCAGTTTTGTGTCATACGAGGTACTAACTGTTGTTTGTAGGAACCATGCCAAGGGAGAGGAGCACTCCCGTATGATTACTATGAAGTATTGGAGGGGGATGGATTACAACCATGTCAAGGAGAGTGATCTCGTTAGAGGTGCGTTCGAGCCACGGGCTCTTGCAACAACGTCGCGGATTATCCAAGAGGAGGAGCTAGAGTACACCTGGAGTAAGGACTCCTATGCCTATTCATGCACCACCGAAGGGACAGAAACAATTATTACGTCAGCAATCCATCACAAGGACTGCAAAGTTCGAGTGAATAGGAAGGCACCGGGACGATCTTGCCACGACGGATTCAATCTTGAGTTGACAGTGGATAGAAGGTTCCGAAGCGCTAGCTTGGTTCCAAAACATAATGACATGGGTGCCCAGCCCCTCTTAGGGGTGCCCCTTGAATGCCTCTAAAGGGAGAATCATATAGACATCGGTCGCATCAACCGTAGAGAATGTGGTCGACATAGGAAAAAATGGAAGACAACCTCCGGGTATCCGAGCAGCTTGTTAACCTCCTCGAGGTGTAAAACGTTGGAGAGGGAGGCTCTGATACCACTGCTCTTTCCCCTTCAACAGTTCACAACCTATTGGAGAGATACTGGGTGGAAGATTCCATAACAGTGGCGGCCAATCTTGAAAATTCTCTTCGACAATGCAACTCTACTGGTGATGATGTTGGTGACAGTAGTGACAATGAAGGCCATACGGACAATGATGATACAGATGGAGTTGTTCCTATCCGGCCTATAAATGGAACTACCGCACCTACCAGAAGACCTGATGATCACCTATAAGGCTCCCAGAGCAGTCCCAATAACTCACAAGCAGCATACTCAGCCGACCGAGGCCAAACCATGCGGTAACATCTAGTATCACATCTTATTTCCTCATTTTCTTACTGCTAGGGACTAGCGTTAATTTCATGAGGGGGGATGGGATTTAAGTGATCTAGTGTTGTTAGTTTGGAGCTTGCCATTGATGGTTTAGAGCTTGGTATTGGTAGGATGAGTATAGTACCTTGCATGTTTTATCCGTCTGCATTTGTATTTGCACGTTTACTGCTTTCTTAGTTTTTAGGTTGCATTCACTTCATTCATCCTAGGATAGTCTTGCATGTTTTATATGGCGTTTATTGCCGAATTTTTTGAACTTTTGTATTGGGTAGATTAACCAACTATGCCATTAATCATATGCTTCATCTCTATGAATTTGTTTGAGGTTTTTCTCGCTTGGCTCGTCACATTTATGTATTGCTCTTAGTTAAGCTTGGTAGGCTCGACATCACTTAGTGGTGTTTTCTCTATTGTGGTTCACGAACGCCTTTATAATAGGATGATGCATGTTAGGGTCTTATGGTTTTTTTCGAATAGGTTTGGGGAGGGGGTTACGCTATCTTTAGACTTGCTTTTCGTTTTTCATTTCTGTGTTGTGAGTTTATTTTCCTTTCTCGTAAATTTTGTACTCCAAACCTATTCTTTCGAATAGGTTTGGGGAAGTCGTTTGTGAGTCATTTTGTTTCTTTCTCGTTATGCTACTGCTGGCTAAAAAAAATCGAAAAAAAAGAAAAATTCCAGGAAAAAAGAAACTAGAAAGAAAAAAAGAGAAAAGACCCCAAAAGAGCAAAGAAGGGTCCAAAAAAAAAGGAAAAGCCAAATAGCAGTTTAGCAAAGTGTTGTGTCTCATTGTCCAATTCTTGTAATGTTCGTAATCGTGTTGTAATTTTCTATTTTTTGTCTTTTATTTTTGAGTGTCATCTGTTCTAGACCACCCTCGTCCTACCATTCAGGAAGTGGTGAAAATATTAAGGCTTTGCTTGAGAGATGGGTAGAATAGGGGAGTGTTATCTTTTATAGAGAACCCTCCTTCGTTTGATGAGAGCCAGTACTGGTTCGACCTCTTTGAGGAAAAGTCTTAACTTGGTGAACAACAGTAAGTCCTCAGTTTCATAGGCACGGGACGACCATTCGTATCTTAACATGTTTCATTACGTCATCACTGACTAGGTCCAGGTAGAGAATGTTACGAGAGGCTATGTTGTCTTAACATAAGTGCTTATGTGGATGTGTATGAGTCAATCGAGGCATTCTTCAACCTATATTCATGTTTTGATTTATATGGTTCTTGTTCATATGTTTTTTGATAAATTCAGTAGACTAGTTCATTTCATTTGGCATGAGACTCCATTTTGTGTGTTGCATTGTTTTTTGCATTAGAGTCTAGCTTAGTTGCTTGAGGACAAGCAAAGGTTCGGTTTGGGGAGTTTGATGAATGTGTATTTTACACTTTCATTTGAGTCTTTTTCACCTATTTTAGCTATCCTCTATGTTAATTTAGCTATATTTTAGTGCATTTTATTAGAATAGTGTCACGTTTCCTTTTAGTTTTTATTTTACAGGCTTTGGTTGAAAAACGAGGTTTTCCGGGCAATTATATTGAAGTAGACAAGGAATTGGTGTTCCAGAAGCCTAATTGGAGTATCTGAAGGTTTCCGAATAGGATTTGAAGTCTAGGGGTCGAATCTGGAGGCTAATCTGGCCACTAGAAGTCAGAAACCGAGTCCGAAAAGCGGAAGAAATCCAAAAACGCGTCGAAAACGCGTATTTGGCCGAGTTTTACTCCCGGGCGAATCGCCCGGGATGTGGGGCGAATCGCCCCACACCAGGCGAATCGCCCGGTGTGTGGGGCCCTTCGCCCCACACAATTCGTAGCCTATATATAGCTGCTCAGTTTTTCTTCGTTTTTCATACTTTTTCAGACCTTTTTTCTCACCTTTCTCTGTAGTTTTAGGTAGGAATTCCCCAGTACCTGTTCTGGGGGTCATAGCTTAGGAGATACTTTTTCTTAGCAGTTTGGAGCTTGTAAGATCGCGATTCTTCGGAGATTGACAACCTTCGGTAACATTGTATCTTACAGTTTTTTGTACTTATTTTTATATATCTTTCAACATGTTTTCTTCTATGATTTCTGTTGATTGCATGACAACTATGAGTAGCTAAACTTCTCGTTGGTGATAGTATGTGACTTCTTGGCGAAGGGTTAATAATTATGCTAATGGCTATATCGCGCATTATACTCTGAGTTATTGTTTTATTTCTTTGATCTATCTAAATCTCTATCTTCGTATTGTTGATTAATTACTGAACACAATTGGACAATTCATTGGTCTTTGACCTATCTAAATCGATATCTTCGTAGTGTTTAGTAATTAGAACTGGACAATTCATTGATCAAGGATCTCTATGCAAAACCGAGGAATTTATGCATGATTATTAACCCGTTATGCTTTGAAGGACCATACTATCACCAATCTCCATTACATGTTAAGAAAAACCTTTGCTAAAGTCGTTTGTTGTTTTATATTCTAAATTAGATTAGATAAAGCTAGTTATAGTCCTTAGAGATCGACACTCGAGGTTATTCTACTGTTACACTACGGTTTTCGTTGTAGTTGTGAATTGCCTTTGGCTAAATACAAATTTATTTGATTAAGTTGGAACTCGACAATCCAACGCATTCATCAATAGACACATCATCGATCCTAGATGCATTCGAGTCAGTCAGATGAAGGGACGTTACCATCGCCGCGTTGAGCGCAACAGACTTCGCAACGAAAGGGTTTGCTTTGAGAAACCTCTCAAACGTCCTCATGTATTAATATTGCAAATGGAACCGTCTAGGAATTCCATTTTGCCTAGTCTGTTGATTCAGCTTATCAGAATATCCTTGAAGATGGAATCGCAATTAATTTGGAATTAATTGTGATTGATGGATTATAATTTATTTGGAATTAATTATAATATTTGGTGGCTCAATTAATAATTTGGAATTATTAATTGAATTGGCTAATTAATTGTATTTTATGTAAATACAATTAAAGATTATATTTTGGAAATATAATAGAGGTTTGATTTGAAAGGATATGTTAATTTAGAATTAACATATGCACATGGGCAAAATCTACTTGGAGTTTGAATTGCCTTAGAACTATAAGTGGGTCCCAAAATTGGGACCCACCTATCTCCCGTAGGACATGGGCGCGCGCACGCGCATAGGCTGGATAGGGGAAGGAGTTCGACTCCTTCCTCTATTAGAAGTCCAAGGAATAAGTTAGATTTTCCTAATTGAGTTTTAATTTGATTGAGAATGAATCTAGACTTGATATTTGTTTCCTAGTGCGATAAGAATTAGGTTCTTATTCCTTTCCGAAGTCTAATTGCTTATGCTTTAGGCTTCTATTGACTACTATATATAGTAGACTATTAGAGAGTTTTTGATATAGACATTCACACAGTTGAATACCCAGTTTTCTTAGAGAAAATAAAAACTCTCCCCTCCTCTATATAGCCACGCGCGCGCCACCTTGCCGGAGGAATCGCCGCCCCGTCTTCTTGGTCAACAAAAGAATATCCTAGAATTCTTCCGATAGGCTGTTCCTCCGTGGATACCAAGGTTGAGGTTCTAGGAGCTGGAAACTAACTCTTATTGTCTTGCAGATAATCAGAGTATTGCAGATATCTTTGACTTCGACGAAGGAGAAGATACACCGGATTATTACGAAGACTTGAAAGCTGCTTTGGATGTAAGGTTAGTCTTATAATTGACGTGTTTACATATATACGACATATACATAATCAATTAACCTGTATGTTAAGAAAAATTTTGAAATTCCGCTGCGTACCCTAGGGGTAACTCTGATCGTATTTTCTTACAAATCCGTGCGGGCTCAGGCCCAAAGCAGAATATATCATACTGTTGAGACGTGTGTGGGTCCGTCCAGGAGTAACCACGCCGGCCGGATTGGTCGGGTCGTTACAGATACATAACACAAATTTCTCAACAAGGTATTTAATACTTGTTCAGTAGTAAGTTTTGCTAATACTTAAATAATCATAGAGCGGAAGTCTTTTGAAATTAAGTGCTTTTGAAAACATGATGAACGGAGATTTGTCAGGTCTCGATTCAGCAAATAATATTTGTTATTTAGCCAAAGGCAATCCACAACTACAACGAAAACCGTAGTGTAGTAGTAGAATGACTCGAGTGTCGTTCTCTCAGGACTATAACTAGATTTATCTATTTAAAAGGAGAATATAAAACAGCAGATAGAAAGCAATAGGGGTTTTCAAGCAGATAATGGAGATTGGTGATAGTATGGTCCTTCTTAACATAATGGGTCGATAATCATGCATAAATTCCTCGGTCTTGCATAGAGATCTTTGAATCAATCTTGTGTCCTGTTGCAAGTATTAAGCACTACGAAGATAATTTGGTCTGACTAGTCAACACTGCTGTCCTAATGTGTTCCGTAATTATTCAACACTACGAAGATAATTGGTCTGATGGTCGACTAGTGTCCATCCGTGCATAATAATCAATACAACATACGAGAATTTTGGTTGCAACTGATCAACGAAATAAAGCAATGACACGGAGCATAATGCGCGATATAGCCATTAGCATGATTATCTTCCCTCGCTAAGAATTCACATACTACCACCAATGATAAGTTTAGCTACTCATAATAGGCATGCAATCAATAGCAATCATAGAAGAAAACATATTGAAAGAAGAATAAAATAAGTAGATAAAAACTGTAAGATACAAAGTTACCGAAGGTTGTCAATCTCCGGATGATTGCGATCCTACGCGCTCCAATCTGCTATGAAAAAGTATCCCCTAAGCTACGGAACTCCCAGGACAGGCCCCGGGAAGTTCCTACCTAAAACTATAGAGAGAGGTGAGAAAGTAGGCTTGGAAAGATATGATTTTCGAAGAGAAAACTGAGCACTATATATAGGCCCCGAAATATCACAGGGCGGTTCGCCCCATGGCTCCGGCGGTTCGCCCCCCAGTATTTCGCGGAATTTCCGCGTTTTTCGACGCGGATTTGGATTTCTTCACCTTTTCGGACTCGGTTTATGACTTCTAGTAGCCTTCTAACCTCCAGATTCGGCCCCTAGACTCCAAATCCTATCCGGAAACCTTCAGATACTCCAAATAGGCTTCTGGAACACCAATTCCTTGTAGACTTCAATATAATTGCCCCGAAATCTCCGAATTTCAACCAAAACCTGTAAAATAAAATCTAAAGGGAAACGTGACACTATTCTAATAAAATGTACTAAAATATAGCTAAATTATCATAGAGGATAGCTAAAATAGGTGAAAAAGACTCGAATGAAAGTGTAAAATACACATTCATCAAAACACGACTACTCAGCTGGTTTTAAACAAACCAAGTTAAAACACTTCTGCTGAATAAAAGGTTTTACAAAGATATTGCAGTAAATAAGATAAAGCTTTTGCTGAAAGTAAATGCAGTAAGTAAATCACACAAATACTTTTATAGTGGTATCTGAGGGTGGCGTAATCCCTCAACTAGTCCACTTTGTCCTTGCTAGGACTGAATTCACTAAGATAGATGATGAGATTCCTTACAACACCTAATCTACTAGAATTCCAGAAACCAAACTGCCCTTGCTTTGTTTCCAACCTAACCAGAGAACTATAACCGTGTTCTCCACCAAACTTGGGACACTTATCAACAATTCCTTGCTTGATTAGTTCCCGTTGAATTTCACGCCTGTAAAAGGGTGTTTTATCAGTTAGAGAGGTTTTGGGTGAAGATTACTTTATGAGATTAACTTTTCAGCTAATGTCAAGCAATCTTAAGAAACTCAACTGAATAACTTTTCGGTTACAAGTATATTGTTTTTGGGTGTCAAGACTATTTCTTGTTTAGGAGAAAGAACACTGAACCAATTTCTTTTCTAAAGTTCTACTTCTTCACAAGTAGCTTTTGTTTCAAGCTTAAGTCTTGGGTCGGATCTTTAGACAATAGTAAGCTTAAGATGTGAGTTTGAAAGCACAAGTGAATGTAAGATCACGTTGTTGACACACTTTCTTTCACTGCCTAAGGGTCTCTATTTATAGTGATTTCTTGGTACCGTTTGAATTTCAAAATTCTAAGTCGGAGCCAGAAAATGTCACTGTCTTGCTTATGAAGGTACTGTCAGCAGCGTGTTCAACTTTTCAGAACGACATGCTTTTCATTTAATGCTCTTTGACCTTTTTCAACGTTTGAAACTCGGAGCATAAATGAAGGTACTACTCAACAAGTAAGGTCACATGTAGTTACTTTAGTACATTATACTGGCTCAGCAGACTCAAGCTTTTACACTTGTGTTTTCTGCTTTGCTTAAACGTGTACTTTAGTTAACTTTACTAAGTGCCTTATGTAGATACCAAATCTCAGCAAATTTCAAGTCTTCTTGTCTTCAAATCTTCAAGTCTTCAAGTCTTCAAATCTTCTGAGTGGTTCTTATACTACAATAGATTGTTTCAACAAACAATGTACATCATCAGCAAACGAAAAGAACCTATATAGTACCTATACTAAGTCTTAAGCAAACGTTCCTCTTTTACAATGTCCTTTCAAAAATTCTAATTTCCTATGGACCTTAAGAGTACTAATCACTGGACTGTTCTTAATTTAGCATGGTAATCTGTTCATCAAAATTACAAGTTTCCTAACAGCACTCCATCATACTGAATCTTCAGACGATGACCATGAAACGCATGAAACTGCACATGTTGAAGATCAGTTCGCCACTGAATTAAAGGCTAATTTAGTTGCTCCCTCACTTGTACCATTTCCAGACGTGGACAGTGTTACACCAAGGATTAATGCACTACTACAAGTTCAAAAATAGTGGACTGATGAGGATGCAACACTACTTGTTGAAGAGCCATTAAACATTGAAAAGATATTGAAGGTCCTGCTGACAAGGACAACAAGTCTTACTTTGGCTCAGGCTGATGTCAATACACAGCACAAAACCAATGATGCATCTTGATGAACGTGTATTTTACACTTTCATTCTAGTCTTTTTCACCAATTTAGCTATCCTCTAGGTTAATTTAGCTTATATTTTAGTGCATTTTATTAGAATAGTGTCACGTTTTCCTTTTCTTGCATTTTTCAGGCTTTAGGTAAAAAAAACGTGATTTTCCGGGCAATTATATTAAAGAGGTGGAAGATTTGATGTTTCGTAGCCATCCGTGGTGTATCTAGAAGGTTCCGGATGAGATTTGAGGTCTAGGGGTCGAGTTTCAAGGCTTAAAGGTCACTAGAAGGCAAAATTCGAGTCCAAAAAGGAAATCAAGTCAAGAAAACGCGTCCACCGCCACTGGAGCTCCCGGGCGGTTCGCCCCACGCCAGGAGGTTCGCCCGGCGTCTGGGGCGGTTCGCCCCACGTCTTCCGCACTCCTATATATAGTTTCACCTGTTTCTACGTTTTTCATACCTTTTCACATTATTTTGAGACACGAATTCTCCAGAGCCTGTTCTGGGAATTCTCAGCATATGAGACTCTTTTTCTTATCAATTTGGAGGATTAAGCATAGCAATTGGACCTCGTTGTTTATCAATTCTTGCTTGTGAGTTAGCAATTCTTCGCAGATTGACAACCTCCGTCGGTAACATTGTATCTCACGATTTTTCTACTTTTATTTATTTCTTTCAACATGTTGTCATTCAATCTTGCTTTGATTCTTGTTGATTGCAATTTATCAATGAGTAGCTAAATATATCATTGGTGATAGTATGTGATTTCTTAGCTAGGGTTCTTAATTATGCATGACTGGCTGTAACGCGATTCAGACTTGACTATTGCTTTATTTCTTTGATCTATCTAATCCCTCTATCTTCGTAGTGTTGAATTGAACGGAACACATTGGACAATTCATGATCTTAGATTTCTATGCAAACGTTCAAGTACTTCATGCATGAATATTAACCTGATGCTTTTAATGATCATACTATCGCTAACTTCCATTATTATTGATAAGAAAATCTGTGCTAAGTAGTTTGTTGAGTTTATAGTTTAAGTTAAATTAGATAAAACTAGTTATAGTCCTTATAGATCGACACTCGAGGTTATTTTACTTCTACACTACGTGTCTTGGTTTTCGTTGTAGTTGTGAATTGCCTTTAGCTAAAAACAAATTTATTTTATTAATTGAGTCTGACAATCTCGCTTCATCAAATTGGCGCCGTTGCCGGGGACTATACTCCTTTTTCTGTTTAGCTTATTTATATTTTCAGCATTCAATTCCTAGTTTTAGTAGTTTAGTTAATTTGATCTCTCTTGATACTCTTTTCTTGCTTGTGACAGATAGTGTATGTGAAGTAAACGATCGAGAGGAACACCGCTTGCTGAACCAATCGCTGAAATCGACAGAGTCTACCACCAAAGAAGGCGACTACTTCGACAACGTGAACTAGAGGAAATAGAGGATACCGATTTCTCTGAATCTCTACATAGTCTTTTTGAAGAAATCGTCGTAATGGCAGAAGCTAGACCACTGAAATCATGGGTTCAACCCACCAAGGATCGTATGAGGGGACCGGCAATTGTTCTTTCGTCTGCAACTCGAGATCTGGAAATAAAAAACCACATGTTCCAGCAACTTCCGAGGTTCTATGGCTTGGCTAGGGAAGACGTGATGGGGTACTTGCATGATATCGATGACTTCGTCAACCAACTTCCACCAAGGATCGTATGAGGGGACCGGCAATTGTTCTTTCGTCTGCAACTCGAGATCTGGAAATAAAAAACGACATGTTCCAGCAACTTCCGAGGTTCTATGGCTTGGCTAGGGAAGACGTGATGGGGTACTTGCATGATATCGATGACTTCGTCAACCAACTTCCACGACCCAGAGCTGAAATAACAGCGGATGAGTTGAGAATGAAGGTTTTTGCTATGGGGCTTGGCGACAGGGCCAAGGCATGGTTGAGTTCTCTACCGGCGGGTTCGCTTGACACCTGGGCAAAGGTTTTTTTTTTCAGCATTCATGGAGAAATACTTTCCTCACACATTGACTACCGCGCTTAAGGCGAAAATCACTGGATTCAAACAAGACTATGATGAGACCATCTACACCGCGTTTGAGAGGTTCCAAGACCTCATGAACAAGTGCCCTCACCATGGTTTAGAGCTTTCGGATCTTGTCCAACACTTCTACAATGGACTAACCTTTGAGAATCAGCAAGTGGTGGATTTCCAATGCCGTGGAAATATTTGGGAGGAAACCGTGGAAGCCGTTTGGGCGGTTTTCGAAAGACTTGCTAAGGGTTCGCAATTCAAGGATCCAAGAGCTATGGTTAGGAGACGTGGACCTGAAGCTCCACCTACTCAAGAGGCCCCTATGTATGGGGGGAATGGTGATCGATTCGAGTGATTTACCAATGAGTTGAAACAAGTCCTCAAGAGCTCCGTAGGAACATCTATGTCGAATGAAGTTTGCTGAATATGCAAGAATTATGGGCATGGAGCTCATATGTGTAGATCGGAGCTTGCATATGATGATGGCAATTGGGTTCAAGGAAGCGAAGAGGAAGCTTTTGCTGCGGACTTTGGTATTCGATAAGCTAGCTATGGACAAGATGGTAGGAATCCTCGAGGTGGATTTTGGAGAAGAGGGTTCCAAAACAATCAAGGATATGCACCGGCTAGCCAAACTTATGGCCCTAACCAAGACCGTAGTAAGCTTAGCTATGGTAATGATCACTGCGAAAATCCCGCTCCCAAAGAGCAACCGAAGTCGAAGACCGCTCTACTCATGGAAAACTTGCAGAAAATGGTTGATCACACCCAAGGTTTTCTTAAGCGTTATGAAGAAGATTCTGAGAAGACTAGGGCAAGGCTGGATCGTTTGGAAGAGAGCACTAGGCTTGCCCATCAAAAGATGCAAGAATTGATTGACCGTGGAGCAAGCAGGGAGCAAGGGTAGTTGCCTAGCAACATTGAGAAGTCGATGCCTATTACCTTGGTGGGTGATCTTCCTGTTGAAATCACCATCAAGAAGGTTGCTAAATGTGAGTGTTGCAAGGATGGGGAGCCCCCACTAGCCAAGGAAGAAGAGAAGGACCATGGTTTTGATGTGAGTGAAGAGGGGCAAGAGGATCCCGAGCCAATTCCTGAGAGTTTCGATGTTAAGGTAGGGATTGGTGAACTTGAAGATGTTCGTGCTACACTAGATACGGGATCTTACTCTAATGTGCTCCCAATGAATGTGTTTGAGAAGAGTGGCCTTGGAAAACAATCTGAGCATAAGGCTATTGTGCAGTTGGCGGATGGATCCTTTGTGAGAGCCGAAGGCGTTGTGAACAACGTATTGGTTAAGATTGGTGAAGCTTCTATGTACACCAACTTTGTAGTTATGCCGGCGTCTACACCTGGGATGGGGGATGTTGTTCTCTTGGGGCGAACGTTCTTGACTAAGCTACGCTCCGTGATAGACATCTACCGAAGAACTTGCACCATTGAGGTGAATGGAAAGCAACATGTGTTGCGAGCCATATTTGATCCAAACATTCACTTCAATGCTTCTCACACAATTAACTACTTTCATCTTGCTTTCTATGTTCATTCTCATTCACAGGTTCGTGGCATGAGGAAAAGATCAATTGTTGGTCCCTTTAAACAACAAGAAAAGACTAGATGAGGGGGGTGAATAGTCTTTTCAAACTTTCGTCGTTTAAAAACTTTCTCAGCAAGTGCTTATTACTTTTCAGTAATGAGTTTGCTGATACTTAACTTTCTCAGCAAGCGCAAGTTACTTCTCAGTAACTAGGTTTGCTGATACTTAAAATCAGAGAGCGGAAGTCTTTGATACAATAAGCGCTTTTTGAGTAAATGATAGTTTCAGCAAGTGATGTGAGTGACTGTGTACAGATAGATATGCTTTGCTGAAAATTAAGTACAGTAAATAAATCACACAAACACTTTTATAGTGGTATCTGAGAGTGGCGTAATCTCTCAACTAATCCACTTTGTCCTTTCTAGGACTGAATCCACTAAGATAAGTTTGAGGTTCCTTACAACACCTATCTAGAGCGATTCAAACAGAAACCAAAGCACACTTGCTTCGTCTCCAACCTAACTAGAGAACATAACCTTGTTCTCCACCAAACTTGGTACTTTTAATCAG